>CAWUFW010011547.1:0-606835 GCA_963921515.1 Calotriton arnoldi | reverse complement strand
CGGGCGGTTTGACTCCGACTCGGACGATGGCGGGCGGTATCTTGTGTGATTTTTCCGCCGATGGCGGTTTTCGGTTTGTGTAATCGTAATGGCGTGGTCGGTGTTCAGACGGTGTGTGCGGGCGGATTTTTGCCGCTTCCATGCCTTGCGGATTTTTTTACGCCGGGTATCGTAATGGGCCCCTAATTAATAATAATTAATTACCAATTAATAATAATTGATTACCAATTATCAATTAATTAACAATAATATAATTATCAATACCAATTAATTAAAATAAATTATAAGTTAATTACATTTAAATTACATGATGATCAATTAATGAATTAATAATAATTAATCACCAATTAATACAAATTAATTACCAATTATTAATTAATTTACAATTATATAATTATCAATAACAATTAATTAAAATAAATTATAACTTAATTACAATTAAATTACTTTCCACCCTATTCCCCTATAAACCCACAACCCGCTACAGAACTTAAACGCAAAAAATAATTAAAATTAATTTATAATTCCTAAAAATTAATAATTAATTTAGTATAATTAAATTACTTCCCACCCTATTCCTCTATAAACCCACAACCCGCTACAGTACAAAAAAAAAATTTAACTTAAAATTTTGTTTTATTAACATATAAAAATTGTATACATATATTTTTAAACAAGTAGAACACTTAACAAAAACACATATAACACATACATATTAAAAACATAACAAAATACATAACAATAATACAAATATCGATATTAGTAACATCGATATTAAAAAATTCGATATTACTTACCTTAGGGTCGATATTCTGACCATCGATATCCTGTCCCTTCGATATTCTGTCCCTTCGATTTTTTTACTTCGATATTTTTGTATATCGATATATTATTTTCGATATTTTGTCTGCTCACCATATTACCACTATTCTATAACTTTGTCTAGCTGCCTCGATAATTGAGATCTTCTCTATTGGTTTTAATTCATTTTTCTTTTTAAAAAGAAAATCATGAATCTGTAAATATTTGAAAAATTTCTTCTTTGGTACCCCAAAAAATTCCTGCAGCTCCAAAAAACAACAAAGCTGAGTTTCATTATAAAAGTCCCCTATTAATTTAATACCCTTCTGTCTCCACCTTTCCATCACTATATCTTGGAAGATAGTTGGTAATATAGGCGAAGCGGAGGTAGGTGTATAAATATGTATTTTGCAAATCCATAAACAGCGCTTGAGCTATAACCATACTTTATGGGCTGCTTTCACTAACTTAAATCTAGTTTTCTTGTAGTAGCTTGGCTCTAATATTCTCACTAAGCAACATTTTGCTTCAGTTCCAAGCTCCATTTCGTATATTGTTGGAGATTCTGCAACCTCAACCCCACCTATTTCACCTGTCAACAATATCCCCATGTGTTGTATCAGACAGGCCCAATAGTAGGAGGTAAAATTGGGAAACAAACACCCACCTCAACATCTTAGTACGGTCATATATTTTACTGCTCTACTTGGCTTTTGTATCCCCAAAGAAAAGTAACAGAGCGATTCTAACTTCTGTAGCCAAAATGTACTGATCTCCACTGGAATAGTATTAAAAAAAGTACAAAACTTTACGTAAAACATTGATTTTCATGCATTACACCTCCCAACTAATGAGAGGTGTAAATGGTCCATTCTACCCATATTCCTTTTAATCTTATCTAATGTTGGAGCCATGTTTCCCTCCACTAGCATATCCAAATTTGATGTAATTATAACTCCCAAGTAGGTTGCCTTTGAGATCCCTAAAATCTGTTCCTTCAGTACACACGATCTGTGTTTTGTCCTCATTCATCTTATATCCAGAAAAACTTCCAAATTAGTTGTGCAAGTCTTTCAATCGCAACCAAAGCAGTAGTAGGGTCTGGAGTTACAACAGCCACACCATCTGCATATGGAAATACTCTATATTCTACCTGATTCTGAGATATAGATTCAATACCTGAGCTCCTCTCCAGCTTTGCTACAAAATGGGGCAATATACAGTGGAATAATAATAAAGGGGAACAGGTACAATCCTGTCTTGTTCCCCTTCAAATATGTATAATCTCAGATTCCAAACCTATTGCTCGAACTCTGGCATTCGGAGACATAAAAAGACCTTTAATAGCCCCTATGAATCCGTTCCCAAACCCTTTCCATTCCAGAACTGACCTTTAAAATCCCCAGGCAACACAATTGAATGCCTTTTCGACATCTAATAAAATCAGCCCCAAAGGGTTTTATGGGCTTCAGCCAAGTCGTAATCACTAGCCTAATATGGTCTTCTGTGCCCCTGCCTGGAATAAATCTATGTTGCCTGAGTGAGACTAATGGTGATATAACTCTCCCAGTCTATTTGCCAGCACTTTAGCGTGGATCTTCCTGTCACAGTTTAACAGTGATATTGGTCTAAATGACCCGGGAAGTAATGGAGGTTCACTGACACAAAATCGATTTAAAAAATATCGATGTAAAAAATATCGAGTAAAAAATATAGACAACAAAAATATCGACTCCTATACTAAGGGGCCCATTAGGATGGCGGGTGGAAGCACCACCGCCGTGCTGGCGGATGCAAAAAGCACCAGTTACCGTCCGCCCGCCACAGCACACACGCCCGCCCAATTAGGATGTGAAAAGTCAGCCAAACACCGCCCGTAAGCCAGCTACGCCCTCCGCCATCAAAGTGCGCCCGTCCACGGAGCGGCGCGGCCTAATGGAGACACACCGCCCGACGAAATCACGTACCGCCCGGCGTACAAATTACGATGCCAGAACCAAACAGTTCCCCCGGCTAAGAGACACCGCACGTGAAAGCAAGGCGGAAAACCGAACGCACAGTACGGATAGCAAGAGGCGGACCCCCGAGCATGAATCCAGCACTGCAGGCCCTCCCCATGCTCTACCTGATGCAGCACCCAGGAGTCAACGCACCGCGGCGACGCAGGTAGGCAGACACACAACAGGGGCACGCAAACAGCGCACACAGTGCAAGGGCGGGAAAACTGTATATGGCCCCCCGACACCCCTGCGTGGACACGACACATCCACCACTGCACCCACACATGCGCACAACGCAGAGGCCAACGGCAGCGCAATGCATGCGCCGCACACAAACAACACAGGGTCACAACCAAACACCACACACACCAGCACCACCCAGAACGCACATGTCACGTGACAGCCCTGCCACAGTCATGTCCCCAACCGGCAATTCACTGTTGCCAACCTGACGTCACACAAGTGACCTGAACATGTCAGTGACGTCACGCCAAATTAGGACACACCCCTGTGTGCAAAACACGGCAAAGCACACAGCGGCGGCAACATCACCCAGCAGAATATGGACCCCGTCGGAAAAAGGTACGCCAGTACCACACAGAAACACCGATGCCACCCTGCACCCAATAACAAGACATGCAATACGTAACATCAAAGACACCGGGGACAGACAACAGGTGGGACCAATTATAACACAAGGCCCAACGTATAGCGGAAACGCAGCCTGCCGCCCACACACGGGAGAGGAGACAGCACTGAATGACCTTCCATTCCCACTCTGAAACCACATCCCGAATAAACAAGCCGGAGACAACAGTCATTGCACCAAAAAAGCCCAACACAGGCATGCAGAGGGAAGCGGCCACAGGGCAGATAGCGCATAACACCAAAGAACATTCAGAACGGAAAAAATAAATGATAACACTCCCCCATGTGGTTCACATGCAAGTTATCTGGAAGGAGTCAGACACCACTGACCTTGACCATTCAGAGAAGCATGTGGGATGAGGGCCCGTGTCCTCCGCACAAGCCAACATAACACAAGTCCTGCCTCCCTACGACCATTACAGAATTCCCAGCAACGTCGGAGGTTGCACACTGCAGACTGCACAGACAGCCGGAGCACGCCACCACAGCGCCCTGCAGCAAAATGGCACTTGCACCACACCTACCCAACTACGCCGGACAGATTAAGCTGTACAAACATAACCTGATACAGATATTGGGATGTGACAATCTGGCCTTGCTGAACGTAAGTTACCGACTAACTTACCGCATCGCATTGTTCAGCTGCGTCATCCCCGTCTTCTACTGTCGGAGGTGTCCCTTCTACTATCCTGTGGATTTATGTCTCTCCAACCCGGCATGTCCAAGGGCGGACCTGCTACAACTATTCAACCCCCTGGACGTCCACAACAGGATCTGTTCAGCCTATGGGGGCATGGCGTATGTGGCTACTATCGGACCCACACTGCAATGGGACCACTGTGCCTCCACACGACGGATAATGGATCACAGTTACATCGAATGTCATCCAACATGTCCCATCATGCTCCTACAAGGGACAACTCACGACCAACACCTTGACAGCCACCATCCGCTACATTGGATGGCATCCATGTCCACCACCAATGCCATGGAAGCCCTGCTGGAAGGTATTGCATACCTGACAACCTGTCAATTCGTCGGGCCCCGCCGCCATACCCCCAATTGAGCAATGATGTCCCACACCGTACCCATGCTTGGCTTCCACACGGACTAGGCAGTTACCAGTACAACAACCATACCATACAACCTGCAACTGACACCACATCATCATCTACACTGCCATGACATCTGATATTTTCGGGACATGCACTCTGTTCCTCATCACATCCAGTAACTCTGCATGAACAGGGGGAGGCAGAGGCATGGGATTTGTGTATGGCAACCACATGGACAGAACTGCACGTCCAACCATGCCATGATATGGATCCTGCGCCCATGAACATATGCACCGGTCAGTGGACAGTAATCGTCCTGCTGTAGTATGTGAGAGCTGTCACCTCACCTCCCTCTGAACGTCCGTGCCAGGACCTTTGCATGGACACCAAGTGCATCCACCAACAACATGAGCCCAGTGACTGTGACATGGCCAGTACCCACCACATCGCAACAACAAGTGGGACGCCGTTGCATGCACGTAAGCCCATGCCCTGATGTCACCTCCACGCACGTGTGTATGAGTAACTATAGCAGCAAACCTGTAACATGGAACTGAGATGCACTGTGCCCATGATGACAAGCGGACTGGTAGGCTAAATGTATACTGTCTGTGTCAAAGACAGCAGCACCACAGTAATTAGCAAATGTACATTAGCACACCAACGGCTAAGCAGTTGTAACTCTGAAGCCCACATCCCACAGTCAACAACTAATCACATGTACCCCTACACCCTATGCTATGTGTACACATGCTGAGTATATCCTCCACATGCATTTCGCTGCCAGTAGTGTCCACTATACTGCATCACAGAGGACATAAGTCCCAATACATGGCTTGAAGCAAAAATGTGTCTCTGCTGATTCATTTCACAAGTACGAATGAGAGAGGATGAGAGTGTGTGAAGTACACGGCAGTCGTGAGATGACCATGTAGTCCACTGTCATTGGATGTCAACGCAAATGAGTAGCACAACTGTGGAAGACACACATGTGTCATATGAAGCGGGAGTTATGCATGGCTCAGGTGGGTGGGTGTGACGGGTAGGTGCGCACATGCAATGTTGAAACACGCTGTGTTGGGAGGATTCAGGAACAGTACATTGCCGCTCTCCTGGGAATTTGTAAAGACCACCTGTCTGGGGATGAATGTGAACTCGTGTGTGCACAACAGGTGGGCACACGATCAATGCTGCATCAAGTGTAGACGTCAGCCCACCCTCCGTGGACATGCTGGATACTGCTGTGCGTCCTCCAGGCCCTTGCCAAGGCACTCACATCCCTGTCGACCTGGTGTATCCCCAACATTGTCCACTTGCACAGGCAATCCAGGGCACGGGTTGGCAGTAGAGCATGGTGGGTGAGAGGTCATGGCGCGCTCCTCCTGGTCACATCACGCAGGCAACACATCCTCAATGTGTAGTATGGCACAAGTCAAATGGAAGTAGTGGGGGACGCACACATCACAAGCAGGAGTGACGTCACGGAAGGTGGCTCGCACCATCCCACCCATTGACAATACACCCACACACGTTACATGCCATTGCAACAGAGAAGCCAGCGCGTGCACAAGCAGCTCAAGCTCGCCCCAGAGAGGCCAAAGAGTGAATGTGTGGGGCCATGAGCTCCAGTTGGACGCGGCATGGCCCGCTAGGGCAGCTACAGCCTCTGTGTGTTGCAGGTGGTGTATCCGGACTGCGGAGCCTGTCATGCATTGTCAATGTTGCCCGTGTCTCGAGTCGGGGCACCACGCAGGTGGACGGCATCCCGCCACTTATTATACCATGAGACAGACCACTTGTTCAACTGGACCCACACATACACTCCTTGGCCTCTCTGGGGCGAGCTTGGAGCTGCTTGTGCATGCGTTAGCTGCTCAGGTGCAAACGCATATTGGGGTGAGCGAGGGAGGCCATGAGGACAGTGCAAAAGATGACTGTTTGATTTTCAGCCAGTTTAAGGAATGACCCTGATGTGGTCGGAAAAAGACGTGTCTCGTGTGTATTGCAACTAGTAGATCAGCCGATGAACTTCCCATGTCTTGCATGTAGCCCGCACCCAGCCCCGCCCACTCGACACATTAAAATGAGTACCAGCACCACATTCTACCCATTCGAAGCACTGACTGGGGGTGACAACCATTGGACAGTCTTGTGTAGTCCACCCAGGCGTACATGTGGGCCCTCCATGATCCATGTCACCTGCGGCAAAGTGATGTCATGGGCAATGACGGAAGTGAGCAGAGCTGTCTGCCCCACGCACAGATGGTGCATCAGCTCAACAGACCCAGCACTGAGTGCAGCAGGGGTCACATGTGCAGGGGCAGTTGTGCCTGGTGTGAAGGCACATGCATATAGACAGCACATCGAGCAATGTGTAGTCTGCCCACATCTACTGTCCATTGTCAGGCGGACCTAGAAAAAGATCACAAGGCAACACATCTGTGTGGGTGTACCCACTGTGACCAACACTGCGCAACCATCAACGTACTCGCCCTGTGCATGGCCCACCCTGCAACGGAGGTCACATTCAGTGCCACTATCTCACACACACATCCCTATCACGAGGCACGGTGTGTCCAATCGACAGGACTGAGTAAGCGCTCATCCGGAGGGTCCTGAACAGGAGACACATGTAACCCACTAGGCAGTCTGTGTCGGCACCTACTGGCATTGTGCAGTCAATGTGCAGGCCAGGCCTGCTGGGACTGAGAAGGGCAGCATGGCCCCAGCCTGACTTCCACCACGACCAACAAGTGCACTGAGACCTGCATTGCCAATTGTCTGTGTCACTGGATGTCTGACATGAAGTTGCCATGTACCACCACTCGGGAGGGACAGACAGGTCAAAGCGCCCGAGAGCTCACATACCCATGCCACCTGCAGTCAGCATGGTGAGCAGTGCATGTTTGAACACCACAGGCTCTGACTCATAGTGCTGCGGAGCAACGACATGTGTGTCCCCACATGCACTCCCACACACACTGCAGTTGTCTCTCACACACAACTTTCGCAAGGAATAGCCATGTGCAGTGTGCGTGGAACTCGGAATCCAGGTTCTCCTGCTCCTCGCTGGTGAGTGGACCAGGACATGTCCTCAGCGTCATCCACGTGTAGGTGCAGTGGTGGCAGCAGCAGGTGTTGTTGAGGAGTGCCAGGCTGCAGTGCCAGGTAGCTGTGGTTATGCCTGTCCCACTCACACACACATATAACCCCCTGGGGCAGTTTCAGTGGGTACAAGCTGCTGCAATTCGTGTACCATGTCTGGCAGCTTCAATTGCAGACGTTGGCCTGCTCCCAGCTGGCCATGGACGCCTACCTCCATAGTGGAACACGCAGGGTGCAACCGCGAGGGTCATTGGAGTTGGCCGTAAGGGCCTGGCCCATGGCGGGTACAGTCCGCTGATGCCATGTGCACCACACAGTATAATGTGCGCAATGCATCTGCAGGTGTGGCCATGATTTGCGTGTGGGTGCAGGTCCACAATGGACAGGGCCACAACATGCTGTGTGCATAGGCAGGGACGGCCAGTGCTCAGCCTCCACATGTCTGTTGGCACATCATCATGTACACATTGGCATGGGAGCATGGGATATGCATATGCACACACATGCCATCTTTCACTATGTACATCTGCCACTTGGCACGTGCAATGTTACGTGTCACTTGTGATGTGTAATTGCAAGCACACAGCCGTGTTGGCATGGGGCTGTCAATGTGTACACCTGTCAATGTTTCTGGAGGTGTGATCCGTACAGTGCTGTACATAGGGTGCAGTAGTGACATCAATGACTGTCTCATATCCCCTCGTGCCACAGGTCCCACTTGTTTTGGCCGCTCAGCCTGTGTCCATAGCGTTGTTGGTGTGTGCCCTACACACCCAGCCTCGGAAGCAGTGTGATGCACAGCAGCTAGTCATGTTGCCGTGGTGTTGCCGCTTGCCGAATATGCAGTCTGTTACCATCAGCATGCCTTACAAGTTATTGAGGCCTAGATCCCCATGTGCATGCTCATAGCAATGGGGTGTGTCACTGCCCATTGCTATTGGTAGGGGACCTGTGTAAGTGTATTGTGGCTGTGCTGTCCCTACTTGTCAGCTGTTCTGTTATTCAATTGCCTGCTCAGTCATTTATGTTTTGTGTATGTGAATATGCCATGTGGTGTGTTGCTTTGACATGTGTCCACTTCCATCTTTCCTAGGCGGAGACCAAACATTCATCGCCCCTACCAATTGCTGTCAGACATGGTGGATGTGGAGGTCATCCGCAAATATCGTCTGGACCGACCCACCCTGCATCGTCTATGTGCCTTGTTGGAACCCCACCTCCGTCCTCGCAGGGTGTATCCAACAGCATTCACCCCACGGCTAAGGTGATGGCTGCACTGCATTTCTTCGCCACTGGGTCATTCCAACACACAGTGGGCAGTGGAGGTGGGATGTCCCAACCCATGTTCAGCATGGTGCTCAGGGATGTACTGTCAGCCATGATGCTGTACAGGAACAGATACATCCGATTCCCCAGGGCTCGTGAATTGGCGGCAGTGAAGGGTGCTTTCTATGCCCTTGGACGGATCCCCCACGTTGTTGGTGCAATAGACTGCACCCATGTTGGCCTTGTTGCACCACAGGCCACTGAGCACCTCTACCGCAACCGGAAGCACACGCACTCCTGAATGTGCAAGTGGTGTGCCTTGCGGACATGGTGATTTCACACGTGTGTGCGAAATTCCCAGGATCGGCCCATGACGCGCACATCATGCGCAACAGCATCCTACCACGTCTGATGACCGATCTGCAACCGGACCGTGGCTGGATTGTTGGTGAGTATGTGGAGTAGTGTAGCGTGCTGGCTGTGCGATGCTGTCTTGTGTCCAGTTGGAATTGCAACGGTTCTCTGTGTCCCTCACACCCAGGTGACTCTGCTTACCCGAATGGGCCCTGGCTGCTCAGCCCATTACGACGTCCTGGGAGCCCAGCTGATGTCCGCTACAATGAGGCACATGGGAGGACCAGACGTGTGGTTGAGCGGACCTTTGGCCTCCTCAAGTCCAGGTTCAGATGCCTGGACCGCACCGAGGCGCACTGGCGTACTCCCCACAGAAGGTGTGCCAGATAGTTGTGGCTTGCTGCATGCTGCACAATCTGGCTATCCGCAAGCAGATCCCCTAATTGTGGATGACGGAGATCAACCAGGGCCCCAGCCTGCAGACCAGGACAGCTCTAGTGAAGAGGACAGTGGAGAGGATAAAGCTGTGAATGTGCATCAGTGGCTCATCGCCCGCTACTTCACTTGGCGGTGAGTGTCCATGTACGACGGCTGATGTAGCTGTAGTTGTGCAGGTGTATGTGTGCTCTGTCACGGGGGCCTTTTGTTCACTGAGTGCTGTGTGTCAATGGTCCATGTCCAGGTTGGTATGCCACTGACAGTGGCTGTAGCATTGTGCCCTGTTGCTCTGTGAGATGTGTGAAAATTGCTTGTAGTTGGTGACAAGTACTGTGTGATGAGTGTGTGACACACTCATTGAATGTACTCTTGTTCTGTTTTTCACCCCTCGGTCCCTACAGCCTCTCCTGTGCCATCGACATACCACACAGCAGATGCATTTCTGCTCATGGTGGCGATTGCACATCGTTGAATAAACCCAGGACACATTAAGCCGATTGTGATCAAGGTGTATTTATTAACAGCGGTGACATGTGATTGTGTGCAAGGTGATGACAAATGTGGTGCATGCTGTGACAATGAGTTGACGGTCATGGCTGCGTGATGGTCAAGGTGTACCCATGGAGTTCTATGTCCACAGTCCAACAGACACATGCCATTCACATGGCAGTGTGGGAGTAGGATCGTATTACAAGTCAATGCAGTAGGTGGTCAAGGTGGCTGGCTGACTCACTGGCGTTTGGTGCGTGCGAAGTCCTCTCTGGACACCTGTTTCCTCTTCGGACGGCCCCTTCCACGTTTGGTAGGGGGTGTGTTGATGTGCCGCTGGTGGTGGCTGAGGAGTGCTCACTCGCTGTGGACGCAGGGAACGCGATGCTGCACGACCCTGCGCCACAGCAGGTGGTGGCGGAGGTGGTGTTGCTGGCCTTGCTTGTGCCCTCCCCCACCACCAGCTGGCCCATGAGGGCCGCGATTTGGCCCATATGGGCGTCCATGGACCTCAACACCGCAAGGACCTCCCGCGTGTCGCTAGCCGACCTGGCCCATTCTCCTTGGGCCTCTTGATAGGCCCCAAGGACTCTGTCGATTTGCGGCAGGGCTTGGCTCCCAGGCACAGTTGGCGTTGGCCTGGCCCTGCTCCTCCTACCAGTACTGCTGCCACCGACCTGCCCACTAGCCACATTGCTCACCACGGTCCTCGCTCTGGCTCCCAGGGTGGAGCCCGGCGGCCGTGCCGACCCTTGCGCAGGGGCTGTGGCGAGGGATGGCGTGGTGGTGGTGGTGGTGGTGGTTGCGGCGGTGGTGGTGGCCGCAACGGCCGTGGCAGCAGGGGTCTGTGACTGGTCAGCAGCCCTGGGTGATGGGTTGGTGGGCAGGAGGGGCCCTGGGGAGCGGTTGTGCCCTGCCACTCCAGATGGGCCTGCTGGGTGGTCCGTGTCTGGAGAGGTGTCCAGCTCCTCTACATCCGTGAGTCCGGGTCGGGGGCTTGCGGACTGGCTGTGCTGGCTGCTGTCACCCTCTACAGCATCCAGCAGTTCGGCACCTGTGGGGAGAATGAGATGGGTCATTGTGTTGCACCTAGCAAAGTATGTATTGGTTGTCTAACATTCACAGTTCGTGCACTGTCGTGCACAGGTTTCCCAGTGGCGTGTGTGTGGATGTACGATGTGTGTATGCGTGGGCTAGGCAATGGGACTGTGTGATGTGGACATGTGGCATGGGACGGATTAGCAATGCCGATGGGTGTGTGTTGCTATGCTCCTACATTTTGTGGCTCGGGTGTATGCGTGCTCCAGGACCATAGACGATGTTGGGTTGAACGATGGTTTAGGGGAAGGATGGAATGCTTAGGTACGCTGATGCCAAAAGGGGTACAGCCCCTAAATGCTCTTGGGTTGAAATATGCTTTTGGGGTACATACTGTGGGTAATGGGTGCAGAACGTGACATGTGTTCTGGCAACATGACAGTGCATAGACAAAGGTGTGTGTCTGTCTCACATGCCCGGAATATCTGCTGACTGTTATCATTCATGGACATCACATTGGTAGCATTGTTGTGAGTTTGTGCTTGTTGTGTGCCACACGACGTATTGCAGATGGGCCAAATCCTTTGTGTGCGTGCTGCCCTGGTACATGTGCATCAGTGCTGTGCTCTTGGGGTGTTGACTATATTATGTGTGTTGTTACTCGCAGTGTGACGTGCGCTTCAGTCACTGCAGGCACATGATTTGTCATGGGCAGGTATCTTTGCATGACTACTGTATGAGGGCCAGCTGTTCGGATGACATACCTTTCATGACACTGTGGCTGAGAGATGAGATGGATGATATGTTGAATGTGCATTGTGTGCCTGTGTGTTTCATGGGTCCAGTTGTCTTTGTGTGCAATATTGTGGTTCCAAGCTGTTACTTCTAGTATGGTCTGTCTTACGTGGGCGTTGTTGCACGATGTGTGGGTGACAGGCAGTGAGGACTACATGGACAGGACTTCGATGGTGTTGCTGATGTGTGTGATGGGTGGCACAGTGCCTGCCATGTGGGTCTGTGCTCCAGTGGGACTTGTGCATGCAGACGTGGCTCCTTAGGTGTTGCTGTATCTGTGATGGGTCATGTGGGGTTTGACTCTGTTGAACATGTCCGTGTGCACATTGGTCTCATGATTGTGACTGGGAGCAGTGCTGCGTGTTCCTCTGCTACGTGACATGTCCCATGTGTCAGTCGTAGTACAGTCCTCATGCCTACAGACGCCCTGCCCTGTACATTTCCCACCTACAGGTTGTTTCTCAGTGCGCAATGCAATGGATGCCACATGGTACTGGGAGGGAGGGGTGCTCCACCTTGCTGGTCTGTGGTAGTGGGAGCCTGGTGGGTGTTTTACTTCAGCTGTCCCCCTCCGACCCACTGTCTTTGTGTTCCGGCTACTTACCTGTTACTTGTCGGTCAGTGCAGCTATGGCGGACACATGGATGTGGGGTGTGCTCCACCTTGCTGGTCTGTGGTAGTGGGAGCCTGGTGGGTGTTTTACTTCAGCTGTCCCCCTCCGACCCACTGTCTTTGTGTTCCGGCTACTTACCTGTTAATTGTCGGTCAGTGCAGCTATGGCGGACTCATGGATGTGGGTGTGGGGAGTGCTCATTCTGGCGCATCTGGAGTACAAGGGGACCTGTTGGAAGTTGCGGTGCTGGCTGACTGTACACATGCCCCCATGGTTTTGTTAGTTGGTAGCTTTGGGCTGAGTGTGTGTGAGTGTCTGTTGCATGTGTGGGTGATGTCTTGTGTATTGTGTACTGGACATGGGGGTGTTTGTCCCTAGGAGCTATGGCATGGTGGTAGTGCATGTGATTACATAGCGGTGTGCTGGTATACGTTTGTTTGTACTTACCAGCCTCCACTCCCCCTGGTAATCCGGTGAGGATCTCCGGATGTATGATGACTCGCACCTTCTCCTCCCACGCCTTGAAGGTCTTGAATAGCGCGGGATTCCCTCCGCCAGTCCTGGCAGCCAGCTCTCGATTTTTGCTCTCCTTCTTCTTGACCACGCTTTTGAGGTCGTTCCACCTTTTGTTAATTTCTCCTCTGTTGCGTGGAACGTTCCCGACTGCATTGACCTGGTCTACGATCCTGCTCCACAACCGGTTTCTGGTGGATAGTGGTGTCTGTTGGACCTGGTTGCCATAGATTTGTGGGTGCACCTTGACGATCTCGTCGACCATGACCGTTAGCTCGGTGGAAGTGAACTTGGGCATTCTGTGTGATGCCATGGTGTGTGTTTTGGTGTTTGTGGTGCTGGTGCGGTGTGTGGTGTGTGATGTGCAGGGGGTTTGTGGGTCAGGTGTTTGGTGGTGGTGGTGATGGGTGTGATAGGTCCGTGTCTGTGGTGTGCTGCTGTCCTTTCTGTTTCGCTGTGTTGTGTGCTTTCGTCCTCAGTTTGTAATGTTGCAGGGGTTGTGGTCTGTGAAGGGGCTGGTTTTGTACTTACCTATGTGGGTGTGTCATGATGGTCTGTTGTTTTCAGGTGTGTTGTGGCTGGTGTTCTGGGATTTGTTGTTGATTTTTTGTCCAGGGGGTGTGTTTCCGGGATGTGTACTGTGTTTGGGTATTTGTGCGTGGGTTGCTGTGTGGACTTGTTGGCCATGTTGTGTGTGTTTGTTTTCGTCAGCGGATGGTTTCTGTGCATGGACGTGGCCGCCAGGGCTTCCGCCGTGTCCATTTTCGTCACTGTTGTTTGCGCTGGTGGCGGTGTATTTGTGGATTTTCGACGCTCATGTCGGTACGATCCTAATTTCACGGGCGGTGTCTCGGTCGTCAGGGCGGGCGGTTTTGGCTTGTCGTGCGTCTTTCCGTCCGTGGCGGGCGGATGGACTTAGACTCGGACATGGGCGGGCGGTATTTTCTGTTTATTTTCCGCCTCCGGCGGTTTTCGGTTCGCGGCATCGTAATTGCTCGGTCGGTATTCAGACGGTGTAGGCGGGTGGATTTTTGCCACTGTGGGTGATGGCGGATTTTTATCCGCCCGACATCGTAATGGACACCTTAAATAGGTAAGTACAAAAATATTGAATCAAAAATATCGATGTAAAAAATATAGATGTAAAAAATATCGATTTAAATATAAATATAAAATAATATATATTACATATATTAAATATTATTAATTTTAACAAAATTAATTAAATTTAATATACATTTTTACAAAATATTACAAATAAACGTAATTTAAAAAATAAACACACAAACATAATAATTTATACATATATATTTACTTTAAAATAATTAATAAACTATTATCTTTGATTTATTTTAAAAGTTCATAATTATATAAAAATATAATATATATCTATAAATAATTTTAAATATAAAAAAACATTCTAGAATAAATTAAAACATTAAACTATGAATAAATATTTAAACTTAAATTGCCCAATACAATCAGTGCAACAGTAGGAAAAATGATTGGATAGCAAAATAATTAAATTTACTATTCCAACTCCAGTGAGTGAAACAGTAGGGAAAGTGTTGGATAGCGGAGGGTTAAAATTACTATTCCCACTCCAGTGAGAGCAACAGTAGGGAAAGTGTTGGATAGCGGAGAGGTAAAAATTACTATTCCCACTCCAGTAAGAGCAACAGTAGGGAAAGTGTTGGATAGCGGAGGGTAAAAATTACTATTCCCATTCCAAACAGTGCAATAGTAGGGAAAGTGTTGGATAGCAGAGGGGTAAAAATTACTATTCCCACTCCAGTGAGTGCAACTGTAAGGAAAGTACTGAATAGCGAAGGGGTAAAAATTACTATTCCCACTCCAGGGAGTGCAACAGTAGGGAAAGTGCTGGATAGTTGAGGGGTAAACATTACTATTCCAACTTCAGTAAGAGCAACAGTAGGGAAAGTGTTGGATAGCGGAGGGGTAAAAATTACTATTCCACTCCAATGAGTTCAACAGTAAGATAAGTGTTGGATTGCAGAGAGGTAAAAATTACTATTCCCACTCCAGTGAGTACAACAGTAGGAAAAGTGCTGGATAGCGGAGGGGTAAAAATTACTATTCCAACTCCAGTGAGTGCAACAGTAGGGACAGTGTTGGATAGCAGAGGAGTAAAATGTACTATTCCCACTCCAGTGAGAACAACAGTAGAGAAAGTGTTGGATAGTGGAGGGGCAAAATTACTATTCCCACTCCAAGAGTGCAAAAGTAGGGAAAATGTTGGATAGCTGAGGGGTAAAAATTAGCATTTCCACTCCACTGAATGCAAAAGCAGGATAAGTGTTGGATAGCAGAGGGGTAAAAAAAATGTGTTCCCACTCCAGAGAGTGCAACAGTAGGGAAACTGTTGGATAGCAGAAAGGTAAAAATTACTATTCCACCTCCAGTGAATGCAACAGTAGGGAAAGTGTTGGATAGCAGAGAAAAAAAAAAATACTATTCACACTCAAACACTTAGAAAAAAATATATATATTACACTTTTTTAAAAATAATAAAAATTAATAAACAATGTGAAAAAAATATATATATTAAGCATATAAAAATAACACATATTATAATACTAATTACATATAACAAAAGCCTACAAATATTATATCAAATAAAATAATAAATACATTCACAAAAAAATAATTCTTTTAACCCCATCCGCTGCTAGGCCTTTTCCCCCCCCTGTGCTAAACCTTTTTTGAGCCATTTGGGGTAGTTCACGCTTAGGCCCCTGTAACTTTTTGACCCCATAAGGTATCCACGCCAAATTTGCGTCCTTTTCTTGCAACATCATGGGGATTCAAAAGATACCCAGGGTTTGTAGATTCCCTTGGAGGGAACCCAGAAATTAGCCAAAATACAGCTAAATTTTGTTTTTTTTTAGAAAAATGGGAAAAAAGTGCTGCAAATGAAAGCGCCTGGTTTTTTCCCTGCAAATGGTATCAACAAAGGGTTTGTGGGGCTGAAATCACCATTTTCCCAGCTTTCAGGGACAAGCAGACTTTTGTCAGGAAACCAACATTTTTTACACAGTTTTGGCATTTTACTGGAATATAGCCTATTTTTGCTTTTTTTTGTGCTTTTAACCTTCTTCCAGTTAATGGTAGAAATGGGTATGAAAGCAATAATGGATCCTGGAAAGCTATACATTTTAGAAAAGTAGACAAAAATTCTGAATTCAGCAAGGGGTCATTTGTGTAGATCCTTCAAAGTTTCTTTATAGAAACTAACAGTTAAATATAGGAAAAATTGAAAATTAGTTGGAAAAAACAGCCATTTGTGCCAACGTTTTCACCTGCAACTTCATCTATTTGTGACAGCTGTTTGAAAGCAATATACCGTTGCATCCGCTGGACCTTTCTGGTTGTGGGGATATATAGGACTTGTAGGTTCATCAAGAACCTGACGAACCCAGAGCCAATAACTGACCAGCATCTTGCAATGGTTTTTCATTATGTAACGGGTATATAGTAATTAATTTGGGAAAATATATACATGGAAAAATGGGTATGAAAGACACCTATGTATTTCTGAAATTGGAACAAAATATAGAGTTTAGAAACAGTAGATATTTGCACATTTTCGAAATTGTGAGTTCCCATACTAGCATGAGAATTATAGGTCATTTTCAAAATGACTTTTTTTTTTACACATTGTCTTTCATCTGGAAGGCAGAAATGCATCGAAAGTCAATAGGTAATAACAGTTGCTATACAATTCTGTGTTACGCTAAGTCTCCCGATAAAAATGGTACCTCACTTGTGTGGGTAGGCCTAGTGCCCGCGACAGGAAACGGCCCAAAACACAACGTGGACACACTTATTTTTACAGTGAAAACTGACCCTTTTTTTGCAAAGTGCCTAGCTGTAGATTTTGAACCCTAGCTCTGCCAGCACCTAGGGAAACCTAGCAAACCTATACATTTTTGAAAACTAGACACCCCGGGGAAACCAGGATGGGGTGACTTGACTGGCTCTCACCAGGTTCTGTTACCCAGAATCCCTTGCAAACCTAAAAAGTTGTCAAAGAAAGACATTTTCCTCACATTTCTGTGGTGGAAAGTTCTGGAATCTGCGTTGATCCACAAAATTACACCCACCCCGCATTCCCCAAAGTCTTCAGAGAAAAATTGTACCTCACTTGTGTGGGTAGGCGTAGTGCCCACAACAGGAAACGGCCCAAAATGCAACGTGGACACACCACATTTTCACAGTGAAAACTGACCCTATTTTTGCAAAGTGCCTAGCTGTAAATTTTGAACCCTAGCTCTGCCGACACCTAGGGAAACCTAGCAAACCTATACATTTTTGAAAACTAGACACCAAGGGGAATCCAGGATGGGGTGACTTGACTGGCTCTCACCAGGTTCTGTTACCCAGAATTCCTTGTAAACCTAAACATTTGTCCCAAAAAACACATTTACCTTACATTTCTGTGGTGGAAAGTTCTGGAATCTGCGTGCATCCACAAAATTCCACCCCCCGCGTTCCCCAAAGGCTTCCGAGAAAAATGGTACCTCCCTTGTGTGGGTAGGCCTAGTGCCCGCAACAGGAAACGGCCCAAAACGCAACGTGGACAGACCACATTTTCACAGTGAAAACTGACCCTTTTTTTGCAAAGTGCCTAGCAGTAGATTTTGAACCCTAGCTCTGCCGGCACCTAGGAAACCTAGCAAACCTATACATTTTTGAAAACTAGACACCCAGGGAATTCAGGATGGGGTGACTTGACTGGCTCTCACCAGGTTCTGGTACCCAGAATCCCTTGCAAACCTAAAGATTTGTCCAAAAAACACATTTTCCTCATATTTCTGTGGTGGAAAGTTCTGGAATCTGCGTGGATCCACAAAATTCCACCCACCCCGCGTTCCCCAAAGTCTTCTGAGAAAAATGGTACCTCACTTGTGTGGGTAGGCCTAGTGCCCGCGACAAGAAACAGTCCAAAACGCGACGTGGACACACCACATTTTCACAGTGAAAACGGACCCTTTTTTTGCAAAGTGCCTAGCTGTAGATTTTGAACCCTAGTTCTGCCGGCACCTAGGGAAACCTAGCAAACCTATACATTTTTGAAAACTAGACACCCAGGGGAATTTAGGATGGGGTGACTTGACTGGCTCTCTCCAGGTTCTGGTACCCAGAATCCCTTCCAAACCTCAAAATCTGTAAAAAAAAAACACTTTTTCCTCACATTTCTGTGGTGGAAAGTTCTGGAATCTGCGTGGATCCACAAAATTCTAACCACCCCTTGTTCCCCAAAGTTTTCTGAGAAAAATGGTACCTCACTTGTGTGGGTAGGCCTAGTGTCCGCGACAGGAAATGGCCCAAAACGCAACATGAACACACCACATTTTCACAGTGAAAACTGACCCGTTTTTTTTAAAGGTGCCTAGCTGTAGATTTTGAACCCTAGCTCTGCCGGCACCTAGGGAAACCTAGCAAACCTATACATTTTTGAAAACTAGACACCCAGGGGAATTTAGGATGGGGTGACTTGACTGGCTCTCACCAGGTTCTGGTACCCAGAATCCCTTGCAAACCTAAAAATGTGTACAAAAAACACATTTTCCTCACATTTCTGTGGTGGAAAGTTCTGGAATCTGCGTAGATCCACAAAATTCCACCCACCCCGCGTTCCCCAAAGTCTTCCAAGAAAAATGGTACCACACTTGTGTGGGTAGGCCTAGTGCCTGCGACAAGAAACAGCCCAAAATGTGACGTGGACACACCACATTTTCACAGTGAAAACTGACCCTTTTTTTGCAAAGTGCCTAGCTGTAGATTTTGAACCCTAGCTCTGCCTGCACCTAGGGAAACCTAGCAAACCTATACATTTTTGAAAACTAGACACCCAGGGAAATCCAAGATGGGGTGACTTGACTGGCTCTCACCAGGTTCTGTTACCCAGAATCCCTTCCAAACCTCAAAATCTGTAAAACAAAAAACACTTTTTCCTCACATTTCTGTGGTGGAAAGTTCTGGAATATGTGTGGATCCACAAAATTCTAACCACCCCTCGTTCCCCAAAGTTTTCCGAGAAAAATGGTACCTCACTTGTGTGGGTAGGCCTAGTGCCCGCGACAGGAAACGGCCCAAAACGCAACATGAACATACCACATTTTCACAGTGAAAACTGAACCGTTTTTTTACAAGGTGCCTAGCTGTAGATTTTGAACCCTAGCTCTGCCGGCACCTAGAGAAACCTAGCAAACCTAAACATTTTTGAAAACTAGACACCCAGGGGAATCCAGGATGGGGTGACTTGACTGGCTCTCACCAGGTTCTGTTACCCAGAGTCCCTTGCAAACCTAAAAACGTGTAAAAAAACACATTTTCCTCACATTTCTGTGGTGGAAAGTTCTGGAATCTGCATGGATGCAAACAATTCCACCCACCCTGCGTTCCCCAAAGCCTTCCGAGAACAATGGTACCTCACTTGTGTTGGTAGGCCTAGTGCCCGCAACAGGAAACGGCCCAAAACGCAACATGGACACACCACATTTTCACAGTGAAAACGGACCCTTTTTTGCAAAGTGCCTAGCTGTAGATTTTGAACCCTAGCTCTGCTGGCACCTAGGAAAACCTAGCAAACCTATACATTTGTGAAAACTAGACACCCAGGGGAATTCAGGATGGGGTGACTTGATTGGCTCTCACCAGGTTCTGTTACCCAGCATCCCTTGCAAACCTAAAAACCTGTTAAAAAAACAAATTTTCCTCATATTTCCGTGGTGGAAAGTTCTGAAATCTGTGTGGATCCACAAAATTCCACCCACTCCACGATCCCCAAAGTCTTCTGAGAAAAATGGTACCTCACTTGTGTGGGTAGGCCTAGTGCCCGTGACAGGAAACGGCCCAAAACGCAACGTGGACACACCACGTTTTCACAGTGAAAACTGACCCTTTTTTTGCAAAGTGCCTAGCTGTAGATTTTGAACCCTAGCACTGCTGGCACCTCGAAAAACCTAGCAAACCTATACATTTGTGAAAACTAGACACCCAGGGGAATTTAGGATGGGGTGACTTGACTGGCTCTCACCAGGTTCTGGCACCCAGAATCCCTTGCAAACCTAAAAATGTGTCCAAAAAAACAAATTTTCCTCACATTTCTGTGGTGGAGAGTTCTGCAATCTGCGTGGATCCACAAAATTCCACAAACCCTTCATTCCCCAAAGTCTTCCAAGAAAAGTGGTACCTCACTTGTTTGGGTAGGCCTAGTGCCTGCGACAGGAACAGACCAAAATGCAACGTGGACACACCACATTTTCACAGTGAAAACGGACCCTTTTTTTGCAAAGTGTCTAGCTGTAGATGTTGAACCCTACCTCTGCTGGCACCTAGGGAAACCTAGCAAACCTATACATTTTTGAAAACTAGACACCCAGGGGAATCCAGGATGGGGTGACTTGAGTGGCTCTCACCAGGTTCTGTTACCCAGAATCCCTTGCAAACCTAAAATTGTGTCCAAAAAACACATTTTCCTCGCATTTCTGTGGTGGAATGGTCTGGAATCTGCGCGGTTCCACAAAATTTCACCCACCCCACGTTCCCCAAAGTCTTTCGAGAAAAATGGTACCTCACTTGTGTGGGTAGGCTTAGTGCCCGCGACAGGAAACGGCCCAAAATGCAACGTGGACACACCACAATTTCACAGTGAACACGGACCCTTTTTTTGCAAAGTGTCTAGCTGTAGATTTTGAATCCTAGCTCTGCCGCCACCAAGGGAAACCTAGCAAAACTATACATTTTTGAAAACTAGACACCCAGGGGAATCCAGGATGGGGTGACCTGAGTGGCTCTCACCAGGTTCTGTTACCCAGAATCCCTTGCAAACCTAAAAATGTGTCAAAAAAAACACATTTCCCTCACATTTCTGTGGTGGAAAGTTCTGGAATCAGCTTGGATCCACAAAATTCCACCCACCCCACGTTTCCCAATGTCTTCCGAGAAAAATGGTCCCTCACTTGTGTGGGTGGGTCAAGTACCCGCGACAGGCAAGGACCCAAAACCTATTGAGGCGACTTCAAAATTACCTATCGCAAAACAACCTGGTTTTGCAAGGGGGGTCCCATGAGTTTTTGGCCCCGGGCTCGGCAGCCATCTAGGGAAGCCTACCAAACCCACATATTTGTGAAAACTAGACACCCGGGGGAGTCCAGCGTGGTATGGCTTGCGTGGGTCCACCAACATTTTTCTACCCAGAATCCCCTGCAAACCTCAAATTTAGCTGAAAAAAATCACTTTTTTCTCAAATTTCTGTGTGGGAAAGTTCTGGAATCTGCGTGGATCCACAAATTTCCTCCCACTCAGCGTTCCCCCAGGTCTCCCGATAAAAATGGTACCTCACTCGCGTGGGTGGGTCAAGTACCCGCGGCAGGCAAGGGCCCAAAACCTATTGAGGCGACATCAAAATAACCTATCACAAAACAACCTGGTTTTGCAAGGGGGGTCCCATGAGTTTTTAGCCCCGGGCTCGGCGGCCATCTAGGGAAACCTACCAAACCCACACATTTCTGAAAACTAGACACCCGGGGAAGTCCAGCGAGGTATGGCTTGCATGTGTCCCCCAACATTTTCCTACCCTGAATCCCCTGCAAACCTCAAATTTAGCTGAAAAATGCACTTTTTTCTCAAATTTCTGTGTGGGAAAGTTCTGGAATCTGCGTGAATCCACTAATTTCCTACCACCCAGTGTTCCCCCAGGTCCCCCAATAAAAATGGTACCTCACTTGTGTGGGTAGGCATAGTGGCTGCAACAGGAAATGGCCCAAATCGTACTTTGGAGACTTCAAAATTACCTATAACAAAACTACCTGGTTTTGGGGGGGGGGACCTGGTTTTTTGACCCCGGGCTCGCCGCCATCTAGGGAAACCTACCAAACCCACACATTTCTGAAAACTAGACAGTTTCTCAAAAATCTGAGAATAAAGTGATTTTGTCAGCTAAATTTGAGGTTTGCAGGGGATTCTGGGTAGGAAAATGTTGGAGGACCCACGCAAGCCATACCTCGCTGGACTCCCCCGGGTGTCTAGTTTTCAGAAATGTGTGGGTTTGGTAGTTTCCCAAGATGGCCGCAGAGCCCGTAGCCAAAAAGCCAGTGGACCCCCCCTTGCAAAACCAGGTTGTTTCGTGATAGGTAATTTTGATGTTGCCTCAATAGGTTTTGGGCCCTTGCTTGTCGTGGGTACTTGACCCACCCACACGAGTGAGGTACCGAATTTATCGGAAGACCTGGGGGGAATGCTGGGTGGTATGAAAATTGTGGTTTTTCTGACAACAGAATATTATGACACAGTAATGCAAGGAAAATGCATGACTATAGTCACATTTTGAGGTTTGCATGGCATTGTGAGTAAATAAACTTGTTGGGATCCATGAGAGGCACACCACCCAGCACAAAAATATCTAAAGTTGGTACATTTTCCCTAGAGACAGACTACACCTTAGCACAGAAAGACAAATGAGACAAATATGACTGCCTATCCACCTGTTCCTCAAGTATACACACATACTGGTTGGATTTGGCACGAGGGTGAGTGAAAGGTTCAAAATCTATATTTAATTAACAAGAGATTTCACAAAAAGGAAATGCACTGTTAATAATTAAAAGGTTAAAAACCTGAACCAATGACTCACAGCTCATGAGCTGTAAAGCCACGGCAAGGCACCAACCTCTTTACAGGCCATTCACACACCTTTCATACTTGACACACACTTTCACACCACCAGCTGCGGCCCCAGCACATTACAACACTCACATCCACAGACAATGTGGAGACAATGTACACCCTGGCAGAGAGAGACAGAAAAGACAAATATTCCTTCAAAATGAACAATTCCTTAAGTACTCACACATACTGGTTGGATTTGGCACGAGGGTGAGTGAAGGTTCAGAGCGTAAAATTCTATTAACAAGAGATTTCACCAAAAGGAAATGCACTGTTAATATTTAAAAGGTTAAAAACCTGAACCAATGACTCACAGCTCGTGAGCTGTAAAGCCACGGCAAGGCACCAACCTCTTTACAGGCCATTCACACACCTTTCATACGTGACACACAAGACCATTCACACCACCAGCCGCGGGCCCATCACATTACAACATTCACATCAACAGACAGCGCCATTCAAGGGCCCATCACTTTCATACGCCCACATGACTGACACAGCAATCACACCGGCTGGTGGTTGACAGTGTCTGCAGTGGCATTTGACTAGCAGAGTGTGTAATGACCAGCAGCAAGTCACTACTCACACACTGTCAGCCAAACGCCAGCCAACGCACACCGACAGCCAAGCACCATACCACCCCCACTGCCAGCCAAGCTCCATTCCACGCACACCGCCAGCCAAGTGCCAGTCCACGCACACCGCCAGCCAAGCCCCAGTCCATGCACACCACCAGCCAAGTGCCAGTCCACACACACCACCAGACAAGCGCCAATCCACGCACACCGCCTGCCAAGCGCCAGTCCATGCACACCGCCAGCCAAGTGCCAGTCCACGCACACCGCCAGCCAAGCGCCAATCCACATACACCGCCAGCCAAGCGCCAATCCACGCACACCGCCAGCCAAGCACCGTTCCACGCACACCACCAGCCAAGCGCCAATCCACGCACACCGCCAGCCAAGCGCCAGTCCACGCACACCGCCAGCCAAGCGCCAGTCCACACACACCTCCAACCAAGCGCCAATCCACGCACACCACCTGCCAAGCGCCAGTCACGCACACCGCCAGCCAAGCGCCAATCCATGCACACCGCCAGCCAAGCGCCAGTCCACGCACACTGCCAGCCAAGCCCCAGTCCACGCACACCGCCAGCCAAGCGCAAGTCCATACACACTGCCAGCTAAGCGCCAGTCCACGCACACCACCAGCCAAGCGCCAGTCCACGCACACCACCAGCCAAGCACCAATCCACGCACACCGCCAGCCAAGCGCCAGTCCATGCACACCGCCAGCCAAGTGCCAGTCCACGCACACGCCAGCCAAGCGCCAGTCCACGCACACCGTCATTACATTTTTTTTAACAAGAAAGAAAACACAAACCAATTGCAACTAGATACAAAACTATAACTACAAAAACAACAGCAGTAACTAAAGACATATTTCTATTGGCAAACGTGAAACTGAACAACAACTATATAAAACCATACAGACCAGGCAGTACACTATTAGACTCACGGTTGATCCCAAAAACTCTTTTGAGTGTGATACAATCGGAAACATGTGGGCACACACAGCCCAGGATTAGAAGGACAATCGGCACAGTGCATACGACTCTCCTTCCGCATACCGCTTCGCAAGCAGACTCTACATCTCTTACAGGGATTGGTTTTTTTGGGCGTGGGAGGAATTAAATCAGGAAAGTGGCGATCTTTCAATCTAGCCACATCCTCCACCACTCCAACTCTAGGAACACTTGCCTGTTCCACAACAACAAGGCTGCCTATCACAGACTCCTGAAACTGAACAAAAGTCATCTTTGACACAGGAGAACACTCCTTGAACACAAAAAAAGCATTGAAAGTTGCTAAATTGAAGAGATGGATGGCCAACTTCTTATACCAAATGTAAGCCTTACGAACAGCAGTGTAAGGTTCCAACCTCTGATCTACTCTATCGACACCACCCATGTGCTTATTGTAGTCTACAATGCACACAGGTTTGCCCACTTCAGCAACCTGACCCCAAACAGTCACAGGTGAAGTACTCTCATCATGAATGGTAGTCAGCATGTACACATCCCTCCTGTCTACAAATATCACAGCTAGCAGTTCCTTACTACGCAAGGCACTGCACTGTCCCCTCTGAAGCTTTTTGCAAACAAGCTCTTTTGGGTAACCTTTACGGTTAAAGCGGATTGTACCACAAGCAAAAGTGTCCACTTTAAACAATTCCTTAAACAATTGCACAGCAGTGTAGAAGTTATCAAGGTACAAATGGTGGCCTCTGTTAAACAGTCCTCTAGCAAGATCCCACACAATTTTCTCTGAAACTCCAAAAGTGGACGGACAACCAGGGGGGTCAATAGTGGAATCCCTACCAGTGTACACCCGGAAATTATAGACATATCCTGTCCTACTCTCAGACAACATATAAATCTTAATTCCATAACGCGCCCACTTGCTAGGAATGTACAGCCTAAAAACCAAACGGCCCTTGAACAGGACCAAAGACTCATCAACAGCTAGTTCTTTCCCTGGAGTATAGATCTCTGAAAATCGATCCACAAAGTGATCAAGAACAGGCCGAATCTTAAAAAGACGGTCACAGTCAGGGTGATCTCGTGGCAACGCCAAAGCATTATCAACAAAATGCAGCATCCGAAGCAAAAGTAAATACAGATCATGACTCCTAATTGCGGGAAATATGGCAGTTGCCATCAAGGGACTGATAGACCAATATGAAGCCAAGGACGGCTTCCTTATCAAGCCCATCAAAAAAGTAAAACCCAAAAACTTCTTCATCTCATCCAGATTTGTGGGAGTCCACCGGGTAGCTCTAATGCGGGGCCTAAGTCTGGCACTGTTGTCCCTCAAAAACTGTTCAGCATACAAATTAGTCTGCTCAACAATCTCAGTCAAAAATACATCATCCATGAACAACTGAAAACTGTATAGGCAAAATAATTTCACAATCCACTCTACACCCTGCATCACCACTAAAGGCAGGCAACACCGGCTGCACCATGTTTGGATCAACCCAGAGTCCAGCACTTCCAGTAGGAAGCCTTGCAGCCTCAGGCTGCAATACCGATGTCTCTTGCGGCACCATCGACACATCAGTGTCCTCCTCTAAAACAGGCACTTCATCCGCACTGAGAGTAGCCTCATCTGCACTGAGAGTAGCTTCATCATCAGATGATTCCTCGTGGACAGAAAACTCACTGCCAGAATCTTGCACTGCCTCCTCTCCCTCAGACGCACTGTCAGTCTCATAATCCTGCACAGAGGAAGATTCAAAAAGCATACCAACCACCTGCTAAGCAGTAATTCTACGGCTAGCCATAATCCTTAGTAATAAAGGTAACTTGTCAAACAAGTCAACAATAACAAACACTTTGTAAAATAAGGAATAAACAAAATGTGTCTTTATCACAAAGACCTATATACCCAAAACTATACCACTCACTTGACAGAAGCAGCTAGACTCACCACCACCTACTCTGCACAGACACAGTAAGGATCAACAATTTCCCACTAAAAAAGAAAAAGAAAAAAGAAAATGACACATAAGACAATGCAAAACACATCGCAAAGAATTTCATGCTCAGAACACTAACTAAATATGCTGCCATTATGACACCACTTACAAAAAAATTCATTCATGCATGACAATAATACTCATTTGAAGTAAACACAACAAAAAAAAATTTCTTACCAAATAAATGCAATTACGCAAAACTGCAGAACAACCACTGCTGAAACCGCAAACAAGAATCAAAAGCTTTACACTAGAATAAAAAGGCGAAAAAAACATTACAATCACATATGCAAATAATGCACCAGTCCACACACCATCCACCAACCAAGCTAAGGGGTAGGTGGGCCTAAGAGTATAAACAAACTATTCACCCCCATAAAAGGGGAGCAACCCTTGCCCAAGAGGCCACTCCCCAACAACAAAATTTAAAAAACCCTGGTGTCTAGTGGCTTCTGCCCCCCTTGGGGGCAGATGGGCATAAAAACATACTTCTGATCTGCCACCCAAAGAGGGCAGAAATGGCCCCAATCATTCGCCCATAAAGCGGAGCGACCCTTGTCCAAGAGGCCGCTCCCCAACATAACAAAAAAAGATCCCTGGTGGCCTAGTGGCCATATAAAACAAAATCCGCCAATCTGCCCCCCAGGGGGGGCAGAAACAGCCAAATTAATGCTCCCCAAAGGGGAGCGACCCTTGCCCAAGGGGCCACTCCCCACAAATAAATCCCTGGTGGTCTGGTGGGCCCGATTTCATTTTTAAAATGGCGAGATCTGCCCCACCAGGGGGGCAGACAGCCAAAAACATTGGCCCCAAAGGGGAGCGACCCTTGCCCAAGGGGCCACTCCCCACAAATTAATCCCTGGTGGTCTAGTGGGCCACTACATAAAAAAATGGTGAGATCTGCCCCCCTAGAGGGGCGCAGACAGCCAAAAACATTGCCCCCAAGGGGGAGCGACCCTTGCCCAAGGGGCCATTCCCCACAAATGAATCCCTCGTGGTCTAGTGGGCCACTAAATAAAAAAATGGCGAGATCTGCCCCCCAGGGGGCAGACAGCCAAAACATTGCCCCCAAGGGGAGCAACCCTTGCCCAAGGGGCCACTCCCCACAAATTAATCCCTGGTGGTCTAGTGGGCCACTACATAAAAAATGGTGAGATCTGCCCCCTAGAGGGGCGCAGACAGCCAAAAACATTGCCCCCAAGGGGGAGCGACCCTTGCCCAAGGGGCCACTCCCCACAAATTAATCCCTGGTGGTCTAGTGGGCAACAACATAAAAAAAATGGCAAGATCTGCCCCCCTAGGGGGGCGCAGAGAGCCAAAAACATTGCCCCCAAAGGAGCGACCCTTGCCTAAGGGGCCACTCCCCAAAAATTAATCCCTGGTGATCTAGTGAGCCACTAAATAAAAAAAATGGCAAGATATGCCCCCCCCAGGGGGCAGATAGCCAAAAACATTTCCCCCAAGGGGGAGCGACCCTTGCCCAAGGGGCCACTCCCCATAAATGTATCCCTGGTGGTCTAGTGGGCCACATTAATTTAAAAAAATGGCGCGATCTGCCCCCTGGGGGGCAGACACAGCCAAAACATATTGCCCAAAACAGGGCCGCTCCCCCCAAACAGGTAAACAGTTTTTTAATAAAAAAAAAAAATCCCTGGTGTCTAGTGGGCATTCCTGCTGCACGATCGTGCAGCAGGAATGCTCAAAAGAGGCATCAGGGGAAAGGAAAACCCTTTCCTTTCCCCTGATGCCTCTTTTTTTAAATCCCCCCCTCCCACAAGGAGAAACTTACCTCCTCTCTTCCCAACGCGCTGGAAGCATTGGATGCAAATGGCTTCCAGCGCGTTGGGAATCCTCTAATGACATCAGCGCGCCTCGCGCGCTGACGTCATTAGATGACGTGGAGGTGGGGGGGACGGCAGGGGAAAGGCTTCCCCTGCCATTCCCGGTGGGGGCACCATAAAGGGCGGACCACGGAGGGAGAGCCAGCGCTTCCCCTGTTGGTGGGTGCTAGGATGGCCGGGAGGCATCCGACGCACACGCCGACCGTGACGTCGGACGGCTCCTGGCCGTCCGACGCACGGAACTGGTTAAACTAGAAAATATTTACAAACAAAAAAATTAATTAAAACATAAATGTATTTATTTTATTTCCTACCCTATAACAGCACACCAATAACAAAACACTTCAACATTTTTAATTAAATGTATTTACATAATTAACATAATTAACAATTAACTAAAAACTATTATTAATAAAAAATATAATAAACATTAATAGACTACACAAACTTTGACACTATAATATCCACAACACACAACTAAATTAAACTATAAAATAATAAAACACAATTAAACCTTATTTTAAAATTAAAAACTATTACTATTAACAACTAATAATGAAATAATTAAAATGTATTTAATACCCACCCTTTACCCCTTTAAAAGTAAAAACAACACACACAAAAAAACAATTACCAAAATAAATATCAAATAATTAACATTATTTAACAACTCTATATAATTAATTAAACACAAATTCCTTCCCACTCTTTACTCCTATAAACACCGCAACACCCACCCAAAATTATTTACACAATTACCATAATTAATTACCAATTAATTTATTAAAATTAATTAACAACCAATTATTAATTCATCAATTAAAAATAAATGATCTTCCACCCTAAACACCCTTCCCACCCCTTACACATATAAACACAACACACACCTAAAATTAATTACAAAATTTCCAAAAATAATAACCAAGTAATTAATTTAAATTAATTAACAACCAATTATTAATTCATAAATTAAAAACAAATTTCGTCCCACCCTTTACATTTATAAACACCACAACACACACCTAAAATTAATTACACAATTACCATAATTAATTATCAATTAATTAATTAAAATTAATTAACAACCAATTATTAATTAATTAATAATGAATTACTTTACACATTTAACACTATAACATCTCAATTAAACAAATATTAATAAATCAAAATTAATCCATAAATTTAAAATAATTAAATTACTTTCCATCCTACTCCCCTATAAACCCACAACCCGCTACGGAACTAATAACGCAAAATTCAAATTAAAAAAAAATAATAACTACCATTTTTTTTTTCTTCAATTTTTTATTGAGCAGAGCAAATGAGACATAGCAAGAACAATCAATAACAGGGAGTTTAAATAACATTCTGTGATCAAAACATGCACGTTATGCGTAAAACCAGCATGGAATAAATACAAAAAGAGAGAAAAAAAATCATATAACAACAATAATCTGGCTACATCCTTAATTTTCAAAAGTTCTTTAGTCAATATCCCCACTATTTACAAATGTCCAAATCTAATATACTAAAGTGCTAAAGTGCTATAATACGCAGAAAGACCCAAAATAAGTTATCTTTTCCCTGACATAGAGCCAACACTGATTAAGTAAAGCAGAACATATTGCAACCATAATCTGGCAACATCCTCAATTTTCAGAATTGCTTTGGTCAAAGTCCCTAGTTTTTACAAATGTGCAAATCTAGCATATTAAAGTGCAAAAGTTCTAAAGGGCTATAATACACTAAATGACCAAAAACAGACTATCTTTCACCAAGCAAAATGTCTCCACAGGATAAGCCAGCATTCAAATACATGTGCTATTTTTTAATTTTTTTTATTCTGCTTAAAATATCTATAGGACTTGTGTTTCCACCGTAGTTTCAAGGTTCACTAGATATTTCCAAACAGCAGTGAACTTTCTTGTAGCGCCCACCCTCCTAGCGTATGCTTCCTCAAACATCATAGTTTGTTTCATTTTAAACTACAAAAAATGTAACTCATATATTAAAAATACAAACAATTCTTATACAAAAAACATACATCACATACATATAAAATATATACTAAAATACATAACAATAATAAAAAACGATATTTTTAACAAGTATATTTTTGCAAACGATATTAAACACTTCAATATTTTTAAAATCGATATTACTTACCTTAAGTCGATATTCTTGACCACGATATTCTTGCTGTCGATATATCTGACCCACGATATTATCAACTCGATATTTGTGCAACTCGATATTTTGTACTCGATATTCTGTCTCTGCACCAGCAATGGAGGCTTGTCTTTCTTCTGAAATATCACTATGTTTGCTGCCTCCCATGAAGGGGGGCAGGGGGGTTCTGTCCTTGTTGTGCTTCTTGAAATGTTACCAGCATGTCGTGCTGCAGTTCTTGAAAGAATGTTTTAAAAAATTCCAACGGAAGGGCATCCGGGCCGTCAGCTTTCCCTACAGCTAGAGATTTTATGGCTTGAGAAATCACCTCCAGAGAGATCGTCTTCTAAGCCCTAAAAGAAGGTGCCATATTCTTCTTCTGGAGTTTCTAAGTCCTCAAGGTACAAGGATTCATAAAAATTCTTTTAAAGTTTTAATAATTTCTGATGGGGTTTCAACAGTTTTTCCCCTGTCCCATTTATAGCCATTATTCCTCTTCTCGCCTCCTTCTACCTGACTCTTTTGGCTAATAATCTACCCGGTGTTTCCCCATATTCATAACATTCCGCCATGTACGTGCTGTATTTTGCTGCCAGTTCATTACTAAAATACTGATTAATTTTACCTTTCCACATGGATATTTCCTGTTCTTTTTTAAAGTCATGTCCCTTGATTAATTTCAAGGTCATTTTCTCTTCTACCAGTGACATCTGCCTAAGCAACTCCTGAATCTCTCTCTGCTTTAATTTCTGTAGATGTAAACCAAAGCTAAGTGTCTCCCCTCTAACCCCTGCCTTTAGGGTATCCCATACATCCCCATTTCAGCGGTCCCCTATTGGTTTTCATAAATTGTTCTATCCAGATTTTTATATGCTCCAGATATAGTGCATCTAGTAACAATCTCTTGCCATACGTAAGGACCCCCCTATGTTTAGCAAATCCTGCTGCAGGGATCTCAAGGATCAATGGATTATGATCTGATAATATCCTGGGAAGTTTGTCTATCTTAGCCTCTGCAGCTACATCCTTAGAGACAAAAAAAATAATCAAGGCATACCAGTTTGTTATGAGGGATGGAATAATACGTGAAACCAGGATCAGGGGCCCTCTTTTTATTCCAGAGATCTATTAGGCCATGATCTATCACCAACTGCTGGAGGGCTTAAATCCACATAATTCTGCTCCCAGATGTGCTTATTACCCCCCTCTAAATGGATATTTAGATCCCCACAGGTAACTAAGGGTTGAGGCCATGGAGCAAGTTCAGTGTTTAATATTAAAAAATGTTGGCTTCGTCGATATTGGACCCATAGATTGTACACAAAGTAAATCAGGCTGAGCCCATATTGCATTCAAGAAATATCCAGTGACTCAGCTTATCAACTAATTTATGTCCAACAGAGCAATAGCTTTTTGCCAAGACTGCAATCCCATGACTTGATTCCCTGCTGTGTACAGGCCAGAAGTGTTAATCTTAAATCTTTTAAAAAGTCACACTTTCCACAGGGAATATGAGTTTCCTGTACACACACTACATCTGACCACATTGCTCTCAGACCAAGGGCCACTCTATTTCTTTTTTTTCTATTGTTGAGTCCACATATGTTAATTGTACAAATTCGAACCGTATGCTCAATTCATGTGTATACCCCAACCTTTTCTTACTACCCACATCATCTTATATTTTTCTTGTTTGTCTCCTCCCCGTCCAACGAGTTGCCGCTAAAGCTCCTATTCCTGAGCCCATTTGAATCATCTTCTATGGATTTTTGGACTTGCATACCATGGCCAAATCTGTTACCATTATAGAATTCATGATAAATCATTTTCCCAGACTGCTTTATATGTACATTTTTAGAGATGTCCCTGCTGTCTTGCCTACATCCAGCATTATATCTCTGTCCTAATCCACCACCCGGTTTCCGTGCCTCCCCTTCCCTTGTCCCTACCACCAACCTTCCCACCCCTTCCACCCCTCCTATACAACCCTCCCCCACCCTTCCTACTCCCAGAGGCTGTAGGACTAATTGGATCCATTCATGATGGTGTGCGCTCCCCCCACCTAGCCCCCATTTCTCCTTTTTAACCCCCTTATTCTTTCACTACTGAGCCATAACTCTAACACCGTAACCATTCCATGCTATAGTGTAATTGGTTTTAATCTTTTCAATCCCCTTCAGCATGGTACCCTCTCCGACCTTAGAAGCTTTTGAAGCCTGCATCATAATGGATATTCCAGTCTCTACAGGCTTATCAAACATATCCTCTGCCCATCCCTCTGTTGTTGCCTCAATCCTTACATCGCACTCGGTACTCACGTCCCGTGTATCACTCATTTGAGACTCTGTAGCTCCACTCTTTCGTGCCTCTTCAGCGGTTCCAGTAGGGGTTTTAACTATGCTGTCTACATTAGGGAGGGATTTCTTCAGAAATGTCCCCCACGTCTGCAGGTGACTCTTTGGCTTCTTCCCCAGGTTTCTTTTAATGTATTCTGCCCCCGCAGACCTGCATCTGTTCAGGACACCCGACTGGCACCCCGACTCCCCGGGAGTCTTGCAGTCTTTGGCGGCATCTCCGATGTCCCATGCTGTAAAGTAGGGTGACCAGGCGTCCCGGATTTGCCCGGACGGTCCGGGTTTTTCACCAGCTGTCTGGGCAGATTTCAGGAAATTTAGCTCCTGTCCCGGTTTTTAGAGAGGGTCAGCTGAAAATGGCGGAAGGTGTTTTTTATGTTGTACAAAGCAGGGATAGTGAGCAGTTGTTTCTAGAAAGCAATTTAAGTAACAGGGAAGCTTCTGGGTTTAAAAATTGCATTTTACGTATGATCTAACTACCTGTTCTGTAATTCTGTGCTGAGGAGCGCTGTCATTCTGTGCGCTCGCTTGAAGTAAAACTGGAGTCCTTCTTCTATTTCCATGAAATGTCCCGGTTTTTGGCTTTACAATTCTGGTCACCCTATGTAAAGGGCAACCAGTCTTTAGAGATGCCCAGTGCACCACCTCGATGACTAACAGCCAGGCGGCCCATTCGGTGGCGGCACACACCTCGCCGCTCGCTGTCTTGACGATCGCGAACAGCACAATGGCCAGTCTCCCAGCATGCTCCAGCTCTGGCTAGAGTCAGGGCAGCCTACCAACAGGAGCCCAGTGCGGGAAGAGTGCGGAACGGCCCTGCTCACACAGCGGCCATCATCGCCTCACCCATCTCTCTAAAATCCCATTTAGGTTGATGGGATTAATCGTTGTTTTGTTGCCCAGTGTGCCAAAGTATTTAGTAGATGTTTGGTGAATAATTTCCCCTAAAAATCCAAGAGAGCTCTTAGGCGTTAACTGATTGGATCTTGTTTAGACCCTCTTTTGTATATGGGATGAATGACTGCACATTTCCATGATGCAGGAACCAGCCCAGTTACGCTTACATTAAGAAATAGTGAGCTCTAGAATGGCACATCAAGTTTAACCAAGTCTATAGGAACGCTATTTGGGCCCACAGCTTTAGAGAGATGGGAGATTTTGATTAACTTTGCTATCTCTTACTTGGTGATAGTTGGATATGATACGCAAGTCTGGTAGATAATTGGTAAATTTTAATTTTGCTTAGTGCCTAAAAACATTAACATAAATGAAAATCAGTTCCCAACCTGGACTGTGAAAGAGCATCTTTATAATACGTCAGTGGTGAGATATGTAAATGGTTCGAAACATAAATTAAAACTTTGAGCTGAAATACAACTGCACGAATATTTGTAAATTTTGAGCTGCTCAAACGAAAGCAGGTCTGTCAGAAGCGAGAAAGGTCTGTGTAAAAATGAGGTTTGTTTTCAAAGAAACTCTCGAGTTTGTAACGAATATAATAAATACGTGATGATTTTTTGGGTCTGGACTTTTTCATCATAAATGGGATTTTGCTTGTTACAAATGGCAGGTGTGCATGGATAGATGTCAACCTTTACTTGAGATAAACACGTAGGGGGTCATTAGGATGGCGTGCGGACTTCAGTCCGCCCGCCACCCTAGCGGTGCTGGGACCGGCCGCCAGCGGTGCGGCGGTCCCGCACCACCAATTAGGATGCCACCGCCACCCTGGCGGTCGCATTCCGCATCACTGACATTGCGGCGGGTGCTGCTGTAAGCAGCACCCGCCGCAATGCCAAAGAGGCATGTTGTGCATTGCCATGCACAACGTGGCAGGCACCGCGCGGTGCCTACCACCTTGTACATGGCAATAGGTACCCCCCAAGTGCAGCCCCCCCCGGGGGCCCGCTACGGGCCCCCAAAGCAGTTCCACACCAGCCTTTCCATGCCGCCATGGAAAGGCCTGTGGAACCCAGCATCACAATATGGATGGCGGTGCCTTCTAGGCACCGCCACCATATTATGCCCCTGCTCCGCCCGGCAATCGGAACGATTGCCGACCGTCGGAAAAGCAGCGGACGCACTTTGCGTCCGCCGCAATACCCCCGCCATAATAATATGGCGGGTGTAATCTAGTTGGGATGGCGTGCGGATCACCACCGCTGAGCCGGTGGTGGCGATCCGCACACCATCCTAATGACCCCCGTAGTGCATTTGTAAAAATAAAAAAAAGGATGCTGTCTTTCCCTTTGGCAGTGCATCGCTCATTCTCAAGTTGATCGATACATGAGATAAGAAATTTAATAGTTTCGCACAACTTTGAAAGATGTGAAAACTTATCCGGAAAGGCAGGACAATCGTGATTTCAGCGAATAACCATGAGATAAATGACAATCCGACTATTGTATATTAATTAGATGTCTGACTGTCAGGTGAGTCAGAATTTTCAGTCACTGCACAATAGCCAAATCCTCATAGCTAAGTGGGTAAATTCGTGGAGCAGTGTCCATGACTAGCACTGGTGACAGAAACACAGGTGCAGTCGTTGGGCTCTCAGGTGGAGAAGTCTCACTTCTGACATCTGGAGTTGGCAAATGTTGAGGCAGGTGTTTGAAATGCAAAGAATTTTGCTTAATGGACTTTCCAGGACTGTGAACAGCCACCATGTATCCTTTACTAGTCATAACTCTCAGTGTGTCAACATAAAAAGGAGCATCAGAATTGCATTTTCGTTTCTGTTTGACAAGGACTCTGTCTCCTTCTATAAAGACAGTATTCCTCACACATCGGCATTTGTATGCATAGGCCTTCATTTTGTGTTTGTGATGTGAATCTGTTTAAGTATGCTCACCACCATCAATCAATCTTGTAGTGGTCCATTGTGGCAACTTGCTCTTCATGGCTCTCCCAAACATCAGGGTTGCAGGACTTTCACTTGTAGTTGAATGGGGAGTTGACCGGTATGCATAGAGAGCAGAATGAGGAGCTGATTTGATTTCCAGCTTTTCCAGTGCAGCACGCTGAATAGTCTTTTTAGGGTTCTCATAAAATGCTCAACAACGCTGGTTTTTATGGTCAAAGAGGTGTGCTTTTCTGATACTTAACATTCAAAAGAGTAAGAAAGTCTTTGAATTCTTGACTATTGAAAGGTGGGCCATTGGCAGACTTCAGAATTGAAGGAATGACCCATGTTGCAAAAATACCACCTAGCCTCTCGATGACTTTTTCCTGAGTGATCGATGAGAGGTCTTCTACCAAGGGAAAACAAGAATACCCATCAAGGACTACCATTAAATGATGTTGATTGTCAAAGGGCCCAAAGAAGTCAACAGTAATTTTCTCTCACACATGCTTTGGAAGATAATAAATCCGGCATTTGTAAAGCACGAACTAATCAGCCCCTTAAGGGTTTCGAGGCGCTTGGGGCCGTTGGGATATTAAGAGAGCTATTGCCTGAGTCACATGATGCTGAGCTGAGCTGCTGTCGGTGATTGAACCGTGAGCCCCGCGCTCCGGAGTCAGACGCCTTGGGCACTGCGCCACATCTCTCCCTAGGTGCTCAGACATATTCAATGGATGCTGGGTTGCTGTCAGAGATAAACAGTTGCACAAATGACAGACCTTTAATTCCCTTTCAACTCTTTCATTAAGATGAGGAAACCAAACTCGGGCTCAGAGAGCTCGCTTAGTGGCGACAATTCCACGATGTCCTTCATGTGCGTTTTTAATGACTTGCTGTCTCAGACTCTCCCATATGACAATTCTTGAACCTGGTAAGATGACACTTTCTTTGGTAACAGAAACTTCATTTTAACATTTTTGCACTTCTAATATTCACTGTCATTTGTAAGAGGTCAAGTGTGCTGTATCCGGGATTGATATGCAATAATGTCTTTGAGTATTTGTATTCTACTGTCTGTGCTCGTGGCAGCAATGATTTGTTCCACTGATATAGCGGCAGGTGTACTGGACTTTACGATGAAGCTAATGTAGGCTTCAGACATTTTTATAAGTGGTACTATGACATTTTACTTGCCCTCATGAAAAGTAGTCAGCAGGGTTTTGATCTTTCCCTGGATGGTACATAGTAGTGTAGTCATATTCTTACAGTCGCAACCCCCACCTCTCAATGCGAGGGGCATCTTGGTTTTGGGTTTGCCAAAGATGGTAAGCAATGCTTGGTGATCTATGACAACAGTGAAATGCTTTCCATATACAAACACGTGAAAATGTTCACACGCCCACATCACAGCTAGGCTTTCTTTTTCAGGTTGTGAATAGGCACGTTCAGTTTGTGACAAACTTCTGCTAGCATAAGCCACAATATACCTTCAAGCATTTGGATGTCCATTGTGTTGAGCATGAATCACGCTTAACCCTATTGGGCTTGCATCAACAACCACTTCTGTAGGTAGTTTTGAATTAAAGTAGGCCATTTCAGTGTCGTTCTCAATTGCATGTTTGATTTTCTTGAAGCTTTGTTCATATTCAGGTGACCATTTAAATGAAGCATATTGTTGTGTTAATTCTCTTAATGCGGCACTTACAGTGGCAAAATCACAGAGGTGCCTAGAACAGTAGCTGGCCATGCCAAGAAAAGAGCATAACATGGTAACATCTTATGGAGGACAGGTGGCTGACAAAGTCTGTACTTTAGCCGGATCTGGAGTCATTCCCCCATCAGAGATAATATGGCTAAAGAACTTGAGTTGTGTTTTGTGAAACTCACACTTCTCTGCATTCAAAGTGGGACCTACATCATCAAGTAAGCAGCACAGTTGTGTAATAGCTTTATCATGTCACTTTTGTGTGGCCTCAAAGTCCAATATATCATCACTGATAATGAAAGCATGCTTGACAAGCTGTATTATGCGGTGAATGACAACTTGCAACAGTTCTGCAGCTGATGACATGCTGAACCTTAACCTTTTATATCTTGAACAAACCAATATGGGTAGATAAGGTTGTAATGTACCTGCAATTTTCTTCTAGTTCCAACTGATGATATCCTTTGTTCAGATCAAGGTGTGAGAAGACATTGGCACCATTCAACTGTGTGATCATATCTGCAATGTGTGGATCTGGATGTCGTTCTCTTTCAATTGCCTTGTTAGCTTGATGCATATCAACATAGATATGGACTGCTCCTTCACTGTACTTTTTTGGCACTACCACTATGGGCGAAACCAATGGTTTGGGACCAGTAGATCGCTTAATGATATCATGCTTTAGTAATGTCTCAAGTTCTTTTTCAACAGCTTCCTGTAAATGCAATACAATTGTACGATGTCACTGAGCAATAAGACGAATGTCTTTATTAATATGTAGTTGCACTTTCATTGGTAAGTTTTCCTAGTCCACGAAACAACGATGGAAACTGACTCACTATTTTGTGATGAGCATTTATGTTGTAATTTAAAGATATCAGTTCCAATTCAGCAGCAGTACTGAAATAGGCACTTGAAGAAGTACCTTGAAGTATGTGAATTGGTGTTTGTACTTTCATCTTTTTGTGGTTCATGAATGCTATAAATGAACCATGTACACAATTTAGTCATTGACGGTGTGAAACAAGGCACTGGAGACAGTTTGTTACTTCTCCTCAGGAATGATGTTTATCGACGCACCGCTGTCTATGATAAAAGGTATGGAACAACCATTCACCTTCAGTGAATGGTTGTTCCATACATTTGTGACTTCACGTGTCGATCTTTCTGCAACTCGCATTTTTCCTTGCATGCGGCCAATCCGATATGCTCGCGTTTCTCTTCAGTTAACATCGACATCGCACATCCATCTTCTTCGCTGTCGCTTGACAATGACATTGATTAACTTTTGGACCAAGATTTACACAACAATCAACTTCGTTCAGCTTCCATTTGCCTCAACTGATGTAGCTGCTTGGCCTTGTGAGTGTGAGTAGAATGTTGCTTCTGGAACGTTCGGTCGTCCATTTTGTTTTCTCGATGTGACACACTTAGTTTTTCCTTCACTTCCCAAACCATTACAAAATGGTTGTCTTTCTCGCAGCCCTTGCATACTTGTCCAATGGTGGGACATTTCCTTTATGTGGAGAGAATAGCTGCATCTAAAACATAGTTTCTTTTTCTGTGGAGACATCACTTTGTAGCCCTTTACCTTGTGTCTCTGCTTACTTTGCATGTTCAGTGAGGACTCACTCTGGGCTCCTCCAGCCTCCATGTCAGTAGATTGTTGTTCTGCATATTCTTCAGCTCTTGCAGCCATTGGTACTCACTTCAGACTGTGCTTTCGCTCAGCATTTGTCGTCTGAATGAATCGGAAATACAACCATTGAACTTACAATGTTTGATAAGCCCATGAAGAGTTTTGACAAACAAGCCGATCATTTCACCAGCTTTTTGACTTTCTTGGTTGAAAATGTATCTTTCATAATCAACATTCGGCATTGGATTGAACTTGATATTTATCGCCTCTTAGATTTGATGATATTAAACTTCATCAGCATGTAGTATTTTCTTTATTACTTCCTTTACTCCTTCACCTGTAAGATTCTTGAGGTATTTGATGATCTTTATGTTGTCTGCATATTTCAATGCATTAATGAAACAATTAAAAGTTTCAATCTAGGTAGTCCATCTAGCACCAATATTCTGCTTTTTGGCGGTATCGAATGGAAGGGGTGGTTTCAGGAAAGCAGCAGCATAATTATAACCAGTTGTGGAACTTACTGACGTTGAAAGTATGTGCTGTTCAGACAGCGCTTGATGAGCACCTACTTCTGCACCTTCTGGAAGTACTGGCTCAGTACTGGAACTCGGGTCGTCTGGCCTACTCATCAGACGTGCAACATCTTCTTCCTCTTTTATGGTAAGTACTCGTTTTGTGTCTTGCATGTGTCTGTCACCATTTTCAGTCTTCTGCATTGTATCTGGTTTCCACTGCCTTTAAAATTCCTCTGCATCTGGTTATTTCTTTTCTAGCACTTCCTGGTACCTGGCTATCGCTGCCTTCAACGCTTCTCTGTATCTGGCTGTTGCTGCCTTTTGCGTTATTGTTCCATATGGCTTATGGCTCTGTGTTGCGTTGTGGTGCAGTACCTCTTTCAAAGCATCAACAACTGGTTCCTGGCCAATAATACACACATTTCTTTGTAAGGCCTTTGTCTTCATCGAAAGCTTTGCACTGGCTGGAGCGGCTCTTTAACTCCACATACGCCAACTGTCAATTTTCACTTTGATTGAGGTGCGAGTGGCATGCACGAGCAATTTTCTGGACCACAACAAACTCTCTGGAAGAGCACTGTCGGTTCTTCAAGTTACGTATCCCTTATCTCGTCACCACTTTTAGAGTCCTTCCCAGCCTCAGAGCATGTAAATGATTACGCCAAACACGGAGCTTGGCATTACATGTTTTTATTTCTCAGTGTGAAACCATTAACTGAACATTATACATCAAGAATTATATCAACCACACCCAAGCACTTAAGTCACTGTTCTACGGAGTCCGTCAGGAACCAAAAGGGTCCCGTCATCTAGAGACACTAAAGACTGATCAGGGCAAACATATATCATCCTACTGCCTTTACCACCTGAGTGGCATACAGATGCATCTCTACATGATGAGTGACAGAGCAGTCTTCTTTCTGACACTCTTTCAATGCTTGCAGACCGCAACCTTCACTTTGACGGAGTCTATGAATACGCATGAGGTAACTAACTGAATCCAACTTTATGGGGTCACTTGCCTCCAGACCCTCACAGGACAAATCAAAAATTTCTTTTGGCTAGAGTTAATCTATATGTTCCTGATTGATCTGCCTGACTTTATGGAGGAAACCTCCAGCACAACTTGCAAGGGTAACTTTGCCTCTGAGGTGCATTGCATAAACTCTCTCACCTCACCTTCCAAGAAGGAGACCTGGAGGCTCCTTGGGTCCTATTTTAATGTCCTCTGGCCCGCTTAAAGTCCCCACCTTCTGATTGGTCTACATTTTCCAGTGATGGCTTAGTTAATTGCATGTAGCATTATGGGAACCTGGGAGCACCATGCTTTGCATGGGGTAAGCCCAATGCAAAGCTTTTTATTACCATTTTGAGTGTGTGGTGGTGTTTTGAGCATTTAATAAAAATCAGCTAAAAAGCACAAAGTGCTCCTCACTCAAAGGACATGTTATAATACACACTCAGATTTTTTTAATCATGTGCATCCTCAGATGTAGTTTATTTTTATTGTTGATTGAAACTTTTAAAGCACACAATGTGCCATTAGTATGACACTGCAGCACCTTCTGGGTGTCTTGGATTGGTATGTAGTTTAGCAGGTGCACCTAGGATAGATGCAGCTGGGTACTTATCTGAGTTCTCTATCCTTTTAGGCCTATAACAGTGGAAGTGAGAGAGACCCGTGTTTAAGTCTGGTCTTTGAGAAAGCTTTAGCTGTGTCGCCAGACGATTGTTTTCCAAAAGATCCATACGTAATGCACATAAATAGAGTGGGTCACCAGGCTTTATTCATTGGTCTGTTGAATTGTCATTGACAGTTTGCTTCCTCTCACCACAACATACAGTATGTGGCAGTGGGTCAGCCCACTTTATTTATTAGCTACTTTCACTTTGACTGACTGCATAGGGCTTGTCTATATCGTTCAAATCCTTTTAAAAATAGTTCATTATTTTCAGTGGCAAAGCTCTTTCAAAATGTGCTTTTTATTTGAGTTTTGTGTATTATCTTTAAATGACTATTTATTTTGTCTGCACTTTGGATGCCCAGTTTGATGGTAATTTACTTCTTTCTGCTTTCCAAAAAATATTGTTAGAAAAGGTTTATATGGCATTGTGATATTTTAGTCGCCTGCAAGTTGAGTGTTTGTTTGGGTGATAATTCCTTCTTGCCACCTTCGCTAAAATACCAGTGAAATCATGGCACAAGTGAAACACTGTTTATTTTTTTACAGCACCGCTAGCAAAAATCTACATCACTGATTTATTTTTTTATGTCAATTTTTTAGTGTGCACATATGTCGGCCATATTTGGATGCCATCATGTTTTTTCTTTTAAAAATGTTTTTGTGGCATATGTTTACAATAAAAAAAATGTAAAAAAACAAAATAACCATTGCAAGAGCATGCCAGGCTAGACCTACTGACTTTGCAAATGCTTGTTCTGATTTTCTGTGGCAAATGTCCCGCTGGACACCGGGATAATGAACCAACATACTGGAAACAACTTACATGGAGTGCTTTCTAAAGGCACCATGACCTCAGTAGCCCAAAATCTATGTTTTATTGGCACAGTCTTGCCTCTTCATCCGCACGTGTGAAAGAAAGTAGTTGATGAGAATTTGGGAAACAGGGACGATTTAGACGTGATGATTCACATGTCTCTGCACTTTAATTCCACCAAAGCTGAAATGCGAAGCAATGCAATAATTGTACAATAAAAAATAAATTTAGGCAGTGGCATTTGTTTTTCACTTTGGGCGCCAGTACATAACTGTGACCTTTAGATAAGAACCCAAGTATAGGGCTGTGTGCTCTAGTTATTTTTTCTTCTCTGAGTCTTGTCTTGATGTGTTTTGGAATCGATCGAAGTCGAAACCTCCTGAAAGAAGAAATCATCTTGTTGTCCTCCTGGTTTGAATTATTTTTGCGTCTCACGCACAAACAGTGCATTTAAAGATATGCGACTAACCTGCCAAATAAGAATCTTTAGTGTTTTTTCCCCAAATACATGTGGTTGAAATCTGAGACATGCTATTTGCCAAGCCACAGTATTTTGGATAATGGCCTGGTCCAAGAACATACGTTATTGTTCAGAGGGTTACTTTAAAAGGGACATTTCTGCAAGGAAGAGCCTGTAATTTCTTAAGCTTTTGCTTACAGCTAGAGAATAATTCCCTAATAGTTTGTTAAAAAATTGGAAGTTGAAAGATCCACTCAAATCCTGTTTATTCAAGAGTGCAAGCAGCATCTCTTGATCCTTATCACACTTGGCATGGCTTTGTTACTATTGAATTAAACGACGTTGATCATAGCTGGTTGTTGTCTGGAGCTTAAACAGCATTCATTGCGGAAATGAAAACACCAGTGGCTGACTGAGTTCATTTCCTGGCAGAAAATTCTCTGGTAGAAGAAGTCAGCCCTCACATTCACGGTGCCTGGACAATAACAAACAGACAGGGCCGGCTTTAGCATTGGTTGCGCCCAGTGCGACAATCTTTGTTGGGGCCCCCCAATGACCACCTACGCCACGGATTCCCTCACTACCACCCTTTAACAGTGCCCCCAAGACTCCATAACCACTCTCTCAGATGTATTTAATTAGTTTTATAGCGCCGCCCTCAGTCATACCAGTGCAGGGTGTCAGAGCACTTTACATCACACACACTACACAGAGACAATCAATCATAGGTGTTTAAATCAGAGTACAGGAAATGTTACATAGGACAACATGGTATAGGAGTCACATGTCATCCATACAGGTAGGCAGTATAGAATTAAGAGTGCTTGGTCTGGAAAAACACAAACTCAGAATTTTAAACGTGACACCATGGTTGGGGGTTCTCTTTAATAATCAGTACTGATTTCTATCCAAATGAACCCTTTTTCCAACATTAGGATAGCGAAAGGCTGGGGAAAAAAATCATAAGGGCTCTAATCTATATCTTGCTGTTTGCAAGCAGCTCTTTGATGACAGTTAATAAGTAGCTCACTGTTCTATGTTAGGATTATAACATATAAACTGCAAGTAACAAAAGAATCTCAGACAAAAGCAGTATTTACATTATATATACTTTGTGATCTGAATGGTTCACGTTCTTTGCAGCAGGCACATTAACCCTCTGCACTACCTTAAGATGGGTCAAAACGTCCACTAGGCAAAACTCCAATCCCTCTCCTGGAAGAACATTAATCACCGGAGATATCTTGACATTTTTATTGTTGCCTGAATTGCTGGAGGCCTAGAAAGTGGCAGCAGGTACTTCAAACACGACTCCCCCACTCGAAGTCAGCGCCGCACCGGTCGCACCGCCCTAGAATTGGCCCTGAAAACAGAAACAGGTCTAATAGTCCCTGAGCATTCTTTTTCTTGAGCAGCTCATCCTTCTGCGTAAATGAAATCAGGCCAATCAGCAGTGGTGGCCGGCATAACTGGTGAGATGGGGGTGGGCATGGGGGGGTTATGCAGGGTGCGGGGGTGCAAAGTAAAACAAACAACAACAAAAAAAGTATACACTTACCTTGCTGCCAGGTCCCGCCACAGCGTCTCTGCTCCTTGCTCCTGCTCTCTACATGGGACAGGAAGCCAGGAAGAACAGCCAGGCTCCCCTGACCAATCATAACGCTGCAATGCAGCGTTGTGATTGGTAAGCACCCAGGCTCCCCTGACCAATCACAACGCTGCAGTGCAGCGTTGTGATGTGATTAGTTTTGAGCGTCCTGGTTCAACGCTCAACCAGCGAATGGGGGCCTGGGCTTGTTCTCCACGCAGGCTGTAATGGAACCTGCATGGGGAACAGGGAAAGTTCACATGACTGGTTTGGGCGGCCCGAGAGGGCCGACCAAACAGACATTGTGAACTTAGGAGTGGACAAACCACCCGCCCCTGCCCGCAAAGGTAACATAAAATGATAATAACTGAAAGTTTATTTCCTTTCCTTTACACTGCTCAAAAGCGACGATCCTCCGCCATAGCGGAGGAGCCACCACTGCCAATGAGAATACAGAGACCTGCATAACATAAAAATTTAGAAATCTACTCCACCTCCCAAACACATTTTGCCATAGTTTTAGACCAAATATTCAATTTTAATGAGCGTTCACAGGTTTCCAGGAGTGTTCCTGAGACATTTCTGTGAATTACAATTTAATGCAATGTAAAGATATTTACACATGCGTAAATGAAAATGTATGTTTACAGTTGGAAGCTTCTCTTTCATAAGTGCAATTGAACATTTAAGTTCTTTTTTTCTCCACAGAGATTTATTCTCTCTAGAAGAAACCCTTTCCCTATAGCCCCACCACTTTGACATGATCAATTCCCATAATCTTCTTTGAAATAGATTTACTCCTGCCCTTGACAGTATTAATATTTCTGATCGTTTTCATAGCCATCACAACCCCCTCCCAGGAACTCTGTGACAACCTTTCAAATCATTTCAACAACAAAATAGAGAAGATTTACAATAACTTCGAAAAGCACACAAACCCAGAGGACATCATCAGAAAACTGCACACCTACCACTCGGACAGACACCTAACCAACTGGAGAACACTCCCTGAGGAGGACACCATCTCAATCATGAAGATCATTCACACCAGGCCTCCACAGACCCATGTCCACACCATATCTATAACCTAGGAGGACCCGTAATCAGCAAATTCCTCACCCACGTCATCAACTCCTCCATTGAGTCTGCAACCTTCCCAGAGGAGTGGAAGCAGGCTTCAGTTACAGCCCTCCTAAAAAACCATTGGCTGACCCCCCCAACGAACTAAGCAACTTCAGACCCATCTCCCTCCTACCGTACCCAGCATAGGTGATAGAGAAAGCAATCAACCAGCAACTCACCAACCACCTGGAGCTCCACAACCTTCTCAACCACTGCCAACCCAGATTTTGCAGCAATCACAGCACAAAGACAGCATTATTGCTGCACCCTCCTACACCAAGGAGAAACCACTGCCCTCATATTGCTGGACCTCTTGGCAGCATTCGACACTGTGTCACACTCCAACCTCATCAAACGATTACACGACACAAGCATCCAAGGCCCAGCCCTCAACTAGATATGCTCCTTCCTCACAAAGAGAACTCAGACTCCCCCTCCACAGATCAGTGCTTAAGGACCTGATCTGAGGAGTCCCTCGAGGATCATCCCTCGGCCTCACCCTGTTGAATATTTACATGACATCACTCGTGGACATCATCAGATCCCATGGCATCTCCATCATCTCCTATGCCGATGAACACAACTCATCCTCCCTATGTCAGACAAATCCCCCACGGCCAGATCCTACTTCATCAAAGGCATGATCCAGGTAGCAGAATGATGAGAACCAACAGTCTGAAACTCAACACGGATAAGACAGAAGTGCAGCTCTTCGGGAACAAAAACTTTACGTGGGACTCCACCTGGTGGCCATCAGAGCTTGGTCCTACTCCATCATCCACCAACCACGCACACAACCTGGGGATCATCACCCACATCACACTTGACTCCAGAGGTCTCCACTGCTGGCGATACACAGACACTGTCAATTCAAACTCCTCACACTTGCATATAAGGCACTGCACAACATTGGACCAGAATACCTCAAATCTCACCTCCACTTCCACCAGCCCACCAGACACCTTCGCTCTTCCTCTCTCTCTCACACACACACCTCCCATCCTCAGACGCAGAACAGGAGGGCTAGCCTTCTCATACCTCGCACCAAAAACATGAAACGACCTCCCTCTGCACCTAAGGGCCTCCTCCTCGCTTGTGAAATTCCGTAAGAAACTGAAGACCTGGCTCTTCAACTAAGAACCTTGAATGTCTTAATGAATGGTGCATTCAGAAGACACCTGAAGAGTACAGCTTGGTACACGTGTCTCATCCTGATACAGATAAGTGTAAGTCTGAAGGACGCTGATAGAAGCCTTTATTGTGACGTGTCCTGAGAAATTAACAAGCATATAATTGTATCATCTTGCTATAACCCGATTGCTCAGCCTTATGGGAAGTGTGTGTGTGTATTTATATGTGTGTGCGTGTGTGTGTATGTATGTGTGTGTGTGTGTTGTGTGTGTGTGAAAACTGTTAGAATGGTGCTTTTAATATAGTGCAGATTATAATTCAGACTTAGATGTAGATTTATAATTAGAAAATAGTAGGAAATGTTAGAGTGATCTGTCAGGTGAGAGAACTGACTTCCTTTTGCCCTTTTCTTTGAGACAACCCCATATAGATTCGTCCCCTGCTTTATAAGAATTTGAATTGATTTGAACTTCATATTTTTGATGCATTCATATTTTGATTATAATCAATACAAATCAGATTTTTGCTTTCCTTAATCTTTAGTAAACCCTCATGGTTTGAAAACTAAAATACTCTGTCTTTTTTGTGGAGCCTAATGTGCTTCACGTTCATTGAATGTATTGTTTTATTGACCGAGCTCAGTTGTGAAATAATTTCTATCTGATAGCCCTGTATTTTCTCTGAAATTTGCATGAAGAAGAGTGCTAACACTTTCCTGAAGGAGGGGTTCCTTACTCCGGCAGACACTCAGATGACTAGACTCTTTCATTTTTTCACCATATGAACCCCATATTAAACCTCTGGTGTTTTGCCTTGTATGCAGTACATACATGCCGATCCTCCCAATTCAGGTGGGAGACTACTGATTTTAAGGCTAGTCTCCCGCCTCCTAATTCCTGCATGCGAAATCCAGATTCCTCTGCAGGCTTCAGCCGACAGGGACTGGTCTTGTGTTATTCGGAGTATGGGTTGCATGACATTACCACTCGTTCATTCACGACACGTGTTTTTAGTACGCATATTTTACAATGCATACCACTACCACCCATTCACATTCACTCTCATTTGAAATACCTTCACCACACAATCCTCTTCAACGCATACTTGTACCACGCTCACTGTGAGTATAAAATCCAGTCATAGTCTAACACTGCTACCTACTGTTCAATAGTTACACATTAATCCTTAATACTTTATTGTTAATATATATATATATATATATATATATATATATATATATATATATATGTATATATATATATATATATATATATATAATAGATTCCGTTGTCATCCCTGGATTCTTCACACACACGGGCACGGACCACCAGGTAAGTGCATAAATTATTTTATTGCGATGCAGCTATATATATATATGTGGGTGCGGGAGTTTACCAAATAAACCGACTATCGCACTGACTTTGGGTCTGCATTTTCTTCTTTTGGAGTGACATGGTGGCGGAATCCTTTGGATATATATATATATATATATATATATATATATATATATATATATATATATATATATATTACCTTCTGGCGGTCGCCAGTAGGTAGTTATAGTTACAACCTAGTTATTAGCAAATCAAAAAATGCTATGGAAAAGCATTTTTTGATTTGCTAATAACTTTGGCGTCGTTTGACGAATCTTTATGAAATTTTGCAAAAAGTTGCACTTTTTAGGTTAGCTCCTATCTTGAAAGTTTGGGGGTGATTTGTGAAGCGGGGGCTGAGAAAAAAGGGGGGTCCCAAAACGCGTTTTCTCCCTGTTAATTTCCATAGGAAATTTTGCGACGAGCTACAGCCCGAACTGCTGAACGGAATTACCTCAAATTTGGCAGAAAGGTAGAGCTTGTTCAGAAAGCGACCTTTTTATTAAATGGGGTAAATCCGTTCAGTAGTTTTTGAGAAATACAAAAAATAAGAGTAAAAAAATCAATTTACCATAGGAAACTTTGTGGAAGGCTAGAGCCGAAACTACTGAACGGAATTACCCCAAATTTGGCAAAAAGGTAGTGCTTGGCTCAGAAAGCGACCTTTTGTAAAATGGTGCAAATCCGTTTAGTGGTTGCTGAGAAATAAGAAAAATAAAAGTTTCGATATCTGGGCGGAGCCTAAGTCCCGTGCACGAGCTTCACTGTGATTGACTGCGAACACTCCAAACCAGGAAGTGTTGGCAGCCATCTTGTGGCTCGGTAGAAGTGAGTCACTCATGTTGGGAGGGGGGTTGCGCGGCCCCTCTCCTGGAGCCCTCCATGTGCTTATAACTTTGGCGTCGTTTGACGAATCTTTACCGAATTTTCAAAAAAGTTTCTCTTTTTTGATCAGCTCCTATCTTGAAAGTTTGGGGGTGATTGGTCAAGGGGCGCTGAGAAAAAAGGGGAGTCCCAAAATGTGTTTTCTCAATGCATTTTCCATAGGAAACTTTAGACAAGGCTACAGGTCAAACCGCTGAACGGAAGTACACCAAATTTGTGAGAGAGAAAGGTTGTGGTCGAGAAAGCGCGCTTTTGTTGAAATGGTGTAAATCCATTCAGTAGTTTTTAAGAAATATCAAATTTTACAGATATCGATATTTGAGAATTCTGACATCTGATTGGCTGAGGGTTACGAGCACGAGCTCGCGGCTCATTGGCTGTGAACGGTTGAAACTAGGAAGTGTTGGCAGCCATTTTGTGACTTAGTCCATCAGCTCGCATCTCTCCGTGTAGAAGCCATCGGGTGTGTTGTTTTACCTCTGCGAGGCAACACTGGCATCTGTGTCTGTGTAAGATACTCCTTTCACACTGCCTCTCCCCACATCACGAGGTCGCAGCTATGCCTTTAGAAGCCAGTCCGTTGGCTCAGAGCTCTGTGAGTCAGTGTGCCGGCATGACCCTCTACACAACCCAAACACCACTGCACTACCTAACTAAACACTACACCACTACTGCCAGCACGACCCCCTACACTACAGAAACACCACTGCACTACCTTAAACCCTAAAACACTACCCCCAGCACGACCCCCTACACTACAGAAACACCACTGCACTACCCTAAACCCTAAAACATGACCCCAGCATGACCCCCTACACTACCCAAACACCACTGCACTACGTAACTAAACACTAAACCACTACTGGCAGCACGACCCCCTACACTACAGAAACGCCACTGACTGACTGACTGACTGACTGACTTGATATTTCTAAAGCGCACTAATGCTGAGGCGTCTTGGCGCTGAGATAAAGTACAGGCTAGTGCAACATGACCGGTTAGCTTTGAGAGAAGAGCCATGTTTTTATTTGCTTCCTGAAAAGTGTCCTGCTTGGTTGAAGTCGGAGTGGTATCGGAAGTGAATTCCACAATTTAGCTGCTAAGTTTGAAAAACGCTTTCCCCCCCACCTTACTCTGTTTATCTTGGGGCAGAGCACCAATCCAGTGTTTGAGGATCTGAGACAGCGTGATGGTTCGTAGCAAGGGAAGAGGGCTTGTAAATCATAAGCCCCTCCTCCGTGGATGGCTTTGTGGACTATACACAAGGCCTTAAAGTCCACCCGTTGTTTTACTGGAAGCCAGTGCAATTGCTTTACGCCGGCAGATGTGGAATGGTGCTTTGGAAGATTAAGCAATACTCTTACGGCCGCGTTTTGTAGAGATTGGAGTTTGGAAAGCTGGGCTACACCAGCTCCCAAATATAAAGCATTGCAATAGTCCAACCTCGACAGCACTAAAGCTCCGACCACCGTTTTCCTCAGTGAAAAAGGGATAAAGGGTAAGATCTTCCGGAGGACCTTCAAGGTGAAAAAACAGGCTGAAGACACCTGGTTTATCTGTGGGGCAAGAGTGAGGTCAGGACACCCAAGTTTCTAGCTATGGATGCCGGCACCGGACAAATTCCAGCTTCAGGGGGCCACCATAGTTGGCTCCAAACAGATGCATTTGTGCCAAACTCTACAACCTCGGTTTTACCCGTGTTTAGTTTTAGAAAGTTGCGGTTCATCCAGGTCATCAGATCTGTGATGCAGTTTCGACACCGTTCCACCATTGCGTCTACGCTATGTGTCACAGACACCACTAGCTGTGTGTCGTCAGCGTAGGACACAAGCGAGAAGCCGTGGCTCTTTATTAATCTGGCTAAGGGAGCAACATAGATGTTGAACATAGTGGGGGACAAGGCCGAGCCCTGAGGGACTCCACCAGGAAGTGTGAACAAGTGTGACTGGAGTCCATTCCAGTGGATTAATTGTTCCCTGTCTGACAGGAATGATGATAGTAGGGTTAGGGCCTTTCCGCTGATGCCGACCTCCTGCAGCCTTCGTATCAGTACTTTGTGATTTACAGTATCGAAGGCTGCTGTGAGGTCGAGCAGGATAAGGGCCGCCCACCCATCCCCATCCATTGATTTACGAACTTCCTCAGTCGCCAAGATCAGGGCAGACTCAGTGGAGTACTGAGATCTAAAGCCATGTTGCGTGGAGTCTAGTATGTTGTTGTGATCTAGGTATGATGTTAATTCTGCATTCATAGCTTTCTCCAAAACCTTGGAAGGCAGAGGAAGGCAGGAGATGGGGCGATAGTTTTTAGCCTCTAAAGGATCGAGCGTGGGCTTTTTCAATATAGGTCTTATACAAGCCCTTTTCCAATCAGATGGAAAGATCCCGGAACTTGTAATGTGGTTTAGCAACGGCGTCAGAGAGACAATAATCTCCTCTGTGGCCAGATGTAAAATATGAGGGGGCAAGGGTCAAGTGGGGACCCAGATTTTATTTGAAACAGTAGGTCTTGTACCTTTCCTTTCTCTAAAGCAGAGAATTGAGTGAAACTTCCTTGTGGTGCCTTCTCTAAGTTTTCCCCCTGATGGATGATCCCGTCTGCTTCAGCTGTATTTGCAAATTTGTTGTAGACGTTCTGAACTTTGCTTTGAAAAAACACAGCCAGATTGTTCACAAAGTTTTGATCTGGGGCAAATACAGCATCTCTCGGGCATCTAGACAGGGCATTGACAGTTTTAAATAGCTCCTTCGAGGTATTAGAGGCCTCCTGAATTTTTAGAGTAAAATAGGCTATTTTGGCCCTGCACTACCTTAAACCCTAAAACACTACCCCCAGCACGACCCCCTAAACTACAGAAACACCACTGCACTACCCTAAACCGTAAAACGCTACCCCCAGCATGACTCTCTACACTACCCAAACACCACTGCACTACCCTAAAACACTACTCACAGCAGGACCCCCTACACTACGTAAAGACCACTGCCCTACCCTAAACCCTAAATGTACCCCCAGCACCACCCTCTACACTACACAAACACCACTGCACTACCGTAAACCCTAAAACACTACCCACAGCAGGACCCCCTACACTACACAAACACCACTGCACTACCCTAAACCATACAACACTACCAGTCCATTGGCTCACAGCTCTGCATTTGCGAGCCGACGGCCCGTAGCTCTCTCTGTGCGAGCTGAGCCCACGGGCCGTAGCTGTCCCTTTGCGAGGCTGCCCGACGGCCCGCAGGTCTCCCTGTGCTAGCCGGATCGCAGTTGTCAGTTTGCAAACCGATATTGGGAATATAAGGCGGCTCTAAAAAGAGCCTTTGTGTTTATTAGTTGGAGCTACATATAAGTGCAGATGCACAGCTTCAGGTTATTCAGAAAAACTCAATTTCCCTTATCTGTGAAGTGTACTTCATCACTTCTGTAGATATCAGCCATATCATAACGTATGTTGTTGTTGTAGATCTACCCCATTCTATGGTCTCTGAGGTATGCAGACACAGCTTTGTTGACATTCTTCCTAGATTTTTCAATATGAGGACAAAATTTGTTTGACCACTTCCACTTCTGTCTTTGGCATATATTGGAATATACAAAGACAGTTTGAGGCAAAAGCAACATCAATTGTCTAAAGGTGTCCTTCATTAGCATTTCCAAACCTACCCCAGTCGATGTGCCTAGGTCATTTCCACCACAGTGCACAATCATGAGGTCAGGGAGTTGGAGATGCAAACAGGTTTTAACCAAAGCGAGTAATTGGTGCCACTTCAATCCTCTCTGTCCAAACCATTTAATGTCCACATTTTGTAAACCTAGGTCTAAGTCAATACGTCTCTGTTCTGCATACCTCTTGCACCAGAAAACATAGCTATGTCCTACGATCCACACTAGCATTTTGAAGGTGTAGCTGGAAGATATGGATAGATGTCTGTAGCTCATGCAGTCCTTTCGTAGAATAAGAGATATGTTTAAAGATGGGGAACTACTTTTTTTTCTCATACAAAACGATAACCGATTGGGAGATGAAAAACATTGTTTACTAAAAAGTAGGGTGCATATTAGTTTGTCGAAAACCATCTTTGTGATTGGTTAATAAAAAGCAGTTTCAACGTAGAGTTCATATGATAGGATAAAATTTGCTCAGTTCAACCACACCTGCTACTTGCATTTGGAAGCGATACAAAAGGGGATGATGGACGGAACGCTTGAGCCAATCAAACACTCACCCCCAGTCAACTGATCTGGGTTTAATCCATCATCATTCTTTAGCTCACTCCACCACCCCAGTTCAGACATTGCATTTGGAAGGCACTGTTCGAACTTAAAACAATGGTGAACTTTTAACCTGCACGTGCCCTTAAATGTTCGAGAAAATGTTGCAAAAAAATATCGTTAGGTTTGAAAAAATGATGAACTTTTAACCTGCACGTGTCGTAGAATGTTCTAGAAAGTTTGTTGATAGAATACGTTGAACTTCTCACCTGTATGTGTTCTTAAATTTTTTAAAACTGTTTATATGGAAAGTTCAAAAATAACCAATAGAGAGAAGTTTTGCAATTTGAAAAAATAAAGGAACTATTCTGATTTGTTCTTTACATGTATTTATGTGTGGAGCAACAGGGAAATTGTGCCATTACTGGTTCCATTCTTGATGAGAGCGGTGCATTACATGTACTGTGTGACAAAGAAAGAATTGCAAATTTGGCAGGGAGAAAGGTCTTGGTGCAGAAAGCGCAGTATTGTGGAAATGGTGTAAATCCGTTCAGTAGTTTTTGAGATATTAAAGGAAAAAAAGATATATATATCTGGACTGTGCCTAACGCCCGAGCACGACCTTGCCTCTGATTGGCTGCTAACAATTCAAACCAGGAAGTGTTAGCAGCCATCTTGTGCCTCGCATCGAGTGAAAATAAAAGAAAGGTCCCGGGGGCAATTTAATATACCGGAGCTCTGTCTGTGCGAGATACCGCTTTCACGCTGCGTCTCCCTACATCAGCAGGTAACGCCCCCCTTTCCACCATCAACAGCATACCTCCAACAACATACTTGGGCCCGCAAGTCTGCCTCTGCGAACCACTTGTCGGCTCACAGCTCTTCGGGTGCGAGTTCTCGGGCCCGCAGTTGTATCTGTGAAGCCAATACTGGAAATATACCGGAGGTGTCTCTCTGCGAGATACGCTCTTCACGCTCCCTCTCCCCACATCAGTGTTCTGCAGCTATCCCTTTGGAAGCTGATGGCCCGCACCTTTCCCTATACTAGTCGGCCCGCAGGTGTTCCTCTGCGAGCTGGCCCGCAGCTCTTCCTCTACGAACTGACGGGCCACGGTTCCCCCTCTAAGAGCCTGCTAGTCGGCTCGCAGTTCTTCATCTAAGAGCCAGACAGCCGGCTCTTAAGTCTCTGAGAACAGATGTAATGGAGGCAACGATCATGCAGGTCGGACACCCAACACTGCTCCGACATCCCCCAGTAGGAGCTCCTTGTCTGCCATCTCCCCTCACCCCCACCCCCCACAAACAAATGTGACAGTCACGTTAGGTTGGACAAATAAGAATCTTGGTCATGTATGGATTTACATATAAAACATTTTATTAAAACAAAACAACAACAAATAAAACTATGTACAGCCATGTCGTGTCATCGCTGGACCATTTGTGAATCACAGCCTGTAAGACAAAAAGAAAGATAATATGGTGCGTCATGCGTCCATCAAAGGAGAGAGAAAGAGAGATAGAGAGAGAAAGAAAGAGTGAGAGGAAGACAGAGAGAAAAAGAAAGGAGTGAGAGGAAGACAGAGAGAAAGAGAGAAACAGTGGGAGTGACAGGAAGAGAGAGAAAAAGAAAGAAAGAGTGAGAGGAAGTCAGAGTGAAAGAGTGAGAGAGACGAAGAGAGAGAGAAACAGTGAGAGACAGAAAGAGAGAGAAAGAGTGAGAGAGAGGAAGAGAGAGAGAAAGAGTGAGAGAGAGGAAGAGAGAGAGGAAGAGTGAGAGAGAGGAGAGAAAGAGTGAGAGAGAGGAAGACAGACAAAGACAGAGACAGAGAAAAAGTGAGAGAGAGAAAGAGTAAGATACAAGGAAAAGAGAGAGAGAGAAACAGTGTGAGAAAGAGGTAGAGAGAAAGAGAGAGAGAAAGAGTGAGAGAGAGGAAGAGAGAGAAAGAAAGAATGAGAGAGAGGAACAGACAGAGAAACAGAGAAAGTGTGAGAGAGAGAAAGGAAGAGATGGAGAGGGAGTGTTGACACTGGAGAAAATCTTCGCAGCTTATCTTTGTGCCTCCGGTGTGTCTCCAACCACGTGCCGGGACATAGTGCACCCTTAAGTTTAGTGATCTGAAAGATAGTATAGAATTAGTAATTGCAGAGTACATACAACTGCACACGCCTAATTATCTGTTTCGGGAATGCGCACTCAGGCTGCTGCAGCCCATCCACTCCCGCTGCTCGGAGGTGTCTGTGCGCTCTTGTGCGCCCAGCCTGCTGCACACTATCCACTCCCACCGCCCAGAGGTTACTGCCCGCTGCTGCGGAAAGAAGTATCTCTGCTCACCTTCTGCCACCGGCGTGTGTGTAAGAGGGTACACCACATGCTGAAGCAACTTTGTCAGGTGTTGTCAGGATGGCCACGCATCGTCGCAGTTTGTACAAACGTTCAGCTGTGGTGGTGTGGGGGGGACGTCGATTCGTGAATCACAGCCTTTTAGATAAAAAGCAAGATAGGATTGTGCGTCATTCGTCCATCAAAGGAGAGAGAAAGAGAGAGAGAAAGAAAGAGTGAGAGGAGACAGAGAGAAAAAGAAAGAAGGAGTGAGAGGAAGACAGAGAGAAAGAGAGAAACTGTGGGAGTGACAGGAAGATAGAGAGAAAAAGAAAGAAAGAGTGAGAGGAAGACAGAGAGAAAGAGTGACAGAGACGAAGAGAGAGAGAAACAGTGAGAGACAGAAAGAGAGAGAAAGAGTGAGAGAGAGTAAGAGAGAGAGAAAGAGTGAGAGAGAGGAAGAGAGAGAGAGAAAGAGTGAGAGAAAGGAAGAGAGAGAGAGAAAGAGTGAGAGTGAGGAAGAGAGAAAGTGTAAGAGAGAGGAAGACAGAGAAAGAGAGAAAGAGTGAGATACAAGGAAGAGAGAAAGAGAGAAACAGTGTGAGAGAGAGGAAGAGAGAGAGAAAGAGTGAGAGAGGAAGAGAGAGAAAGAAAGAATGAGAGAGAGAGAGAGGAAGTGACAGAGAAAGAGAGAAAGAGTGTGAGAGAGAGAAAGGAAGAGATAGAGAGTGAGAGAGAGAGAAAGAGTGTGAGTGACAGAAAGGAAGAGATGGAGAGGGAGAGTGAGAGTGAGTGTTGACACTGTGGAGAAAATCCTCACAGCTCACCTTTCTGTCACCGGTGTGTCTCCAACCACGTGCCGGGATATAGGGCAGCCCTCAAGCTTAGTCATCTGAAACATAAAAATGGAATCAGTAATGGATGAGTACATACAACTGCGTATGCCTAAATCGCTGTCCCGCCTTTGTGTATCCAGGCTAGTGTACCCCATCCACTTCCACTGCCCAGAGGTGTCTACCCGCTGCTGTACACCCAGGCTGCTGCACTCCATCCACTCCCACTGCCCAGAGGTGTATGACAGCCGCTGTGCACCTAGGCTGCTGCACCCCATGCACTCCCACTGCCAGGAGGTGACTGCGTGCCGCTGCGCACCCAGGCTGCTGCACCCCATCCACTCCCACTGCCCTGAGGTGACTATCCGCCGCTTCGCAAACAAGCCTCTCTGCTCACCTTACACCACCGGCGTGTGTCGAAGAGGGTCCACCACGTGCCGAAGAAACCTCCTCACCCGTTGTGTACACGTGGAGAGCAGAGCTCACAATTCAGGTTAAGTGTTGATTGCAGGATGGCCACGCTTCATCGCAGGCCTGCAACACAAAAAGCAAGATAAGATTGTGTGTCATGCGTCCATCAAAGGAGAGAGAAAGAGAGATAGAGAGAGAAAGAAAGAGTGAGATGAAGACAGAGAGAAAAAGAAAGAAGGAGTGAGAGGAAGACAGAGAGAAAGAGAGAAACAGTGGGAATGACAGGAAGAGAGAGAGAAAAAGAAAGAAAGAGTGAGAGGAAGACAGAGAGAAAGAGTGAGAGAGACGAAGAGAGAGAGAAAGAGTGAGAGACAGAAAGAGAGAGAGAGAAAGAGTGAGAGAGAGGAAGAGAGAGAAAGAGTGAGAGAGAGGAAGAGAGAGAGAGAAAGAGTGAGAGAAAGGAAGAGAGAGAGAGAAAGTGTGAGAGTGAGGAAGAGAGAAAGTGTGAGAGAGAGGAAGACAGAGAAAGAGAGAAAGAGTGAGATACAAGGAAGAGAGAAAGAGAGAAACAGTGTGAGGGAGAGGAAGAGAGAGAGAAACAGTGTGAGAGAGAGGAAGAGAGAGAGAAAGAGTGAGAGAGGAAGAGAGAGAAAGAAAGAATGAGAGAGAGAGGAAGAGACAGAGAAAGAGTGTGAGAGAGAGAAAGGAAGAGATAGAGAGTGAGAGAGAGAGAAAGAGTGTGAGTGACAGAAAGGAAGAGAGGGAGAGTGAGTGTTGACACTGTGGAGAAAATCCTCACAGCTCACCTTTCTGTCACCGGTGTGGCTCCAACCACGTGCCGGGATATAGGGCAGCCCTCAAGCTTAGTCATCTGAAACAGAAAAATTGAATCAGTTTTGGATGAGTACATACAACTGCGTATGCCTAAATCGCTGTAATGCCTTTGTGTATCCAGGCTAGTGTACCCCATCCACTTCCACTGCCCAGAGGTGTCTACCCGCTGCTGTACACCCAGGCTGCTGCACTCCATCCACTCCCACTGCCAAGAGGTGTATGACAGCCGCTGCGCACCCTGGCTGCTGCACCCCATGCACTCCCACTGCCCAGAGGTGACTGCGTACCACTGCGCACCCAGGCTGCTGCACCCCATCCACTCCCACTGCCCGGAGGTGACTGCCCGCCGCTGCGCAAACAAGCCTCTCTGCTCACCTTACACCACCGACGTGTGTCGAAGAGGGTCCACCACGTGCCGAAGAAACCTCCTCACCCGTTGTGTACATGCAGAGAGCGGAGCTCACAATTCAGGTTAAGTGTTGATTGCAGGATGGCCACGCTTCATCGCAGGCCTGCAAGACAAAAAGCAAGATGAGATTGTGCGTCAGGCGTACATCACAGGAGAGAGATAGAGAGAGAAAGTAAGAGTGAGAGGAAGACAGAGAGAAAAAGAAAGTAAGAGTCAGAGGAATACAGAGAGAAAGAGAGAAACAGTGAGAGTGAGAGGAAGAGAGAAAGAAAAAGAAAGAAAGAGTGAGAGGAAGACAGAGAGAAAAAGTGAGAGAGACGAAGAGAGAGAGAAACAGTGAGAGAGAGAAAGAGTGAGAGAGAGGAAGAGAGAGAGAAAGAGTGAGAGAGAAAGAGAGAGAGAGAAAGAGTGAGAGAAAGGAAGAGAGAGAGAGAAAGAGTGAGAGTGCGGAAGAGAGAAAGTGTGAGAGAGAGGAAGACAGAGAAAGAGAGAAAGAGTGAGATACAAGGAAGAGTGAAAGAGAGAAACAGTGTGAGAGAGAGGAAGAGAGAGAGAAACAGTGTGAGAGAGAGGAAGAGAGAGAGAAAGAGAGAGAGAGGAAGAGAGAGAAAGAAAGAAGGAGAGAGAGAGAGAGGAGAGAGACAGAGAAAGAGAGAAAGAGTGTGAGAGAGAGAAAGGAAGAGATAGAGAGTGAGAGAGAGAGAAAGAGTGTGAGTGAAAGAAAGGAAGAGATGGAGAGGGAGAGTGAGTGTTGACACTGTGGAGAAAATCCTCACAGCTCACCTTTATGTCACCGGTGTGTCTCCAACCACGTGCCGGGATATAGGGCAGCCCTCAAGCTTAGTCATCTGAAACATAAAAATGGAATCAATAATGGATGAGTACATACAACTGCGTATGCCTAAATCGCTGTCCCGCCTTTGTGTATCCAGGCTAGTGTACCCCATCCACTTCCACTGCCCAGAGGTGTCTACCCGCTGATGTACACCCAGGCTGGTGTACTCCATCCACTCCCACTGGCCAGAGGTGTATGACAGCCGCTGCGCACCCAGGCTGCTGCACCCCATGCACTCCCACTGCCAGGAGGTGACTGCATGCCGCTGCACACCCAGGCTGCTGCACCCCATCCACTCCCACTGCCCGGAGGTGACTGCCCGCCGCTTCGCAAACAAGCCTCTCTGCTCACCTTACACCACCAGCGTGTGTCGAAGAGGGTCCACCACGTGCCGAAGAAACCTCCTCACCCGTTGTGTACACGCGGAGAGCTGAGCTCACAATTCAGGTTAAGTGTTGATTGCAGGATGGCCACGCTTCATCGCAGGCCTGCAACACAAAAAGCAAGATAAGATTGTGTGTCATGCGTCCATCAAAGGAGAGAGAAAGAGAGATAGAGAGAGAAAGAAAGAGTGAGAGGAAGACAGAGAGAAAAAGAAAGAAGGAGTGAGAGGAAGACAGAGAGAAAGAGAGAAACAGTGGGAGTGACAGGAAGAGAGAGAGAAAAAGAAAGAAAGAGTGAGAGGAAGACAGAGAGAAAGAGTGAGAGAGAGCGAAGAGAGAGAGAAAGAGTGAGAGACAGAAAGAGAGAGAAAGAGTGAGAGAGAGGAAGAGAGAGAAAGAGTGAGAGAGAGGAAGAGAGAGAGAGAAAGAGTGGGAGAAAGGAAGAGAGAGAGAGAGAAAGAGTGAGAGTGAGGAAGAGAGAAAGTGTGAGAGAGAGGAAGACAGAGAAAGAGAGAAAGAGTGAGATACAAGGAAGAGAGAAAGAGAGAAACAGTGTGAGGGAGAGGAAGAGAGAGAGAAACAGTGTGAGAGAGAGGAAGAGAGAGAGAAAGAGTGAGAGAGGAAGAGAGGAAGAGAGAGAAAGAAAGAATGAGAGAGAGAGGAAGAGACAGAGAAAGAGTGTGAGAGAGAGAAAGGAAGAGATAGAGAGTGATAGAGAGAGAAAGAGTGTGAGTGACAGAAAGGAGATGGAGAGGGAGAGTGAGTGTTGACACTGTGGAGAAAATCCTCACAGCTCACCTTTCTGTCACCGGTGTGTCTCCAACCACGTGCCGGGATATAGGGCAGCCCTCAAGCTTAGTCATCTGAAACAGAAAAATGGAATCAGTAATGGATGAGTACATACAACTGCGTATGCCTAAATCGCTGTAATGCCTTTGTGTATCCAGGCTAGTGTACCCCATCCACTTCCACTGCCCAGAGGTGTCTACCCGCTGCTGTACACCCAGGCTGCTGCACTCCATCCACTCCCACTGCCAAGAGGTGTATGACAGCCGCTGTGCACCCTGGCTGCTGCACCCCATGCACTCCCACTGCCCAGAGGTGACTGCGTACCACTGCGCACCCAGGCTGCTGCACCCCATCCACTCCCACTGCCCGGAGGTGACTGCCCGCCGCTGCGCAAACAAGCCTCTCTGCTCACCTTACACCACCGACGTGTGTCGAAGAGGGTCCACCACGTGCCGAAGAAACCTCCTCACCCGTTGTGTACATGCAGAGAGCGGAGCTCACAATTCAGGTTAAGTGTTGATTGCAGGATGGCCACGCTTCATCGCAGGCCTGCAAGACAAAAAGCAAGATGAGATTGTGCGTCAGGCGTACATCACAGGAGAGAGATAGAGAGAGAAAGTAAGAGTGAGAGGAAGACAGAGAGAAAAAGAAAGTAAGAGTCAGAGGAATACAGAGAGAAAGAGAGAAACAGTGAGAGTGAGAGGAAGAGAGAGAGAAAAAGAAAGAAAGAGTGAGAGGAAGACAGAGAGAAAGAGTGAGAGAGACGAAGAGAGAGAGAAACAGTGAGAGAGAGAAAGAGTGAGAGAGAGGAGAGAGAGAGAGAAAGAGTGAGAGAGAGAGAGAGAGAGAGAGAGAAAGAGTGAGAGAAAGGAAGAGAGAGAGAGAGAAAGAGTGAGAGTGCGGAAGAGAGAAAGTGTGAGAGAGAGGAAGACAGAGAAAGAGAGAAAGAGTGAGATACAAGGAAGAGAGAAAGAGAGAAACAGTGTGAGAGAGAGGAAGAGAGAGAGAAACAGTGTGAGAGAGAGGAAGAGAGAGAGAAAGAGAGAGAGAGGAAGAGAGAGAGAAAGAAAGAGAGAGAGAGAGAGAGAGAGGAAGAGACAGAGAAAGAGAGAAAGAGTGTGAGAGAGAGAAAGGAAGAGATAGAGAGTGAGAGAGAGAGAAAGAGTGTGAGTGACAGAAAGGAAGAGATGGAGAGGGAGAGTGAGTGTTGACACTGTGGAGAAAATCCTCACAGCTCACCTTTATGTCACCGGTGTGTCTCCAACCACGTGCCGGGATATAGGGCAGCCCTCAAGCTTAGTCATCTGAAACATAAAAATGGAATCAGTAATGGATGTGTACATACAACTGCGTATGCCTAAATCTCTGTCCTGCCTTTGTGTATCCAGGCTAGTGTACCCCATCCACTTCCACTGCCCAGAGGTGTCTACCCGCTGCTGTACACCCAGGCTGCTGCACTCCATCCACTCCCACTGCCAAGAGGTGTATGACAGCCGCTGCGCACCCTGGCTGCTGCACCCCATGCACTCCCACTACCCAGAGGTGACTGCGTGCCACTGCGCTCCCAGGCTGCTGCACCCCATCCACTCCCACTGCCCGGAGGTGACTGCCCGCCGCTGCGCAAACAAGCCTCTCTGCTCACCTTACACCACCAACGTGTGTCGAAGAGGGTCCACCACGTGCCGAAGAAACCTCCTCACCCGTTGTGTACACGCAGAGAGCGGAGCTCTCAATTCAGGTTAAGTGTTGATTGCAGGATGGCCACGCTTCATCACAGGCCTGCAAGACAAAAAACAAGATAAGATTGTGCGTCATGCGTCCATCACAGGAGAGAGAAAGAGAGATAGAGAGAGAAAGTAAGAGGGAGAGGAAGACAGAGAGAAAAAGAAAGAAAGAGTCAGAGGAATACAGAGAGAAAGAGAGAAACAGTGAGAGTGAGAGGAAGAGAGAGAGAAAAAGAAAGAAAGAGTGAGTGAGAGGAAGACAAAGAGAAAGAGAGAAAGAGTGAGAGAAGAAGAGAGAGAGAAAGAGTGTGAAGGAGAGAAAGGAAGAGATGAAGAGGGACAGTGAGTGCTGTGTCTCCAACCACGTGCCGGGACCTAGTGGAGCCCTCAAGCTCCCACATCTAAACATAGTACAGAATTAGTAATGGGAGAGTATATACGATTGCATACGCCTAAATCGCTGTGCCGCCTTTGTGTATCTACTCCCGCCGCCCAGACGTATTTGCCCACCGCTGCGCACCCAGGCCTCACTGCTCACCTTTTCGCGGACAGGGCACCCTCCGCATCATGCAGTCCCTCTCAGCATTCCAAGAGGTCTCACATTTGGTGCTGCGTCTTGATTTTGCCATGCCAGAGGACATACTAGTGCACCTATCATCATCGCAGGTTGCACACCCGCTCAGTCCTTGCGGTGCCACTAACTCAGTGAACAGTGAGGCCACGCATGTGGTGGTACGCCTCCCTGTTCGGTGGCTCAGGCCTACACTGTGGTCCAGCAGGGCACACAAAACCTGAGCTGTCCAGACCGCCGGGATGGGCCATCACCGCAGGCTGTACACCCGCTCAGCAGTTACGGTACCCGTACCTCAGTGGACCGAAAGTCACCGTCCCGTGCCGGTGTGCCTGTGCTGGCCGCAGTGCATCCGGTGCAAGCAACTCTGAAATGGCACCGAGCACGTGCGCCCCGTCTTTTTTATTGGCAGGGTCACGTGTCCTGTGACGCCTGTGCTGGATGGGTATGGTGTGGGTGTATACCAGCCATGAGGGAGTGGCTGTGGCGTACTGACAACTAGGGTGTGACCAGCAGATCACTGCAATGAAAATCTGGGCCATGTAGCATTGTTGTCCTTCCCTGTAAGCGTAAGCGGAGTGGGCTGGCCTGGCTTATGCCAGTTCTGCGTGAGGCTGTGAAGAATGACTCCGGAGCTATGGGCGTGGCTCCATCGTGAGCTGTATGAGGAATCAACTGATGTGGCACTGTTGCCAGATTGGGCTAGATCACGCACAATTGGGCTATATTTTTCCCAGTTGTGCGGTAAAATTTAGGTTTGTGCTAGTTGCCAGATTATAAATATATATACAGCGCTCCAGCAAACTAGTATGTTAAAGCGCTTTATTAGACAAATATTTACTTGGCAGCTTGCTGCAACATCAATTCCAATCCATTCACCGCCTGCTTGACGATGTCCCTGCACCTTCTTCCTTAAAGTAGCAATATTGGGATAGTTTCGGCTACTTTTTGGTTGTCTTTGGGCTAGAGAATGCTTAAAAAATCTTGCAACACTGGGCCATGCCGGTGTTCTTGTTGTACTGCTGCCGTCACCCGGGTCGCAAGCGTCAATGTGTCACTCTGTAAGCCAAGTCCCTGAACATGGCCAACATGGAAGGTACGGGGAATCACTGACCCTACATTCATCCATAGTTCCACACAAGAAAGATGGTGGACATGACACATCTGTTTGGGTGTGAATGTTTATTGCACATTCAGTGGAGTATTGCAGCTGTAGCAATACTGGGCCATGCAAAATCCAAATTTCAGTTTTTGGGACATGGAGGGCAGCCAATTAGAGACAAGCTCGTTGTCGGAGTTAGGGTGCGCCAACATATGTACTTATACAATCACTCCGCCAATCCCCACGCACTTATAAATTCACTATACAATCTCCTTGCAGTACTCTAATCATCCAGTCTCTACGTACGTACTTGTACAATGACCGAGACAAAGTTATATAACCAAAGTTTTCTCCCACTGTCAAAGGTAAGTTGGTTGCAAACGCTGTCCAGAGCACAATGTAATGTGGTAGGGCCCAGGGGCAGCATGTTGCATACATAAAGAACACTCGGACACAGATAGATAGTGGAACTGGATACGAGCACGTGCACTCGACTCCTTTTTATTACCAGGGTCACATGTCCAGTGACGTCTGTGCTGGATGCGTGTGGGGTGAGTGTAAGCCAGCCCTCCGGGAATGGTTGGTGCTGGTAACAAGTACAACAGTAATCATCAGATCACACACAGAGATTCAATCATAAAGGGTCCATGACTTGTGCTACACTAAGTTAGGGGCACAAGATCTGAAATCATACACAAAATATTCTGTCATAAAGGGTCCATCAGTTGTGGTGGACTGAGGAGGAGCATCAGAAGCATTCCGCGTGTGCACAGCTAGCGATGATGCGTGGTCCGGGAGGGCCGCACTGGTAGCAATGTCTGTTGCCTACTGGACTGCGTCATCTGCAATCGCAACTCCATCTGAATTGTGAGCCCTGCTGTCCGCAGTGTAGATCGAAGGCAGTAGTCAGCACAGACATCGAGGAAAGCTTTTTGTCACTTCCTCTTGAGAAAATTCATCGACATAGAGTACAATTCTGTCTGCAATTAATAAATCAAAACTCAATTCTAATTGTGAGCTCTGCTGTCTGCAGTGTAGACTGCCATTCAGTGTTCCTTTGGACTTGCAAGATGAATTTGGTCATTCTACTAAAGCTATAATTGATATAAAAAAAGTTCTTGAAGCAAGGATATTATGTAGGTTTAAGGGTACGTGGCGATGACTTATGGTGCAGTGAGCTAGTGGCACCTGAAGCACTCAGCGTGTGCGCATCCTGCGATGATACGTGGTCCGTGTGGGCCGCACTGGTAGCAATGTCTTTTGTTTAATGAATTCTGCCTTAATAAGGCCACGTGGCATTTACTTGTGGTGCACTGAGTTAGTGGTACCTCTGGCGCTCACTGTGTACGCAGCCTCGATGATGCGTGGTCCGGGCGGGCCACACTGGGAGCAATGTGTCATGCCTACTGGACTGCGTCATCTGGAATCGTGACTCAATCTGAATTGTGAGCCCTGCTGTCCGCAGTGTAGATCGAAGGCAGTAGTCTGTACAGACATAACTGTGCAGTGCTGTGCCGCTGTGTTCGCAGGGGGCTTGTGTCGAGGAGGCCCGCGGTCATGGCGGCAGCCACGTGGCAGGGTGAGGGTCGCCGCTCTGGCAGACGCATTGGCTTTCACACAAGAGAACCACGCCGAGAACCCTGGCCTATTTATTCACACTTCTACGCTGGAGTGGCGTACGTTGGACCAGCCCACTGCGCTTCCGCTTACAGGGGGCGACGACACAGGTTCATGACCGAGATCTTCCCCACTGCCTGAGGTAACATGGTTGCGTCCACTGTCCACAACACTACAAGCACCAGCTTGTTTTTGGATCGCACAGCAGATAGGTTTAATGAACATTATAATTAGAAATTAGCATTTAAAAAACCTTTGAAATTCACTGAAAAAACCATAGGTTTCAGGGACGTTATAGCTACAAATTATCATGTTAAAAACCTTTGAATTTCACTGAAAAAACCATAGGTTTCAGGGACGTTATAGTTACTTGCACATTTTACTCGTACAAAACCATAGAATTTCGGCCGTTATAGTTAGTTGAGCTAACTATAACTCACGGCCCCACAATGCACTGCTGATGACGTCACATATTACATCATTCATGACATGGTCAGTGACATCACTGATGACATCACTGATGACATCACTGATGACATCTCAAATGACATCACTGATGACATCACTGATGACCTCATCCAGTGACTGTGTGTTTCTGTAAAGTTTAAATATGTTTTATAAATATATTGGCCAAGGTATATTGTAGAATGAGTGGATGTATAAGTGTGTGGATGGAGAATTTAGTAGGTGTGTGGCTGACTGTATAAGTGAGTGATTAAATGTCTCTTACTGAATTCATGGGTTAGTGACTAAACTGTGTGAATGTCTGTATCAGTCTGTCTATTGCTGTGTAAGCTGCTGCATTGGTTGATGAGTAGCTACATGAGTGTCTATATGGGTTATTGATTGGTTGCCTAAGTATTTGTATGGGGGCCTGAGTGTGTTTGTGAGTGGGTGGGAGGTATGTGACTTTGTGCATAGATGTGTGAGTTCTTTATTCACTGGGTGTATGGGTTCAAGAGTGCATGTGGAAACAGCTGTATGGGTGGGTGAGTGTGTGTATGGGTGTGTTGGTGAGTGAATGGATATCTCAGTGCTACATGTCCAAGTAACTACATATGTAAAACGCAGTGCATGAGAGAGTTGGAGTATATAAATGACTATACGTGAGAGTCAGTGATTGTGAGAGTGCTGTATGGATGAGTGTGTACTTGTATCAGTGATTATATAAGAGAGTAAGTATATGTTAATATCACTATGAATAAGTGAGGTTGTGTGTGTATAACTGTATAGCTGAGTAAATAGAAGTGTGATTGATTCTTTGCATGACTGACTAGATGTGTGAGTAACTCTGGATGAGTGGCGGTGTGTGAGTGTTTGTATAGGTGTATGAGTGCCTATAATAGTGTTATATTGATGAGTCACTGCATGTATGAGTGACTTTATGGGTGAATGAGTGGATGTGTGTGTAGACCTAGGAATCAGTGCGTGCGTATGTAGTAACTGGTATTGGTGTCTGTATTGTTTTGAAAATGGTAGTCTGTATTTTAGAATGGGTGTATCAGAGGTTTTATTAAGGTATGAGGAGGTGCATCAGATTTCCACGTGGTTGATGTCATCAGTGATGTCATCAGTGATGTCATTTGAGATGTCATCAGTGATGTCACTGACCATGTCATGAATGATGTAATATGTGACGTCATCAGCAGTGCATTGTGGGGGCGTGAGTTATAGTTAGCTCAACTAACTATAACGGCCGAATTTCTATGGTTTTGTACGAGTGAAATGTGCAAGTAACTATAACGTCCCTGAAACCTATGGTTTTTTCAGTGAATATATATATATATATATATATATATATATATATATATATATATATTTAACAAATTACATTTATGTTGTTTACAGGTTTGCCAATATTTTAAAATTTTCTATTTTAGAGGGTAGACCCCCCCAAGCTCCCCTTTTATATTACCCTTTAAAGTATATAAACTACTTAACACATGCATTGTAAACACTTGCGTGGTAAAAGTAATTACGATGTAAAAATGCGTTGTAATTGCTTTTCGTTGTAAAAATGACGCTATGCAGTATGCAGTGCCAGTAACCTCCTCCTGCATGCAAGTGCACAACATGCTTGTCACGCTTTCTCTGCCTGCCATATCGCTTTCTCTGTGCTCCTGACAGGTCGGGCAAAAAACGTATGTTTGCATATCAGTTAGCCGATCCTGCAGCAGCACACTTGCAAGTCCCATAAATGCCAATAGACCCTATTCAGGCTCAATATAAATCAATTGGAGAAATAAGTTCTCGCGATTATTTTTTTTTAAATCTCCCACTTCCCTTTTCTAAAATGTTGGCATGTATGGCAGGGGCAAACACAAAGAGATGATGGACGGAGCGCTGAAACTTTTCAGACATTCACCCCCAGTCACAGATCTGGGTTGAATCCATCACCGTTCTTTAGCTCACTTTGCCACCCCAGTTCAGACACAGCTATATGCAAATCAGTCTTGACCCTGTGCCCCATGGGAACAGTCCAGCCCGAACTGCCAATCCATGTCTTCCCTGGACCGGAAACAAGCATCCTGGGACCGGTTTCGGGCTAACAGCTCTCATCAGCCAGGCTAGCTTGAATCCAGTGGCAAAGTGAGCAAGGGACCCACGTCTGGGCATACCCTGCCAACTTAGGGCGAACAAAGCAAACACAAGGAGATGATGGACGGAGCGCTGAAACTTTTCAGACACTCACCCCCAGTCACAGATCTGGGTTGAATCCATCACCGTTCTTTAGCTCATGTATGGCAGGGGCACTTGAATTATGTGCCAATGGTGGCCGAAGTTATGCAGCAGGGTTGACTAAATTATGCAGTAGGAAATAAAGTGGCAAGGAGGGGTAAAGTATGTGACGAATTACACAGATGTTATGTTATGTTATGTTATGTTAATTTCGACTTGTATAGCGCCTAATACCAACAGGTCTCTAAGCGCTTCAAGAAGATCAGCGTCAGTTCCAGGTGGGATGGTAATATAGTTAGGCCCAGGCTTCTGTGTACAAAGAGGGTTTTGAGGTTTTTCTGAATGGAAGAAGGCGTCCTTCCGCACGGAGCTGACTAGGCAGCTTGTTCCAGAGTGGCGGTATCAGGACAGAGAAGGCACGTCCTCCTTTAGTAGTGTAGTGAAAGTGTGGGCATTTTAGGAGGCCCTCAGTAGAGGACCTAAGTGAGCCGCCAGGGACATATCTCTCCAGGCGTTCTTTGATGTAGTGGGGTGCCTGTCCGAAGAGGGCCTTATGCGTAATACAGAGTCCTTTGAATTTGGCCCTCTGTTTGATGGGCAGCCAGTGAAGTTGTTCAATCAATCAATCAATCAATCATGTCACTTATAAAGCGCACTACATACCCGCGAGGGTCTCAAGGCGCTGGGGGAAGAGGGGGGTGGTGCTGCTACTGATCGAAGAGCCAGATCTTGAGGAGTCTTCTGAAGGCCAGTAGGTCTTGGGTCTGTCGGAGGTTGGTGGGGAGGGTGTTCCAGGTCTTGGCGGCGAGGTGGGAGAAGGATCTGCCGCCGGCGGTCGTTTTCCGGATGCGGGGGACTGTGGCGAGGGCGAGGCTGGTCGGCGGAGCTGGCGGGTGGGGGTGTAGAAGCTGAGTCGTCTGTTGAGGTAGGCTGGTCCGGAGTTGTGGAGTGCTTTGTGTGCGTGGGTGAGGAGCTTGAAGGTTATCCTCTTGTTGACAGGGAGCCAGTGCAGGTCTCTCAGGTGGGGTGTGATGTGGCTGCGTCGGGGGATGTCGAGGATAAGACGTGCAGAGGCGTTCTGGATGCGTTGCAGCCGTCTCAGGAGCTTAGCCGTCGTTCCTGCGTAGAGGGCGTTTCCGTAGTCCAGCCTGCTGGTGACGAGGGCCTGGGTGACTGTTTTCTTGTTTCGGTGGGGATCCACTTGAAGATCCTGCGGAGCATTCGGAGGATGTTGAAGCAGGATGAGGAAACGGCGTTGACCTGCTTAGTCATGGAGAGGGTGGGGTCGAGGATGACCCCTAGGTTGCATACGTGGTCGGTGGGTGGCGGGGCTGTTCCCAGTGATGTTGGCCACCAGGAGTCGTCCCAGGCTGAAGGGTTGGAACCAAGGATGAGGACCTCCGTCTTGTCCGAGTTCAGCTTCAGGTGGCTGGTCCTCATCCATTCGGCGACGGCCTTCATTCCTTCGTGGAGGTGGGCTTTGGTGGTGTGAGGGTCTTTGGGTCGTTGTTGCAGAAGGGGTGATGCCCGCGTGCGTCTAGGTAGTTTGAAAATTAGCCTAGCGGCATCGTTCATCACCACCTGAAGTTTGCCCAACAGTGAGTCTGGTAGTCCAATATAGAGTGAATTCCCATAATCCAGCCTGGCCAGGATCAGGGCGGCCACCACTGTCTTCATGGTAGAGAGGGAGAGGATGGGGAAAAGTCTCCTCAGCAGCCTGAGAAGGCTGACGCAGGTACCGAACACGGTAGAAACTTGATCAGCCAATGAAAGTTTGGCATCAATTTTGATTCCTAAACTTTTTACCACCGTTGCTGGGACTGGGTAATCACCCAGTTCGAGTGGCCAGTAAAGGGATTTCCAAGGATTGCTCTCATTGATGACGGCCAGGACCTCTGTCTTGTCTGGCTTAATCTTAAGAGAGTTGGCAGTCATCCACTTAACCGTGAATCGCAGTATGTCTTTTGCCCTGGAGTGGGCCTGTGGGGTGTCTTCTATTTGGAGAATAATTTGCGTGTCATCCTCATAATTGAAAACCTGACAGTCCATCAAGGCGAGGGCCTTAATCAGAGGTCTGAGGTATATGTTAAACAAGAGGGGGGAGAGTGCTGACCCCTGCGCAACTCCGCAGGGGATAGCTCCCCTCTCTGAGACCCAGTCACCCATCTGAATTTTTTGGGTGCGGTCGGTCAGGAACGAGTTAATCCACTGGAGAATTGGGCCGCCAATCCCAATGTCTTGTATTCTTTTCAGAAGTTGGGAGTGGTTGACCGTGTCGAACGCTGCCGACAGGTCTAGAAGGACTAGAGCACATGGCTTCTTGCTGTCAGCTTTGTTCCTGATGTCGTCAAGTATTGACAGCATCACCAGCTCGGTGCTATGATGAGCACGGAAGCCGGTCTGCCTGTCTCCCAGGAGGTGATGGTCCTCCATAAAGCTGGATAGGATTTGCAAGACATACTGTTCTAAGATTTTGGCCAAGAATGGGAGTTGAGATATGGGCCTAAGGTTTTCATATTGGAGCTATCCGCTCCTGCCTTCTTGAGTAACGGAATTACTCTGGCTTCTTTGAAGAGACTGGGAACCTTCCCGGTTTCCAGCGAGCGGTTCAGCAGGGCTACAATATCTCCCTCAATCTCTGGAAGGGCTAGTTTAAAGATCCTAGGGGGGCATGGATCTGCGGGTGAGCCAGATTTAATTTTAGATGCAATGCTTCGGAAGGTTTCTAAGTCAAGTGTTTGAAAAGAGGAGATCAACTCTACCCCTTGTCCCGGGGTCATGACCTCTTCATAGTAAGATTGCTTAAAGGGGGAGTTGTCAATATCGGCCAGAATATCTTGTATTTTGTCGAAAAAGAAGGATAAAAATGTATTGCATAGTTCCAGGTTGGATGGTGACTCCAGTGGCAGTTTATGACTCAATTCTTTGAGGATTTTGAATGTTTCTTTTTGTTTGTTAGTTGCCATCAAGATTCTATTTTCAAAATATTCAGCCTTCCTGTTAAGTAGCGCCTTTTTGTAAGTGGAGACTCTTGCCCTGTAATCTGCGAGGGTCTGTGGTTCGTAGGCTTTGTGCCAACGGCGTTCGTGGTGGCGAAGTGAAAGTTTCAAAGACCTGAGCTCCTCCGTGAACCATGGTGCGCCCTTACCATTGTTACCAATTTTTATTTTCTTGACAGGGGCTAGTATATTGATGGCAGAAACTAACTGGCTGGAGATGGATTCAGTCCACTCTTCAATATCTGCATTCTCCGGCCTCCTAGGGGGTATTCCTCTGAGCAGGTTTCCTAGTTTAGGGCCCTCAATTTTTGTCCAGCTTCTAATTAGTTTCCAGTTAGTGGGTGGACGTCCCTCACACCTAGCTATGGGGAGTTGAAGGTTGATAAAGTAATGGTCTGACCATGCACAGGGGGAGGTCTCCACTAGGTTTACGAGTGTGAGAGTGGACCATAAATACTAATTATGTAGCATTATGTACAGTGTCATGTTATAGCTATTTTGAAAGCTATAACACATTTATATAAATGAGATCGCAAGTGTAAAAATACACAGGGTTCTTATACTATTCACATTCAGCAGACCATATTCAAATGGGTAGCAATAACAATATTTTATTTTGTCTTTTATGGAAAATGTGTGTTAAGTGAAAGAAGACAGGTTCATGAAGCATTTCCACTATTTGCGAAAGAAATGTAAGCACTTCTAATTGTAGCAGGATGCTCGACTCCCTGCTCCACTTTTTGATTTTATTGTACAGAAAATGATTTTCGGTGCCCAGAGGCCATTACATATCCCTTATAGAACCCATACCAGAAAATAATAATCTTAAATATAGGCATTTTATAGAGATTGGAGAGAGACATGGTTTTGCCAAGATGTTTTGGTCTCTGTACATAAAAAACAAACCATTGGTCCCAGAGGAATTTCCCCTCCCCAAGAAGGGCACATCCAAAGTAGCACTCCAATCTGTTCCTATGGGAGCAGATCAGAGGTATTGGGGTGCATAAAGTCCGAAAGAAGTGTGGAGGCCATAAAGAGGAACACCCTTGGAATGTAGCCCCAGCTCCCTTCTCAGTTTTTTTTTATCATTTCATGTGTCCAGGGGCAAAGGGAGCAGATCGGGTAATGCCTCTGATCTACTTCCCTAGGGGATATGGGCTGCAAGTGGTGTATAGAGGACAGAGCAAAGCACACCCTGTTTCAAGATGCCAATAACATTCTGTGTTTCTTTTTTTCATTAGATATTAAATAATTCCCGGTGCTCAAGGGGGCATTAAGTGTCCAATTCCGGGGTCAGGGTTTGGGATTCTGCCCAACCTGCTCTCCAAGTTTGCTGATAATGCAGGTGTATTGTATAAGCCAACAAGAGGCAGCTTTTATGCCACGATGTTCATCTCGCTGTTCTGTTTTTTTCATTAGACAAAAGTTAACCCTGGTGGCCAAGGGTTTTTTGGTCTCTCAAGTGGGATCTGGGGGGTGTTTGTGGTTAATCTTCCCCGATCCCACCCCTGTTAGAGAAGATAGACTAACATTATGGTTGTGGGTGGAGGGAGTTGGTCCCTATGCCAGCCGCCCTGAGCCCACACCTTTTGTTGATGGGTGTACTGCGCTTGCACCTTCCCCACAGGAACGCATAAGAGATAAACTCTCTCAATCTGTCCCCCATGGGAAAAGAAAAGGCTATTGATGTGTGGTGATGGGAATTTGGACCTGTCCTGCGGTGGATCTTGAATCCCTCATTTTACGATCCTTAGCACCTAGTAGACTTTCCCTTTCCGTAAGTGGGCAAAATCAGTGTAAATTCCTGATCTATCCCTAGGCAAAAAAGAGAAGCTATTGAGATGTGGGATGGCAGGAGTTGGCCCATCTGCTTGGGACTTTTCACTTAACTTTATTGTTGTTGGGGTTCGGTGGGCTTTCCTCAGCCCCAAAGTGGCAGATTGGTAGGGAAAATCACAATAAGGTTTCCCCCAAGGAGAGAGGAAAGGATGCAGAGTAGCATAACATTGGCTCTGACCTCATTATTATTGATTAGGCCACATATGTATATTGAGGCCTTATGTATTCATGAGATATAATGTAACTCGCAAGAGAAAAGTGCACTTAAAGCCACATACGAAGTGCACTTGCTATGTAACCATGACATTTATAAATGTATGTGTTGCTAATGCTTTGTTTGCAGTAATAACGAGTTATAGTTTATATGCATTTATAAGAAGATGTTTTGCTTTTGCTATATAATGGAATGTGTATTCATGAGAAATGCTTTTACTTTCATAACATGACTATTAATTTATTAGCATTTATTTAGTCATGACGTGTATTAAAGTCTTGAATTTGTTAACTTGACCAAAGGCCTTAAGCATTTGGATTTCGCAGTGTCTGACTTTCAATGTGAATGTTTTCTTGGAAGGAGTGTGTGTCTCCCCTCTCCAGGTGCATGGTACAATGACCTAATGAATGGAAAGAAGGCTCTTTTGGGTGAAACAGATAAGGAAGTGAGAAGGGAGTCAAGGGCGAAAGAAATTACGGCCAGAGGGGAGGCTTACTACCTGTGTGGAATGATGGCAGAAATTCATGGTCATCTCGTAATATGTGGATCAAAGAAGAAAGAGTTATGGTCGTGTTTTCGAAATATACATCAGAGAAGAAGGAATCATGACTGTGTTTTGCCAAAGAGAGTATTGTTTGAAGTTGGTCTTTAATTGGGTCCATGACAATAATTTTGGAGGGTCTTTGAGGGTATAACTAGGCAATGTTCTGTGGCTTTGAACACACACTATGCTGAGATTTGTTTAGGATAGGAGAAATGTAGACCTCTGTACATTACATTTGATGTTTTATTCTCATTGTGTGGCTTCATGCTATGCAATGCTTTGCTTTAGAAACTTCTACTAAAGTTTCACGCTGACACCTTTCTCTTTATTTTATGGATCTAATTGAAAATTAGTTTAGCATTTTTAGTGTAGTTTAATTGGGGAATTGGAAATCTTAATGCATCATAGACAGGAGGATCGGACGTTTCAATCTTCTCATTCTGCCATGTTCCTTTTACTATGTCACATTGCTACTGACGTTCTCATTGGTTATTTACTACTGAGAATTCATTTGTTTTGCAGAGTTGGAAGTCCTTTAATAATTCTGTATTGCTTTGCAATGTTTCTGAGGCTGATTTATATTACGTTGGCTTTGAATTTGTAATAAATCTATGTTTTATCTGACTTTTCAACTTGGAACTTTACTGTGTAGCCAAAGTGGTTGCACTGTGTTTGTGAATTTGAATTGAAACCTAACTCCTTTATTCCTCAAGCTCCCAAAAAAGATTGGAGTTGGAGAGGACAAAAAGGGCCCAAATACCTTCCACTGGAGCAGAAGATAGCAGAAGTAGGATGGTTATGGTCTTGAAATAGGGAGTTACTTGGTTTTGGGAAAGACAGTTAATGCCCCAGGTTAGGTCAGTTTCAGCCCTGAAGTTCATGATTCGATTTGGTGGATCAGCGCAGTTCCAGTGTCCGGAGCTGGTGTAATAGCAGCAGAAGGAGCGAGTATCAATAGGGTTGTGTGCGTGTGGCTTACATTTAGCTTACGGTGTTGTAATGGTTGTGTGATGTCTGGTACAGGTGTTGGGTATGTTGTGTAAATGTGGTGTTTAACGTGGTAAAGTTGTTAATGGTCCGACGTGGCCTAAGATCTTGGAATAGTATTAAAAGGTGAAGAAGACACCGTATTGCATTGTCTGCTAGAATTTTGTGTGATTTGTCATGAGACATCGACGGCAGCCCAATTAAGATAGGGACTTTTCTTTTGTGTAATTGAGAAGTACGATTAGTACAGTGGACCCTTTGCTCAGGGGAATGCTGTATTGATCAGGGTGATTGTTCGAAGGTTGAGGTTTCGCTTGAATGTGTGCTTGAGGAGATTTTCTTGTGTGACAGAATTCTGTTGATCTCTTTAAGAAAGCAGACACTTGTTGTATTGCATTTGGTTGTAAGTGTGAGGCTGAAAGAGTGCGTTCGTGAACATTTGTAAAGGAGGGTGAACACTGCAAGGAGTGAGATTGGCGTCACACTGTGCCACGCTCGGATTGGTTGGTTGGTGTGAAGTCACGCTGTTGTTGGTTGATTACGCCACACTGTGCTGTGCTAATATGGGTTGCTGATTCTGAAAATAAATTGTGCAAAAATCATTGTTTTTCTGTTGAATTGGATAATATTGATTGTGATTTTTGATATATTGTATTACATTTTAAATGTTTTAAAGTGATACGGAACTTGATTAGAGAAGATGTGTCATTCCCATAAGAGAGGGAGAAGAGGCACGCCTGACGATACAGCAGGTCATTATGAGGTGTGAATATAGGGCTCCACACTTGTGTTTGTCCTAAACAATGGCACAAGATCACAGAAAAGGAGGGTGCAGTAGCATTTCCTTGCTATGGTACATTTAATATACAAATCATTGAAAATTTGAGATGAATTTTGTATGGAATGAAGCCACAGCCCAGACCTGCACAGTTCGAGGCACTTAATGCAAAACAAGCAGTGGGAGATACCTTTACAAATTGGAACCAGAATATGACACGAGCTAATTCAGGAAATTGTGTTCTTAGTCACCCTCTAGCCCTGAATAATTCTACTGCCCCAAATATACTGGATGCCCTCACAGTTCCAGTAATGATTTCACCCATCATCCCGATATATAACCCTAGTACTACAGAGAGTGTTATATGTGATGTTTCCATTCCAAGTGAGACAAGACCCCCAGAAAAGACTTTGACTAGATCAAATGCGGAGTTTGTTCCCTTAGTTCCCATAAATGAGGATTCTCCTTGTGCTGCGAGTGCAGATCCATCTATGAGTCAGGGAAGATTTAGACCTTTAAAGCCATTTGTGGGATTGCCAGAACTGGGTTCGCTTGGATGGGAAACACATTCTAATGTACCCAAAAGCCGCCTAATGTTAAGGTAGTGTCCAAGCCACTTGAGACGACATGTATACTGACAGATGAGAATATAGATGAGTAGTTAAGGGAACGCAAAGTTCCTTTAAGGGAATGTAATGTTCCGTCAAATGAGACTCAGAGTACAGAAATAGGTCAGGGGACAATTCAGTCAGCTGCAAAGGGGAATTTGGTAGTTGTATGCAAATTAAAACTTGAATTGGATGAAATGATAAGTGGAATTTTGGAGTTAAATTGGATTGACACTTATAACCCAATTGAGCTTTTGTTTATGAGCAATAATGTTACTTGAAAAGCGAGACAGGCTCATGAGAAATTGTCCGAAATGGCACAGAAATACGAAATAGATTTAGAAAGGACTAAAGCTATACAGAAGAGTCATCACTTAATTTTTTCGATCAGGACTTGGGAAACATGAGGATGATAAGCTTAAAAATGCAAATTAGAGAACTAATTCAAAGTATTCAAATTTGCGGAACATTGGAGAAGTCGGAAGTCAGATGGCAAAAGAAGAAAAGCCCAGGAAGACTGTTAAGAGAACTGCCTCCTCTGGGAGATGGTCGAACATATGTTAAGAATTTACCTTTACGAGAAGTGCCTAGTGAAGGTTATGTTCATGTACCATGGAGTCGAAGCAATCTTGCATCATTCACAAATGATTTTCCAAAGTTGAGAGAGAAACCTGTAGATTGGTACAAACAATTTGAGCAGTTTGTGAAGGTTTTGTGGACCGATTTGAATACTTTGTTAGATATTGTGGTTGCTGGTGATTTGTGGTCGGAATGCAAAATAGCCAACAAATGGCCTGAGAAAGAACCAGAGAGAGATCCAATGACTAATGGTCCATCAGATACTGTGATGAGGAAGTATAATCAAGTAATGATATGGTTGAAATCTAAGGTGTCACCCAAGGATGTTGATTGGGTTAAAACTGATTATACAACTTAGGAACCCAAGGAAATGATTCATGCGTACTATGAGAGAATGTTACAGGCATTCAAGCAGTTAGTGGAATGTATACAATGTAACCTAAGGATATGGGACATTTTGTGTCCAGGTTTGTGACAGAATTGAGACCTTAGATTAGCATGATGATACAGCAGCATTTGATATGCTGGCAGAATAAGTCAGTCAAGTTACTTTTGCAGTATGCAAAACACTGCAATGACGAGACTGAGATGAAGCTGAAAAAGTTGAAAGAGAAGCTCATGGTGGCACAAATTAAAGCAGCACAGAGAGGAAATCAAGTTCCACCATTAGTTGTGAATGCACTTCCTATCCTGGGAGTGTATCAGCAAGGAGTCACCGCCACCCAGGGTGGCGGTGGATTTCCGTCTCACCGCAGAGGTAGATGGGTTCCTATTGACACTAGTACTGGAATTGATGTGGCTACATTGAAAAAGTCTAATCCATGCTTCATCTGTATTAGGTTGCGGCACTTGAAGCATGAATGTCGTTTTAATACAGTAAATCAAAGGCAAAATACAGGGGGGCAGATTTACAAGGACTGGCGCATCCCTGCATATTAGCAGGGATGCGCCAGTACCGATGCGACACGCAATTCTACCCTTGCGCCACCACGGATGCGGCGCACCGTGGAGCAGGGATAGACAGATGCTTGTCGCATCTGATGGCGTAAGGGTGGCACATTGCTGGAGTCTTGTCGCAAGCGCGACGCAACTCCAGCAATCTTCAGGGACCGCCCATACCTAACGTGCTGCGCCACTCCTTACGCCTGCTTCAAGCAGGCGTAAGGTTTTGTCGCAGCGGCCTCTGAAAAGTGACTCAGTGAAATCTTGTAGATTTCACTGCGTCACTTTTACGAGGCTTTTTCCGACGGAACTCCCACCCTGCATACATTAAACCTGACACGGGTTTAATGTGGTGCAGGGCTTTACAACGCGAGGCATCTCCCTAGATGCGTCATGTTGTAAATAAGTCGCAACGTGGCGCATGGTTTTTGCCGCCGCTGTGTTACAGAATTGACGCAACGGCGGCGCAAATGTTTCGCAAGGGGCTTGTAAATCTGTCCCAGGGTTTGTGCCTCAACAAGGTAAAGACCTATGCAGATGCAGAATGTGGCTAGATCGTGAGTTCAAACGTTAAATGTACCTCAAATCCCAGTGATACATGATCTACAACCATCCTTTTACTATGTACCAGTGATACTGAGGTTCTCATTGGTCATTTGCTATTGAGAATACATTTTTTCACAGAGTTGGAAGTCCTTTGATAATTCTGCATTGCTATGCGATGTTTCTGAGACTGATTTATATTGTGTTGGGTTTGAATTTATAATAAATCTATGTTTAACCTGACTTCCCGACTTGGAGCTTTACTGTGTAGCCAAATGGGTTGCACTGTATTTGTGAATTTGAATTGAAACCTGTTAGACCTGGCTTTTTCAGCGGGTTCACCATCCAGACATTTTGCTTTTTGGCCTCCTGTTTTTGACCTTGTTCATCTTGGTTTTAGGACTCTGGGCACTTTACCACTGCTATTCAGTGCTAAAGTGCATATGGTCTCCATGTAAATTGTGTTTATGGATTAGTGTTTCCATGATTGGCTTATTTGATTTACTACTAACACCCTAGTACAGGGCACTGTGTGTGTCCAGGGCCTGTAAATCTAATGCAGCTAGTCGGCCTGCAGCACTGATTGTGCCACCCACACAGGCAGCCTTTCAAAGGTGTCTCAGACCTGCCCCCGCAGTGTCTGCTTGCAGTTTCTACTGCCATGTCGACCTGGCAAGTGCACCCACTTGCCAGGCCCTAACCTTCCCTTTTTTTTTACATGTGAGTCACCCCTAAGGTAGGCCCAAGGTACCCCATGAACAGGGTGCACTGCACGTGAAAGGTAGGACATGCACTTAATATGTGACATGTCCTGATAGTGAAATAGTGTGCATTTCGGTTTTCACTATTGAAAGGCTATCTGTCCCATAGGATAGCATGGGAGATTCTTTGTAACATCTTACAAGTATAACTTCCCATGAGGACAAGATGGAAAGAAGGAGTTTAGGTTCTCTGAACTCAGAATTTAATAACACATCTTTTAGTAAAGATGGTTTTTAAATTGTGGGTTTGAAAATGCTACTTTTAGAAAGAAGGCATTTTTTTGCTTAGCCATCCCATATGCCTCTGCTGAGGTGTGTATTGACTGTCTGGTTTTGGAATGACAGGGCCTGGGGATGTGCATTCACTGCAGACAGTCACTGGGGGGATGAGGTGTGTCCTGCCTTTCCTGGGTGACTCAGAGCTGGGCCTTGTCTCCTGTGCACAATGCTGTCTCGACACCTCACCTCCCCTGCATCGCGGTAAGGAACCAACGCCTCACCTCCCCTGTGGTCGTAAGGAACTGACGACGCCCGGCGCCAACGATGCATCACGCCCCCGACGCCGTGCACCATCTTTGTTTTCATCGTTTGCCAAGGTACTGTATTTGGGGTCTGTGGGACTCAGTGCCTGGTGCGGTCGGCGCTGTACTTTGGGATTTTCATCTGTCACAACGTCGTAATAGTCCTAGAGGTAGCTATTTATTGCCACAAGCCTTATTTTTGTGAATAACCTATTTTTGATGATATCTTGATATATGTATGGTGGATTTTTTTCGTTTTGGTCTTGTTTTGTTTAGCTAAAGATTTCCTGTTTTTCTAAGCTGTTGTGGTGTTCATTTGTAGTGTTTTTACTGTGTTACTGTATGTGTGCACAAATGCTTTACACACTGCCTCTGAGATAAGCCTGACTGCTCGTGCCAAGCTACCAAGGGACTAAGCAGGGGTTGTCTAAGGGCGTAACTCCCTTACCCTGCCTAGAAGCAGTGGTCCCTAGTTGGACAAAGTGCAAACCATTGCCACCTGGAGACCCCCATTTCTAACATCAGTGGTCAGCAGTGAGGATTAGGACTTGCATGTGTGCCTAACACACAGTGATTGGTGTACACTACTAGTATAGTGCAGACCATTACACAACCACATACAGTTTTTTTCTGTTTTCTGGTGTCCTCCTGGATGTATTTTTGATACTAAGTCTTTGGTTAGTTGTTGCACCTGTGAAGTCTTGACAAAATGGGGACAACTTCTGGCACCTGTACATCTACACAATGAAGGAGATAAAAGCCTTTTGCAAGGAGAGGGGGCTGCCTGTGGAGAGAGGATCCACAAGGAGGGATCTTGAGGCACACCTGTATTCCTATGAGGTCAGACTCTGGTAAGCAACACTACCAGATGATTCTGAGGAGGAGGACTTCTCTGACAGTGAGGGAGAAACAGAGAAAGACGAATGGCTTCTAGCTGAGAGAGTTTGACCGGGAACTCAAGAGGGCTGATGCCAAGCGGGCCTTAGCCCATGAAAAGGAAAAGTATGTAGCTCAAGAACTGAGCTTTGCTGGGCCGGAGGTGGAAGCCATGAGGGCAGAGTCCAGCTCAGATGGTGGCAGCAAAACCGTGATGTCTAGTGCTGAGGGAGAAGTGCACACATCCAGAGATGGGGAGCCTGACTTGAAGGAGAGCGTTGACATACACCAGGGGGTTCAGGGTTATGAGTAGGCTTTCCTGTTTTCAGTTTCTATTTTTGGTAAATTTCTAAGGGCAGGTGGTGAACTCCTCTTGGAGCACAGAGTTCAGGCAAGAAACTCCACCCTCCAGCCACGGAGCAGAGCTTTCCACCCACTAAGGCACTGTCACACCGACCAATCCAATTAAACTGGGCTCCAGTCCTGCTGCCCTCCATCTCTGTGCGTGCGTAGGCACAAGCAATCCTCATCCGGACTACATTTCCCATGGCAACCTCTTCGTGTGTCTGGGAAAGGGAAAATTAACTTCCTTTCCTGTTTCCTGATCAGTGAGCACGCAATCAACCTAGCGCCCGCAATTTATCCGGGTCTTACCCGGACAGCTGCCGCTCACAAGTGCTCCAGTACAGCCGGCGGGGTGTTGGAATTGCGGCACCAAGCTGACCTCTCCTGCAGCAATGAGCCAAGCAGCTTTGGTGGAGAGGAGGTGAGCAGGATTGCAGCTGAGCAGGGCTGGCAGCCTGCGAAGCTGGGGAGTGAGTGGACTGGCCTTAAGCCCTCTGAACCCCTACCTCCCTGTGCACTGGACCCCGCCACTGACAGCCCCTCTGGGACAGAGAAGGTAAGGACACAGCTTGTGTACCCACATGACTTGGAAAGCAGGCGGCGGGGCAACAAAGGGTTAATTAACGTTTGTGTTGTGGGGGTGGCAGGGGTGTGGCACGTGCACCTTCCATTGCCATGTTCAGAATGCCAAGGCGGTGCCTGGCGCGTAGCATGAGGTGCATATCCACCACCGCCGCGCGCCTCTCACCTTGACCGCTGCTGCACATGGAAGGGCACGAGCCCCCAGTACCCACCAACTAACTGTCGAGGAAGGCTCAAGCCAGCCTACCTTCCCAGCTGCCAAGCGACCAGTGCAGTGCAGTCTCTACTAGAACATAAACAAATCTGGAGGCTGAACTGTTAGCAAACTAGGGCGGAGTGGAACTCTATGGAATTCCACAGAGTTTTTATGCAACTCAACGGAATTCTGCATAGTGCAACTCCGCCCACTCTGCCCACCCCTACTGGAGGCTGGACTGTTAGCAAACTAGGGCAGAGCAGAACTCCATGGAATTCCACAGAGTTTGTATGGAACTCTGCAGAATTCCGCGTAGTGCCACTCCGCCCACTCCGCCCATCCCTAGTTTTTTCAGTGTGTTCAATACCTTAAAAAAACAGTGGTTATCAGGGGTTACACATTTTCTTGGCATTAAAAACAACAGAAACCGTGTTTTTCCGGTGTTTATGGAATGTTTTGCTTTTATTATTGCTTGCTTTCTGCACTGAAACTGCATGTGTATAGACAGTGTGCGTGCAGGATATATGAGGTCCAAATACATTTTTACAAATCAAACTTACTGTAGTACATCATACAATACTTCTTCAGTGAATGAGTCTTTGGTCATGTGCGCACACTCTTTCCTTCCCATGTAAACGTTTATCTGTGAAAAGGCCCTCTCAACATTGGCTCATGAGACGGGCAACTCCAAAACAGCCAGAACACAATTTGCTAACTCTGCCCACTGACATAGCTTTCCATGTCAATACTGTTGCACCTGAATATTGCAATTCACTGGGACAGGTTCTGCACCATATGCATTGAACTGGGCAATATGCCCTCAGTTATTGAAGTCGTCAAAAATGAAGGAGTACTTTTCAATGTCTGGAGAAAATTCCCCTTTACAGAAGGGATCTAGAACTTGTGCAGAGTACATCAGTGAGGCTTCATTGACTTCAAATGCCATGGTTGGTGAAGGGACATTTCTATGCATCATTGGAAGCCATTTCTCATGCACTGTAAAATAACATTTCCTGAATTACTCATCATCATTTCTTTGCTTACTAAGTGGCAAGAATTCTAACATGAAACATGTTGCAGTGCCAAAGTCACTAAAAGTGTCATCCAACCCTCTCTCAAGGAGATGTTTCACATCTACACCAATTACGCTGAACACTTGGTAGACAAGGATGTTTTCAGACTCTAGTTTTTTTATTATGTCCACCACAGCAGTCATGTTTTACTGTAAAAATCTAAGAATGCAATAGAGTGTACTTTTTTCACATCACTATTAATATGTGACCAAAGATCCTCACATTTCTTGCCTTTGGCATTATCACTAAGCAAAAATTCTGTAAATGGACGCCACATGGATAATATAGCATTCGCGGTCTCTAGGACTAAGAACCACCGGCTGAATGACACAGTTGAGATGACACTTTCTTTGATGCCACATAAAGGACAAAATGAGAAATATTTGCGTTTTAGTTCCCACGCATAATGAAACAGTGCACCAGAATGGAATACAAAGTCAATAGCATTCTTCATTAACTCTGAAGATTGTAAAGATGCTTTCAGCATACCATCTAGCAATTGGCAAGGATCTCTTACAGGGAAGCACTTCAGCTCAGATATCGATTTTGACAGGTCATCACACAACCTTTTCATATACGTAGCTGAATTATTGCAAATGCAAACAATATCACTCCAATCTTTATTGAACTTGGTAAGAACATTTTGCAGCAGCGTTCCATGTTTTCCAAACATTTGGTGTCATGTTTTCACCACTATCCCAGATGTTTGGTGTCAGCACTCTTTTCACATATACCTGTAACTACACCTTGCATTGAATGTTTAAAGCCTGGGGTGTTTGGCAATTTACCTACTATCAATGCTGAATCGCTAGAAAAGGGGGCTGATGTATCAAAGGGTTGCACCCATTCTCTGTCTGTGAGTAAACGTGACGGTACATATTGGGAAAGATTCTTATGCAACCAGCCATTTTACCTATCAGTGAAACAATCAAACGTAGCCAAAATATAAAATATGATTTTGATATTTCCTGATTCTCTGCAGTGTATAAAATAATTAAATAAGACCTAAAACATGCTTTTAAGCCCTGCATCTTTAGACCAAAGACCACAAAACTGAAAAAAGCAAAAGGAAGAAGAAACAATATTTTAGTGACATCCCTAAACAACAACACTCACGCAGAATAATGTTAACCCAGTCTTTCTCCCTGGTGCCTTGTATAACAAATTACATTGTTATGGCCCCTTCAGGAAGAAATATAAATGACTCTTTCACTCACCTTTTCCTTTCTTTGAATGCCATCTAGTTTGTGGTTGAGAATGTGTTTTTTCAGTGTTTATATGTTTATACTGGTGAGGGCTATAGTCCTTTTGGTGGGGTTTTATCAGTTATTATAGGTTTAAACCTAAAACAGGATTGCCTAGTTATGAGGTACCTCCAGTGGTGTGCAGTGTCCCTGAGGTGGATTGGGGAACTGGCACAGGGGATCAAATTCCTAGTGGTGGGAGGGACACTCTACTGACTCTAGATGAAGGGTGCAGGGAGAGGGGTTCCCCCATGGTAGCAGTCCTGGTATGTGAGTATGGAGACCGCCCAGAAGAGTGTGGGTTGAATGACAGAAACAGTCAGACACTGTTTTACAAGTCTCAGGAGGGTGATGTGGGGTTCTTTTCTGAGGGACTGGATGGTTGGGTGAAAGGTAGTTTAGTTAACACATGTGAGGGGCTGTGTAATGTAGATGCTGGAGAGCGTATGTTCAGTCCCTGTTTTCCAGAGCTATGCCGACACCCGGTGGAGTGTGATTTCTCCCACCCCAAGGAACTTGCACTGGAGGCAGGCCTTTTGGTGGATTCCAGAGGGTCTGAAGAGGCTTTTGGGGTGACCCTGAAGGAGGTGGTTCTGGTTTTCCCCAACCAGGTGAGGTAGGGGAGGTTTGTAGTGGCCCAGATAAGTCCCAGTGTAGTGGGATGGGTGAAGGGTCCCAAGTACTGTCTCTGAGTTGAGGGAGTGGGGGTGGGCTGAGTCCCAAGGTGCCCGAAACCCAGTCCCCAAGCCTGGTTGGTCCCATGAGTGAACACCAGGAGGGGGGCCTAGTCTGTGCCAGGAGGCCATCCCCTGAGAGGGATCCCAATGTGTCAGGTGAGCAGGGGGCTGCTGTAACAAGCGTCCCACCAGTGCTGGTGTCTGGCAGCACCAGTCCAGTTGGGAGGGTGCATGAGTCCAGAGAAGAGGTACAGAGCCTGGGTTGGGGGCCAGGTTCAGGGTGTCCCCACTGACCTTGAGGAAGGGGCAACGGCTAGCGGTGTCTGCACTGGTTTGTCTTCTGGGGGTACCACTCAGGGTGGGAGGGTGCAGAGCCCCAGGAGGGTGGGCAGGGAGAGGGAAGCCTCATCCCTGGCCCTGGCCCTTGCCCAGCTGAAGGGTACAGACCCTAGACTGGTGTATCAGTTGCAAGATAGCACCTCTGAACTGGTGGGATAATTGTGCTGGACTCCTGTCATGGGTGTCCTGACAATTCTGGAGTTTGGGGGTACTGCTCCGGGTGGAAGGGTGGAGAGCCCCAGAGAGGTGGACATGGTGTGGGAGAGCCCAAATCAGTCCTTGTTCAGCCTCAGGGTAGAGACCCTAGGCTAGCAAACCAGTTGCAGGATAGCACCCCTGAACTGGTGGGAGAATTGGACAGGATGGCTGGCTCAGTCGCCCTGACAATTCTAGAGCCTGGGGGTACATCTCCAGGGTGGAGGGTACAGGACCGTGGTGGGGAGGACAGGGTGTGGGAGAGCCCAGCCCGGTGTCCTGGCCAGCTGCAGGGTACAGATCCTGGGCTGGTGCGCCAGTGTCAGGATGCCATCCCTGAACTGGCAGGAGGGAGAGTGGACAAAGGGTTCCAAGCACCTGGGGCTACCGCCTCCCACTCCCAGACACCGCAGAGGTTAAAGAGCCCTGAGAGGCTGGGGGTCTGGTTCTCCTCACTGACAGCTGTCAGTGGCTACTTTGGCTTCCTGTCCTGGGGACAGAGTTGCCCCTGGGGGGGACAGGAGTCACACCCCTGCGGTGGAGTGGGTCACACCACTATATTGGCCATGTGGGTACTGTTTGCTTGCTGGGACACCTCTGTGAGCAAAGTAAGTTTAGGCGCTGCACAGATGGGGTCTACAGGTGAGGAGAAGGGTTAGCTTAGTGGGCCCTGAGATATGTACAGAGGGATCCAGCTGGGTTCAGAAAGGCGTTGAACCAGAACGTGCCATCGCTGTTGTGGCCAAGGTCTGTGTTCTATCACCCCAAGCAGGGAAGTCCATCAAGAAATTGATTAGTCTACCCTGACTTTAGGCTGGGAGGGGGCTGTGTTAGACCCGGCTTTTTTAGCAGGTTCACCCCCAGACTTTTTGCTTTTTGGCCTCCTGTTTTTGACCTTGTTTTTGTTGGTTTTAGGACTCTAGGCACTTTAACACTGCTAATCAGTGCTAGAGTGCATATGCTCTCCATGTAAATTGTGTTTATGGATTAGTATTTTCATGATTGGCTTATTTGATTTACTGCTAAGAACCTAGTACAGGGCACAGTGTGTGCCCAGGGCCTGTAAATCAAATGCTGCTTAAGGGCCTCCAGTACTGATTGTGCCACCCACATAGAAGCCTTTCAAAGTTGTCTCAGACCTGCTACTGCAGTGTCTGCGTGCAGATTTTACTGCCATGAGTCACCCCTAAGGTAGGCCCAAGGTACCCCATGGGCACGGTGCAGTGTATGTGAAAGGTAGGACATGTACTGGAGGTGTGACATGTCCTGTGTATTTTGTTTCTCACTATTGAAAGGCTATCTGTCCCATAGGATACTTTGTAACATCTTACAAGTATAACTTCCCATGGGGACAAGATAGAAAGATGGAGTTTGGGTTCTCTGAACTCAGTATTTAATAATTTTTTTAGTAAAGATGGTTTTTAAATTGTGGGTTTGAAAATGCCACTTTTATAAAGAATAATGTCTCTAAGGGTATTAGTTAGTAGTCAATTTAAAGCAGCACAATTAGTTGCTGGGAGCAGAAGGAGAAACCAGGGAGACAAAAATACAATTTGACAACATAAAATTGAGGTTTGGTAGTCATGTATATATTTGTTATAAATAACTTAATATATTCTGACATGTAGAAGAACATCACTGTGTTACATTAATTGGCATGTAACCTGTGGGATACTGTGCAAAAGTGCTCGTGAAATGGTGACAACGCGAGTGACACATGAGGAAGTATGTACAGCGACGTGAAGGGGCGCAAAAAAAAGACAATTGGTGGTGAGATTTACATAGTAGAGATACCCAAACAATGAATTATAGTATATACAGGTGAAGTCAAGGTGGGTATCCTCGAGGAGCTAGCGCTGAGGTTTTTGCTGTTAGAGTCGACGGCGTTACGGCCTGTTGGAGTGTTCAGGCCTACATCAGGACCAGGTTACTCTTATTTTTATAACAGTGCTGTGGGTAAGAATGAACACACTCAAAGGTGGACCGAGTTGAGTGAGAATTATGAGGGGAGGTATGGAAAAAAGGAAAAGGGGGAGGTTTTGAGGGGTTGGATGAGCCCAAGGGGAAGAGGAGGACAGGTTAGAGCGTAGCGAACACGTGAGAAAGTGTTGGAAAATTACCGCGTGTCTAGGCTCAGCGAGAAAGAAAAGGTAGCAAGTAAGTTGTCCCTGTCTGTGATCAGGAGCGCGGAGGCGTAGAGACTGCCAATTGGAATCGCGGCGACTTACGCGTAGTACACAACAGGAATTCCAATCATGGATGTGCAGGGTCCCTGTATGAATCAGGTATGGGTTGCATCTGTCTGCAGTGAAAGAAGAAGGTAAGTAAGCCATTCAGGGGTGGCAGTGGGAACTAATAGCTGAGAGCGAGGACAACTCACTGGTCTGGAAGGGTCAGAAGTAATCGCTTAAAGTAGTCTCTGGAAGAGGGTCCAGAGTGGGTCCAGTGGTAACTGCAAGGATCCGAGGTGAGGAAAGGCTGCTGGAGTTGATAGTCTGGGGAAGAAGGGAGGTACGTAGGTCAAGGGAGTGTGATGCGAATACGGGTCACGGATGCCTGTCCTGCATTCATGGTACCCCTGTGACGGTGGGTCTAATGGACAGTGGTACTAGGAATTAAGGTCTGGTGTAGCGTGGCCAATTAGCCATGAAACTACGTACCAAATCAGGGTGAGATCGTGGTACCATTTAAGTAGGGGGGGGAAGGTACGGCCACATGCGGGTGGGTAGAGATGTGTAACGTTGGCGTGGTATGGCGGCCATACGGGCGTTGTTGGGATGGTGACCGTGAAAATGTGGAAGGCTATCACGAATGGAAGTTAGCGCGACACCGGGGAAGAAAAGAAGAGTAGCCGCTTCATTAGAGAGCCACAGGAGGTCTACTGGACACGGATCCCAGGCTCGAGTGAAAAGGCAACTTGAGGATGGTAATCCGGGAGGTAGAAGGAATAAGTAGCCAGCATGTCACGAGGTGTCAGACGTGTGAGCATTCTAAAAATGACTGGCGCGATAACGTGCAGGTGAAGGGCTTATCCGATCAGAGATCAGGAGGCCGGAGGGTACGCATAGCTAATAAGGAGCAGCGCAACTTACTTTCAAGAAATCGGCAGTCAGCGAGGAATAAATCTCTGGTGGACGAAGCTGGCATTAGTCTGGCCCGAGTACAGGCGACAATGCGCTGCAGGTGCTTAAAAAGCCGATCTAGTCACGTGATACACGTCTGAGTATACACGTTGTGGAGAACTAGACCGGTACTGGGCAAGCAAAGAGAAGGAGAAAAAGGAAAGACTAAGAACCTCTCGTATCTGTTGCAATATTATAAGTATTCCAGCATTTTAAACAGAAACGAGTAAATGAATTGAACATTGGAATTTTAAACAAAGACGAATAAATCAATAGAGCATTCGAATTATAGAAGGGAGATGTATAAAAACCACAGGACAACAATAGTGAGTGTGATGTATAGCAAGTATGTGCATGGTCATATGGTAAATCAATTAAACATAGAAATTTCAAACAGAGACGAATAAATCGATTGAACATTGGAATTTTAAATAAAAGGGGACATTTAGAACAACCACACGAGCGCAATAATGGGGTGTCCGGTCATTAAATAACATAGGCCAATGGTATATCGCGTAAGGAATGTATAGAAGTACACATTGGTGATTAAATAACATATGCCAATGATATATTGTGTAAGTCATGTATAGAAGTACACAGTGATGGGTTACATTTATACAGGTTTCATTCTGTGGAGGAAAATTATGATGGTCTGTGGGCATTTTGAGGTGGGCATTATACAGTATTATGAAAACTTTATAGATTAAAAGTTGGTGCATAGTAGGGTGGTGAGTGGAACATGCATACAATTGTATATTTCAAAGGGCACACCTATTCAGTTATCATTCTGGAGAAGGAAAATATAACGGTCTGTATGCGAGTTAACGTGGGCAATTAGGAATAAGAATACAGTCGGTGTATAGCATAGTGGGTATGGCAAAGTACATGGGGAATGCCTGCAGTGAGTGGAGAGGCAGGCATATCATGGGAACACATCGAGCAAGGGTTTGAATGCGTTGAGCAACATGTAGGACATGTAGAGTCATGTCAGGGTACTGTTCCACTCATCTAAGGTGTTCAAGCCAGGTTCAATTGTGTTACAACGTGCTATCCAGCGGCAGTCGCATCTGTTAAGAAGTCTCTGCTTGTTACCAACCCTCGTTGGTAGGGTGGGTTGATCAATGACCAACCAAGTGAAGTCAGTTTCCTTGTGGTCATGTTCTTGGAAGTGTAGTACCAGAGGTGCGGTTAGGACGCCACATCTTATGCGGCTACGGTGTTGGATAATTCTGTCCTTAATCATTTGGGTTGTCTGTCCAATGTAGAAGAGGTCACAAGGGCAACGTATTGCGTAGATCACGTTGTGTGATCTGCAATTGGTGAATATCTTTAGTGGGTAATTATGTCCAAAGAATTCGAATTGTTTGGTGTTCATTGAGCTTGAACATGCGACGCATCTTTGGCACTTGTAGTGGCCCACTACAGGTGGTAGGCCCCAGGCACTCGTGTTAGACTCCTCTCTGGTGTTCACCTTGGGCCAAGTGATGGCATGCACTAGGTGGTCTGCTAGGTTTCGACCCCTGCGATAGGAGAACAGTGGTGGTTCATTGAAGATTCCTAGAGGGGCAAGAGTATTCCAATTCCTTTTTATGATTTTGGTGATCTTGTTGCTTGTGGGGGAGAAAGTAGAGACAAAGGGGATGCAGATATTTTTCTTTTTTTCTTTAGGTGTTAGCAAAACCTCACGGTGATTATACCAGGTCGTTTTGCGGGCTCTGGTCACCAATTTCTTTGAGGATCCACGACTGATGAGTTTTTCTGTAAGGATCGCCGCTTCCCTGAAGAAGTCCTTCCTCCACTTGCAATTCCTACGAATCCTCAAGAATTGTCCGAATGTTAAACCATCGTGTAGACCCCGTGGGTGGAAGCTGGAGTATAACAGTAGGGTATTTTGCTTCATGGTTTTCCTAAATAATGATGTACCTATTTTGTTGTCTTCTACCTGAAGCAAAAGGTCTAGGAATGGCAGGCATTTCTCTTTAGGGTTGATGGTAAATCTCAGGTGGCTTTGGCAAGTATGAAGCCAATTAATAAATTGGAGTAATGTCTCATTGTTGCTCGTCCAAATCAGCAAGATGACGTCTATATAGCGACGCCAAAAGGAAATGCTTGTTCTGAAAGGGTTCAGTGAGGTGAGGATATTTGTTTTCTCCAGGTTGTAGACGTAAAGTATAGCGAAATTTGGGGCGAAGCAGGTCCCCATCGAGACTCCTTCAATCTGTAGATTATAAGTATCCTTGTATAGGAAGTAGTTATTGCCTAATGCAATCTCCAGTAGGGACATCACAAAGTCAGTCGGGATACGTACAGGATGTGGTCTTGAGTCAAGTATTTCCTTTAAAACCAAGAGGCCCTCCCTGTGGGGAATATTGGTATACAGTGATTCGATGTCTATGCCAACCAACAGGTCTGTACCTATAGTAAAGGGGGTGTCTTCGATGAGGTTAATCAAGTCCAGGCTGTCACGGACATAGGTGTCTGTGAGTGGGACGAATTCCTTGATGATGCTGTCAATGTATTTACCAATAGGCTCCAAGATGGAGCCATCTGGATACTATAGGTCTAACTGGGGGGTTCCGTACATCCTTGTGTATCTTTGGTAGAACGTAAATTACCGGGGTGCTGGGATGGCTGTTGTTTAGATAGATCGCTTCTTTGTCTGTGATGATATCCTGTGATTTGGCCATTTCCATTATTGGTTGGATTTTGGATCTTATTTCGGTAATGGGTCACCTGGTAGTGCACGGTACTGGTCAGTGTTATCCAGTTATCTTAGGATCTCGGTGTCCTATTTTGCTTAGTCCATGATGGCAATCCCTCCACCTTTATCTGCTGGCTTAATAAGTATATCCTTGTTAGATGTAAGGCTGTTCAAGGCTTGTTTTTCAGGTAGGGTCAGGTTGTAGGGTACGAATTCATGTTGAGATTGGATGTTCTTCATCTCAAGTAGAATACGTCTTTCAAAAGTCAGGATTTCTGAGGGCATCAAGGCTGAAGAAGGATTAAATGTGGAAGGTGGTTGGAAGATTGAGTAAGTGGTTTGTTCACGTTGTGGTCTCTATGCAAAAAATTGCTTAAGTCTTATCCTTCTGAAGAATTGCAACAGATTTTCCTGTAATTCAAAGAAGTTGCTTTTTTCTGTCGGGACGATGGTAAGTCCTTTGCTCAGAAGTCTGGTTTCATGAGGGGAGAGGTCATGTTGGGATAGGTTGAAGATGGGGAGCGACTTGGGGGTGTTGGCGTTCATGGTGGTGATTTCCGTTGTTAGATCAGGCCCCATTGATAGAATTTCGGCGGGTTTGGCACTCTCCTGAGTATTGGTACTGGTAGTTCCCCCTCGAACGTCCCCTTCCTCTGCCTCGGTTTGTGTCTAAAAAACCGGCCGGGAGTAGAGGTTGAGGTCTTTGCGGTTGAGGTCTCTGTGGTCTTGAAGTACTTGGACCACACCGGGGCTGGAGTCTTCGGCTGAAGTATTTGAGGAGTCAGAAAAGGACACTTATTGATGGTTGCGGATTCTTCCCCAATTTCTTTGTGGTCTGGGTGGCTGGTAAGGCGTATCGTAAAAATCGTTTCTGAGGTAAGGATACGTTTGTTCATCATTGTAATTGCGGAAGTCCTTTTGTATTTTGTTAATTTTCTTATTTTGTTCAAATCTGTGAAAATTGGAAATGGTTGTATTTATTTTGTCCAATAGGTTTTTTGCATCCACTATGGTACTTCTAGAATGAGTTTTTCCAATTTGGCTATCTCCTCTTGTTCCTTGTGACTGTGTTCAAGGGCTGTATCAATGCCAAGGACTATCCAGTGTCTTGAACACATCGTGGCTAGGTGGCTAAACCCCGATCTGAAATTAGGGTCCTGTGTGAAAATAGCTGGGACGTTACAGATTTGTAGTCCTAGTGGAATAACATTAGATTTTAGGTATTCCGTTAGCATACGGGCATGGACATTCGTGCGGATTTGTTTCTTTTTTAATTTTTCAAGTCTGTCCGGTAGAACACGGGAGGAGTTAGCTGCCGTGGAGGAGGAAGTGGGAGTGGAGGAAAGAAGAGAGGGTCCACTGAGGATTCTCTGAATATATTCGTCAGAGTAGTTAGAGGTCTCCCGTGAAACCATACTGTGTGACAGGCTACACAGAATGTATGTGATTTGAATCACAGAAAAATGTGTCCCAAGAGGGACAACCTCTCGCAACAAGCTGTTGCTCAAAGTCAGCAATATCAGACTACAGGAGGTAGCCCATACACCCTATAGAGACCAGGGCGAACATCTATAACATACAACAATGTCTCTAAGGGTATTAGTTAGTAGTCAATTTAAAGCAGCACAATTAGTTGCTGGGAGCAGAAGGAGAAACCAGGGAGACAAAAATACAATTTGACAACATAAAATTGAGTTTCGGTAGTCATATATATTTGTTATAAATAACTTCATATATTCTGACATGTAGAAGAACAGCACTGCGTTACATTAATTGGCATGTAACCTGTGGGATACTGTGCACAAGTGGTCGTGAAATGGTGACGACGCAAGTGACATGTGAGGAAGTATGTACAGCGACGTGAAGGGGCGCAACAAAAAGACAATTGGTGGTGATATTTACATAGTAGAGATACCAAAACAATGAATGATAGTATATAAAGGTGAAGTCAAGGTGGGTATCCTTGAGGAGCTAGCGCCGAGGTTTTCGCAGTTAGAGTCAACGGCATTTCATCCTGTTGGAGTGTTCAGGCCTTCATCAGGACCAGGTTACTCTTATTTTTATAAGAGTGCTGTGGGTAAGAATGAACAAACAAACTTATCCTTACCTCAGAGACGATTTTTACGATATGCCTTACCAACCACCCAGACCACAAAGAAATTGGGGAAGATTCTGCAACCATCAACAAGTGTCCTCTTCTGACTCCTCAAATACTTCAGCCGAAGACTCCAGCCCCAGTGAGGGCCCAAGTACTTCAAGACCACAGAGACCTCAACTGCAAAGACCTCAACCTCTACTCCCGGCCGGTTTTTTAGACACAAACCGAGGCAGAGGAAGGGGACGTTCGAGGGGGAACTACCAGTACCAATACTCAGGAGAGCGCCAAACCCGCCGAAATTCTATCAATGGGGCCTGATCTAACAACGGAAATCACCACCATGAACGCCAACACCCCCAAGTCGCTCCCCATCTTCAACCTATCCGAACATGACCTCTCCCCTCATGAAACCAGCCTTCTGAGCAAAGGACTTACCTTCGTCCCGACAGAAAAAAGCATCCTTTTTGAATTACAGGAAAATCTGTTGCAATTCTTCAGAAGGATAAGACGTAAGCAATTTTTTGCAGAGGGACCACAACGTGAACAAACCATTTACTCAATCTTCCAACCACCTTCCACATTTAACCCCTCTTCAGCCTTGATGCCCTCTGAAATCCTGACTTTTGAAAGACGTGTTCTACTTGAGATGAAGAACATCCAATCTCAACATGAATTCGTACCCTACAACCTGACCCTACCTGATAAACAAGCCTTGAACAGCCTTACATCGAACAAGGATATCATTATTAAGCCACCAGATAAAGGTGGAGGGATTGTCATCATGGACCAAGCAAAATATGGCACCGAGATCCTAAGACAACTGGACAACACTGACCACTACCGCGCACTACCAGGTGACCCATTACCGGAAATAAGATCCAAAATCCAACAAATAACGGAAATGGCCAAATCAAAGGATATCATCACAGACAAAGAAGCGATCTATCTAAACAACAGACATGCCCGCACCCCGGTAATTTACGTTCTACCAAAGATACAAGGATCTACGGAACCCCCTAGGTAGACCTATAGTATCCGGATGCAGCTCCATCTTGGAGCCTATTGGTAAATACATTGACAGCATCATCAAGGAATTCGTCCCACTCACAGACACCTATGTCCGTGACAGCATGGACTTGATTAACTTCATAGAAGACACCCCCTTTACTATAGGTACAGACCTGTTGGTTGGCATGGACATGAATCACTGTATACCAATATTCCCCACAGGGAGGGCCTCTTGGTTATAAAGGAAATACTTGACTCAAGACCACATCCTGTACGCATCCCGACTGACTTTATGATGTTCCTACTGGAGATTGCGTTAGTAAATAACTACTTCCTATACAAGGATACTTATTATCTACAGATTAAAGGAGTCTCGATGGGCGCCTGCTTCGCCCCAAATTTCGCTATACTTTACGTATACAACCTGGAGGAAACAAAGATCCTCACCTCACTGAACCCTTTCAGAACAAGCATTTCCTTTTGGCGTCGCTATATAGATGACATTTTGCTGATTAGGACGGGCAACAATGAGACATTACTACAATTCGTTGATTGGCTTCATACTTGCCAAAGCCACCTGAGATTTACCATCGACCCTAAAGAGAACTGCCTGCCATTCCTAGACCTTTCGCTTCAGGTAGAAGATAACAAAATAGGTACATCACTATTTAGGAAACCCACTGTTATACTCCAAGTTCCACCCACGGGGTCTCCGCGATGGTTTACCATTCGGACAATTCTTGAGGATCCATAGGAATTTCAAGTGGAGGAAGGACTTCTTCAGGGAAGCGGCGATCCTTACAGAAAAACTAATCAGTAGTGGATACCCAAAGAAACTGGTCACCAGAGCCCACAAAAGGGCCTGTATAATCACCTTGATGTTTTGCTAACACCTAAAGAAAAAATATATATATATACGCATCACCTTTGTCTCTACTTTCTCCCCCGCAAGCAACAAGATCACCAAAATCATAAAAAGGAATTGGAATACTCTTGCCCCTCTAGGAATCTTCAATGAACTACCACTGTTCTCCTATCGCAGGGGTCGAAACCTAGCAGACCACATAGTGCATGCCATCACTTGGCCCAAGGTCAACAAAAGAGAGGAGTCTATCATGAGTCCCTGGGGCCTACCACCTGTAGTGCGCCACTACAAGTGCCAAAGATGCATCGCATGTTCGAGCTCAATGAACACCAAACAATTCGAATTCTATGGACATAATTACCCACTAAAGACATTCACCAATTGCAGATCACACAACGTGATCTACGCTATGCGTTGCTTCTGTGACCTCTTCTACATTGGACAGACAACCCAAATGATTAAGGACAGAATTATCCAACACCGTAGCCGCATAAGATGTGGCGTCCTAACCGCACCTCTGGTACTACACTTCCAAGAACATGACCACAAGGAAACTGACTTCACTTGGCTGGTCATTGATCAACCCACCCTACCAACGAGGGTTGGTAACAAGCAGAGACTTCTTAACAGATGCGACTGCCGCTGGATAGCACGTTGTAACACAATTGAACCTGGCTTGAACACCTTAGATGAGTGGTACAGTACCCTGACATGACTCTACATGTCCTACACGTTGCTCAACGCATACAAACCTGTGCTCGATGTGTTCCCATGATATGCCTGCATCTCCACTCACTGCAGGTGGTCCCCATGTACTTTGCCGTTCCCACTATGCTATACACTGTCACGATCCGGGCAAACCTCTTTCAGAACAGACGTAGTGTCTGTACAACACATGGTTCCCTGTTCCTTACGAACAGTACATTCCCCAAGTAAAACCCACCCCTGACCCGTGCATCCAGCACTCCAGAGTGTATTATGTATAAATGTGTATGATTTAAACTCATGTGTGATTCTTCTCATAATCAATGCTAAAGGATAATCTGGTTACTCAAACGTATTGCCAATACCTGTTGATATTACCAATGCTTGTTGTCGTGAATTACTTTAGGTATATGTAACCTTATTTCACGTATAACATCTTAATGTACATTTTTATTTGTATAAGTTTCTTTCATGCTTCAAAACAATGATATTTACTTTAGCCATTCTCATAGAACTTTCAATGGTAAAGACGAGCGTTTTAAAACACTCGCGTTCACCCGCATTCACTCATTCTGCCGATTCCAATGGCACAACGTAGCGCGTTGGGACGTGTATGACTCAGCGAACGTCTTGGGTGTGGCATGACTATAAAATGCCACACCCAAGTTCTAGAAGGTGCTTAGCCTTCCGGTTTTCTACGTGGCAGAAGCTGTTCCTTGTCCTACGCTTACCTGATGACAGCGAAGCCTCCGGTATCTTCAATCCTGATCTTCACGTCGGATCAACGATTCCTGAAAGAGAAAAAAGGAAAGCTAAGTGACATTACTTTATTCTAAAGGCACCCATCGCAAGAAAGCAGCAAAGTAACGGCAAGCAATAGAATTTTAAAGACAATTTTTGGAAATACTTTTCTGATTCTTGAAAAGACATTTTGAACTTTAAAGAAATCTCAGCAGCAAAAGATAAATCTCAAAAGTTATCATATGCAATGTTATTTGTGTGTATGTTCCATATCCCTTTTCTTTTCATATTAGCATGTCGTGAGAGGATCAGTGCGAGGGGATAATTGAAGTAAGTGAATACTGTGAAGTAATCAATGAATAGTCTGTGTAAATTAAAACGCCTTTAGACTAAAGGAAATAGAACACTCATCCAATGTTATTTTTTACTCACAGAAAAGATTCAACACTTAAAACCGCAATTTCTACACCACTACATTGACCACGCCCTCAGGAGACAACACCCTGACTTCCTGTCTCAACTCACCACGACACCCAGGACGCCACGCCTATTCCTGTAGTTCGCAGGTAGGAAAATTATAATGTGTCTAATCCTGGAAATATAGCATTTAGTATAGAAAAGGTAGCAAAAAACAGTTTATAGAATCATACTCTAAAAAGGTACTTCTTGTTGCCTCGCAGGTCGACAACAGGAGCCCCACTAGCGTCCGAATCCGGCCCTCCTCCCTGATATCTATCAAAAGGCCATAGTGTGTTAAGTAAATCACTGGTTGTTGGATAGGGTTCCTATGAGGTTGTCCCATAGCGTCTCTGCGAAACTCTACCAAGCACCTTACAGGTAAGACTTCGGTAACGTTCAGGTAAGAGTGCATTGGTGAATCTGACAGAAGGCTAAGCCCACGTATTCAGTTTTGCCTAGACGGTATGGATCCACCATCACAGGTTTCATTGCAAGATATCGCTACAATGTTAGCAGAAATAAAATCAGAAATTTCCCAGCTGCGTAGCGACATTTCAGTATTACAGACTAATATGCAAGCAACAAATGATGCCAGTCCATCTACATGGAACTTTCCATCTTCAAAGAAACCATTACTTAAACCACCCACTTTTCAACCAGCAATGCAAACTTTGTATAGCAGTAATGCAACCCCCACGTCAACACAGATACTGGTTGTAACCCCTGTTTCTGTTCCTTTGGCTCCTCCAGAAAGATTTTATGGGGATGGTAATAAATTTACTATTTTTTTTAATCAATGTCATCTTCATTTTGTAGCCAAACCAACCGCATTTCCTGACGATTGCTCCAAGGTAGCATTTATTTTATCATATTTAGGAGGAGATGCGGCATTATGGTCAGTACCCTATGTGGAAAGAGATGACTCAATTCTTTATGACCTTCGATGATTTAAAAACACTATGAAAAAATTATTTGCAAAACACGTATTCGTGCAATCAGCAGATCACAAATTAATCTAAAACAAGGATCTTCAGATTTGTTGCACTACATTTCATTACTTAATAGATTAGTAATCGAAGCAGAATGGCCTGAAGAGAAGCGTGTTTCTCTTTTCTATCGTGGTCTAAAAGACGAATTAAAAGACATGGTAACACAGATTCTGGACCCTCCAACTGATTGTGAGGAGTTTATAGATTTAGTAGTAAAATTAAATCACCGTATATCTGAACGTAAGGGTGAAAAGGGGAGATTCGATCACAGAATGTTCCTATTTAAAGAAAGACCTAGTATTAAAAGCGAATCAGTTAGCAAACCAGATATGGGGGAGCCCATGCAAATCGGGACAGTCAGAGGTCCTCTTATTAAGGAAGAAAAGGAAAAACGCAGAAAAGTAAACCAATGTTTATATTGTGGTAAAGCAGGACATTTTGTAAAAGAATGTCCAACTCGACCTAACAAAACAAAACCAAGAATAACAGACGTGGCTATTACACAGCAGTCGGAAAACTAAAGAACTCGATAGATAAGGAGGTCAGTTTATCAAGTGAACAATCCAGTTAGGCCTCCACAACTCCAGCTGCATCTCAATGCCATCTTAGTATAAGGGTCTTATTACAGTCTCAAGAAGTTAAATCTAGATCTTGGTCTCTAGATGCTTTGATAGATTCTGGAGCTACGGGCAATTTTATAGATACACAATTATTACAAGAGCTAGGTTTAAAAAAGGTCTTAAAAGAAAATCCAGAGGTAGTGCGAGCTGAAGACGGAAAAGAATTAACATCAGGTCCCATACAATATCATACAGAAACATTGAACATGACGTGCTCCACAAAACATACTGAAGAAATATCTTTCGATATTATTGACGCACCCCAGTTTTGTCTGATATTAGGAATCCCATGGTTGGTCCTACACAATCCCTATTTTGACTGGACACAAAAAACTATACTATTCAAATCAGACTATTGCCATAAACAATGTCTCCAACATCAGATTTCAGAACTCCTTATACAAGGTTACGAGTTCCCTAAAGATAAAAGAATATCTTAGTAATTGAAGGAGTCCCGAACGAATATCATGATCTAGTGGATGTATTTGACAAAAAAAAGGCAAACACCCTACCACCACATAGGGATTATGATTGCCGCATTGATTTGATGCCTGGGGCAACTTTACTGTGCAGTCGCATTTATGCCCTTACTGAAAATGAGAATGAGCATTTACGCAATTACCTAGATGAATACCGGGCCAATGGTTTTATTAGACACTCTAAGTCCCAGGTTTCATCTCCTCTCTTTTTTATTCCTAAAAAAGAGGGGAGTTGCGTGTGTGTATCGATTATCGCACCATCAACAATGTAACCATAAAAAATAGATACCCATTACCTTTGATACCAACTTTACTAGATCAGATTAAAGACGCAACCATTTATACTAAACTGGATTTGCGCGGAGCATACCATCTTGTAAGAGTCCGTGAGGGCGATGAATGGAAGACAGCATTCCGTACCAAATTTGGTCTATATGAATACGAAGTCATGCCCTTTGGACTCTGTAATGCTCCGGCATCATTCCAGTTTTTTATAAATGAAGTTTTAAGAGATTTTTTGGACATATGTTGTGTTGTATATATTGACGATATACTAATATACTCAAAGAATATTTCTGAACATGTAAAACAAGTAAGAGCCATTCTGCAACAGCTTTTACAAAATTCATTATATGTGAAGTTAGAAAAAAGCATGTTCCATGCCACCAAAGTTGAGTTTTTAGGTTATGTCATTAGTCCTTCCTGGATTGAAATGGATCCAAAGAAAATTCAAGCTATTCTTAATTGGCCAAGTCCCTCTACATTGAAGCAAGTCCAAAGTTTTTTAGGATTCGCCAACTTTTATAGGTGTTTCATTAACAATTTTTCCAAAATAATCACCCCAATTACCAAACTATTACGAAAAAACACTAAATTCGAATGGAACTCAGAAGCTGAACTAGCCTTTCGCTCTTTAAAGGATCAATTCACCTCAGCTCCCATATTGATGCATCCGGATCCTTCTCAGCCCTTCATAGTTGAAGCTGACGCCTCGCAATTTGCCATAGGAGGCATTTTGTCTCAAAGACACAAAAGTACAGGTCAAATGCATCCTATTGCATACTACTCCAGAAAACTTTCTCCCGCAGAACAAAATTATGCCATACCTGATAGGGAGTTATTGGCTATAAAAGCTGTGTTCGAAGAATGGCGACATTACTTGTTAGGTGCCCGACACCCTGTTACCATCTATACTGATCATCATAATTTGCAAACTCTAAGATCTGTCAAAGCTCTCTCAGCTCGCCAATTACGATGGACCTTATTCTTCAATGACTACAACTTCATCATTACTTATCGACCAGGAAAAGAAAACAATAAAGCGGATGCTTTATCACGTATAGGCATAAGTGATGATATGCATACAAAGCAAGAGAAATTACAACCAATAATATCTACACAACGTTTCCAAGTGGGAGTTATTGATACTAATGTAATCTTAGATATTAAGACAGAACTAAAGACAAAACAAAGAGATGAATGGCATAAAAAATACCCCTTATTACAATGGAATGATGACTTACTATGTATGAATGACCACATTTTTGTACCTACTATTTCCATACAAAATCGGATTTTGCAAACATATCACGATACACCATTGTCTGTACATCCTGGAGTTACCAAAATGTATCAGTTAATTAAACGAAAGTTCTGGTGGCCTTCCATGCTCAAAGATATTCAAAATTATGTGGACACTTGTGCAATATGTACTCAAAATAAACCTGTACACCATGCCCCTAGTGGTTTGCTTTTACCTCTACCCTTACCACCACAACCATGGCATGCTATCTCCCTTGATTTTATTGTGGAGTTACCTCATACTAAGACAGGCCTCACTACAATTTTAACTGTCATAGATCATTTCACACGAGAGGCTCATTTCATACCTTTGAAAAAACTTCCTTCAGCACTAGAATTGACTCACGTCTTTTTAAAAGAGATCGTTAAATTACATGGAATACCATCTATAGTAATTTCAGATAGAGGTTCCCAATTTATTTCTCATTTTTGGCAACACTTGGGAAAATCATTGAACATGGAAGTGCGCACCTCGTCCAGTTATCATCCTCAAACTGATGGATTAACTGAACGCACAAATCAAACTATTGAACATTTTTTACGATGCATGTTAGCTACTTGCGAACAGGAATGGTCAGACGTTTTATGGGCCATGGAATTTGCCTACAGCAACATGGATCATTCCTCTATTGGTATGTCTCCTTTTTTTTGTGCACATGGTTTTCATCCCAAAGCTATTGTAGGATTAGACAAACCTTCCATAGTAATCCCAGCCGTGAATGACTATGTACATAATCTGGTGTCTGTTCAACAACAAACACAATACCATTTGGCACAAGCGAAAGAAAATCAGAACAAATTTGCAGACAAGCATCGCTCGAAACCACGATCATATTCCATGGGTGACAAGGTTTGTTGTCTACTAAACATTTAAAAATTAAGAGCCATAAAACATTTTGTCCACGATTTATAGGCCCCTTTTCCATAGAAAAAGTAATTAATCCAGTCAGTGTTAAGTTAACACTTCCCTCCAAGTATCATTTTCATCCACTATTCCATATTTCCTTATTGAAACCCTTTAATCCTATGACAAGATTTCCACCACCTCCTCCAGCCATAGATGTTGATGGAGTCCCAGAATTTGAGGTAAAACCAGTATTCGATTCTAAAAGAATTCAGGGCAAATTATTTTATTTAGTAGATTGGAAAGGGTACGGCCCTGAAGAACGTTCATGGGAACCACTAGCCAACTTACAAAATACTTCGAAAATATTGAGAATTTTTCATGCCAGGTATCCTGATAAGCCAAAACCTATTCCAATGGTTTTAGGGGGGATTCTGCGAGGGGGGTACTGTCACTATCCGGGCAAACCTCTATCAGAACAGACGTAGTGTCTGTACAACACATGGTTCCCTGTTACTTACGAACAGTACATTCCCCAAGTAAAACCCACCCCTGTCCCGTGCATCCAGCACTCCAGAGTGTATTATGTTTAAATGTGTATGATTTAAACTCATGTGTGATTCTTTTCATAATCAATGTTAAAGGATAATCTGGTTACTCAAACGTATTGCCAATACCTGTTGTTATTACCAATGCTTGTTGTCGTGAAATAGGTTAGGTATATGTAACCTTATTTCATGTCTAACATCTTAATGTACATTTTTATTTGTATAAGTTTCTTTCATGCTTCAAAACAATGATGTTTACTTTAGCCATTCTCATAGAACTTTCAATGGTAAAGACGAGCTTTTTAAAACACTCGCGTTCACCCGCATTCACTCGTTCTGCCGATTCCAATGGCACAACGTAGCGCGTTGGGACGTGCATGACTCAGCAAACGTCTTGGGTGTGGCATGACTATAAAATGCCACACCCAAGTTCTAGAAGGCGCTTAGCCTTCCGGTTTTCTACGCGGCAGAAGCTGTTCCTTGTCCTACGCTTACCTGATGACAGCGAAGCCTCCGGTATCTTCAATCCTGATCTTCACGTCGGATCAACGATTCCTGAAAGAGAAAAAAGGAAAGCTAAGTGACATTACTTTATTCTAAAGGCGCCCATCGCATGAAAGCAGCAAAGTAACGTGCAGCAATAGAATTGTAAAGACAATTTTTGGAAATACTTTTCTGATTCTTGAAAAGACATTTTGAACTTTAAAGAAATCTCAGCAGCAAAAGATAAATCTCAAAAGTTATCATATGCAATGTTATTTGTGTGTATGTTCCATATCCCTTTTCTTTTCATATTAGCATGTCGTGAGAGGATCAGTACGAGGGGATAATTGAAGTAAGTGAATACTGTGAAGTAATCAATGAATAGTCTGTGTAATTTAAAACGCCTTTAGACTAAAGGAAATAGAACACTCATCCAATGTTATTTTTTACTCACAGAAAAGATTCAACACTTAAAACCGCAACTTCTACACCACTACATTGACCACGCCCTCAGGAGACAACACCCTGACTTCCTGTCTCAACTCACGACGACACCCAGGACGCCACGCCTATGCCTGTAGTTCGCAGGTAGGAAAATTATAATGTGTCTAATCCTGGAAATATAGCATTTAGTGTAGAAAAGTTAGCAAAAAACAGTTTATAGAATCATACTCTAAAAAGGTACTTCTTGTTGCCTCGCAGGTCGACAACAGGAGCCCCACTAGCGTCCGAATACGGCCCTCCTCCCTGATATCTATCAAAAGACCATAGTGTGTTAAGTAAATCACTGGTTGTTGGATAGGGTTCGTGGGAGGTTGGCCCATAGCGTCTCTGCGAAACTCTACCAAGCACCTTACAGGTAAGAGTTCGGTAACGTTCAGGTAAGAGTGCATTGGTGAATCTGACATACACCGACTGTATTCCCATTCCTAATTGCCCAAGTTAACAGGCATACAGACCGTTATATTTTCCTTCTCCAGAATGATAACTGCATAGGTGTGCCCTTTGAAATACACAATTGTATGCATGTTTCACTCACCACCCTACTATGCACCAACTTTTAATCTGTAAAGTTTTCATAATACTGTATAATGCCCAACTCAAAATGCCCACAGACCGTCATAGTTTTCCTCCACAGAATGAAAACTGAATAAATGTAACCCACCAATGTGTACTTCTATACATTCCTTACACAATATATCATTGGCCTATGTTATTTAATGACCGGACACCCCGTTATTGCGGTTGTGTGGTTGTTCTAAATCTCCCCTTTTTATAAAATTCCAATGTTCAACTGATTTATTCGTCTCTGTTTGATATTTCTATGTTTAATTGATTTACCATATGAGCATGCACATACTTGCTATACACCACACTATTGGTGTCCTGTGGTTTTTATTAGGCCTGGGCGGTAAATTCCGTTCCGCTCGCGGAATTTGCGGAATTTGGGTAATTTCGCGTTCAGCGGAGAACGCGGAATTGCCAAAAATTCCGCGATCTGCGGCTTCGCGGAATTTTTTGCTTGTTCGCGCTTTCAAAGTGCGTGTTCGCGAGATATTTCCCCCCGAGCAGGCAAACAGCGTTCGCGAACAGGAAAAAAGCATCGCGAACGGGCGGAACATGCAATTCCGCGTGTTCGCGTAACTTTTGCGTGCTCGCAGAGATTTTTTACCGTTTCGCGGAACTTTGCGTAACGCGACTACGCAAATTCCGCCCACCCCTAGTTTTTATACATCTCCCTTCTATAATAATTCGAATGCTCTATTGATTTATTCGTCTTTGTTTAAAATTCCAATGTTCAATTCATTTACTCGTTTCTGTCTAAAATGCTGGAATACTTATACTATTGCAACAGATACGAGAGGTTCTTAGTCTTTCCTTTCTCTCCTTCCCTTTGCTTGCCCAGTACCGGTCTAGTTCTCCACAACGTGTATACGCGCACGTGTATCACGTGACTAGACCGACTTTTTAAGTACCCGCAGCGCATTGTCGCCTGTATTCGGGCCAGACTAATGCTGGCTTCGTCCACCAGAGATTTATTCCTCGCTGACTGCCGATTTCTTGAAAGTAAGTTGCGCTGCTTCATATTAGCTATGCGTACCCTCCGGCCTCCCTATCTCTGATCAGATAAGCCCTTCACCAGCAAGTTATCGCGCCAGTAATTTTTAGAACGTTCACACTTCTGACACCTCGTGACATGATGGCTACTTATACCTTCTGCCTCCCTGTTTACTGTCCTCGAGTTGCCTTTTTACACGAGCCTGGGATCCGTGTCCAGTAGACCTCCTGTGGCTTTCTAATTAAGCTGCTAATCTTCTTTTCTTCCCCGGTTGTCGCGCTAACTTCCATTCGTGATAGCCTTCCGCATTTTCATGGTCACCATCCCAACAACGCCCGTATGGCTGTCATACCATGCCAACGTTACACATCTCTACCTACCCGCATGTGGCCGTACCTTCCCCCCCTACTTAAATGGTAGCACGATCTCACCCTGATTTGGTACGTAGTTTCACGGCTAATTGACCACGCTACATCAGACCTTAATTCCTAGTACCACTGTCCATTAGACCCACCGTCACGGGGGTACCATGAATGCAGGACAGGCATCCGTGACCCGTATTCGCATCACACTCCCTTGACCTACGTACCTCCCTTCTTCCCCGACTAGCAACTCCAGCAGCCTTTCCTCACCTCGGATCCTTGCAGTTACCACTGAACCCACTCTGAGCCCTCTTCCAGAGACTACTTTACGTGATTACTTCTGACCCTTCTAGACCAGTGAGTTGTCCTCTCTCTCAGCTATTAGTTCCCACTGCCACCCCTGACTGGCTTACTTACCTTCTTCTTTCACTTCAGACAGATGCAACCCTTACCTGATTCATACATGGACCCTGCACATCCATGATTGGAATTCCTGTTGCGTACTACGCGTATGTCGCCGTGATCCCAATTGGCAGCCTCTACGCCTCTGCGCTCCTGATCACCGACAGGGACAACTTACTTGCTCCCTTTTCTTTCTCGCTGAGCCTAGACACGTGGTTATCTTCCTACACTTTCTCACGTGTTCGCCACGCTCTAACCTGTCCTCCTCTTCCCCTTGGGCTCATCCAACCCCTCAAAACCTCCCCCTTTTCCGTTTTTCTATAACTCCCCTCATAATTCTCACTCAACTCGGTCCACCTTTGAGTGTGTTCATTCTTACCCACAGCACTGTTATAAAAAATAAGAGTAACCTGGTCCTGATGAAGGCCTGAACATTCCAACAGGACGAAAGGCCGTCGACTCTAACAGCGAAAACCTCGGCACTAGCTCCTCGAGGATACCCACCTTGACTTCACCTGTATATACTATCATTCATTGTTTGGGTATCTCTACTATGTAAATCTCACCACCAATTGTCTTTTTGTTGCACCCCTTCACGTCGCTGTACACACTTCCTCACATGTCACTTGTGTCGTCACTATTTCACGAGCACTGTTGCACAGTATCTCACAGGTTACATGCCAATTAATGTAACGCAGTGCTGTTCTTCTACATGTCAGAATATATGAAGTTATTTATAACAAATATATATGACTACTGAAACTCAATTTTATGTTGTCAAATTGTATTTTTGTCTCCCTGGTTTCTCCTTCTGCTTCCAGCAACTATTTGTGCTGCTTTAAATTGACTACTAACTAATACCCTTAGAGACATTGTTATATGTTATAGATGTTCGCCCTGATCTCGATATGGTATATGGGCTACCTCCTGTAGTCTGATATTACTTGTAGAAAGAAGGCATTTTTCTGCTTAGTCATCCTCTGTGCCTCTGCTGATTTGTGTATTGGCTGTCTGGTTTTGGAGTGACAGGGGCTGGGGATGTGCATTCACTGCAGACAGCCACTGGGGGGGTTTGAGGCATGCCCTGCCTTTCTTGGGTGACTCAGATCTTGGCTGAATAGATCTGGGTTGCATTTAGAGTAGATGGTGGAGTTTTCCTTGCACCTGAATAGGCCCTGTCTCCTGCGCACAATGCTGTCTCCACCTCCTACCAAGAAGACCAGAGAAGACAGAACTGGTTTGGACTGAGCTGAGAGACTTTTTGTCACAAGAGAACAAAGGAAAATGTGATATAAATATTGGGGCCCAGACCCCAGATCTTTAGAATATTTCTGAACTCGAGAGGAACCTCTGCCAAGGAGAAGAGCTGGAGAAGCTGTGAGGAGGAGTATTGCCCCATTGCTGTGGGGATGCTTCTGCAAAGGAGAGGACAAAGGCTGAACTGTGCTGTGTATACTGCTTGAAGAAGATATCCAAGGGCTTGGTGTAGAGCTTGCCTCCTGTTCTGAAGTCTCAGTGACACAAAGGCTTCACTTCCTCTGTCCTCCTACACCTGGAACTGCTGTTTCAGCTGCTACAGATGGAAAAAGCAACACTGACGCCGGCGACCTCCAACGAAGTCATCGGCACCACTCGTGAAGTGCACGACACACCTCCCCAACTTGTCCCGCAGCCCCGATGCCTGCCGCAGTTGCACCGTATCGCCTCTGACACCTTCACTGAGGCTGCGGCCAGCACCGGAGCCAAGGGCACCACTCGTGATGCTCATGATGCACCACCCCGACTCGCACCGCTGCCCCGACCTCACCGACATCGGTGCTTCATCCTCGCGTAGCCGATACCTGACGTGGGTGACCTCCCGAATACATCGACCCCGCACCGTCGTAAGGAACTGACGTCTCACCGCCATCGCGACGTCACCTCCCCGGCAACAGTAAGGAACCAACACCTCACCTCCCCGGCAACAGTAAGGAACCGACGCCTCACCTCCCCTGCATCACAGTAAGAAACCAACGCCTCACCTCCCCTGTGGTCGTAAGGAACCGGCACCGCCCAGCACCAACAACGCATCACCTCCCTGATGCAGTGCACCGTCTTTGTTTTTATCGTTTGCCAAGGTACTGTTCTTGGGGTCCGTGCGACTCTGTGCCCGGTCTCCGCGCGATGCGGTTAGTGCCGTACTTTGGGATTTTCATCTGTCACAACGTCGTAATAGCCCTAAGGGCAGCTATTTGTTGCTGCAAGCCTTATTATTTGGAATAACCTATTTTTTATGATATCTTGATATATGTATGGTGTTTTTTTGTTGTTTTGGTCTTGTTTTGTTTAGATAAAGATTTCCTATTTATCTAAACTGGTGTGATGTCCATTTGTAGTGTGTCCACTGTGATACTGTTTGTGTGCACAAATGCTTTACACACTGCCTCTGAGATAAGCCTGACTGCTCGTGCCAAGCTGCCAAGGGGGTGACCAGGGGTTGTCTAAGGGCGTAACTCACTTACCATAACTAGAAGCAAAGGTCCCTACTTGGACAAAGGTGCAAACCATTGCCAACTAGAGACCCCCATTTCTAACAAAACATAATTCCTTTATTCCTCAAGCTCCTAAAAAGATCGGAGTCGGAGGGGCTAAAAAGGGTCTACGTCCCCTCTGCTGGAGCAGATGCAAGGAGGGGGGGATAGTAGGAGATCCTACTGAGGTGAGGGTCTCTCTTCTTTTGCACTATCGTTGGCTTCTAGTACTCTACCTTATTGTGCAAGAGCTCAGATAGTGAGATTACTCCTGGTGAAAGATGAAAGACATTTGCTGGTGATTGGAGGGAGTGAATAACTTTTTGTTCAGTTAATCAAAATGTTCAATAAAAACACTGTAAAAAGAAGGAAGCACATACTCATTACATTGTTGCAGCCATGAATGAAATGAAGGAATCTGCCAGATCAGATTTTGAATGTCCACTGTTTGGTGGTTGTGCATGACTGGCTGAAGTAGGTTCATATTGAAATCTCCTGTCATTAAAGCAAGTGGTGTTGGATTGGAAGTTATTTGATCCGCAATAAATGATAGTAGGAGATTTGTTGTGTTCTTCTTTCTGGCTGGCTTGGGATTGATATTGGCTTTCAGGGCACTGTGCTGTCATGTATTCGATCTTTTTTAGAAGATTGAACTCAAAGGGTCTTTCTTCACCCTTTCTCATCTTTGCCTAAACCTTTGGTTTGAGAGGTGACACTGGGCTCTGCTCTCAGTCCGATGCTATTCAACCTTTACTTGGCCCCTTTGGCCACCCTTATTGAGTCCTGGGGAGTGAAGGTTGTTTCATATGCAGATCATACACAACTTGTGTTCTCATTTAAAGAATAGTCTGAAGCTGCCTTTTTCAATAAAAGAGTGCTTAAAGGGCATTGCCAAATGGATGGACATCAATTCTCTGAAATTGAATGCGGACAAAAGGGAGGTGCTTTTTTTTCAGTCAGATGACACCTCCTCCATCTAGTCTCTGGTGGCCTGTTGAATTGAATCCGCCACCTATACCGACCGCTTCAGCTAGAAACATAGGGATTATGCTTGATTCTGACCGCTCTTTCGCCACCCACGTTTGGCAGATCTTATCGTCTTGCTGTCTGAAGTTAAGATCAGTCAGGAAACTACTGCAACCCCTGCCGGTAGAGACATGAAAGATTGTAGTCCATGCTCTAGTGACATTGTGCTTGGATTACGCCAACAGGTTATATTTGGGACTTCTGGCATTCCTGACTCATAGACTCCAAATAATACAAAATGCAGTGGCCAGGTTGATTCGACGGGTACCCTTTCGTCATTATATCTCCCCCCATCTGAAGCAGCTTCATTGGCTTCCGGTGGCTAAGAGGGTTGAGTTTAAAGCCCTGACATTGGCATCTAGAGCCATTAGGGCCAAAGGGCCAAGATACCTGAGAAACAGGATTAGACAGTACCAGCAGGTGAGAGCCTTGAGATCTAATCACCTGCGACTTCTGCATATCCCAAGGTTTGCCAAGGTTTGCCGAGGTGGGAGGTCTTTCTCAGTACTGACGGCCAAGCTTTGAAACACCTTGTCTATCCATCTTCATATGGCTGAGTCTGAACACTGTTTCAGAAGGGGTTTAATAACATGGCTCTTTGATCAAGTGTAGATATGAGTGGCAGATTCTGTTCGTCAGCCTTGCTTTTGAGCGCCGGGATGCCTTGGCTGAGACAGCCATTCGCTGTACAAATGTTTTTGATTGATTGATTGATTGATTGAGAGGCATTGATTATTAACAACGGCTGAGCAGAGCCGTGGAGACATTCTGATAGTTTCACAGCTTGCAGATTGGGGTGATCCATTTGGAGCTCTTCTATTTTGGCATTGAATTCTACCAATATATAGATTGTTAGTCCCTCAGCAGGGCACCCAAGCATGTGTGTTTTTACAGCAGACTTACTGAAGCCACAGAAGTCAGAATATCCAGGGGGAGCAATGCCCAAGTTTCTTGTAGTATTATCACATGAAAAGAGCTTATGTAAGCTAAGAAGTGTGTGTCCTCGATTTTACTTTGCAGGCCCTCGGTGTTCCAGGAGTAAATTGCTAGAGTTTTGCCTGGCGATACAGCAAGTGATTGTTTTGTTTGTAAGTATTTCTCGTTACTGTTAGGTTGTGACTGCAGCATGCTCGGTAGCCATGCCCAATCAGTCGGAACTTGACTTCGCTTCTGGGAGCCGACTCCGTTGTTGTCACTGTGGTTTTCCTTGACATTTGACAGCATCACTGAATAGCTCCTTGATCCTCTGGGGGCCAACATTGTCTGATACTAGTCGCACAACGGACCCAGAGTTTATTGTTTACTCAGTGTTCTGAGTGAATGTGTTGGAAGGGGCCATTGATCGAAGCAGCTTTGAGGATGAACTGTATACGCTTTGCACGGGACTGGAGTGTCCACTTTTCCACGATTATTGTCCTTGGGGCTGGATGACGTTACAGATTGACTCCTTGCCCCTCTAAGGAATGACACTGGCCGATGTTTTTTTCTCATTGCTCTTAACGAGTCTTAAGGATGGAGTCTTTGGTTGGAGTGACTTGGTATTAAGAATTGAGGGTATGCTGGGTCCTCTGGACTAGTTGACATGACAGAGTGACTCCTTGCCCCCCTGAGGACTGTGAGCGGCTGATCTTTTTTGCTATTTGTTATTAGCGCGACTATAGAACAGGATCTTTGGTCGGGGCACTTGGTGTCAAACATTGAGGGTAAGCAGTATCCTCAGGATCGGAGTTCTTTATCTCCCCGTTAAGATGATCTCCCCTTCCACACTTGGTCTGCAAGCAGTGAGTTCACCCAGGTGATTTCAGTGGTTTCTTCCGAATTAGATGTCAAATTGTGGCAAAAGGCAACTGATTGGATATCAGTTGTCTTGATATGCCGCAAAAACTGAATTTCCTGGGCCATTCGGAGCATAGTGCCTCTGTTAATTATGTCATGCTGTCCACGGGATTTATATTTTGGGGGTGAAGAATAATATGCGTGCCCTTTCGGGGATGTTACGATCCGAAGAGATTTTTATAGTTACTGATGGTTCCCTGTTGTGTAGTGATTGAACAAATGATCTGCCTCTTAGCTGCAGAATGAGAGTTTCATGCCTGCTCAGGATTCTGACAATCCCTTGTCTCGGTATTCATATCAGTGAGCATGCTGGGCTCGGAGGTGGATGTGAGCTTTATAGTTACTACTGGGTCCATTCTTGTTGTGGTGAGGAGATAATGGCTGGAGGTTTGTCTTCTGTTGTGCCCTTTTACATTGTTTGATGTGGGTGGTTTGTCCAATTTGCATCAGTTTGAAAGTGATGCAGTGATGATGACTGTAGAATTACTTGTGTAGGTTGATGACCCAGAGTTGTGCCTGCAGAGGTCGGAGGATGTCTTACTTCATCTATGTCTGGTTAGTGTTCTAGCAGGTTTGGCCATGGGCTCCTGAGGTGCTTGATTTGCCGCTTGGTCATTTCATGTAAGTGGTGGGTTAATTTGCCCAGATGATACATAAGCTGCAGAACATTCTTAATTGCCATTGTCTGTGCTGTCAGGGATTCTTCCACTAATCAGATTCAGAGTCACAGGTGTTGTATTGGTGGACTCCATGGCCCCTTTGTCTGCAGTGATAATGATAGACCTGTTAGGCAGGGACCCTTCAGGGCAGGATTCACCTTCCTCCTGTTGTGGTTTATTTACTGTAGCAATGGTCCTGTCAGCAGGTCTGAAGATCGAATATATTTCTTCCTGCTGAGTCGCTAAGGCTCATTTTGTGAGCTGTTTGTTTTGTGCCATTATAAGCATCTTATGTTGCTTTCTTGCTGGTTGTGCTCCTCCAGTAACCTGGGAGGTGACTGGGCCAGGGTAGTGTACGACCATCCCAAGGGGTAGCTGGATGCTCACCCTGGGGAGAGGGGACGTTTGCGTGCACCCTTTGCTGCTTCCCAATTGTAATGCTATCCGTAGAGTTTTGAGTTTTGAGCTATTGGTTCGTGTGTTACCACATTTCTTGTATTTATCTGTAACTTTATTTCAGACAGCACTGTGGCTAGAGTTGCAGCGAGACAAGCTAGTTTGTCCAACACCGGGCCACATGAGCAGGCTAAGGGCAGTTGGTCTGTTTCCAAATGTGCTTGTTGGATCAGTGAGCTCAAGGCACCAATTTTGGAGTCAATTGCCGTGATGTAAGTCAAGTTTGTTTGCTGGTATGTTAGTGCGTTAACTACTGATTGAAATGACTGAAGCAGAGATTCCCAAGTATCCTTTGGCCCTGCTTTTGGACTTGCTGCTGGAGTCAAGAAATCACCTAAGTTAGGTCTGGGCTGCTTCGAGCCAGGGAGAGGGGAACTATAAGAGTCTGCTGGGAGCCTGTTAGAGTCAAAAACTACTGGGGTTGATTCATGAAGTTGAGAGGTGGCTTCTTGGGACAGTATTGAGGCTCTTTCATAAGGAGTTGACCTATATCTTTGCTGACTTAGGGCAGCAACTGATTTGTTCAAGGACTGATTGATGAGCCTGCATAGATCTGCAGGGGGCACCCTTCATCGCCCTTAATGTCAGGAGGAAGGTTCAGGGTTTCAATAGCTGGTGCTGTTTGCGTATAGGCGCAGTGCAGGTCAGCAGGAGGCCACCTGTCATCATCCTTTATGGCAAGTGGAGAGTTCAGGGGCTCTATTGCTGGCACTCATTGAGTGGGAGAATGATGCACATCTGCGGTGACTAGGTAACCCTTCCGTTCATCCTGGGAACTAGCGAAGGCAGACATGGCATTGCATTTTTGTATCGATACTGCCAAACGGGAAATACCTCCAAAGAATTTGCCATAGTTGCGTGTGTGAGGCTCAACCCTGCAGTATCCCCCGCCGGCTCAGCATTAAAGAAATTACCTGTTGTCGGGGTTAGCCGCTTGTCTCTTGCTGACAAGATTTTCATTACCCATTACTCCCATTTTAAAGTTGCCTTTTTCTTTTGCTCTGTTGCTTCCTGTGACCAAGGGAACATTTGGGCACCTGTCAGTTGTGGGCCAGTGGAGGGGGAGGTGTGTGGCTGTAGAGGAGGTTGTAGGCTTCATACAACCTTATTGTTTGAGAACAAGGCTACCACTGGGTTGTTTAGAAAGTTGAATTTGCTCAAAGAGCCTGGCTGATGATCTGGCTGCTGGTCAACAATGCTTGAGGAAAGAAGAAGACCATCACCCTGCTGGGATTGCTGTGTCACTTGCACGGAGTTCTCAGATCAGTCAGTATACTTGGGCACACGAGTGTGCCTCTGTTTGTCCCTTGTGATTGTCGGAGCCACCCTTGACTTTCCAGAACACATGTTCTCCCCTCCAAGGGACTTAAATTCTACCAGACTTAAGGGAGGTCCGACTTACAACTAGCCGTTAAACTGTGTGCATGGCTGGCACGCTAGCAGCACGCTACCATTGGTATTTGGGGTATAATTTTTTGTTCAAAGGGTTTGCAGTGCTTGTCCTTGAGAGCTTTCCTGTAGCTATTGTTGGTAATTATTGGTCATTTATTGAAGACTTGTAAAGCCAGAGGGGGCAATCTGAAGGTGGAGAGTACTGAGGATGCAGAAAGTGTAGAAAGTGCAAAGATAAGATGAGATGCGGAGGAAATGCGGGGGCAAGGGAGGGAGCAAACACCAGCTACCAAGCCGTACCCCAACCTAGCGGGCTGCTTCCTTGTGACTGGACTCAACCCATGTGGAGCCCTAGGCAACCACCCTACTGTGTTGCCACCACCAACCAGAAACCACCTGGAAACTTTTGGGGAAGGCCAATTGACTCCAGACACCAGTTCAGTGCACTACATCAGTTTGCTCTCACCTGCTGCTACTGCGACCCATTTCCAGATAGGTAGTCCTGGCTCTACTGTTCTATGCCTCAAGAACAGGTGCCCACTGCCTAGAGCCTAGCACTTGATGAGCAGTGTAGGCGGAGGGGCGCAAAGGGTCTAGTCGGCGGATGGGTGGCAGGAGGGACGAATTCAGCAGGGTCAGTCTAAAACTGCTGATATTCCTCTGTGCGGCAGGCAGCAAATAAAAGGCAGTGAGCGGCAACAGCAAGTAGAGGCAGGCAGGGCAACAGGTGAGGCAGATACAGCGACTCTAAGCCCAGGCCACTCCAGGACCCTGCCTCAGGCTCCTAGCCTGATTCTGGCTCCGCGTCAGCCCCCTCAAATCAGTCTTAGGGGACACAGGGGTGAGGCGGTGGCATTTCCCCATCCCTTGACTCCTACTTCTTTCCCCGCGGATACCTGAGCCTACCTGCGGCGTCCTCAACCTTACAGCAGCTCGCAGATCACGACTAATGGCTAGCTACTCGCGGCTCGCCCCATTCGCCTTTGTTCCTCAGCTCACTCCTCCTCCAACTTTGCAGCATAGCGTGAGTCTCTGTTAGGGAATGTGCATCACTGCGTGATGCCTCTGCTCTCCCCCCTTTTGCTTGCTCTTCCTGGCACTAATAAGCCTTTCCCCTCCAAGAGATGAATGGATCAGGAATATTCATGGAGATCAGTGTCGATGGAAGAGGAAAGTAGGTGAAACTATAATGAGGATGAAGGGAGTTGGTCCCTGTCGCACATATTTTCCCTGATGGCCCAGTGGATGGATTCTTGGTTGGAGAATGTGATTTCTGAGTAGAAACAATTTGGGAAATTAACCAATGGAGTTTTACTTTACAAACTGGGAAACTCCCATCTCGCTATCTACCCAGGTAACTGAGCTATTTAAAAAGTACAAGCAGGATTGTGGCAGACTTTTGGCATCTCAGTAACTTCCTGCTGAAAGAGAGCAATCATCCTGAAACATATGTACACTAATCCCCAGAAATGTTCTCCAACAAATGGTGAACACTTCCTTACTTGTGAGTTTATGAAATTATTATGAACCACATTTTCCAGAATACAATGAGAAATGTTTACTACCACTGTTTTCCCTCCCGAATGTACTGTTAAAGCTTCTCCTTGAGTGATTAAGCTGATGAGCATGGGGTGCACCTGCTCTCTATTAAGTGATTCTGTCCTGATGAAACACAAGCAGCATTTCAAGGATTCTTAAACTGCCTTTTTCCTGTTGAAGAAAGGCAATCACCCAGTGTTGGACCTGGCCATTTCCGCAGGATCACCCCAGTTTTTGCCTTCCGTTTCTGAAAAAAATGTTGTTGCCCTTTAGGACTCTGCACTTTCCCAATACTAACCAGTGGTAAAGCCCTTGTGCTCTCTCCCTAAAACATGGTAAAATTGGTCTACATCTTACTGGCATATTTATTTACTTAGTCCCTGGTAAATTGTAATACTTGTACCCAGGGCCTGAAAATTAAATGCTACTATTGGGCTGCAGCATTCCTTGTGCCACCCAATGCAGGCGCCTATTAAAGCATGTCTCATGACTACCACAGCAGTCTGTAGTGCAGTTTTAAAACTGCCATTTCGACCTGGCCAAGTAAATCTTTTGCCAGGCGTAAACCTTCCTTCTGAAAATGTATGTCACCCCTAAGGTATGCCCTAACCACACATAGGGCAGGGAGTATGGTTTTAAAAAATTTGGACATGTGTGTTTACAATTTGCATGTCCTGGCAGTGAAAATCTCCTAAAGTAGTTTTTCAATGTTGTAAGGCCTATCTCTCCCCCAGACTAACAAATGGTTACCTTATTACATTATTAATCTTTTTCTTTGTTACTCCATAAGTTTCTCAATCATTTTCTCTGTGTTTTCAATTCGTTTTATACATACAATTTGCCCTTGAGCATGTCTTTTGTAGAGCACAGAAGAGTGAAACGTTTCCACCAGTCACGATAGTTTATTTAAAAATCCAATGCATTTCGGGAATGTTCCCTTCATCAGGGATATCTAAAATACAAATATTCAAAAAGACCATCAATATCATCATCCCATTCCTCACCCAATTACCAGACATAAATACTGCGTGTTTTTGCAAGCTCTACCTGATGTATGCCCCATTATATCTCAAAAAGCATCATACACATATGCCTTGCTTTTATCGAAATAATCGTCAGTACAGAACATATACATATTATGACACCTTACGATATCCTGTTCCTCCCCTGCATGTCTTACTACAACAGTGTCACTGCGCTGGACTACGCCCTTCACCATATTTACCCTGCATACTTTTAATATACCAGCAGTGCTTCCCAAAACCTCAAACATAGAAATGCTTACCGTGACTACTTCTTCCTTACTCCCTCGTACTCCATTCAATACTACGTCTCCCAGCATGCATCTAGGTTACAACCTTGATGCATGCTGGGAGACGTAGTATTGAAGGATGTTGGGAGGGAGGATTAAGGTCGAGTTGCGTAGGAGGAGCAGTGCTTCTTTTAACAAACACACGTGTGGTTAATTAGGAAGGGCGTAGTTAAAGCAATCGGGTGTTTCCAGAGCAGTAAAATGTAGCTGTTACTGTCGGCTGCGAGTCAAAGCTGAGAAGCAATGTAAGCGTGAACAAGAGTTCCTTTTATTTGGTTAGCAGTGTCGGGAGGAGGTGGAATTCAAGCTTGAATGGAGTACGAGGGAGTAAGGAAGAAGTAGTCACGGTAAGCATTTCTATGTTTGAGGTTTTGGGAAGCACTGCTGGTATATTAAAAGTATGCAGGGTAAATATGGTGAAGGGCGTAGTCCAGCGCAGTGACACTGTTGTAGTAAGACATGCAGGGGAGGAACAGGATATCGTAAGGTGTCATAATATGTATATGTTCTGTACTGACGATTATTTCGATAAAAGCAAGGCATATGTGTATGATGCTTTTTGAGATATAATGGGGCATACATCAGGTAGAGCTTGCAAAAACACGCAGTATTTATGTCTGGTAATTGGGTGAGGAATGGGATGATGATATTGATGGTCTTTTTTGAATATTTGTATTTTAGATATCCCTGATGAAGGGAACATTCCCGAAATGCATTGGATTTTTAAATAAACTATCGTGACTGGTGGAAACGTTTCACTCTTCTGTGCTCTACAAAAGACATGGTCAAGGGCAAATTGTATGTATAAAACGAATTGAAAACACAGAGAAAATGATTGAGAAACTTATGGAGTAACAAAGAAAAAGATTAATAGAGGATTAAAATTGAGACTTTGATTCATTTGATGCATCCATGGCTGTGCATCTTGCACAGGGATCTAACCCGGTTCCTTTTTGTTTGATGTATTTCAAGCGCACTGGGCGAAGCGCTATCAAGTTTGCACGCCGTTATTGTGATGAAGAAATTGAGCAACTAAGTAAAGAGACAAACATTGAGTACAAAGGTGTGCATTCCACCACCCACATTGATTTACCTTATTACATTGCCATTTAAAATCTTCTTTAATGGCAATGTGGTATTTTAGCTTACAATTTTAACCAAATATGCCTTTCTGCCAGTGTGCTGAGTAACATGACAGTGAATGGCTCTGCTGTTGTGGTTTGTGTATTGCTTCCAGACCATGAGACAATGGAAACCTAGGTGTGACGGTCTTCCTGACTGGATGGGGAGGAGCTGCTGTAGTGTAGTTCCTATTTCCCTAATAGGCTCTGCGCATTGGAATAATATACCCTATAGGTTTGACATAGGACTAAGGTCAGTATGTCCCTATCGAGTATATTAAACTTAATTACTTTGTGCCAGCTAACTCAGAGGCCACTAGAAACTCCTTGTAAGTAGTTTCTGGCAACCGCATAAACATGATAACTTTGTTTCCCTTTAGAATCGGAACACTCTCAGAATCGTGGAAACAATAGATAACAGTTTCACTCAGCTAATCGTGCATTCTTAGTTTCTTAGGAGTTACACAGAAAGAATAGACGGGCGTTTCAATAAAAAGGATTTATTGAACAGTCTTGTTTCTCGTGTAAGAGATATGAGCTGTTATGATCACAAGACAGTATGCGAGATATATAATGTACAGCGTAAGCAGTAGAAAGAAATAATAATGCGCTAGCATTATCTTTCAGCTATGACACATATATGATACATAAATAACATAAGCTAAAAATGCGAGTACTTATACGATGCTTCTCTAAGCTAGTTCTACCCCAGTGTACCTAACCTAGTCTAGGTGTAGGGTAAGGTAAGAAGTAGGTGAAGTATTCTATAGTATGGTATACTAAGAGTCTGGAATGCCAAGAGTAACTCTAGGTTCTAGTCAGCTCCATACCTTGAGAATGAGAGAGGTGGGAATCTCCTTCCGGATCTCGAACTCTAACACCCCGCGAAGGGAGTCAGATCACTGGGAGCTGGATTCTCTGTGAGCAGGGATGACAGCGTCTCTTCTCAGTGCGTCAGGCCGGGATACGGGCTCCTCTGAAGTCGAGGTCTCCTCTAACTTGCTTGGGCAAGGGAAGGTATATTTATACCTGGTAGGTGCCTTGGAATGTTAGCATTGACGTGAAGTCGGACAGAGGAAGACGTCAGGAATGAACCCTTAAGGTATAGCGGTTCATGCATAATAAATGAGTTCTTGGAGAAATCAATAATCCTGTGCTAGGGGAACTCCCAAGAGCTTAAGGGTCTGGTTTCTAAGAACTCGTTGTGACGTTAGGGTGGACGGATGTCGGTGACCATGCCTGTATTTGGAGTGCATGGCTAATGCCTAAATAAGGACTGGGATTCTATGCCTATATAAGGGCAATGCGAATTGTGCCTATATAAGGACATGTTTCAGAAAAACCAATATACGGACACCTAAAGCTGAATACAACACCCACTCCACTTTCGAATGAACGATAATACTAAATGCTAAACATTAAACTTGAGTACCACATATTGCTAAAAACATTTCTAAAAGCATATTAAAAGAAGTTTTTAAAAGAACTGTTGCTAAAACATGTAATGAAATAGGTACTGTACATTGTAAAGCATTTTTTCATTCTAAGCATATATTGGAAATAAATGCAACATGAATGAATAAACAGAAGTATAAACATATGATGAAATGGTTGACAAGTTTTCAAAAAATCAAAGCCATTGCATATCATGGTACTAAATGAAATTTTAGTCAAATAAGGTGACATTGTGTCCCTGGAAGTATTCAAAGAAGTCCGTTTTATATTAATAGTTCTCCTGTAAGCAGATTGATTTGCCATGTATTTTCAAAAAAAATTAAGAAAAAGAAAAAGTTCAATTTTGGGAAGAGTTCCAAGTTTTGAAAATATGAAGGCCAAATTCATTGCGTCCCTGGTACACTGTGAGCCGAATCAAAGTCAGTGTATGGGTCTGGTGTAAACATGAAATCATCTATTTCCGTAGACAAAATATCGTCTACCGATGTTGGCGACATTTGGAACACCTCGTGTAGAAGATTAATTGCACAGAGATGTGAAGCATCGCCCTCAGCATTGGATGCCACAGCAATGTTCGCGTCCGTTGTTACCTGTGTGCCTGTTGATCCATCTCGTACCTCAGCAGCAGCAGGAAGCGTCTGTGAGATCTCAATGAATGCAGTCATCAGGATTGGTAGCCTCTGGGGACAACACAGAGCATGGGCCGTTATCGGGTCCAGCAGAGTATCGATATCCGTTGGCATGACTGATGGGAGTGTTAGACAGGTGTCTAGCAGGGATTCTTCACCGCAAAGCAGGCATCGTAGAACAGGTAAGATGCAATCTTGCTAGATTGGTCTAAATGACAGGAACCATGTTGTATTTAATTCCCGTAGACAATGCATGCCCAAAAGTTGCACTATGCGCTCACGGCACTTCCGTTCTAGGAGAGCTTTCTCCACATCGCTCGGAGTGACGTCGGTGGATAGGCTTGCCATAGCGTAGTAGTAGGAATAAAAACAGGATTCCCGCAACCAGTGCTAGAATTAATGGCACACCACCAAACACCGAATGTGCGAAGTTTGGGATGATTCCGAGGACTGCCTGGAAAGGTGCTAACAGTCCTGAACAGATGGTCTTAAATACATGTACAATCCCGCTCATATCAGACATGTTTAAGATACGTCCCATCATTTCTACGAAATGTATAGGGCAGTTTGTACGAATTAAAGCCTGAATCTCAGCCGAAGTCCTTGCAATTTTTAAATCATAGATTTCTTTGGCCGAGGTCAAAGGCACGGTTTGTTGCAAAAGCATGGCTTTCATTCTGCTTAAAGTATCAAAACGTATAAAAGAAACATTCAATGAAGGCCATAGAGGCGACTCCCTGACTGTGTCTATTGGGGGGAACAATACTTGCATACAACAAGTAACCCTGGAGTCGACCGTTACCGGATATGGGATGCCTGGCAACATGCCACAGGAACTCTGATCATTCAACATGCGGTAACTCCCGTTAGAAAGTTGACCAAACGTTGAATTAATCACAGTAGCCGGTGTACCCTGCTGGTGGCAGGATAAATTTGCCACAGAGCCATTACAAACCCCGTGTAAAGAAATGTCCTGACATATGAGTGAACCGCTTAGTGCATTTTCACAGTGTGTACCGCTTAGAAACACTTCACGATCCCCACTCCAACATCTGTATTCGTAAGGTAAATCCCAGGATGTCTTAATGTATTCTTTACCCAACCTTTCATATTTGCCTGCTTGCATTTGTTTGAGGCAATACTGAAACTGAAAAGTAGTGACAGGCAGAGTGATTTTGCATGGATAAGCCATTCTGTAGCTGGTTTTTCTGCTACCGTAAATGGTAATTTTTCCAGTTTTTCAATGTTCAGCACTGTATACTTTGCTCCCCTTTGTGCCAATTCGATCTGTTTATCTGTTAGATTGTATTCTGCAAACAGAGACGACGTGTTGATAAAACGCCAAGGCACATAGCCTGCATGCAAAGATTGCAGCGTCCAGCCTAATAACATAATAGAACGTAACTGAGATTGGCCTTGTTGTAACATGGCTAAATCTTGTTCCAGAGGATACAATGTTGTCCAATGAATAAATTCTGGATGACAAAGTTGTTAACCCATTGTCGACCACAGTGAGAGTTTTCTCTAAGTTAATACGATCAAGCTCAAGTATTCGTTCTGCGGCCTCTGCCTGTGAAACCTTCCATACTTCATTATAAGCAGCATAAATGCCGGCATATATGAAACGTTTTTGACGTGGTTTTCTCGGTCCTGGCAAAAAATCCCTAAGGTCTGCGTCTTCTTTAAGTAAAGATAAGTGTTGTTTCACATCCTCGAGTGTAGATGTTTGTAGCCAGTCGAGGCACAATTTTCCTACACTGTATGTTGTTACTACCCCCTGATGTTGTCGTTGAACATATCGTGGGTCTGGCCTATGGATAGTAAAGCCCTGTCTTCTATTCAGGAATCTTTCTTGACAGATGTTTGTGTCTGTGGGCCAGAGTTACCATTTTTTCCAATCAGGATCTGTTCTGTTGGTTTGTAGTATTGTGTCTACTGTGACCGCTCCCTGTGTAGTGCTATTACTTGCAGGTGTTGGTACAGAAGGTATGTTCATGTCTTTGATCTTAGCTAAACCAAGGCAAGACATTTGTTGCACAGTGTCATTCAAAAACATTATTTGCTGAGGGATGATACATGCTCTAAACAAAGCTTCTATCCCCTGTACTTGCCAATTTTTAGAACCCCAGACAGATTTCGTGTCTATTGTGTCTTTCCACAAGTCAAATCCATGTCTAGACAGTTGGGTAATAAATGCTGCAGAGTAAACCTGTTTTGTATTAGTCAACATAATTTTCTGTCCTGTTTTGTTTACATTTTTATAGTAAAACGTTTCTGGGTCAGATGTATTGTACCCTGTAAAATATGGAAACTTTTTAGCAAAGGTTTTTGAACTACCTTTTGGTGGTGTAGGACAATGTTCCCAATGGTTAAACATAAACACATTTCTAGGTGTTGCAGATTTATGCAAGAAATGATGACCATAGTGGTTGTAACAATAAAGCTGTTCGTAGTCTGATGAACCCTCTAAGTATTCATTGTTAGAGAATGCAGCAGACCTTTCTAGATCAGACATCATATCATTTACAGTCTCAAAGTCCCAATCATCAGAATAGGTACTAGAGGTAATAAAATCACTTAATGAAATTTTAAATAAATGTGGAATGTTCAAAAGTTCCGTAGGGCCAAAGATATCGAAATCGGTTTTGTCCCACACTATACCCTCCTGTATAGTAACGGCTGTGATGTTCACTGCTGACAAGTCTCTTGCTTCACGATGGGATGATTTATGTGGTTTCAAAAGTAAGTTCACGTTTTTACTTTCAGTGTCCATATGGATGTATCTGCCATTTATAAGCACTCTGATAGTCATAACCAAAGCTAGCCAAAGCAGAAAGAAAAATATTCCAGAAATAATCCATAGTTCAATCCATGGTGAAACCAGATAAGTCTCTTTCAGGAAACGAAAAAGGTCTTGTACTTGTTCTTTGAAAGTTTTTAGTGCTGGCATCGTTTCAGGTTCACTCGGATCCTCAGAAAACATATCAAAGTTAATGAAATAGCCAGAAGCAGTTCTGTCAATTGTTGGAATTGCATCAGGATTTGTTGAAATCGCTGGAACCAGTTGATCACTTGTCACGTTGGTGTAGACAGGTGTATCTGGGCGAACTGTTACTTGAGTTTCAAGAGGGACGAGTTCCATAGCACTGTTGCTTAGTCCTTCATCTGTTACTGCTCAATTCTCGAAGGTTATGAGTCTTTCAGTCTGAACCTCTTGGATACTAGCGAGAGGAGTGCGTCTGCTACTAGGTCGGAGTCCACAAGGCCTACTATTTAGTATTGGCCACATAATGTGGTTTGATGAGGTCGATTGACACAAATCTTTTCTCCTTTTTTCCAGCAAGGGGCGGCAGAAGTACTGTTCTTGTTCCGTGGACGGCTAGGACAGGTACTGGTTGTCTGTAAGAAGGTCCAAATTCCTTCTTGTCCGCAATCTTCTCTCTGACTAGATCCCCAACTTTTGGGATCCAGACAGGCCTTGCTGGGACTGCCGGTGTTTCCCCAGTGGTGGTTGGCTTCAGGAACACGTTGCTTTGTTTTGATCTTAGTTCATTTAGATCCTGTAAAACAGCCAAACGTTCTTTGATAAAGGGTTTATTTTCCACCACTGTGCCTTCACATTCGAGATCAGGAACCCACATTCTTGTCCCAAATAGGACCTCATATGGAGTGACCCCCCTAGAGAACTTCTTGGCAAATTATTTAACGAGCATTGGACCCCATAAAGATGTTTGACCCACCCATCACCCGAACCTAATACTCTAGCTGTTATAGACTGCTTTATGTCCCGGTTTTTCCTTTCCACAACAGAATTTCCCTCAGGATGAAACGGAGAGGAGTACCGCAATGCTACGCCCAAACTGGCCATGGCTTCTTTGTAAGCCCGAGAGCTAAACGCAGGGCCCTGGTCAGAATGTAGTGTGCCAATTGCGTATGTACCGATAAAGACTCGCAAATCTTTTATAACAGTTCGAGCATCAGCCGAGCGCTGAGGCCATATCCATAGGAACCTTGAGCACGAATCCACTGCAACCATTATATATTTATAGTTACCGTCCCTTTGCAAGGGACCGCAGTGGTCATGGTAAACACAAGCTAATGGTTTGTCTGAAATCAACAGGGGTGTCTGCGCAGGACGTTTCATTGTGGAGACTTTCATCTGTTGGCATATTTCACATTCCAAAACATAGTTCTTGGTCTGTTTCCTAATGCCAGGCCACCAATATCTTTGTTTAAGTAAAGATACTGTTGCAGAAACACCTGCATGGGCAGAAGCTATCCCTTCATGTGCTGCTAGGATTAGTCCTAATCTACGTTCCATGTTTGGAATTACCCTATCCCCCACTCCAGGTATTCGAGCAAAAGGAACGTTGTTTGCATCAATTACATAAGAGTACTTGAGTGGAAATTTCTTTGGTAACGCTGCACCACTGCCTTTGCTTGAAGCATTGACAGCCAACAATATCTCACTGTCTATTCTCGTTTTTGAACGAGTGATCGCAGCTACGGAAGCCGTCTGAACAGCCCCCTTTGCGGCTTCATCAGCCAATGAATTACCTGCAATGTGAACGCCATCACGTTGCTGACTCAGCGTGTGTATCACGTGAGCCTTTGGTAGTTCGTTTTTTAACTGAACTACTTGTTCCCAAAGCATTTTATGCTTTATTGTGCCACCTTTTGCATCTTTGAACCCGCCTTCAAGCCAATTTTGTATATTTTCATTATACGACTGAACACAGTAAAAAGAATCGCACACTATGAGTGTGGGGAATTCGCGATCTGTACTTTCAAGTGCCAGTTTGAATGCTTGTAGTTCAGCTCGTTGAGCTGTACAATCTCCTAGAGATTGAGTTTTAGTGACCATTGGTCTGAAGTTACCATCTTGCATGCGACCTTTAACGATTGCGCATGCTGCACTGTAAGCTTGCTTACTCCCTGTAGCGGGTTGTGCTGATCCGTCAGTATAAATTATAAATTCATACTGATCGAGAGGCAGAATTTCAGTGGGCAGAGGACATTCATGTTCATATTGCTGGAACGCTTGTGTTTTTAAATCAGGATCAAAAACATATTCAACATCTGTTGCAGCAAGAGAATTAACCCATTGTATCCATCTAGGATGTAAAGCTTTTGCATTTGGAATGCTCGCTTTTGTGACCGCCTCTAAGGCCGGTGCCGGAGTAACGACAATAATGCGTTTCCCTTGGGTTAGAGCTCTTTCTTTTGTTACAGCGGTTTGAACTGCTGTCAGTATTTTTTCTGTTGAAGTGAAGCGCATTTCTGCTTATGTATACAAATGTGATTTGTATGCTATTGGTACTTTTTCACCCTCATTAAATGTTAAGTAGGTGAATCCGCATTGTCCCGAAATTATTCGGATCACTAAATTGCGTTGACTTACGCGTGTTTGTAAGTGATTTTGCTAACATGTTAGCTTGGAGTGAACGCAGGATTTCTGTGTGTTCTTGTGTCCAATGTTTGATTGAAAAATCAGGTTTGATTAATTCGTAGAGAGGTTTAACCCTTTCTGCGTAATTTAGAATGTAAGTTCTTCCAAAATTCAGGAAACCCAAGATGGATTGTAATTTTTTCAGCGTTTTTGGAGGTTGGAGCAGCGCGCAATTTTCTAAAAAGTTAGCTGCCAGGCTCTTGCCTTCACTTGAAAGCTCATATCCTAGGAAAAGGACATTGAGATGGGCAATTCTGGATTTTTTAAAGTTGAATTTATAGCCCTCAGAGGCGAAGCCCAATATAATGGTACTCACCCTGTTCAAGTGCCTATCAAGGTCATCGTCTGTCAGATAGATGTCATCGACATATGACAATGCCTCATTATCATAAATTTGTAGTAACTCGGTTACTCTTGCTGAGAATAACCCCGGGCTGTTTTTGAACCCTTGTGGGAGTCTACAAAATTGACGCTGGGTTCCCATTATTGAGAAAGCTGTTAAGTACCTACTTTCAGGTGCTATGTTTTGACAAAAGAAACCATTTGAAATGTCCAATGTGGTTTTATATTTTTTACGCACAATGTTATTCATTAATGCTGTACTATGTGCATTTTGCACTGCAAAAGTTTTAGAACAAGTGTTCAAGTGTCTGTAATCCAAAACTAGACGATATGTATTGTCTGGTTTGGATACAGGAAACAAAGGATTGTTCATTGAGGAGGTGCATGTTTCAATCCCCCCTTCGTATTCAAGTTGATCTAAGATCTCCCTGACCTGTTTCTTAGCTTCTTGCTTTATTGGGTACTGCCTTTGTGCAGTAGGTTCATTTTTTAACTGTATTTTGTGGTGAGGTGAGTCCTCATCCCATCCTACATGATTTTTGTATAATGCTGGGGCCTGGGCAACTGCCCATTTCCTGGCATAAGTATATTTTAGGTGAATTGGAATATGGTTGGAGAAGGCAGGCATAATAATGTCCTTGCCATGTGGGCACTCCCTGACAAATTGTGGTGGCCAGTCTTTTTCTGCTAGAAGTATATAATCATAACCCCTTGAAAGTTTCTCCCAAAAGAGTGTTTTCACTTTTCTTGGTATGTCTCCCTCATTTGGAGTGTTATTTCATATAACTTGTGTGGAGTACTAACCCTGGTGTCTACAATCTCTACTGTGATGTACTCATTCAAGTCCACTATCTCCAGAAGTTCCTTCAGGTTCTGGCGAGCTATTGTGACTTCTGCTGCACTGTCCAGCATCGTCTGAGCCCATTCTCCGTTCTTGAGCTGTGTTCTCAGTATTCTCTGCATGTCTGATCTTCAGACCTGCTACCTTCTTTTTTGTGAATTGAGGTTTTGATTTATTTTTCTGAACGTGTTTGTCGTCTTTTGATTTCACGCGTTCTTCTCTGTGTTCTGACCGTCCTCTTCTTTCTGATGTCTGTGACGATATCTGAAAGGTACGAGAGGATCGTGTATCAGTATCTTGATACCTGTCAGGTTTTCTTAAATTATCCCTATTCCTGAGGTTATACCTTCTTTCAGAGGGCTCCTTTTGAGGAGACCTACCTCGGGATTGAGAACGTCTCTCTTTTGAATTTTATTTATTAGTTTCCCACTTCTTTTTAGGAGATGTAGGATTTTGTTTAATAGAGTCCTTCTCAGGACTTTCAGATAGTTTTGGTTTTAAAGGTTTTCCACCCAAACTATCTCTGCCTAATTCTGCATAAAATTGTTCTATTATTCTGGGTAGTTCATGTTGATGTTCTGTAACATAAAATTCCCTTAAGCGTTGGCGGATCGCCACTGATGCTGCCTCTCCTTTAATATTAGATAATATTATTGTTGAGACCTGGTCGAAGTTTTTCAGTAATTTCATACCTAAATTCAAAGCAGGTTCTGCCCCGTATTCATTTTGAATTTGTTTCAGGACATCTGGTATTACTGCTATTGACGGAACAACATGTGTTTTAGTATAGATGGCAGCAAAGACTGCGCCCCAAGTGGTGCAATTTTCCAGTTGTGGTGTGATCCCCATTGGTAAGCAGATTGTTAGGATTCTGTGTTTCTCAAAAGGGCTAGTATTTGGAAATACTGCTTCGATTTGAGTAATTTTTTGAGCTATCCAGAATGGAATTTGTTCACGTTTTGTGTATTCCCCCGATGAGGGGTTTGATTTGGAATGATCATTGGTGGTTGGACTGTGAAAGTCCGCATGACATATTGGACTAATTGTCTGTAACTTTTTATTAACTCTTGTAGTTGAGTAAGTAATTCCTCGTCTGACATTTCTTTGATGTCAGGATGAGGTGTGTAGCCGGCTAGAATTGGCCATGTTGCTCCTGGTGTACCTAGTGTACCGAACCTGGTAATGTTTTTGTGATGTTTTAGGGCGCCTTTAAACCAGAGATGATGCTCCTGGTATGTGAGTGGAATTTCAATATCCTCGAAAGGAATATATTCCTCTGGTGGTTCATCTTCTTTAAAGAAGTGAAACATTTTTGTTATTGGATTTGATTCTGGGAATACTATTCATGAATAGAATACCTCTGTCTGAAAGGATTTGTGTGCCTCTATCACGAAAACTGCTCTACCACCTCTTGGTGGTAGGCCGTGTTTTATAAGTTTTAGAGTGATGGCTCTCCTTAAGTTTGGATGGATGTTTATAACACCCTCATCGGTTTAATTTAAACCGGTAAAGTTAAAAGCTGTTACGACTGGGTTAGCCGTAGCTACACCGTTCTCCGTGTCATTGTCCCACTGTATGGACATTTGTTTTTTGAAAAATGTAGAGCAAGTTTCAAGGAAACAAAAGATAAGGTGCACAATATTTTGTAACACTGTATCCTTCAACGTTAAACAAACCAAAATAGCTAATATATATAGGATTTTTTGTCCTATTTAGCTTTGGCGGATATTTAACCGTACCCACTCCAGACGTCTTATGGAGTATATGAGTAGGGGTCTCTGAGAGAAAAGCACGACTGAGATACTCAGTATCTAGCGTTAAATTAGTGCCTTACCAAACCGTTGGGCGCCATGTAGTGTAGTTCCTATTTCCCTAATAGGCTCTGCGCATTGGAATAATATACCCTATAGGTTTGACATAGGACTAAGGTCAGTATGTCCCTATCGAGTATATTAAACTTAATTACTTTGTGCCAGCTAACTCAGAGGCCACTAGAAACTCCTTGTAAACAAGAAGGGAGTAGTTTCTGGCAACCGCATAAACATGACAACTTTGTTTCCCTTTAGTATCGGAACACTCTCAGAATCGTGGAAACAATAGATAACAGTTTCACTCAGCTAATCGTGCATGCTTAGTTTCCTCAGAGTTACACAGAAAGAATAGACGGGCGTTTCAATAAAAAGGATTTATTGAACAGTCTTGTTTCTCGTGTAAGAGATATGAGCTGTTATGATCACAAGACAGTATGCGAGATATATAATGTACAGCGTAAGCAGAAGAAAGAAATAATACTGCGCTAGCATTATCTTTTAGCTATGACACATATATGATACATAAATAACATAAGCTAAAAATGCGAGTACTCATACGATGCTTCTCTAAGCTAGTTCTACCCCAGTGTACCTAACCTAGTCTAGGTGTAGGGTAAGGTAAGAAGTAGGTGAAGTATTCTATAGTAATGTATACTAAGAGTCTGGTATGCCAAGAGTCCCTCTAGGTTCTAGTCAGCTCCATACCTTGAGAATGAGAGAGGTGGGAATCTCCTTCCGGATCTCGAACTCTAACATCCTGCGAAGGGAGTCAGATCACTGGGAGCTGGATTCTCTGCGAGCAGGGATGACAGCGTCTCTTCTCAGTGCGTCAGGCCGGGATACGGGCTCCTCTGAAGTCGAGGTCTCCTCTAACTTGCTTGGGCAAGGGAAGGTATATTTATACATGGTAGGTGCCTTGGAATGTTAGCATTGACGTGAAGTCGGACAGAGGAAGACGTCAGGAATGAACCCTTAAGGTATAGCGGTTCATGCTGAATAAATGATTTCTTGGAGAAATCAATAATCCTGTGCTAGGGGAACTCCCAAGAGCTTAAGGGTCTGGTTTCTAAGAACTCGTTGTGACGTTAGGGTGGATGGATGTCGGTGACCATGCCTGTATTTGGAGTGCATGGCTAATGCCTAAATAAGGACTGGGATTCTATGCCTATATAAGGGCAATGCGAATTGTGCCTATATAAGGACATGTTTCAGGAAAACCAATATACGGATACATAAAGTGGAATACAACACTGCCAGTGGGCTGATTACATTTCAAAGGAACCTGCCTGCAGCACACACAAAGGAAACTAACACCAGGCCTGCCATGTCTGTTGTCACCCTAGACTATTAGGAGCAGAGACCAGGGAAAGGGGAAGAACTGACCAGAACCAGGTTTGGGGGTAGGTCAGGAAATTCTCAAACACAGGACCTTCAAAACCACTCATTAGAACACTCCTGGACCTCGGGAAGATTTAGAAGTAGGAATACCCTGCTGCCAGAAGGACTGACCTCCTGCCGGAAAGACTGCTTTGCTAAAGAAGGAGCATTGGACCAGCTTGCCTTGATCCCAGGATAACCAGAGTGACCTCACTGGTCAGTTGGCTGACCTCCAGTGTGAGCTACAGGCACACAACAAACGTCCAAATACCTCCCTGCAACTGACCAGCAGACCAGCACCAACTGGGCCTCCCTGAGTCATCCTGCTGGTCCCTGCTGTAATGAGTCCTGATTCCCAAAAGGTGGCCTCCATGTCCTGGACCCTTGGCTGGCATCAGTGAGAGCTTTCCCAGAAGTAAAGATGAAAATCTTGAAGTTTTGGGCTCCACGCAACCACGAAGTAACCTCTTTGCGCTGTGGATCGACCGCTCGCTATGACTGCCAACATGAAGCTCAAGCAGGTCCTGTTCTTAGCTCCGACAGTGACCATCCATGCAATGAGAGACCTGCACTTCATGCTACAGCAATGACAGCCCGCGGAAACCACCAACGCGAAACTCCAGTGACGACCAGGACTTCGAGCTACAACAACTGTCCATGACCCTCGACCTGCTCTTCTCACCAGAAGTCTCCTCCTCACAGTCCCATTCCTTTTTTCTCAAATATTTTTATTAGAGATTTTATAAAGGGCATATGAATAAATACATTACAGAAGGAGATTCAAAATTAAAACAGAGATAAAAGCGTAAACAATTAATTAAGCACCATTGGAAAAAATACAATAAAACATATCTGTGCTACGTCAATGCCCCCCCCATCCTCGATCTGCCATTGGTAAATCGGAGCCCATATTGTTTTACCCAGTTTTTTAGCCCTCCTGCCTGTTCATTCATAGATCCTTTTTTCGAGGTTAAAAATGGATAGGAGGGGGGCGCTAGAGAGCCCACGGCAAGATGGCCGCACTGTAGTGCAGCTCGGCCGGCCGTGAGCTAAACTTCCAACATAATCCTAAGACATTGCCAGTCAAACAACACGGAATTGGGTGACTCTCGGCTGCCCAGATAGCTGGCACACGAGAAATGCGGAGTTTGCCATCAAGAAGCCCGTAATATCGTCGCATCTCCAGCAGCTCCAGGCAGGGTCAGGCAAATGGTGGACACCCTGCCGTTACGATAACAGGCGCCGCTCTGCGGAGAGCGGGGGCTGGCAGCTGCCACTGAGCCCACGGGGGACACCACGAGAATGGGTGATCCGGCCCTCCAGCCGCTGCTGACATGGCGGGACACAGTGTGGTGTAGACTGCGAGGTGTCGCCGCGCTCAAGTAACGGGGCCTGACAATGGCGGAAGCGCAACCCAAGTAAGCGGCGCACCGCTCCTGCCTACACCCGGGGGGAGTGCCTGTAAACATGGCTCGGCTGCTGTGCGAGACCCTTTATGCACTGGTAGGACCCGGCTGACAGTGATACCCTCACCTGAAGACTGTGGGGAGTCCCGGATATACGTCTGGCGGGCGCGCAGTCGAGGCCCCGGCGCTGCAACAGAAAGAGCACGCATGGCCTGTGGCTGCGACATGGCCTGAAAGGCATTAGCGACCAACAAGGGAACACCAGCAGGTGAGAGCACAGGAACGGCAGTGCGACCCGATTGCGGGCCATGCAGTGAGGTGGCAACCACACCAACCACAGTGCAGGCGGCCTGCGGCCTAGACGTGCCAGCCTCATCGAGACATCCAGCGGCACACAACACGCCCAAACGTCGGGAGACCCGCGAGCAGCGGCAGCAACCCCCCGCGTCCAGTAGAAGCACATATTGGCACGTTTTGGATCGCTAGTGCAGCAGCACAGGAGACATCCCCTCATCAAGTTTGCCCAAGGGTATGGCATCAGGCAGCACGGCCTAGTGTGCAGCGGGGGGCCCACCATATAGGCCTGGCAGGGCCAGTATGGGAAGGCAAGCCGGAGGCTCAAGCTCGCGCCACGTGTACGGAAATATAGTACAACCGGCTCGTTGGGTTCCGCTTCAACCGCACAATGGTGCATTTAGGCCAGTGAAGAGTGGAGTATCAGCTCTGGACTCCATACGGGAGGCTGCAGCTGGGACAGCTCATGATTACCCATAACAACAGCACGAGGGGGGGACGAGAAGCTGGACCGGCGCAGACGTGCTGTCGCACACATCATCTGGCCTGGCTGACCAGTGATAGCCCGGGCAGGCCCCCCAGGGCCGCAGAAAGACACAACCACATCATCCCACCAGGCCTCTCCGCCACGCGGTTCAGGAGGATAAGACCTTAGCTCACATAAGGCCATCGGCGGCTGGGTAGACATGGGGTGGCAGAGGCCTACACTGCGCACAGCGAAGCAGCACTAGTCGGACACAACCGCAGCTTGGTGCCCCGGGCCTAAGAGACAGGGCGACGGACTAGCAGAGGCTGCCTTCCCGGACAAATGGGGAAGACAAAGCCCAAGCAAAGTTGTCTTTCGAATCGAGAAAAGTCACCCGCCCCACAGGTGAGACGGCCCTGATGATGGCAGAACAGGGCATGAACCTACACACTCTTGCTGCCACGCTGGTGGCCATGCAGCAAAGCCTGTCCTCAATAGATGGCAAGATCAATCTCCTGAACCTCCGCATGGATCACATGTCGACTAAGCTAGATCAGCAAGCGAACAGAATCACGGAAATGGAAACCCGCCTTTCATCCACAGAGGATGTAACGCAAGAGCTACAAGATAAAAGACTCAACATGGAGAAAGTGATGGTCCTAATACAGGCTAAGAACGAGGAGTTAGAGGTGCGGTCCCGGCACAACAATGTCCGCATAGCCGGCGTGCCGGAATCGACGAACACGGGACGGATGGAACAGTACGTGGAAACATTGCTAAAAGAAATTTTTGGATCGGAAGAACTGTCCCCCATGCTGATTGTGGAAAGGGCGCACCGCTAGACTGTTAAACTATAGAGACCGCGACACAATCCTACTCCTAGCGAGAGACAAAGGTACCATCACTCATCAAGGCAATACACTGCTTTTCTTCCCGGACTTCACCATGGTGGTGCAGTCAGCCAGACGCGAATATCAACAGGTGAAAAACCGGCTCCAGAAAGTGGAAGTGGAGTACGCCATGTTATATCCGGCCAGATTGAAAATAACATATAAAGGCAAGGACAACATTTTTAGCACGCCCAAGGCGGCCATGGCCTATGCAGATTCCATACTGAAAGGTGGTAAACACGTCAGGCAGCAACCAGAAGAAGAAGACTGACCCCACACGACGTGGCACAAACGAGACACGGCCGCGGCGGAGCCAAATACATCCTTAACCACAGAGTAAGCTGTCATGATCCGTATATTCTTCAGACGGTACAGAGCAAGAATATCGATGTATTAATATCGTCCCACAGAAATATCGAGGTAAAAATATCGTGTGTAAGTAATATCGATGTAAAAATATTGTGGTAAAGAATATCGATTGTTAGGTAATTAATATCGATTGCAAAAATATCGAAGTGTTAAATATCGTTAACAAAAATATAGTTGTCAAAAATATCTATTCATTATTAATGTCATGTATTTTAGTATTTTGTACGAGAATTGTTAGTATTTTTATTATATGTGTTAAACTTTTAGTAGTTAATAAAAAATATTTAACTGGAATTTTGCGTTTTTAGTTCCGTAGCGGGTTGTGGGTTTATAGGGGAATATGGTGGGAAGTAATTTAATTATATAGATTTTAATAATTAATTATAGTATTTAATAATTATTTTTAAATTGAATTTTGTGTTTTTAGTTCCGTAGCGGGTTGTGGGTTTATAGGGGAATAGGGTGAGAAGTAATTTAATTATATGAAATGTATTTAATAATTTATATTTATTCATAATTGTATAATTGTGATGTTATAGTTATAAATGTGTAAATTAATTTATTAATAATTGTTTGATAATTAGTTGTTAATTATTTTAAATTAATTAATTAATAATTAATTATGTTAATTGCTTAATTAATTTTAGGTGTGTGAGTTCTTGTTTTTATAGGTGTAAATGGTGGGAAGTAATTAATTTTTTTATTGATGATTTATTAATTATTTGTTAATTAATTTGCATTAATTAATTTGTATTAAATAATTTGAATTAATTATTTAGTAATTATTAATTGTAATTATGTAATTAATTTTAGATGTGTGTTGTGGATATTATAGTGTCAAACAATGTATAATTAATGAATGTTTATTATTTATTTTTTAATAATAATATATTTAAATTTCAATATTAATTATGTTAATAATGGAAATAAAATTTAATAAAAATGTTGATGTTTATTTTTTATTGGTGTGGTATCCAGCACTTTCCCTACTGTTGCACTCACTGGAGTGGGAATAGTAATTTTTACACCTCCGCTATCCAACACTTTCCCTACTGTTGCACTCACGGGAGTGGGAATAGTAATTTTTACCCCTCCGCTATCCACCACTTTCCCTACTTCTGCACTCACTGCAGTGGGAATAGTAATTTTTACCCCTCCGCTATCCAGCACTTTCCCTGCTTTTGCACTCACTGGAGTGGGATTAGTAATTTTTACCCCTCCGCTATCCAACATTTTCCCTACTGTTGTATTTATTGTGTTGCAAAATGTATTTTTAATATTTCTTTTAATAGTTTAATGTGTTAATTAATTATAGAATGTTTTATTTTATTTTAAATTATTCATATATGTATATATTTTATTTTTATATAATTTAAAAAGTTTATAAATTAAGTAAAGATAATAGTTAATAGTTAATGTATTTGTACACTTTGTGTGTGTTTATATTTTATTTAATTAAGTTTATTTGTTACATTTAGTTAAAATATATATTAAATGTAATTTATTTTGTTAAAAATAATATTATTTAATATATTTTATTTAATTTATATATCTTTTTAAGTCGATATTTTTTACATCTATATTTTTTACTTCGATATCTTTGTATCAATATTATTGTACTTACCTGTTTAAGTATAGGAGTCGATATTTTTGTATTAGATATTTTTACCACGATATTTTTGTTAACTATATTTTTTACATCGATATTTAATCAGGGAACCCTTCAGACAATCTCAGTGCTAGACCAAGAGCGCACTGGCCTTCCTAGCCGCGCTGTGCTCACGACCCACCCCCTAACCAACTGGGGAGAAAGATGGGACTCTGGCGTACCCCCACAGTGGGTAAGCCCCAAACTGTTATATACTTCAACAATAGGAACACTGAGTATGTTACTATCGCTGTTCAGATAGTACAGGTTCTTTTTGCAGTAAGGGACATTCTCCAGCATAATTGGGATGCGGGAGTGGGTGGGGGGAGGGGTACTGTTCACTTTGCATGTCAAAGTTGTTCTGTTCAAGAGTCATGCAGCATAGTCGCAGAGATCGTGTTATTCTTACGTTGTATTTATACTTATATACCAGTGAGATATGACTGAGCAGGGTCGTTGTAAAATATAAATGTAGATTGTTGAAATGCGTAACTTGGAACGTGAGAGGATTGAATAATCCTAGAAAAGTTAGGCAGGTGCTGGCTTACCTTAACTGACACCACGTGGAGATAGCCATGCTCCAAGAGACACACCTCATCACACACACTGACAAGACAATGGGGCGGAGCTGGGTTGGGACTGTAGCAGCATCTTCCTACTCCACATATTCCCGGGGGGTTGTCGTTATGATTAAAAAAGGAGTAGAATTCCAAACAGACAAGGTGATCAAAGACGACCAGGGTAGATATGTAATCCTAACGGGCACACTGCGGGGGACCCGAATAGGCCAGATAAACATGTACGGGCCAAACACAGACGCCCCCGAGTTTTACACCGCTATCCTAAACAAGCTAAGGGACCTGCCACCTATGGAACTTCTATGGGGGGGCGACTTAAATGTTACTCTCAATGCAGAACAGGATAGGTCGCTAAATGCCTTGGAATATCATAAACAGGCTTCCAAAGTGGTGCTGGACTGAATGGACGAATTCGACCTCGTAGACACGTGGCGCCTCCGCAATCCCACTGCCAGAGAGAGCACTTATACGTCAACTGTACATGCGAGCTGGTCCAGGCTGGACTACTGGCTCGCCACGACATGAACCAATAGCTGGGTAGCGGAAGTTAGGCACCTCCAAAAGACACTTTCGGACCACAAGCCGGTGCTACTGGCATTAGATATACCCACCTACATGGCACCCCAATTCATGTGGAGATTCAATGCAAAGTCCCTACTAGACCCTGTGTACAGCGAGACTGTACGCGGGGCAGTCGAGGAATATTTTCAGTTAAACGTAGGATCGGTTGACGACCCGGGCATAGTGTCGGAGGCCTTCAAGGCCACTATCCGCGGGAAATGTATAGGCACAAGCGCAGAGATCCTCAAAGATATACGCCACAAGATGCACAGTATAGAGGTAACTATTAAAAAACTGGAGGCGGAATATGAGAGGACCCACAGAACCACGGTATTGGGACAAATCAGGGAGCAGATCACACTGTACAATGAGTTTACAGAAGACGAACTGAAAAACCTCACGCACAGACACACAGCAAGGGCATACGGTGAGGGAGGCCGTTCAGGACACACCCTAGCCCAGAACATCCAGACCAGAAGCGCGCAACACATAGTAACGCACATCACTGATGACAGTGGGGTGACACACTTTGACAATGCAGGGATCACCAAAACATTTAAGGCAGCATACAGCAAGATGTATAGCTCAGCCTGCGAAACGGACAGGGAGGATCTCGCGGACTAACTGGGGGACATAGCACTAGCATGGCTGTCTGAGGGGCAGAGGGAGTATCTAGCCCAGCCGATAATGATCCCAGAAGTTCAAGAGGCTATCAGATTGCTTCCGAATGGGAAAGCGCCTGGCCCGGACGGGCTCACTAACGAGTTTTACAAAACATACAACAAACTGATCAGCCCACACCTTGTGGCCATGTATGCTGATGCCCACGAGAAGCAGATCCTCCCCCCTACGCTGAGAGAAGCACTTATAATAACGCTTCTCAAGCCCGACAAAGCCCAGGACAGATGGGAATCATACCACCCACTGTCCTTAATTAACACTGACGCTAAAATACTGGCTATGGTGATTGCTATTAGACTGACGCCACTCATGCCGGATATCATTTTGCTGGACCAGTCAGGTTTCATCCCGGGACGTTCGACCTCCCACAACATAGGCACCATCTTTGCGCTACTACACCTTCTAAATCCGGAGCTGGAGGCAGTGGCTGTCCTCTTAGATGCAGCTAAAGCCTTCGACTCCGTCGAATGGGGCTATCTCTTCGCCATAATGCAAAGAATGGGATTGCCTAGAGTGCTGCTAAACTGGATTAAGCTCCTTTATACCGACCCAGTGGCCTGGAATAAAGTAAACTGGGGAGTGTCGGAGCCGGTGCAAATAAGGAGGGGAACGAGGCAGGGATGCCCCCTGTCACCGCTCCTCTTCACCATAGCCTTAGAGCCCCTAGCTTGTAAAATAAGACAGAGGCACGCCGACACAGCACTCCAATTCCACCAACGCCCAATAGGCATATCCCTCTACGCCAGCGACATGGTACTCTATGTCCGAGACCCCCACCAGAATTTGTCACGGCTTCTGCGCGAATATATTAGATTCGGAAGGCTCTCCGGGCTCCAAATTAATTGGAGAAAATCCACAGTGGTCCCCCTAACAGAGGTAACCTGCCCATGCCTGCTGGACTTCCCACTAGAGTGGCATACTGAACCAGTTAAATACCTGGGCATCTGGATACACAGGGACCCAGCAGAAGTTATCAGAGCCAACTACGGTAGGGCAATAGACAAGCTTGAAACACAGGTGGACAAATGGATCAAGCTCCCACTAACATTAGTGGACAGGATTGCCATTATAAAAATGGTCATTTTGCCTAAATTTCTATACCTTTTTAACAACATCCATATCCCCTTACCCTCCCACTTTTTTAAAACCATCCAAACGCATGTAGTCCGAATGGTCTGGGCGGGGAAACAGGCCAGAATAGGATGGGACACACTGTCACTACCCTATGCGCAGGGAGGCTTTGCCGCCCCCAACTTCCTACTTTATTATTTATGCACACAAGCGCAATATGCGCATTACTGGTACCACCCGGTACCATTCCTCCCACATTTAGCTACAGAAGAAGGGGACGCACACCCAATACCACTGCACAACATTCTCCCACATAAGAGGAAGGAAGCCCCCCGCACGGAAATTAACCCGGTACAAGCCACTTCCGAGGCCTGGCGTAAGATGGGCAAACTGGCCAACAAGCTGCCACTATATGCACCTGCCATGCTGCTTGCCAACCATCCCGCAATATCAGTGACAGATGACGCAGGCACCATTACTATGCTAGGGAATGCAGGGATCAGCACCTTAGGTGATCTGTATATAGAAGGGCAGTTTGTAGAGGCATCTGACCTACACTATATTAGTAATCAAACTCTACTCATTCGCTTCACTTACCACAGACTTAGAGCAGCCCTCAAGGCCCTATACCCGAGCTTCCCTGCCGAGCCGCCCACCCTGACCTCGCTACAAATGGTGATCACTAGCCCCCCCAAAAAAAGCTTGTGGCTAGGTTATACCAGGCAATGCAATTAGAATCAGCGCAAACCCACACTAGAGCGCTGGAGCGGTGGAATCTCCTGCTTGACACACCCCTCACCCAGGACGACTGGACGGTCTGTTGCAAGCTTACTGAAATGTTGACTCCAACGGTAACTTGCGCATTATCCACCATAAATACATTCACCAGACATACCACACACCTTTGCGGCTATGCCGGCTTGGTCTAAGTGAGGACTCCAGCTGCCGCCGCTGCGGGGCGCAGGACACAGATTTTATACACCTAGCGTGGAATTGCTTAAAAGTCAGGGAGTACTGGGAACAGGTGGTTGCATTTTACGTGGAGTTACGCAATGTGCATTGGAGTGCTCTGTGCAGACGTGTTTATTGGGACTCCAATACAAGACACCGCCAGCCCAAAGGAAACTACTGGCAGTCGCATTGTTAATGGCGAAACGTAGAGTATCCATACATTGGGACAGTAAACTTAGCCCTACGATCCGGAAATGGCTGACAGACCTGGTATATTGCAGAGATACCTTAAAAACGTCTGAGGAAGAACTCCCCGCCAGATCCCGACCTAAAGACTTTTGGGCACCCTTAACAACATACCTACTGGAACACCGAGACACTCTACCCGCGCCACCCTCAGCGCAGCTTGTAAACTCTGTTTAAGTACTCACTGTGAATATATGTGAAATGATTCAAAAGATTGATGTGCATATATGCTATGTAATGAACCAGGCACTGCTGCATGACTCAGTTATGTTGTTAACTGTATTATTGAAAATCAATAACAAAAAAAATGGATAGGAGACGGGCGAGCCATTGAGAATATGAGGGGGCCGCAGGGTCCAGCCATGCTGTGGAGATCGATATTCTGGCCACCGCCATGGCCAGAAATATAAAGTAAGGCTGGGCTCCATCTGCCCCCGAACTGCTGACCCCCAGCAGCATTAGCTCGGGCGTTAGCACTACTTTCACCTTCAGGGAGAACTCTAAAATTTCTCTATGTCTCTCTTCAAGGTTTCAAGTAGTGGACAAGTAGAGAACATATGGACCACATCTGCCCCGGGGAATTGACAACGGGAACAGCAGATACCCACTGAACCACCCCATTTGGCTATTTTTTAGCAGGGACATAATAAAGGTCTACGATTGCCTTGTAGTGCTGTGCCTGCAGCCCTATTCCAACGCAAACAGATCTCTTTGCACCAGAACTGAGAAGGTAACTCTGCAGCAGGTCTAACCTGGTCCCTGTATCCAATTCACGCTTCAGTGTGGTTGGCCTGAACTTGTGACGTTTCCCTGGTCTAGTGTGACAGGATAACTGCAAGTGGCACTTTGTGCTTGTTAGACCTGTCATCCTTAGGGTGATCTTCCCCCAAACATTTTGCCTGCTTACCTTCTCATTTTGCTGATTCTTTTTGCTGGCCTTAGGAATCTGAGCACTTTACCACTGCTGTGCTAAAGGTAAAAATATTGTTGCATCTTACATCCTTGTCTTACGTCCTGAGGAGGCCCAAAAGGAAGTGGCCAAAACGCATCAATCAGTATGTTTCGTGGAGTTTCTCAAACTAGAAACATGAATACAATGAAAGGACGCTATCAACTAGGAACCTCTGGGACTGAATTGTTTCCCTAAATTGGTCAAGTTTAGTGAATTGATGGAACTACCTCATGGTGGACTCTGTCTTTCCGCTAATGAGACACTAATAACAAGTACTTTCTAATGAATGCACCTGTTAGACCTGTCAACCATTGGGTGGTCTTCCCCCAAACGTTTTGCCTTCCCCCTTCTGTTTTTGATTAATTTGTTTTTGTTGGCCTTAGGACTCTGCACACTTAACCTCTGCTAACCAGTGCTAAATGGCTTGTGCTCACTCCTTTAAACTTGGTGAAATTGGCTTACACCCAATTGGGACATTTAATTTACTGGTGCGTCCCTTGTAAAATGGTACTACATGCAACCAGGCCCTGTAAATTAAATGCTACTAAACAGTTTTCAGGACCATACCTTCCTTTTTAATAGATGTAAGACATCACTACTTTAAGGCTTGCCTCTCCTATAGGATAACATTGGGTTGCCTTCTTTCATTTAATATGTAATAACTTTCAATTGGGAGCAGGTAGGAAAGACGAGTTTGATCTCTAAAGAATTGTAATTTAAAACCCTTTTTAATGGTAAAGTTGGATTTTAAGCCACAATTGTGAAAATGCCACTTTTAGAAAGTTGTTTTTTTCTTGCCCTAACCATTTGGTGCCTACAAGCTGTATCCTGGGTCACATAACCAGCTGTAGCTGGCAATTGGTCTTTGTGTATTGTTCCCAGACAGTGAGACAAAGTTGGAGTATGCATTATCAGGAAGGGCCATCTCTGTCAGTATGAGGGGGAGGAGATGTCACTTGCCACACTTGCACATCACAAAGGCTGTGCCTCGGCACACTCACAAAGGTTTCCACACTAGTCTTTTGTGCCCCCAGACAAGCAGGGGCCAGAGCACGGAGGTAAGAATTTCCAGGACACCTCTGTAGGGTGATGACTCTGGAAGTTTCTCCTTATTTAAAGTATACACAAAGTATAAATAGTGCACCCTGAGTCCCAACTCTTCAGTACACTTTTGTACCTGTGGAAGACTCAGAAAAAGGATTGCTGTGCTGCAAGAAGAACTGCTTTGCTGTCCTGCTACTCTGCTGATCTGCTGCCTGAGTGAGAAGGACAGGGCCTGCACCTTGAATCCAGGACCACCAGAGTCACTGCAAGGGCTAGTTGACTGGCCTACTGATCAGAGCCTCAGGAACAGAACAGGCTCTACCCATCTTGAATCCTGCACCTGGACTCTGCCTGCTGTGAGTCCTAACCCCTCAAGTGGTGACCCTCCAGTCCTGAACCCTTGAAAGTGCGGCTAAAGTTGCTCTGCTGGCCCATCTGTGGTTCCATCAGAACTGACACAGTGTGATGCAAACCCCATGCAACTCTTCGCAGCGCCTCATCATAACACATTCAGTGCGAGGTAGCCTAGATGCAAGCCCACGTCGCAGCCTGTCCACCTTTTCCGAACCACCGCTGTGAGAGGCATCTTCGATGCGGACCTCGCAGCTTCTCATTGGAATCAACGCAGTGTGATGCAGCATCAATGCAAGCCCCCCTCGCAGGCCTTGAAGTTCACCGCTCCCTGTGCAACGCAACACTGTACAACTAGGATTTAAGGTGCATTTCTCAGTGTGACTAACTTACTCCAAACCAAATCATTTTTTATAGAGTGCAGCAAAACACCCACAAGGGTCCCGAGGCACTGGAGCTGTATGCTGCTGCGTGGAGGTCTGATCAGTCAAACATCCAGGTCTTTAGTTTTCTTCTGAATTGCTAAAGTGATGGAGCAGTCCTGAGGTGCAGGAGGAGGCTGTTCCAAGCCTTGGCTGCCAGGTGCGAGAAAGAGCATCCTCCGCTGTTGGCTCAGCGTATCCACAGGGCGTACATGAGGGAGAGGGAGGCTGATCTAAGATGTTTGGTTGGTTGGTAGAAGGTCAGGCGTTTGTTGATGTATGCTGGTCCTTTGTTGTGAAAGCCCTTGTAGTCCCTGTATCTGACCCACGCTCCATCATGATCATCCTGAACTTGTGACCTTGTCCTGGTCCGACATGACCAGTTACTGCAGTTGACGCTATGTGCTTTTAAGTATTATTTTTACCTAAATCTGTAATCTGGTTCTACTAATTGGATTTTTGTTGTTTTGATGCCAAATTATTTATTAGATTTTAATCAATTTTTTGTGGGATTTTTCTTTTGTTGTGTTTTCACTTTATTTATGTTTGTATCCTGCATGAATACTTTACACATTGCCTTTAAGTAAAGCCTGACTGTTTTGTGCCAAGCTACCAGAGGGTTAAGCAGAGATTAATTTGGGGTTTGCTTATGTTTCGCCCTTACATGAATTGTGGTTGCTGCTTGAGTAGGGTTTCACCTCCTAAAACATTAACCCAGTTGTTCACAGTGCCGAAAATCGTTTCTAGAGAAATTGGTGTTGTGTGTCTTTTTCAATGTTTTCTATTGATGTATTGCACATACCTTGGAATGGTGTGATACCATGTACTGTCAAACAAAAGCAAATTAAATTGCATGAATAATGTACATTCCAATAGTGAGCAACACCACTATTATTGATCCCCATAGAGGTATACATGAACAATCCCTATAGAGCGCCTTTCTTTTGTTATGTTTAGTCGGCCCAACTTCACATAGAGTGATTCCCCCTCCCTTCTTTCTTGTACAATGATGTTATTCTTCAGCATCAGTATTTTCGAAAGCCATTATTGATATTGGAGCATCATGGCCCACAGATGTCACAAATCCATCAATGGAGAGCCCTGGAACTGTCATGGAAGTGCTTCTGTGGCAACCCCTGGTGGGTAAACAAAGGAGGGAAATTGTTTTTTCTGCTCCTTGGTGCCAGGACATTACCTTTATGTGTTTAGCACCACAGACGTAATACTGAGAACATGCTGAGCACATCCTTAGTGCTAAAGCAGTTCAAAAACCACCACAGGTAAAGTCAACATATTGTTGCAATGCTAACCTAAACCCACTGCATTTCTCAAATCATGGTACATTGCGGAATCGTAATTCACGTGCACAGCATGTGTTGCCTATAACTTCATACATGACACCACTGATGGCATCTCAAATGACGTAATAGATGGCATCACTATTGACATCACTGATGATGTCACTTTTGACATCACCAATGACATCATTGATAATGTGTGATTCACAGTGAGTATAGCAGAAGATAGCACAGGATGTGGTGTAAGAGCACACTCTAAAAGTCTGAACATTGCTGTGCTATGTAAGGAAGGTAATGGATAGATGAGACCACAGAGTTCGCTTGAAAGATATCCTATTTGCATACTGTTCACGTAGTCTGGAATGGTGAATAGAGGATGACAGGTTTAAAGGTAGTGTTCAGGAAATGCTCATAGGCAGTTCCTTGAGACTTTTAACCATTAGGTATGAGCTTACCTTGTACTAAACAAGAAAAAGGTGTGCATTGTAAGGTTAGGTGTTTTAGAACTAAAGTTAAGTAGGAATCCATGCCAAAGGCCATGGTCTGTGATAATAGGTTAAAGAGAAAAGGGAAAAGATTTGACATCATACTTCATTCTGAGTGTATTATGCACTGAGAGTTGGTATAGGATTTTCCAACTGTAATCTAGGGATGGCACAGTGAAGAAAGACAGCGAACTGTGTCTTACACGTGTGCCTTTTTGGTGTGTCAGAGTATGAGAGATACTGCAAACTATTCTGCAAGACATTGGGGCCGATTCCGATTCAGGCCGGAAATCTCCCCGACCGAGCCGGACCCGGAGAGATTCCCGACCGAATCGGACCCTAGCAGCCCGACCGAACGAGTACGATGTGCACGTATGCCATCGGACTCGATTCGGTCGGACTCCCATTGAAGTCAATGGGAGCCAGTCGTACGACGCGTACACGGGCTCCCATTGACTCAATGGGCACGACGCGAACAAGGGCGCCCCTACAGCGTGTTCGCGCCGATGCGGGTCGCGCCGTACATGCACGTGTAGGGGGACCCATGGGTCCCCCTGTGTGCGACTCGCATGCCTACGCTTCCAGGGGGTCCGACACGGATCCCCAAAGTGCGGCTCCGACAGCTCCTTGGAGCCGGACTGCGCGAGTCGGTCGGAGCGGTCGAGATGCGCATCGTACTTACCCGGCCGGGGAACGTCTCCATTGCGTGGTGCGAGTCGTCCCCGTGCGAGTCGGTCGGAGCGGTCGGGTCCTGCGAACGAGTCGGTCGGAGATTTCGCGAGCGCACGCATCGTACTCGCTCGCCCAGACGCACGTACGATTCGGTCGGGAAAGAGGGCTCCGAATCGGATCCGGTAAAGCCGAATCCGATTCGGAGCCCTACCGGCCGAGATCGGAATCGGCCCCTTTATTGTGAGCAGTGCATCCACTTTTCAGGATGAGTGTGGGAGAAAGGTGGTGAAAAAGGCCATCAATGTTGGCCATACCTGAAAGAACTTTTGTGAACAAAACAGTGCAGTAAAATGAATTGTATGCAGTAACTGTTTTTGCAAAATCTGTTCCTACATGTAAATTTCAGTTTCATGTGGCAATCTAATAATTGGATATAAAAACAAGGTCTGGGTGGTGAACTCCACTCCTTCCACGTAGTTTGCAGAGCTTTCCACACTCTGCGCTCATGCGGAGCATGGGGAGTTCTGGAAAAAAACTCTGCTCTGCAAAGTGGAGTTTTTTCACTGCTCGCCAACATTAAGTTGGCGAGTGAGGAAGATCCAATGCTAGACCACCTCCGAGCGAGATTTCTCAGCTCAGCTCAGGCAGTCCCGGATGGTCGCGACTGCTCGCGTTGAGAAACCATCCGTTCGCGTTGAGGAAGCTGCCGCTCGAGTAAAAAATCTACTCGAGTGGTAGAAAGAAGCAGCGCCCTCTTGCGCTGTGTGTGGTGCCATTTGCGCTGATTTTCCAGCGCGGGACAAACACCTGGTGCTAAAAATAAATGCAAAAGGCACAAACAGCACAAACTAACACACTTTGCCACTTGCGGAACTCCCCATAGTGTGGCAGAGTTTTTTGGTCACTTTCCGCCGCGAACCCAGGCCTAATAAAACTTGACCTAATACCATACAGTAACTTTATTTGCCTCATGGTTTTTGTCCCAGTTTTCCTAGCACCTGTATTGTGTTTCTGTGTCTACTCACCGTTATGTCAAATCTGTATGTGTTGAAGCTCTAGTCTTCTTCTACCGTGTCATCATATCTAAGATCGGTAATAAATAGAGAAAAAATGATTTTGAAGATGCTAACACAGTTTTACATTTCAAAGGACTACATTATGCTGCTGTTACTGATAATGTAGAAGCCTGTCATCTGATTCTATTTTTTTTAAGTTCAAAAAGTAAGTTTATTAGGAAAACAAGTGATAAAGTACAGCACAATATGAGGGGGGGTGAAGGAAAAGAAAAAGGGAAACATAAAAGTTAAAAGTATCATGTAAACATATCAAGGTTGGAATGAAAATGCATTAAAAACAAGAACCTATCCATAAAGCATTACAATGCATGTAACAGCCTTATAACAACGTAACATTGACCGCAATATTAGAACATATTCTATAATATTAATATCTAAGATAAGGAATGTCATGGAGGCTGAGCAACTTCTTGTTGAGCTGGAGTTAAAGAAAAAGAGTGTTTAGCACTACAATCAATGAACAATGTAATAGGTGACCATACAATAGAGCGCTTCATGGCTAGATGAATGGGATGAACACAAGCTGTATCCAATCTGTGGTGATAACACACTGCATACCACCAAGCTTGGAAAGATACATTTTTAAATTCTTTCCAATTTTTAGTGATCTGTTGAAAGGCACCTGCCAACAAAATGTCTACGCTCTTGGTGCTGGATGTATGATTTTCCCAAATAGGAGATAAACTACCTAAAAATAGATGTGTAATAGAGAAAGGGAAATTGGAATTAAAGATAGAATTAATTTGACCCCAAACAGAAGTCCAGAAGTTAAGTAGGTGAGGGCAAGTGAAAAGCAGGTGTTTTAAATCAGCTACTGGGGAGGAGCAGGACCAACAAGTGTCTGGTACTGTAACATGCCATTAATGTAATACGACCGGGTGTATCAAAAGCCTGTTATAGACAAAAAAATAACGTTTGCGTAACATTCGCCTCTCTAGAAGTTTTCCTAATTTTTGACCATATTTTGTTCCACAGTGAAGAAGGCCAATCAACTCCAAGATCCTCCTCCCAAGACAATTCAACTTTGGTCTTTGATCTAACGAGCAGCGAGGATCGTATATGGGTATAAATATTGGAAGCTTTAGGAAATGAAAGAAGAAAGGCCAATAAATTGTTAACCACAGGAGTTGTGGGGTGTATTTGAAACTGAGTGTATGCAGTTAAGAGGGCCTGAGAGATTAAGTTATATTTGGACTGGAAGGAAGGGGGTAAATGAAAAAGACGACCAGCCTCAGAAAAAGATAAGGTATTATTTTGAGAAAACAATTGATGTGTCCAAATCAAACCCCTGTTTCTCCAGGATTTCCAGTAAATAGGTTTCCCGCCAATTAAAATAGATGTGTTATACCATAAAGAAGAGTTAAGAAAGGAATCTCGATCGGTCGGAGATGGGGTTGGAGAAAAACTCAGGAGTTTGCAAGTATATTTAAGAATAGGAGTAGATAAAGATGGTGGTCTACGGGTGAAGGAAAGAAATTCCTTAAAAAAGAAAGGAGAGAGAAAGGAACGTTCAAGTACTACCCACAAAGGACATTCCAGTGAAGAATCAGAAAGCCATCTCGAAGCTTGGCGAAGTAGGAAAGATCTATGATAAGTGGGGAAATCAGGATAGTTAACTCCACCCTCTGCTTTAGTTTTAGTTAAACGCAACAGGAACATGCGAGGTGGCTTTTTGTTCCACAGAAAAGAAGATAAGATAGAGTTAATTTTTGTAAAGAATTTTGAAGGAATGGGGACAGGGATATTGGAAATGGTGAATAAAACTAGAGGACCCAGCATCATCTTGATGGTATCTAAACGACCCCACCAAGAGAGATATAGCGGGTGCCATTTAGGGGTTAGAGAGGAAATTTTGTGTAAACATTTCTCCATACAGAGAGTTAGCGTTGTTGAAATTAAAGGAGTAAAGTAAAGACCCAAATATTTAATGTGATGTGGGTTCCAAGCAAAGTTAGAAGAGCTAAAATCATCTTTGAATGTATATTTAGTGAGAGGCAGTATTTCACATTTATCGCGATTAAGTTTATAGCCAGAGACAGAGGCAAAAAGATCCACTTCTTGTAAGAAAGCAGGGACAGAAGATTGAGGATCAGAAAGAAATAATAAGATGTCATCAGCATAAGCTGCTAACTTAAATTGAGTGTCTTTAGTTTCAAAACCCTTTATATCGACATTTTGACGAATCCTGGACAAAAAAAGTTCCAGGGCTAGATTAAAAAGGAACGGAGATAATGGGCAACCCTGATGTACCCCTCTTTTTAACTCAAAATAGGGAGATGAAGTACCATTCACAAAAACGGCTGCTCTTGGATTAGAATATAGGATAGAAATTAAAGAAATAATTTTGGAGCCAAAACCGAACCATTTCAAAGTGTGAAAGAGGTTTGACCAATTTACTCAATCAAATGCCTTCTCTGCATCCAATGCGATTGCAGCTAAAGAATGGGGTAAGTGTAGGGCTTTCGATAAAATATCGAACAACAATCGAGTATTTTCAGAGAGGAGACGGCCCTTAACAAAACCAGACTGTTCTGCGCCTAATAATTGGGGGAGGAATGATTCAAGACGAAGAGCAAGGGCTTTGGAGAAAATTTTATAATCAATATTGAAAAGAGAGATGGGTCTATAGTTTTTGCAATATTTCAAATCTTTCCCCTCTTTGGGTATTAAACATATAAGAGCTTCTAAAAAGGAACCTGAGGATTCTCCGGACTGTGTAAAAAGATTTAAGAGGTTGAGTAGTTTAGGAAGAAGGATAGGAGCAAAGTGAGTAAAAAATTAAACTGTAAATCCATCAGGTCCCGGTGCTTTGTCCTTCTTAAGTGATTGTAAAGCAGAAAGAAGTTCATGTTGTGATAGGTCAGCTTCTAAGGGGGTAAAATCTATTTGGGTGTTAAAGGATTTGTGGATACCTGAAAGAAATTGTGTAATGTCAGATTCGGAGGGTGAAATCTCAGGAGAATTTTGTAGAAAAGAAGAAATTTGTTTAATATTTCTGGGACTTTAGTTCATAGTTTATTGTGTTCGTCAAAAATGGCATCAATATCAAACTTGTTATGTTTAATTTTTAAGTAATTCACCAAGAGTTTGCCAGCCTTATTCTGACCACCATAGAACTTTGCACTTGACTTCAACAAATATAACGAGGCACTGTCGGTTGATTCCTTGCTAAATTGTAATTTTGCCTTAATAAGTTGTGAGAGACAATTCTTGGATTTTGAGGAGTAATAGGTGTGTTCTAGCCTCTTTATCTCAGCCAAAAGATCACTGGTAACCTTACGGGCATTTCTACGTTTCTTGGAAACAAAACCAATAATGAAGTCTCTAGCTGAAGCTTTGAATGCATCCCAAACAACGGTAAAATGAAGGTTATCCGTTTGATTAAAAGAAAAATATTCATTAGAAAAGAAAACAAAAGAGGAGTGAACATTTTTGTCAAGAAGAAGTGAGTTATTAAATCTCCATCTTCTAGGTAAGTTAGATTTTAAAACTAAATCCAATTGAACGGAAATAGGAGCATGGTCCGATATCAGAATAGAGCCAATGACAGCACTTCTTAAAGTTTGGGATAAATTATGTGAAACAAAAAAATAATGTAATCTGGATTGAGTTTGATGGGCTGGGGAAAAAAACGTAAATTCCCTAGTGGTGGGGTTACAAATTCTCCAGGCATCAATGAGTTTATATTGCTGAATGGTTTGAATGAATAATTTATGTGCTTTATGAGGTTTGAAAGAAACCAGTGAACTTCGATCTGTGAAGGGATCCATCACTTGGTTGCAATCACCAGCGAGGATAAAGATGTCATCAATACAAGAGGAAATTTGCTGAGATAAAGAAGACCAAAACAGAGGATCTCCAATAGTGGGCACATAAACATTAAACAAAGATAGCGGAACACCTCCCACTTGTATTTTAGTAAATAACCATCTACCCTCCTCATCAAACTGTTGAGAAAGCAAATTAATGTTTAACGATTTGTGACAAATTGTAATGACTCCATTGCGTTTACCATCACCTGGAGAAAAAAAGACATTCCCAACCCATCCCTTCTTCAACTTTAAAGATTCTGTAGCATTTAAATGGGATTGCTGCAAACAAACAATATCTGCTCCTAACTTGGATAAATGCGTTAATACACGTTGTTGTTTGATGGGAGAGTTCAGACCTCTGACATTCCATGAAATGATTTTCAAAGACATAAAAGCAATAATAAGATAACAAGAAAAAGAAGGCCCATTAAGACCATCAAAGCACATAAGGTAAAATGTATAACATTCCAACTATAAGAGCATAAAATGTATTGATAAAGAAAAATTGAGAACGATGGATAAAAAGGAGAGCAAGGGAAAAGAAGCCAAGAAAAATAGGTAGGGAAAGACTTAGGTAAAAAAGTGAAATACGACAAGAAGAATAAGGAAGAAGAAGAGAAAAGAGAAGAGGGAAAACGGTCATGAAAGTAGGAAAGACAATAGAGAGAGTAAAAATAGGAAGAACAATAGAAAAGGAAAACGGAGCAAAGTAGAAACGCATGTGGGAACACATCATTGAACTGAAAGAAGGAGAAAGAGAAGGAAAGAAAAAGAAATAATACAGGGATTGAAAACGAGAAAAAAAGAAGAAGGAGGGAAAAAAGAGAACAACAGTGAAAAAGATACAACATACCTAATTTCACAAAGGAGTGGGGGGAGGTGAAGCCACGAATGACGAATGGCGCATCCAGACCCAACGAAACGGGGGACGAGAACAAACCACAGGAAGTCATATAGGGTGAGGGAACAAAGCAAATGCGAACCTCAAGAAACCTGTAAAGAAGGGGGTAGAGAAAAAAGACAAAAAGATTCATCATAACAAGGAAACAGAACAAACAAAATATGACGACAGAACAGCAAACAAATAGTGTAGATTAAATATTCATCGTAACAAAGAAACAGAACAAACAAAATATGACGGCAAAACGGCAAACACATAGTGTAGATTGAAGTATTAGACATTAAAACCTAGGAACAGTAAAACCAGGAAGAAAAACCATTGCATTGTACAAAAGAACCAGTTTAAGCAATGCGGAAGGATGAAGCTCCAGACATATCCATAGAATCAGTTTTATTAAAATTGATGAAACTTTGCAATTTGACAGGGTCTTCAAAGGTCGTCGTTTTGTTGTTGTAAGTAACCTTGAAAAGGCAGGGATGAAAAAGGCCATATCTAGCACCCATATCTCGTAGAGCAGGTCTCATGTTCAGGAATTCCTTACGCTTGTCTGCTGTGGACTTAGCATAATCTTGAGCGAAGAATAATGTAGAACCAGACCAAGAAATACGTTGGATGGATTTAGCTGCTGATAACACCTTGAGAAGATCCGTGTACTCGAGGAAACACATAATGACCCCTCCTGGTCTCCGAGAAGAGGAAGTATCCATGCGTTGATGACCAAGTCTGTGGGCACGTTGGATATTGAGTGTAGTTCCTTCAGGTAGGTGTAACAACTTAGGAAGAAAAGATTTGAAGAAAGATAAGGGGTCCAACCCCTCTGAGCCTTCCGGAAAACCATAAATGCGAAGATTATTTATTCTATTTCTATTTTCCAAATCTTCGACCTGTCGCTGCAGTGCTGTAACTTGAGACTCAAGAATATCAACTTTCTCCTGTGTGTGAGTGAAGGAAGAGACACTCTGCTCCATCATAGTGAGTCGTTCATTCATCTGGGACCAATTCTCTGATAAGAATTGCAACTTGGTAGAAGTGTCTTCCATAAAGGGGCAAAGAGCCCTTATCTCTTCCAATAATACTTCCAAAGATACAGGTGAGGAAGCTTTTGAAGGAGAAGGCGGGTCTTTTGTCAGCCTTTTAGCAGTAACTTTGCCAGCTGTGGAAGTACCTGCATTGAAAGAAGAAGAAGTTTTGGGAGCAGATGCCAACAAGTCTTCCATCTTGGAGAATTCAGAGAAGATTCTAGAGTTTTTGATAAACGTATGTGTGGTACGTGGTGCAGAAGAGCTTAGTTTTTTCAATCTTCCCATAAGAGAGATACAAATATGAAACGTTAAGGCTCAGTGTTACAATATGCCAGTGAAATCAAAATCACACCTTTGTGAAAAGGTATTGATGCGTAAATAGTATTAGAAGTCAGCTCCAGCAACGCAAGCATTGGAAGAATTACAGAAAATGGGGAAGTATCTGTAGAAAAGCTGTCACAATTGTTTCCAAAACGCAGAAGCCTAAAGCAGGAACTCCTCTATTGGTGAGCGTCGGTATTTAAAGCATATCTGTTTAAAGTAAAGAACTTCTTGCTAATAATATGCCTAATACTGTTTGACGTCTGCACTGAAAAGATCACCAATTATATATTTTTATTTATCAATGTACAGAGAGCCTGCAGGGATTTGAAAACACAGCAGGTGTGCATGCTGCTCCTCAGGTTTCCACCAAAACCATTATTTCTCTCAGGCAGAGCAACAATAGTGTGAAATATTGTCTAGTTAAAATGTGCCGCAAGGAGCAACATCACCGAGCCCAAAGGTTTTAGGTAATCTGGTTTCTATAGCAGGTTGTCAGCTAGAACACAATCTGACAGAAAAAGGATGGTAAATAACGGTATGCAGCAATGTAAGCAAAGTCATAAGCAAATAATGGTCATGTGACGTCTCCTTAAGAACTGGGACCTCATTATAAGGATGCCTCAGGTGCCCAAACGGTATGTGGCAATGTAAGCAAAAGTCATATGTAAATAGTGGTCTTCTGATGTCTCCTCAAGTATTGGGACCACATTATAGAGGGTGCTTCAAGTGCCAAAACAAGGAAATGCCATAAGTATAAAGCGCGCCATAAAATTGCCACCGGAACGTCTCCTCACGAGTGAAGCGGTGGAACCAAAATGGCGGTCGCGCTCAGCATTTCTGAAGCACCGAGCGCGACACGCTGAATTCACCTGAAAATAAGCAGCAGGGAGTCCCGGAAAACGAACAGCTCAGGTCCACATGACTTCCGACGGCCGATATCCCTCACCAATTTCAGTCTGTGGGCTGCAAAAAGGTGGAGGTCTCGGCCCGTTCCGCGGAGCTCTACGGGAACGCCGCCATTTGTGTCGGGCGACAAGCCACGCCCCCCATCTGATTCTATTTTTGACTTTATATAGCGCAAACGAAACTTCAAAATGTTCGTGAAAGATCTGGCTGCAGAATTTTTAATCTATGCAGCACGCCCGAGCATTTTTTTTTAAAGACAAGGCAGAGAACACAACAAATATTACTACAAGACATCAGATGCTGGATCTTTTGGGGTTTCTTTTTCTTCTCAAAACTTTTTTAAACTTTGAAACCGATTTTCTACTTTGGGTGCACCGCTTGAGTTTGTAGACCCCGGGCCCGGCAAAAACGTCTCACATCATGTGAGTCACATGCGTGGGTTAAATTGGGGTGTGGGCCTATTTGATAATCTGACAATATTGCTCTAACACATGGTAATTATAATAAAGCATTGTCCCCTTTCAGAAGAGCTCTACTTGACATCATTTTTCAATGGAGAACAGTAACTTTCATTTTCCGTCTAACATTTCTATGAAGCAGTCTACCTGTTACTTACTAAAGGAAAACCTCACCATTTGGACCAGCTACCTAGTGTCTGGAATATTCGAAGTTTTCCACATGTCAGCAACCCACAAAAACCATGTTTCGAACAAGCAGAGACTGTTGTCTCTCAACGCCCTCTGCGTGGAAGAATTTGCTTCCAGAGCATTGCCGGGGATTTGGACTCCAACCCACCTCTGCGTCCCCGAGTAGTCTTTATTTTCCAAGAGCCGAGGTTGTCTCTATTCCAAATGGGCTTGCTTTCTACCCATAATTTATGAATGTTCTGTACTTTCTACGGGAGGGACTTTTACTGAACTGCGGTATTCGGATAATAGATGCACAATAGAATAATAACATTTGAAATAAAATATTCCAAAGCGGGTTTGCTTCTTCAGAAAACAAGCATGAGTCAAGTCACTGTGGTGCACAATGAGCTTGTGGGCTTTAGATACAGCATCACTTATCAAAATGATTCAGAATATTCCATTGTCTAAGAAAATATTTTATTTTTAGTATGACTATAATGAATGCTGTCCAACTGTTCACAATATGCCTCTTGCATGCTTCATAAATCTATTCAGTAGTTGCCAAAAGATTAATTTTGATAAGAATACTGGATTCATTTTGCGTATATTTCATAAAGAAAGTTTTAGATCCAGAAAGAGACATGTGTATTTTGCGTTTTCTGGTACTTATGTTTAATAATATCGCTTTAATCTGAAAGGAAACACATGGATGTGGATCTAGAGACAGTCTTGCGAAAACAGTGCTGAGTCTGAGTTTATAATGATCAAATATTTTGCAGGTTCATGCCATGTATCCATCCCTTCGATACTACATCAGGATACAGGTTTAATGTGCCCATTTACCGCAGTAAAAGACTGGTGATAAAACAACATACATAAATGTGGAAATGCCAGTGGAAATGATATGTCACAAGTCATTCCCATTTCTGTGTGAAAAAGCTAAACTTGTGGTAATCCTGACTATACGAATAAAATTATCAGGGGTGTTACTACATATTTGGAACGAAAATAATGACAACCTGAGAGTAATTATGAATGCCTCTCTGCCAGCCCAGCAGCATATTAAAATGTGACTAGGCCCTTACATTGCTTTTTGAAACTCTTATTCCCACTCTCTTTCCTAATCCAAGTTGGAGACCATTATGTAAGCTATCACTGGTTCCAAAATGCCTCTAAACTATTATTTCCAAATGTTTCATTTAGACACTGTTAGTCATGCACAGATGGACTGAGTGAAATTTGTAAGGAGGCCCACATAGGGATCATACCTCATATGTTCAAAAGAGTTTTCATTAGATAGGAGATTAGGCTGTCTTTCAAGTTCTTGTGGCCAATTTTACAAAGTATTTTGGCTTGCAAAGTAAGGGGCTTATTTACGAGCCCCCTGCGCTGCTGGAGCATCACTTTTTGAGATGCTACAGCGGCGCAGATTACAAAATCATATCTATGAGGCCACGCAAAGCCACTATGCATGGCTTTGGATGTCCTCATAGATATGGAGTAAGGCAAGGCCGTACAGGCCCCAGTGAACAAAGTACCTTTCCTGGTCGTGATGCCGATCCCATGCAGTGATGGCGATGGGTCGGATCCGCAGGCGAGATGCTGGGCCGAGATGCGTTTTTTCTGTAGAGTGATGTGCTGGGTTTCTCTACACAGCAGAGGGGTGCGTCGATCTTTCCGAAGTGCTTCGGCAGTGATGCACGGTTCTGATGTGTCAGGCTTTCGAGCAAAGTGCTGATTTTACTCTCGCAACTGGGGCGATGGGCCGGTTCTGCTACACACAGACATGAAATGCGTCAATGTCTGTGTTGCAAATATCTGGGTCCACTTTCAGTGAGCCAGGCACAGGAGCAGGGGTAGTGACTTTGATATCCCTGAGTCTCAAGCAATAGGAGGCAAGCCAACAAGCCCTTGGAGCACAATTGGAGAAAAAGGCAGAGTCCAGCTCCCTTTAGCAGAATCAGAGAGCAGCAGGCAGCAGGTCAACACAAGAGAAAAACAGGCCTTCCAGGTCAGCAGTCCTGCATTGAGTCCTTTAAGCAGCACAGCAGTCATTCTGACACAGTGCAGTTATAGGTCCAGAAGTGTCTGATTTTGGGGGGTCAGAGACCCAGCACTTACACCCAAATATGCCTTTGAAGTGGGGGTGACTTTAAAGAAGGGTCTTTGAAGTGCACACAGGCACTTTCTTCCCAGGCCTGGCTCCAGACTATCAGTAGGGGTAATCAACCCTTTGTGTGGGAAAGAGGACACTGCCTATTCAGGAGTAAGTGTCAGCTTCCCCCTCTCTTCCTTCCCACGAAGAGCTATCAGAATTAGCGGTGGTCGGTGAACTCCACTCCGCCGGCAGAGCCAGCAAAGTTTTTACCACTCCGTGCTCCACTTGGAGCGCAGAGGTCACAAAAAACTCCGCCTCCATCAGCTGCGTAGTGGAGTTTATCGGTGCCGGCCCACCCCTAGTATGAAACGGTAGGTTGGTGTGAGTTATGCAACTGATATCCATTAAATTCACTTGTGCACCATGTGAAACTCTTTTATACTGACCTTGGAGTAGGAATTGAGCAATAAGCTTCTCTTTTTAAAATGCCTTCTTGTTAGGTTACATAGCAGGATGTAATCGTAGCATGGCTAAAGGTTGGCCAGGCGCTTTCCCTTAAGGGTAGCGAGTGAGGCGCATTGACATCAATGCAGAGTGAGGGATTGGGTGACTGTTAGACTTGGCATCTTTGGCATGGTTTCCCCTGACTTTTTGCCTCTACTGCTTGTATTTTTGATGCTGTGCTGGATTTTGTTTTTGCTGGCTTAGATGCTTTGGGCACTTTGTCACTGCTGATCAGTGTCAATGTGCAAGTACTACCTGTGTAAATTGTTGTTACAATTGGTTCTCCCTGATTGGCATATTTGATTTACTGATAAGTCCCTAGTAAAGTGCACTGAAGTGTGTCAGGCCCTGTGTGTCAAATGCTACTAGTAGGACTGCAGCACTGATTGTGCCACCCACATGAGTAGCCCTGAAAAGGTAACTCAGACCTACCACTGCAGTGTCTGTGCGCAGTTGTTAACTGCCATGTCGACTTGGCAAGTGCACCCACATGCCAGCTGACAATGAAATTGCGTTTTTTGGGTCATATATTTATCTAAAGGTGTTCTCCTGATCTCAACTTTTTGCCCGTAAAAGTAGTAACAGTGTAAAGTAAATGTATGAAAAATAACTGGACAGCTTATTAATTCGTACTGTGGCAAAACGATGTTCCTCCCTGAATCCCAGTTCGGTACCCGGAAAACCCTGATATCTGTAATTTGTTTTTTTAACCAGATTACATGCACCAAACCACAGCACCTCGATGTGGTTTTGCTGCAGAATAAAATGCTGTCTTTTAAGCCCTCCACAGGTTTTTCGAGCTATGTCTGTTTTAAAACAATTACGCAAAATTAGCCTTTTTAAAAAGGGTTTCTTTCAGGCATACACTAATGTCAAAATTACACCTATCACATTTTCCGTAACATACCTAATGGGTTCATTCATTTCCTTCATTTCCTCAAATAGTATGAGCGAAATTAGCAGGAAATGTGACAGATCATCAGTATCTGCAATATAAAGTGCAGATGTTCAGTAATATATTTTTCCTTACCACTTTGAATATCTCCATTCACATTGAACACATATTTAAATTCATTGTTTTTTATATGGGGCTGACTAGATCCCAAAAACAGGGTGAGAAAGTGATTATGTTGTTATGTTATGTTATAAAGATTATTACCACGCACAGCTACTCACAAGAGCGTCCCAGCGCTAGCATGAACATGCAAAAAATAACACAAATTATAAAGTTTTACATAGTTTTATACAAGTATGAGAAGGAACAAGAAGGTATATAATACTCAGGTTATAATAGATGAAAAAAGGAATGCGGGCTCATCGCTGACAAAGGCAGAAGAAAAGGGTAGTAGATAAAAATAGTAGAGAGAAGCCATAAGGATTATACATGAGAAAAAGCGTTGGTCTGGCTTTGAGATATTGAGTAAGAATGTGGTAGAATTTGGTTTAAAGCTCAAAGTCATGAAATTTCTATTGCAACTTCTTTCTGCGAATGCTTTTAATTTCCATCTATGAACATTCATTTGAGATTTTCAAAGACACATTATTTATTTGCATATCTCCAGATTAGCCAGTTATTCTTATTTATTGATCTCTTTGAAATAAAGATTTGCCGTGGATGGGTAAGATTTATTTAGCTTCTTAATTTAGGTGGAATATGCATCATAAATGCCAGCAAAATCTTTGTGCCACCTTAACTCCCAGTCGCCTTTCCAAGATCTATTCTTGATTTATAATGTTCTTTGAAAAACCTGCTCTGAACCCCATCAGTTTCTGACCTACATGTTTTATTATGTAGTGAAAATTAGTCCAGCTTTTTCACCCGAAGGGGCATATTTACAAAAAAGTCACACAGCACAGCAAGTCACCTTGCTGCGCTGTGGTGCATGACAGGGAAAGGGCAGGAATGCGCCGTATTTAAAAGAATACGAGGCACTCCTGTCCTTGTCTCTGCGCTGGCACCGTTTTGGTTGCCTAGCGCCAATGTAGGCCCCCTTGCACCATGGTGCAAGGGTGCCTGCATTGCAGACAGGATTGTTTTTGTGCAGGAAGGGGTACCTTCCTGCACAAAAACAATCCAGTGGGAAAAATTCCCCTTTCTTCGTGTGCTGCAGAATGCAGCACACATAGAAAAAGGAAGTATTGAGGAGAAATAAAGATGTTTCTCCTCTTTACGCTTTGTCACGGAAGGCATAAGATTTTGGCAGAATTCTAGGTTTACAAGTTCTTGTAAATCTGGGAATGCATCAAAATCCATGGGAGTTGCATGGGAACACCCAAGCAACACCCATGGAATGCCTACCTAGGACAGACTGGCGCAACACAGCAATTTGCGCTTCGTTGCGCTGCTCCAGATTTATGATGCCACTCAGAGCCATGCAAAGTGGCTTTGCATGGCTTCATAAATCTGTCATAGAGGTTTGCGTCGTGCATGTACCACATTGCGTATTGCATGTACCACGTTGCGTCGTGCAAACGTGTTGAAAGCCTCTCGTAAATAGTCCCCAAAGTGTGTATTGGCACCAAGGAAAATCGATGTAGATTTCTAGATTAAAAATCCATGCACCTCATTCTTTAAAATATATATAGAGTTATTCATTGTCTCTGATAAGTGTACTCCTACTCCAAAAAGTAGCCGACCGATTACGATGTCAGGTAACTGTTCGGTCCTTCCGACTCGGTTCCGACCGGCATTCGGAGAAACTGAGTCGGTCGGAGCCGACTCGTATGGCTTTATGGACCACGTTTCCGACAGAGCGATTACGATTTCGGATTCGGACAGCCATTCTGAATTGGTCTTTCTGACACGGATTGGCTGTCGGAATCTGACTTTGGAGTACCGTAGCAGGCCCCCCTTTACCTGGAAGCCTCCGGTTGGGGTGCATGGGGGTACCCATGGTTCCCCTCTTTGCAACCATGCACATTGTGGCAGGCACCATGGGGTGCCCGCCACAGGGTGCAGGGTTTTCCTTGACCACCCCTTTTTTTAATGGGAGCTTCTTTTGTCGGTCGGAACACAGGCTCTCAATGAAGTCAATGGGAGACCGACTGAACGGTGTTCGTAAAAATCGTAATCGGTCGGTCGGTCAGACTCCCAGAATCCGATTTGGTCAGAAACCATTCCGACACCCAGTCGGTCGGAATGCTGTCTGACTGACATCGTAATGAGGCCTAAATGTTTTAATCTTTTTTTACTCTAAACTTGAGGAATCATCCAATTTTGGAGATGTTCCTTTCTAAATCCATAGCAGAGGCGAGTAGGCATTTGAAGCTGGTTAGATTAAAAGTAGTATTTAGAAAAAACAAGAGCGACCCATATGTCCTTGCGAACTGGGTATTGCTAATGAGCAAAAAACAGTGTTCACAAGGAACTCATTTATTGTTTATAGTGTATATACATCGTATTTTAGAAAACATTGTTGTGATACTTATAATCACTGTGAATGCAAAATAAACTGTACTCATTTCGGCTGAAGTGAGTACGACTTTGATATACTGTCGTGTGGGCTTTTAAAATCTATGTAATATTGTTCTGACTGAATTTAATTAAGGTCTCATTATACATATTTGTTTTGTCTTTGATTAATTCAAGCAAGCTATACCTTCTTGCAGAGTTTGTATTGTTTTTGGTAAATGAGTTCCTTGTGAACACTGTTTTTTGCTCATTAGATTAAAAGTAGAGCAATAAATTACAGAAATTATGCGAGGGGCACTACTCCTGATTAGTTCTTCTTTATAACTTATAAGGTTCAAAGATATTTGGCCGAACACTGGCTCTGGAGCGGTACTATGTTGGTTTCTGTGCAGAAACCTGGAGGGAAATACAGTATCACTTAAAAGTAGTGTTGGAAAGCTTGAAGAAATTGAGTAAGCCTAGTGAGCAACTAAAGATAAAGAGAGTTTGTGTGAATGTCACATGAAAACATATGTCCCAGATGAAGTGATAAATATCGTAAAACATGTGTTGGCCAAATATCTTTGATCCATATACATAATACATAATCTCTGTAATTTGTTTTATTTACTGTACCAGCTGGGGAAGCTGCTATACATACTGTTATACACATGAGTGTGCACTGTGCCAGTCCCAATAAGTATGATTTCATGTATATCAGAATTATAGAAGTAGAGTAAGCACTACATTTGCACATTCCTCCAAATAAGACTTGTGTGGACTGAAATGCAACATTTTCCCTTACAGCTATATTTATGTTATGCTACATATGTTTTTCGTCGTCCATGTCTTGGGTATTAGGTTTTGAACCGTTGTCTATAGCTTTCTTGGAAGTCCATGCATTGGTACATTCAGCCATAGTAGTTGCCTGTCAAACTCTTCACAAATTTGAAGATTGTAAGTATAGATTGTACCACCATTAACAGCTTTCTATGAGAGTGGATTATTCATTGAGTTGGACGTGAGCCCACCACAAGAAATAAATCCACAAACTTGTCAGGCTGAACACATAGGGGTCTATTATAATGGCGGTGGCGATCCACCCACCATTATTCACCGCCGCCTCTCATTTCCCCCCCGCCATATTAGGATGGCGGGGGGACCCCGGCGGACGGAAAGACCGTCCGCCGGTTTTCCGCCGGTCAAATAGGAGACCGGGCGGAAAAGGGGATTGATATGGTGGCGGTGTCTGCAAGACACCGCCTTCCATATCAAGATGCAGGCGGTGATGTGCCTTTCCATGGCGGCATTGCCGCCATGGAAAGGAATGCCGAGTCTGCATGTGGGGGCCTGTTGCGGGCCCCCAGGGTGTTGGGGGGGTGGACATGGGGGGTACCTATGGTACCCCCCTGCATTTGCATGCACAACATGGCAGGCACCGCGCAGTGCCTGCCACGTTGTGCATGCAAATGCACAATTGCCTTTTTAACATTGCGGCGGGTGCTGCTGAGAGCACCACCCGCCGCAATGTTAAAAATGCGGGATGTGCCCACCAGTGTGGCGGGCGCATCCTAATTGGATTTGCAGGACCGCCGCACACTTAGCGGGCAGTCCCATTTGCCGAAACGATGGCAGGCGGACTTTGTCCGCCCGCCATCGTAATAGACCCCATAGTTCCAATAAGTCAAATCTGGGTTCAACCCTTGGTAGATGTGGCACAAAGCAGACAGCTTTAACTCAGGGAAAACCTGTAAAGAATGTAGCAGTTCCAAGCCAATTAAAGAGTTAAAACACAATAACAATCCTATTTCATTGTCTAAAATATGATGCACAACAGGGTGTGCATTGGTGCATGGCAGTCAAAAGTGCACTAGCGCTGGGGGAGAGAAAAAGAGCACCATACTTTAAAAGATATGGTGCATTTTTCTTTCTCCCTTTGATTCAAGGATGCACAACAACCATGGCTGCTGCACTACCTTGAGGCAAATATTAGTAAATCTGTCTCTCCATTTCTAGAAATCTGTGTAAAAAAGGGTACATCACAACAGTCATCTTACATAACAAACAAACAATGTTACAGCTTTCAGCTTAATGAGAGAACATAATGTTAAAAACTGTGATGCTAAGCTTCTGAGGCTTTTCCTGCCCCATTGCTAAGCCCTTTTTATGTTTCTGACGTTTGGGGCACCTTGCTATTAAGCCTTCAGAACTTTTTTCTACAAAAGAAAGCCAGGCCAGATTTGAATCCCTTTTTCAATACAAGTTCGGATTCCAAAAGGTGTGCAGTCCCATGGAGACAATCGAGAACATACCCATGTTTTTTTAAGTGCAGCATAAGAAATCCTATCTTTTGTTTAAAAAATGCCATTAACAGAAGGTTTGCTGTGCTAATATAGCCTTATAGCCCGCCGTAGCGGGCTATTCTGGCTATTAAAGGCCCGCTCCAGCGTTAAAGGCCGGAGCAGAGGGGAATAATTAACTATTCCCACTTAGCAAAATAATTAAAATTAATTAACAAAATTTTAATTAATTATAAAAAATGTACCTCCCACCATATTCCCCTATAAATGACACCACCAATATTATAAAACATAACACTATTAACATAATTAATTTATGATTAATGAATTAATTAATGAAAATTAACAAACATTAAAAACAATCAAAAATAAATTAATTCACACGATTAACACTATAAAAAAGTTAAAAAAATATTATAATAAACAATTAAAAAAATATATTAAAATTAAATTACTTACCAGCCTACTCCCTATCAACCTGCAACCTGCTCCTAAAAAAATAACACAATTAAGATATTTACCAATTAATTATTAATAATTAACAACAAATTAATAACTAATTAAAATCAAATGAATTATAACAATGAACAATATAAAATATTAAATACATAGATATTAATTAATAAAAATAAATACAAAATTATAATTACATTGCTTCCCACCCTATTCCCCTATAAACCCACAACCCGGGCCTAAAAAAAAAGAAAAAGGATATTTACCAATTAATTATTAATAATTAACAACCAATTAATAACTAATTGATAATTAATTAATTACCACAATTAACAATATAAAATATTAAATAAATAAATAAATAAATATTAATTAATCAAAATTATTTATTACTTAATTATAATTAAATTGCTTCCCACCCTCTTCCCCTATAAACCCACAACCTGCTCCTAAAAAAAATTAAGATATTTACCAATTAATTATTAATAATTAACAACCAATTAATAACTAATTAATAATTAATTAATTAATTATCACAATTAACAATATAAAATATTAAATACATAAATATTAATTAATCAAAATTATTTATTAATTAGTTATAATTAAAATACTTCCCGCCCTATTCCCCTATAAACCCACAACCCACTCCTAAAAAAAAGAACACAATTCAATTAATTAATTAACTAATCAATTAATAAAATGTAATAACCAATTAATATTTAATTAATAAAAAATTAATTATAAATAATGATCAATAAAAGTATTGATTACTTTATTAAAATTAAATTACTTCCCACCCTATTCCCCTATAAACCCACAACCCGCTACAGAACTAAAATACGCACAATTTAATTTACATAAAATAAATAACTTCTAAAAATTTCACAAATACAGTAAAACAAAAAAGATATACTTATACAAAAAACATTAGATCACATACTATTAACATACATTCTAAAATACAGAACACTAATATAAATATCGATATTATTAACAACGATATTATGACAAACGATATTACTGACTTCAATATTAAAAAAACGATATTTCTTACCTTCATGTTGATATTCTGGTCACCGATATTCTTGATGTCGATATTCTGTCCCTTCGATAATTCCAACTCAATATTTTTGTACTTCGAAAATAAAAACTCGATATTATGTCTGTTTACCCACATGATATAGGGGTCTATTAGGATGTCGGTCGGAAAACCACCCCGACAGCCATGGTAGCGGAAATTAACCGCCCGCAGGTACCGCGGCAAAACCGGCGGTCAGATTAGGATCAACCGCCATTAAAACCTGACCACGGCGGAAAGAGGCAACGAAAATCCGTCCGCAGCGGGCGGAGCCGGTGATAAACCGTCCGCAACGGTCGGATTTGCAGCGGAAACACCCAAAACCAACGCCAGGCATGCGGAGTAACCGCTCGTGAAATTAGGATTCCCCCGATGTGACAGTGGTACGTTCCGCAGTTCCTGACCGCCGCAGTCACAAATAGTGAGGAATGGGAGAGCCGGCGGAAGGGCTGTAGCATAGCCACCACTGCGGACGCTCCGTGACAAAAATGGCGGTCGACAGAAAAAAGGCCAGCAAGTGCACACAGGAAACTAGCCCTGCCCCCAAAAACACATAACACACCCCAATGACCCACCCCCATGGCAACTCCTAAACTACAAATCCCAGGACTACCCACACAACACACCTGACAGCAATACCCCATTCTGACACACCCACATAGCTGAGTATAAAACCAGCCCCTTCCCTGATAACAATCCTTTGCAATACTCCAGAAGTGAAGGGCCAAACACCACAGCTGAAAGGAGAGGCAAATCAAGCCAGAGGGGTTCTGCCCTCGTAACTACCGGACCGAAGGTCACCTCCTTAAATTTTAATCATTTAAAACAATTTTAAAACTTATTGCTGCTTTGTTTTTAACAGTGAAACTGATGCTTTGCCGCCACATGTTTTAAACAGGGAATTTGAATTCCACAAGGGGAATAGTGTTTAACTCAGGGGAGGGGCTCTAGTGCGCATGCGCCAGGTCAGCGGTCTAGTTGTTGTGACTCGCTGTACCACGGACGCATATAAAATTGCCTGACAAAGCGACCGCGCTGCGACAGCCAGAGGGGTTCTGCCCTCGTAACTACGGGAGCGAAGGTCACCTCCTTGAATTTTAATTGTTTAAAACAATTTTAAAACTTATTGCTGCTTCGTTTTTAACAGTGAAACTGATACTTTGCTGCCACATGTTTTAAACAGGGAATTTGAATTGCACAAGGGGAATTGTGTTTAACTCGGGGGAGGGGCTCTAGTGCGCATGCACCAGGTCAGCGGTCTAGTTGTTGTGACTCGCTGTACCACGGACACATATAAAAGCACCTGACGAAGCGACCGCGCTGCGACAGCCAGAGGGATTCTGCCCTCGTAACTACCGGAGCGAAGGTCACCTCCTTGAATTTTAATCGTTTAAAACAATTTTAAAACTTATTGCTGCTTTGTTTTTAGGAGTGAAACTGATGCTTTGCTGCCACATGTTTTAAACAGGGAATTTGAGTTGCACAAGGGGAGTTGTGTTTAACTCGGGGGAGGGGCTCTAGTGCGCATGCGCCAGGTCAGCGGTTTAGTTGTTGTGACTCGCTGTACCACGGACGCATATAAAAGCGCCTGACGAAGCGACCGCGCTGCGACAGCCAGAGGGGTTCTGCCCTCGTAACTACCGGAGCGAAGGTCACCTCCTTGAATTTTAATCGTTTAAAACAATTTTAAAACTTATTGCTGCTTCGTTTTTAACAGTGAAACTGATGTTTTGCTGCCACATGTTTTAAACAGGGAATTTGAATTGCACAAGGGGAATTGTGTTTAACTCGGGGGAGGGGCTCTAGTGCGCATGCGCCAGGTCAGCGGTCTAGTTGTTGTGACCCGCTGTACCACGGACACATATAAAAGCGCCTGGTGAAGCAACCGCGCAGCGGGCACGCCGCTGGCGCGCCAATGCCAAGCCCGTCTGCGCCCGTCCGCGCCGGACCGGGCCCAGGGGCCAGACCCCCTGCCTCTCCACCCCCAGATCGTCTCCATTATACCAGCGCAGAACTAAAAAAAATTAATAGAACCCTTGAGCCTATTTGCGCCCATTCCATCTCACTTGAGGAACCACAGGACAGGTGCCTACATTGCCAGTATGGATTCTCCCTACCTGCCCCCCCCTTCAACTCCCTCGGGGAAACCTCTCAAACTCCTCTTACTCAACTGTAGATCTCTGGCAAAACATGCAAAGGAGATCTCATTATTACTAAAAGACTCAGAACCAGAAATTCTATTTCTCACGGAGACCTGGCTCTCCCCAAGCTCAGAGCTGGACATCGTACAAGCACTTCCCTCGGGCTATCTGATCCAGCGTTCAGATAGATCAACTGGCAAGGGTGGTGGGTTCGCAATTATCTATAAAGACCACATGACCTGTCGCCTGCTGGGTTGCCCTCTATCAGATCGTGAGAATGCTCATTTCTCGATCGAAGTCACCCCCTCACTTACTCTCGTAGGTATTCTTATTTATCGACCCCCTGGGGAACAGGGTCAATTTTGTAAATCCGTGCTGGAAACAGCTACGAATCTCGCTAGCATCTCAGCCAATTTTACTCTCCTTGGAGACCTTAACCTACATTTCGGCAATCCTTCAGATCGGTCCGCTACTGACTTAGCCCAAGACCTTGTGGCATACCAATTACATCAGAAGGTCCCGCAAGCAACACACACCAAAGGACATCTCCTTGATCCTATTTTCTCTAATCTGGGTGAACTAAAAGGGAAAGTCCCCATCCCATTACCATGGTCGGACCATTTCTTAGTCCCTTTTACTTGGTCCCCTCCAATCACGGGCTAACACACCCTTTCTACACGAACTCGTATTCGTCCCTGGCCCAAGCTCCCCGTAGAGGATTGGACTCGTGAACTTGAAAAAACCATACCAAATCAAGACTCCGACCCAGTCGTAGCTAACAGAAGTCTATCCACCTGGATTGAGAATTCACTCAACTCGGTGTTACTCAAAAAATCAGTTCCGAAGAAAAGTGGACCTAACGGGCCTGGTTCACAGAACTAACTTACGTCAAAAACGTAAAGTTAGTACTTTTTGGTATTCACAGAATACACTTACTCATTTTGGTATTCACAGAATGAACTTACTCATTTCGGTATTCACAGAAGTTAGTAGCCCTAACTTTAGGACTCCTAAATGCCTTCTGTGAATACCGAAAGTCTTAAAGTTAGGATTTTTCTCAGTTTAGGAGTCCTAAAGTTAGGAGTCCTAACTTTAGGACTCCTAAATGCCTTCTGTGAATACCGAAAGTCTTAAAGTTAGGATTTTTCAGTACTCCTAAACTGAGAAAAATCCTAACTTTAAGACTTCCTCTGCCATAATCCTCCTCGACCTAAGTGCAGCCTTTGACACGGTGAACCATCGCACTCTGGTTCACCGTCTCAAGAAGGTGGGAGTGACAGGTACGGCCCTATCCTGGCTCCAATCCTTCCTGGAAGAAAGATACTTCCAGGTATTCGAAGGCGATATGCTATCCAAACCCTTCCCGTTGCAGTGTGGAGTCCCCCAGGGCTCGTCCCTGAGTCCCACCCTTTTTAATGTATACATGGCCCCTCTGGCGAATATTGTATCCCCCTTTGGAATCCATATAGTTACATACGCGGATGACACCCAGCTGGTCGTAGCACTGAACCAGGCTGAACACTCGCCCACTCATCTCCACTCCTGTCTCGGGGAAGTTGCTAATTGGATGAGCCTATCCCACCTAAAGCTCAATGGTGACAAAACTGAGCTTATGCTGCTTGGCAACCAGTTAAGTTTTAAATCTAGCACCATGTGGCCAGCCTGCATGGGTCCCGCACCAGTCCCAAAAACTGATATAAAGAGCTTGGGAATCTGGTTAGACCAAGACCTTACTTTTAGAGCCCAAGCCAGGAAGACTGCCGCCGCGTGCTGTGGCCTACTCAGAATGACCCGGAAAATACTCCTCTTACTCCCCTGCCAAGCGAAAAAGTTGCTGATCCAGGCCTTAATCTTGTCTAGGTTAGACTATGGCAACGCTCTCTACCTAGGGGCCCCCAACTCAGTAGTTGCAAAACTGCAGATCGTTCAAAACTCGGCAGCTAGATTGCTTACAGGTACAAACACCCGTTGTTCCGCAAAGCCCGCCCTACGCTCCCTTCACTGGCTTACGGTACAGGAGAGAATTCATTTCAAAGCTCTCTGTGTTGCTCACAAGTCCCTAGAAGGAAATGGGCCACCCATCATCAAAGACCTGGTCAGACCCTACAAGGCCACCAGAAGAGTCCGCTCCGATGAGCTCCACCTGGCAGAAGTGCCCAGAATTAAGAGGGCCAGAGCGGGTGGCCGTCTCTTTTCATACAATGCTGCTAAGCTCTGGAACTCCCTTCCGCTCTCCCTTCGTATGGAATCTAACCACCTTGCATTTCGGAAACAGCTAAAGACCTGGCTCTTCCCATAAGAGTCCCCCCCCCCTTGGCCTCGCTGCAGCGCTGGGATGCCTCCGGGTAGCCATGCGGTATATAAAAGCCTTTTTCATTTCATTTCAACACACCATCACTACACACACACACCACACACAGCACCACCACCACTCCCACACCTGCACCTCCAACCCCTTTGCACATCACACACCATACACATCACCACCACCACCACCACTTACACACCTGCACCCCTAACCCCTTTGCACATCACACACCATGTCACCACAGAAAATGCCCAAATTCACAGACAGTGAGTTGACAGTCATGGTAGATGAGATAATCAGAGTAGAGCCACAATTGTTTGGTAACCTCGTCCAACAGACACCATTAGCCACCAGAACGCAAATATGGGTGAGGATAGTTGACAAGATCAATGCAGTTGGGACCACCCCACGCAACAAACAGGAAATCATGAAGCGGTGGCATGACCTGAAGAGTGTCGTCAAAAAGAAGAGGAACAAGAACCATCAGCTGAATCAGAGGACTGGCGGTGGCCCTCCCATTCCACCAAGAACATTCACTGCATGGGAGGAGAAGGTGCTTGCCATACTGCATCCAGAGAGTCTCACAGGAATAGCCGGGGGAGTGGAGGCAGGTAAGTACCAACAAATGTCTCTCATTACACTGCTATGTACTGTCTTGCACAACTACTAAGCAACACCTCCCAGGCCCAAATGCATTCATGTGCACCACAATACCCAACAAAGCTCTCACAGATGTAACATGCACTCCATCTAAATCACCCCAAAGGCAGCCAACATCAACAGGATTGTATGTGACCAGGCAACCAGCACAACAACTCCCACAAGGTCTCCCTTACCCACCCCTGAGCAGGATGTAGCACTCCCCCCCACACCCAGAAGCATGTGGCAGCCATTGCATTGTTCACCTTGACCTAACAGGTAGGTAGCCATCGTCCCAGCGAGGGCTGTTTGGGGGTGGGAGGCCTGCACTACAACTTCCACCAGGCACCCCTGTCCCACCCCTGAGCAGGATGTAGCACTCCACACCCACCCAGAAGCATGTGGCAGTCATTGTAAGGTTCCCCCTCACATAACAGGTAGGCAGCCATCTTCCCAGGGAGTGCTGTTTGGGGGTGGGAGGCCTGCACTACAACTCCCACCAGGCACCCCTGTCCCACACCTGAGCAGGATGTAGCACTCCACACCCACCCAGAAGCATGTGGCAGCCATCGTATTACAACAACCAAACTTACAGGTAGGTAGCCATCTTCCCAGAGAGGGCTGTTTGGGGGTGGGAGGCCTGCACTACAACTCCCACCAGGCACCCCTGTCCCACCCCTGAGCAGGATGTAGCACTCCACACCCACCCAGAAGCATGTGGCAGCCATCGTATTACAACAACCAAACTTACAGGTAGGTAGCCACCTTCCCAGGGAGGGCTGTTTGGGGGTGGGAGGCCTGCACTACAACTCCCACCAGGCACCCCTGTCCCACCCCTGAGCAGGATGTAGCACTCCACACCCACCCAGAAGCATGTGGCAGTCATTGTAAGGTTCCCCCTCACATAACAGGTAGGTAGCCATCTTCCCAGGGAGGGCTGTTTGGGGGTGGGAGGCCTGCACTACAACTCCCACCAGGCACCCCTATCCCACCCCTGAGCAGGAAGTAGCACTTAAACACACAGCCAGAGAGATGTGTTACAAGTTCCACCCCAATGTGACAACAGAACAGGTAAGTAGACAGTGCATGCACAGCACCATTCCTTCCCAGAAGCATGCAGCCATATGACAACACCAGCCCTCACATCCCAACAAAATTGACACAGATACAAAATCAAATTACAGTGTGCAGACAGCTAAGCGTATGTAACTGTCACAGAAACAAAAGTTTGACTCACCAAATACCATGTTGAAGTGAATCCGGGCCCAGATATGTACAGCACTGAATGCTACCTGTAAGATCCATGTGGGCTGAGCTTGAAAGACCATATGAAAACAAAGCAAGCATGGTCTGTAGAAAAAAACAAATCAAAGCACAGGACATGACAAAGGTATGCATGAGATGACAATGGCTAGTTCATGCGCAGATGTAACGCATGCCAGGCAGAGTAATCAGCAAAGATGCTGCACATAAAGTCGTATAGGCGCCAGTTGACAGATGACAACATGTCCTTGTAATCACAAAATTTGCACGTGCGGCATGGTATCCATTGACATGTCACACTGTTGAATATTGATGTATGTACCTTCACATCATGTCAAGATGCACCTTACTGTGCAGACATGCAATGTGCAAACTAGTAAACTGTGTGTTGCATGACCTGTAAATAAGATACATTGAACAACAAGCCTGAGGGGTGCCCGTCAATTACCATTTCCCCTCTGTCCCACAGGTGACTAAGGACTGACTGCAGAGGATGACAACACCAACCTGCAGAGCCAGCCTCCACCCCCGGAACATGGACTCACTGATGATGACTCCCTGGATTTCGAGGATGCGGAGCTTGAAGCCGGCCCATCTGGCATGCCAGGGCGCAACAGGTCCCAGGTCCCCACTGTCCCCCCCACCACCACATCAGCAACAACAACAACCTCGCTGACACCTGCTGGAACGACCTGTGAAGCCTCCACCACCACCACAACCACCAGTGCTGCCTGCAACACTCGCCCTGCCCAAGAGGATGACCACCCAACCCCAACAACAGAGGAGGGCAGGGAGAGTATGCGGGTGCATGCAGTGGTGAGGCAACAGGTCCGTCACAGCAGGGCAGATGGGAGGGCAAGGAGGAGTCTGAGCCAAACGGACACTGGTACCGAAGCCCTAGACAACATCACCAGAGTCATTGGGGCCTATGAACGGGCCCAGGGACAAACGGGCCAGGCACAGGAAGATTCCCGCAAGCTCCGCCTGCTGCTGAGGTCCATAGACACCCGCATGGGCCAAATCGTGGACCTCTTGGGCCAGCTAGTGGCGGTACTGAGGGCCAGGCCTGTGGCACAAACAACACCTCCACCTCCCTCTGGTGGCCCGCAGGATGACAGTTCCATACCCTCCCCTGCCGCCACAGAGAGGGAGACTCCTCAGACCCCACTGGCCCTGCTGCAGAGGCCCCCCCTGCCAAACGATCAAGGGGCCGTCCTAAGAAATCCCTGGGAGTATCCCGTGGCAAAGCACCTGGCAAACACCAGTCAAGGAGCCAGCCATGATGGCACCCCTCTTCACCCTGCCATAGACTTCGTAGACTGTCCTTCCCCACACTGCCATGTGAATGTCATCCGTCTGTTGGACTGGGTCACCACATCTATGTGGTGACTACTTGATTGTCTCACCTTCCATCACTGACAACTCATTGCTTCACCATTCACCTTTTGGTAAATATGCACTCTACTGTCACATGTACCCATTGTAAATAAACACTCCTTACACACCAATGTTATTGTGTCTGCTCTGTGTTTTAATCACAGGATGTGCAATGTTCACCATGAGTACAATGTACCAGGAGCACGGATTGTTTGTAGGCAAGGAGAGGCTGATGGGACCTGGAAAAACACAACATAACAATATTCACTAGTCACGCGGTGGCATCACAGCCATCACATAACACCTGTCATCAAGGCACTCCAACATGCACACATCACAATGAGCAACAGTACCGACAGAGACATCCTGGAACTGTGGCAAACAACCCTGTCCAAGAAACGTTGGCAGCCAGCACTGAGTAAACAACAGGCTGCAGTCACAAAGCTCACATAGACCTTTTCACCAACAACAACATCAGCAGACAATGGGTCTGTTGTACATTGTCACTCACCTTTAAGTGAAGTAGCGGTCGATGAGCTGCTGACGCAGGTCGACACCTTCCTCCTCTCCACTATCCTCGTCACTGGACATGGGTTGGCTTGCAGGCGGGGGCCTCGGCTGATCATCAGCATCCAGGAGCAGGGGGATCTCCTTGCGCAAGGCCAGGTTATGGAGCATACAGCATGCAACTACAATCTGACACACCTTTTTGGGTGAGTACATCAATGCACCTCCGGTCCTGTCCAGGCAGCAAAACCTTGACTTCAGGAGACCAAATGTACGTTCCACCACACGACGTGTCCTCCCATGGGCATCATTGTAGCGGACTCCACTTGGGGTCTTGGGATTTCGCAGTGGGCTCAGCAACCAAGGACGGTTGGGAAATGCAGAATAACATAGGTGGGAGATACACAGACCAATTTTGTAATACAACTGTGGCAGAGGACAGCATGTCACACACACAGCACGCTACTTGACACTGCGTACTCACCCACAATCCATGCACGCTCCGGACGCAGATTATCCATCAGCTGTGGCACAATGCTGTTACGCATGATGTAGGAGTCATGGGCGGAACCTGGAAATTTGGCACAGACGTGTGAGATGATCATATCGGCCTGGCACACCACCTGCACATTGATGGAATGGAAATGTTTCCTATTCCTGTAGATGTGCTCCCGTGCCTGTGGTGGAACGAGGCCAACATGTGTGCAGTCAATGGCACCAACAACATGGGGGATGTGCCCAAGTGCATAAAAATCGCCCTTCCCAGCCGCCAATTCATGCCTCCTGGGGAAATGGACATATCTGTCCTTGTAGATCATCATAGCGGACAGGACATCCCGTAGCACCATACTGAACATAGGTTGTGACATTCCACCTGCGCTGGACACCATGTGCTGGTAAGTTCCAGAAGCAAAAAAATGCAGGGCCGCCATCACCTTCGACGTTGCTGTGAAAGCACCCGGATATGACCTGCGAGGCTGCAGGTGGAGCTTCAACATAGCGTATAGGTCTTGGAGGGTGTCTCGATCCAGCCGGAATTTCCGTATTAACTCCTCATCCTCCATGTCTGCCAGCACTGTGAAGGGACAATGCAGATTTGGTCTCCTCCTAGGTGAGATGAAAGAGGACACATGTCAACGCAATACACCAGGAGATGTGCCTGACATCTTACGTTTTGACTGACACAATGGAAACAATGACTAGCACCACAGTACACCTTACAAAACAACTTACTTGTAGGGACACCTTCAGATACACCATCCGTACACCTCTCCACTTTTCACACAGCAAGCATCTCACAAACAATATCCAACAATGTGAATGCACAAAGCGACATGGCCACATCTTCCATGGGCAGCCCAGAGAGTAGTACCAAAAGCATATGTGTGAAACTGCAACACTACTGTCTCCTACATAGCTGCTGTAACTGCCACACCTTCTTGTGTAAGTCACACAGGGCACACATCAACCACACAATGACCCAACACTGTACATTTATTGCCAAGTATGTTCATGAGCCAGGAAAAGTAGACAGTCAAATCTGCACATTCTGTAGTGAGACATTCATCACTGTAAGTTGCTCAGCCCTTTCACACATTGACTTGTGTGCCCAATGTAGAGTCCATCACAACACTGTTCTGTGTACATGCCCAGAAAACCACAAGTGACATGTGAGTGAGTACATGCCAATGTTCCTAATCATATACAACAACATGGCAGTGGGGTAAAGGTCAAATTGGCATTGAGTGCACAATCTTGTGCCATGAATCATGTGTCTACTGTGCAGTGTGGAGGACTTGCCTTTGGCCATTCACACTGCATGACGTGTCCATAAGTCCTGTCAAGGTGATCTGATACCCAAATCACGGAAACTGCCTCAAATGCATGGCACACATAGTGCGGTGGCTACCGCCTGTCCCCTGCAGTGTGTCACCGCCAATGCCCCCGCCACAATCACGGTAGTGTCTGGCATATACATATACATATACATATGGCCAAATGGCAGTTGGCATGCTCCGCCACCCCAATCTCGGTCATTCTCAGCAAGGCATGGCACACCTATCCCAGTAAGAAGGGAAGAGTGTCCTTCACCCCAGGCACCACTGCCCCTGCCCCTGTCTCCTCTGCTGCCCTCAGTGTTGAGTCTGTGGACCTTTTGCGCCAGCTGTGTGTGGGCCAGACAACTCTCATCAACGCCTTCCTAGACCACGACAAAAAATTGGCACAGGTCGTTGCTTTCATGGAGGGCATTCATTCAGATGTGGGTGGGCTACACTGGACTGTCCAAGCTTTGTCCTCCGTAGTGACGACAGCCATGCAGCTGGCACAGTCACAGAGTCCAGCTTCAGTCCCTTTGGCCACTCCCCTGCCAGTGGCTACATCTGACAATAGTGACCACACACCACAGAGCTCAAGGGCAAGATACAGCACACGCAGCACACAGCAGCAGCAGCCCAAGCGGTCCAGGGTGCAGACACCATCCCCACAGAAAACTAAAGCCACCCCAGAGCGCAAAGGCAAAAGCCCATCAGGCGACACACAGGGCCATAAAGCCAAGAAGCAGGCCTCAGGCTCACATGCCTCAGAGACATCCCCAGCCAAGGACTGTCCTGTCCCAAAAGCGTCTCGCAAAGACAAGCAGGCAGTTTCCGTGCCCGCTGAGAAGCTGGTGCCTGCTAAGAGTACACATAAAAAGAGCTCCAAGGCAGATTCACCCACAATCTCAACTCCCATCCAGAGCCCTGTGAAGCAGGGAAAGGAGGGCACTGTAGGTGGGACACCTGGTAAACAGGGAATGGAGGGGCAAAGGCAAGGCCAGGCCAAGCGTACCGCTGGATCCAGCATGTCCCCAGAGGGAGGGCCACCGTCTGCACCTGATGCAGCTTTGGTGGTGAGTGTGCCTGTTGTGTCCGCCCCACTTACCACTAATACCAAGACAGGGAAGCTATTTAGAATCCCCCAAGAAGTGGAAAGGCACCCCACCACAATCTCCCACCCACACTGTGTCTCACGGCTTTTGAAGCCAGAGGACTGCTTGGACCAGGTGGTGTGGTGGCACGTGGAGGTGGAGTTATGCTCATGTCTGTGTGGAACTGGTATGTTTAGTGGGCACACACTGCTTGTCGTGCATGCAGTGCTGTGAGTGTTTGTTGCCTTGTCCTTGCCTGGTGTGCGTCCCCTGATGTCCTGCTGTGATTGCAATGTGATGTATTGGCATGTGCATCTGTTGTGTGTTTGATGTGGATGTGGGCAGTGTTTGGGCTGTGTTGTGTCTTGCAGCTGACAGATGCTCTGTGTGTGTTGTTGTATTTGCATGTCAGTGTGTGTGTTTTGTTGGTGTGTTGTGTTTCAGTCACTTGTGTCTTGCCAGTGTAGTGTGCATTACTTGTGTGTCTGTCACATGCACTTAGGGCTATTCTTGTTCCTGTGCTTGTTTTGGGTGCGTCCTGGGTGTTTTCTCCTCTCATATTTGAGCTGTCAGTTGTCATTATTGTGCATGTGCAAGCATGTGGTACATTATGGCACCATGTTGACTTTATGGGTGGTGTGGTATGTCTGTATGTGTATCATTGTAGGCCCATTTCTCCCAGTTTGTGTCCATGATTGTTTTGTGGTGATGCACTTCTTGTCTGTGTTGTGGTATGTTGTCTGTGCATTGTTCCTGACTGATGAGGTTGTGTACTCCTGTTCTGTCTGGGCTCCCATTGCCTTCCCACAGTTTTGCTGCACAGGTCAGGTCTGGTCTGGTTGTTCCTCTGTGTGTGTTGTGATGGAGTTTTGTGTTTGGCTGTTGGTTTTGTGCAAGCATTGCTTCAGGCATCCCTGGGTGTGTGTGTGTGATGTTTGTGGATACCCCCCAGGGAGTGTGGTTGTTTGTCAGTGTGTTGACTGGACATTATTGGCACCCTTCTGTGTGTTGGACACTGGTGTTGTGTGCTGCAGGTTTGAGGGGGTGGGGGTGGGGTATGTGTGAAGGTTCCTACTTGTGTTTGACAGTCATGGGGTGTTACAATGAGCCCTGTGTGCTGTGCTGCTGACATACACCTGTCTCCATGAGTTGTTGCACTGAGGTCACTGTGGTTTGACTTCACTCACTGTGCTAGCCAGGTGTGATTTGATGGGCTGAGGGTGTTGTTATATGTTCCTTCTCTTGCATGTGGTGTACACATGCTTAGTGGTTAGCTCCTTGGCCTAACATTTGTGTGCACCTCACTTTAGATTTCCTATTTGTTGTCCTCCATTGCTGCTGACATCTGGTCTGTGTATGTGGCTGTGTGTCAGTGTGGGGTATGTCTGTGTGGCTTGGCAGGCTGTGTGTCCAGTTGAGTGATTGTTCCTTATCTGTATGAGTGTTCATTTTGTGCTTGGACTCAGTTTTCTTGCTATGAGTGTGGTGTAGGTGTGGTGTGTGGGTTGCCCTGGCACTGTGCTTCTGTGCTATGTGTTCCTCTGCAGCCCCACCTGCTGTACTGTCTCCCTAGTTGTTTTGTGTGTGGTGCAGGGTGTGGGTTCACCTGGCTGGTTATTGTGCATCGTGGAGCACAGGAGAAGCACATGGCATGTCCCTTCATGTTTGGGGTGGGGGACTGATGTGTGGAGGGTGGAGGTGTGGCCCTATGATCTTTGTGCACTGCCCATGCCTGTCGCTGGCCCTGCCTTCTGCATTGTGTGCATGTTTTCACGCGTCTTCACCGCTGCAGTGACGTGACCGGGACATTACATCACGAACGCAGTTGGTGGGTGACCTGGATGCGGAGGGGTGATTTGGTGTGAGGTAGGACATGTGTGGGTACTATTGTGGATGTGTTCCTGTCCCCACCAGGGTATCTGGTGTGGACAGGAACCATGTCTCTGCCCATGCATTGTGTGTTGTTGTTGTGTGCGGAGTTGTGTTGTTGCCTACCTGCGGCGACGTCCGCAACGGTGCATGAGTTGCTGGTGGTGTATCAGGTACAGCGCTGGGAAGACGTGTAAAGCTGGATCCATTGCGCTCAGGACCGGGCGGTTGGGACCGGGGATCAGGTTTCGCGCTCCGCTGTCGTGCTTCTGCCGTCTCTGGTTGGCCAGTTTCTCCGCTGTGGTGCAACTGGCTGTTTGGGGCATCCTAATTTGTACGGCGGTTGGGACGTCATTCCGCACGGCGGTGGGTCTCCATTGGCTCCCACCGCTGCGGTGGCGGGCGCATTTTTCTTGTGGTTCGCGTCGCACCGCGGCGGACGGGAAATGGGCTGTGTTTGACCATACTAATATGGTGGGCGTGGAGACCGCAGCTGGCGTGTGGAAAATGGCATTTTCCGCCACCGCCAGCACTGCGGTGGTGCCTCCGCCTGCCATCATAATGGGCCCCATAGTGAGCATTTTTCTATATGTTTTCTTTCTTCCATGTGAGCTTACATGTGGTAGCCAAAAATGGAAAGATAATAATAATAAAGGTACTACTATTCTGGGTTCGTACACTTCTCCTGATAAAATGGTACCTCACGCGTGTCAGTGGGCCTGTCACCTATGGTAAGAAAGGTCCCAAATTCAACATGAAAACATAAAATTCTCGCAATCAAAATTCACCCATTTTGGCGATGTGAGTAGTAGTGGGATTTGATTCAGAGCTCAGTCACCAGCCAAGTAAACCTACTAAACACAGACATTTCTGAAAACTAGACTGCCAGAGGAGTCCAGGATTTTGCAACTTTCATGGATAGCACTACATTTTCTTACACAGTAAGCCCTGCAAACACACATTTTGGGCAAAATCACACGTCTGTGGAATCCTCAAAATTCCTACCACCCAGTGTTCCTACACTTAATCTGATAATAAGGTATCCCACGTGTGTGGCTGGGCATAGCTGTTGTGGCAGGAACAGATGGAAACGGTGACCATACAAATCCAATATGGTCTTTGCAGGATCCCTGGATTCACCTGGGTCCCTAGGTTTCAGAAGTATCCAGGGTTTGTAGGGTTCCCTGGTTGCTGGTTCCCCCAGAGCTGAATAGTGGACCTATTCACCATGAACCCAGAGCTGAATAGTGGAACTATTCACTATGAAAAGTAAAAAGAAATTCAGTGGGCTTTCTGCAATCTCCACGACTAATTTGGGGATCCTTCAAACTGCACCCCTGGGGAACAGAAAGGCTGTTAAGCCCATTCCAGGTTGGGGCACAGCTCTATGACTGAGCAGGATGCCCAACCCATTTTTATAATTTTTCTACGGTGGGTGAAATGTAAATTTCACTGGCCTGCTTTGCCTAATTTCATGATTTTCGTATTAAGTCTGAAATTATATTAGTTTGCTACTTTGCATTATTGCATGCATTTAGTGGTAAACATTTACAGCAAATGCACCATTCGTGGTAAAAAATTACCACAACCGGATGAGAAAAGAGATTGCGAGTGGTTTTTTTGTACTATTTTTTAGCGCAAAATATGAAATTATACTTAACCCCTTTCGCTGCTAGGCCTTTCCCCCCCCCCTGTGCTAAGCCATTTTTGGGCTGTTTGGGGTAGTTCGCGCTTAGGCTCCTGTAACTTTTTGACCACATAAAGTATCCATGCCAAATTTGCGTCCTTTTCTTCCAACATCATGGGGATTCTAAAGGTACCCAGGGTTTGTGGATTCCCCTGGAGGGGACCCAGAAATTAGCCAAAATACAGCTAACTTTTTTTGGGGGGGGGGAATAGGAAAAAGTGCTGCAAATGAAAGCGTTTAGTTTTTTCCCTGCAAACGGTATCAACAAAGGATTTGTGGGGCTGAAATCACAATTTTCCCAGCTTTCAGGGACTAACAGACTTTTGTCAGCAAGCCAAAACGTTTTACACAGTTTTGGCATTTTACTGGGGCATAGCCTATTTTTGCTTTTTTTTGTGCTTTCAACCTTCTTCCAGTTAATGGTAGAAATGGGTATGAAAGCAATAATGGATCCTGGAAAGCTATACATTTTAGAAAAGTAGACAAAATTTGAATTCATCAAGGGGTCATTTGTGTAGATCCTTCAAGGTTTCTTTATAGAAACTAACAGTTGAAAATAGGAAAAATTGAAAATGAGTTGAAAAAAACAGCCATTTGTGCCAACGTTTTCACCTGTAACTTCTACTAATTATGACAGATGTTTGAAAGCAATATACCGTTACATCCGCTGGACCTTTCTGGTTGTGGGGATATATAGGACTTGTAGGTTCACCAAGAATCCGACGAACCCAGAGCCAATAACTGAGCAGGGGTCTTGCAATGGTTTTTTATTATATACCGGGTATATAGCAATTAAGGGGCCGATTCCGATTCAGGCCGGAAATCACTCCGACCGAGCCGGACCCGGAGAGATTTCCGACCGAATCGGACTCTAGCAGCCCGACCGTACGAGTACGATGCGTACGCATGCAATCGGACTCGATTCGGTCGGACTCCCATTGAAGTCAATGGGAGCCGGTCGTACAACACGTACGCAGGCTCCCATTGACTCAATGGGTGCGAGGCGAACAAGGGCGCCCCCTACAGCGGGTACGCATCAATGCGAATCGCGCCGTACGTGCACAGGTAGGGGGGATCCATGGGTCCCCCCTGTGTGCGACACGCGCGGCTACGCATACAGGGGGGTCCGACACGGACCCCCAAAGTCCGGCTCCGACTGCCCTTTGGAGCCGGACGGCGCGAGTCGGTCAGACTGCTCGAGGCGCGCATCGTACTTGCCCGGCCGAGGAACGTCTCCATTGCGCCGTGCGAGTCGTGTCCATGCGAGTCGGTCAGAGCGGTTCGGACCCGCGAACGAGTAGGTCGGCGATTTCGCGTGCGCTCGCATCGTACTTGCTCGCCCGGATGCACGTTCGAATCGGTCGGGAAAGAGGGCTCCGAATCGGATCCGGTTAAGCCGAATCCGATTCGGTGCCCGACCGGCCGAGATCGGAATCGGCCCCTAATTTGGGAAAAATACAGTGAAAAATCGGGATGAAAGACACCTATGTATTTCTGAAATTGGAACAAAATATAGAGTTTAGAAACAGTAGCTATTTGCAAATTTCGGAAATTGTGAGTACCCAGACTAGCATGAGAATTATAAGACATTTTTCAAAGTGACTTATTTTTTACACATTGTCTTTCATTTGGAAGGCAGAAATGCATCGAAAGTTATTAGGTAATAACAGTTGCTCTACGAATCTGTGTTACCCTAAGTCTCCCGATAAAAATGGTACCTCACTTGTGTGGGTAGGCCTAGTGCCTGCGACAGGAAACGGCCCAAAACGCAACGTGGACACACTTTATTTTTACAGTGAAAACTGACCCTTTTTTTTTCAAAGTGCCTAGCTGTAGATTTTGAACCCTAGCTCTGCCGGCACCTAGGGAAACCTAGCAAACCTATACATTTTTAAAAACTAGACACGCGGGGGAGTCCAGCAAGGTATGGCTTGCGTGGGTCCCCCAACGTTTTCCTACCCAGAATCCCCTGCAAACCTCAAATTTAGCAGAAAAAATCACTTTTTTCTCAAATTTCTGTGTGGGAAAGTTCTGGAATCTGCGTGGATCCACAAATTTCCTACCACCCAGAGTTCCCCCAGGTCTCCCGATAAAAATGGTAACTCACTCGCGTGGGTGGGTCAAGTACCTGCGACAGGCAAGGGCCCAAAACGTATTGAGGAGACTTCAAAATGGCCTATCACAAAACAACCTGGTTTTGCAAGGGGGGTCACCTGGGTTTTTGGCCCCGGGCTCCGCGGCATCTTGGGAAACCTACCAAACCCACACATTTCTGAAAACTAGACAGCCGGGGGAGTCCAGCGAGGTATTGCTTGCGTGAGTCCCCCAGCGTTTTCCTACCCAGAATCCCTTGCAAACCTCAAATTTAGCTGAAAAAATCACTTTTTGCTCACATTTCTGTGTGGGAAAGTTCTGGAACGTGCGTGGATCCACAAATTTCCTACCACCCAGCATTTCCCTAGGTCTCCCGATAAAAATGGTACCTCACTCGCTTGGGTAGGACAAGTACCCGCGACAGGCAAGGGCCCAAAACGTATTGAGGAGACATCAAAATTACCTATCACAAAACAACCTGGTTTTGCAAGGGGGTCACCTGGGTTTTTGGCCCTGGGCTCAGCAGCCATCTTGGGAAACCTGACAAACCCACACATTTCTGAAAACTAGACACCAGATGGAGTCCAGAGAGGTATGGCTTGCTTGGGTCCCCCAACGTTTTCCTACCCAGAATCCCCTACAAACCGCAAATTTAGCTGAAAAATCACTTTTTTCTCAAATTTCTGTGTGGGAAAGTTCTGAAATCTGCGTGGATCCACAAATTTCCTACCACCCAGCGTTACCCCAGGTCTCCCAATAAAAATGGTACCTCACTGGCGTGGGTGGGTCAAGTACCCGCGACAGGCAAGGGCCCAAAACGTATTGAGGAGACATCAAAATGACCTATCTCAAAACAACCTGGTTTTGCAAGGGGGGGTCACCTGGGTTTTTGGCCCCGGGCTCGGCGGCCATCTTGGGAAATCTACCAAACCCACACTTTTCTGAAAACTAGACACCCGGGGGAGTCCAGCGAGGTATGGCTTGCGTGGGTGCCCCAACGTTTTCCTACCCAGAATCCCCTGCAAACCTCAAATTTAGCTTAAATAATCACTTTTTTCTCACATTTCTGTGTGGGAAAGCTCTGGAATCTGGGTGGATCCGCAAATTTCCTACCACCCAGTGTTCCCCCAGGTCTCCCGATAAAAATGGTACCTCACTCGTGTGGGTGGGTCAAGTACCCGCGTCAGGCAAGGGCCCAAAACGTATTGAGGAGACATCAAAATTACCTATCACAAAACAGCCTGGTTTGGAGAACATGGCGGCCGTTAGTTAAGCGGTCGCTTGCCTCCGGAGGCGCCTATTTCCCGTGCCTAAATGTGGCAAAGCTGAGACCCGCAAACTTGCATAACTTGGCTCCCGTGACCTCCGTTTCTATTTTTAGAGGTCCGACTTTAGGCGTCTGGGGAATGTGTTTTGGAGCGCCCGCAGACATGCCGCGTTGGACCGTTGCCGCCCTGGAGTTGAGGAGGGGCCGCAGAGCGGCGGCTCGCGGACTCCTCCGAGCCGATTCCGGAAGGGGTAGAGGCAGCACAGGGAAGCTATCCACGCTATTCACGCCGGAGAAGGCTTTTTGTTCGGAAAAAACGGGCGAGTGTTTGCCCTCTGAGAGCGGTGGCCTTACCCTGATCTCGTATCTGGAGCTACAACAACACGAGGTAGGGGGGCCAGGAGGAGGGGGCAACCTTGGCGCAGTTTCCACTAGCAAAACGCTTGTAAGAGAGGACGGTAAGCTTGTCCTGCCTTCTTTTTTTATGCCGCAGAATCGATCAGAGCAGACATCGGGGGGTTAGGAGGGGGAGGCTCTTTAGGACCAGCATAGCTCCTGTTAATATCAAAGCCCTGACAATAAAAAACACAAGGAGAGGTAGGAAGCATGGGGGAACAGTGCAGGGGTCGACAAAAGCGAAACCTTTTGATAAAAATATCAAGCTGCCCTCAGAGGGTAAATCTGTCACACATAACAGCGTAACCCAGAGGAAAGGAGATATCACCTCGTTACAGAACCTGAGAACAGTTCAACCTTCCAGCACTGTGAAATTAAGGGCAGAAGCATTAAAGCAGGCATTAAAGCAGGCAGAGTCAAGGGTAATTCTTTAGATTCAAAAATAAGGATTACCCCCTCTTTGAGGTCCTATTTTAAAATTCAACCACAGGTGCTAGACGTGGCAAAACAGGGGGAGACACTCAGAAAGAGCTCCGGGCAGTTGAAGTTGAGGCCACCCTCCGAGGATATGGAGGAGATAGAAGTAGCTGGCACCCCCTCTCTGTTACACAAATTTTACCCATGAACAAACCTGTAATTCCGGGATCGGTTTCAACTATGGCTTCGGACGAGGGTAATGGTCACGCTGGAGGAGAAAGCCCTGCTTGTGAAAGAATGGTGGCCAGTGGTAGTGGAGAGGATAGGAGAATTTCCAAGGACCACGGTACTGTGGGGTCATCTGTGGCATCTCTGGAGGCGCTTTTTTCTACTCTTTCAGCAGATATTAGAAAGGGCTTTTCTGTTTCGGAGACAAATCAGGGGGAGATCAGGCTCTTCTTTGAGTCACTTGAGAAAAAAATCGATCTCCTAAATTCAAGGACTGTGGCCTTAGAAAGCTCAGTTGGAGAACTCAGGGATGATTTGGGAGCAGCTAAAGCAGATATATTGTCGCTTAAGAGGGAGGAGGCTGCGCTTCGGGACAGACTTGAAATGCTGGAAAATAATTCTCGGCGTAATAATCTACATCTTCTGAATGTTCCCGAGGGAAAGGAGGGGGAACATCTTAAGGCCTTCATCGTGACTCTCATAAAGGAATCAGTCCAGATAGAAGAATCTGAGGAGGACTTGAAGAAGGATATACAGAGGATTCACAGGGACCCCTTCAGGAAACATCCTAACCAGTCAAATCCAAGGAAAATCTTAATAAACTTCCTTACATTTTCCCTGAAAGAAAAGATTTTGAATTGTGCTTTAAAACAAAAATCCTTGAAACCCAGAGACTTTGCTTTTGAAATCCGCTCTGACCTGGCACGCGTCACTTTGGATAAACAATGGGAGCTGGGCAGGAAAATGGATGATTTTAAGAAACTTGGCGCGGTTGCCCAGCTAAAATTTCCTGCACTCTTAAAAATCATGCATAATAATAAGATGTATAATCTAAAAACAGTGCAGGAGGCAGATGAGCTTTTGGAAAATTTAGCCAAAGTCCCCAAATAGCTCAGCTGTGATGTTACGCATACATCTTAAGTATAGGCTTCTCCGGGTTTTAGGGAATGGTTGAATCTTACCTCAAGACTTAAGATCTTCGAGATATTAGGTATTAGAAAGATAGGTATGATGTAATCACATGTTAGTGATTAGGCCACATCGAAACACATGGGGTCATAGTATCAGAAGTAGACTGTGACAGGGCGTTCTTCTTGGAGTTTCAGCTTTTCGCCTTTCCGTAGTACTTTGAGTAGCCAGGGACAGGGTAGGCTGCCCCGGTAGGCAGAATCTGGACTATTAGTCCAGGTAAATGGGGGTAGGGTTCTCCAGGGAGGGGTTCAAGGGGGGGGGGAAGGAAGGGGAGCACGGGATGGGGAGCATAGGGGTTAAAAAGGAAAAAAATTCTCATTCACCTTTTTGTTTGGTTTGTTTATGGATGTCGCGCTTGGTTTGGGATCGGCATTCGGGGAGACCCGGCATACTTAAGGTTCCGTTGTTTAAACCGCCATGAGAACTTTACAGTGCTTATCCTGGAATGTCAATGGCCTCCGAGTGAAAAATAGGAGGGCAAAAATTTTACAATACCTCAAAGATTCCCCTGCTCAGATAACATCAGACACATCTCCTGAAAGAGGAAATATGTGGAATCTTTGGGAAGGTCAGATGGATGGAACACTGTGTTAGTTCCAATCATAGTGCTAACATGAGGGGGGTAGCCATTTTGGTTAAAAAGCAGGCAAATGCCCGGGTCTTAAACTCGATGATAGAACCAGGTGGCAGGTGGGTCATTGTCAAATTATCGGTTCAGGGTTTTCTTTTAACAGTGGTAGGCTATTATGGCCCTAACCAAGATGACCTCTCCACTTTGAAAACTATTTTTGAAAATTTGTTGGAATTTCCAGAACCAATTATTTTGGCTGGCGATTTTAATATAGTCCTGAATCCTCAGATGGATAATTCCCCAAGCAGTAGGGCAAATGTTTTGTCTAAGTCTAGGACATATCTTTAAATGATGATGAGGCAGAATGAACTGTGCGATATTTGGAGAGAAAGGTCAGGCTCCCAATTAGGCATCTCGTTTTACAACCGCAAATATAGACACAAATCAAGGATCGATTACATCCTGGTCAGTCATGATCTGAGGGGCAAAATTAAAGATATAGGCTACCTGACTCCCCATTTATCAGACCACGCGGTTGTATGGATGGATTTAATTTTGGCAGAGAAAGAACAACTAAGGGTGTGGACGTTTGATCGTTCACTACTTCTGGACGAATTAGAAGCCAAATACTTATCCCAGGAGACAGAGTCCTTCCTTAACATAAACATTGGTTCGGCTGAGATCTCAGTAGTATGGGATGCCTGGAAGGCTTACCTGAGAGGCCTGGTCACAAGTAGCATATGCTACAAGAACAGGCAATACAGAGAGGAGGTAGCGCATATTGAGTGTGAAATGAAAGCAGTAGAGTTGAGTCTGAATAGGGAGGATGATATTGTAAAACGTCAGGAGCACCTGGTGAAACTGGGAACCCTGACAGATCAATTGGAGAGTACTAACCAGACGAGGATTTCCAAAATATGGGAGGTGAGTAAGCTTGCCCATTTTGACTATGGGAAGGGGGCTAGCAAACTCCTGGCAAGGAAAGCCAAGACTGACAGGGTACGTAATATCATAAAGCAAATCAATAATGAACACAATAACACATCGGTAGTTACAGACAAAGAGATTGGAGAAGCCTTTTTTGCTTTCTTCCAAGATCTATATAATGAAGATAACGTGGTGGATAGCAACCATGCCTGGGAGTGGCTAAGTGGGATTAAGCTCACTTCTCTAAACTCCTTCCAACGAGTAAACCTGGAGCTGGATATATCTCAGCAGGAGGTCAGGAAAGCTATTTCTGCCTGCAAGGGTGGTAAGGCTGCGGGCCTGATGGGCTCCCAGTGGAATTATACAGACTCCTGGGAGAGGCAATAATTCCGACTTTGACAGCACTATTCAACAAGATATTAGTTGAAGGTGCTAGATCTCCTGCTGCATGGGGAGAAGCTACTATAACACTGATTTTGAAGGCAGGAAAATATCCGGTGAATTGTGGGTCATATAGACCTATTTCCCTCTTAAACACAGACTACAAAGTTTTCACAAGGATCTTGGCAGATAGGCTGGGCGCGGTGGCAGGTGGATTGTTGCATTCAGATCAAAAGGGGGTTTTGAGAGGTAGGAATCTATTCGATCTTACTTATGATTTTATCAGAGTTATTGACTTCGCTTCCACCTTTTCATTACCCCTTACTGCAATGACACTAGATGCCACCAAGGCCTTTAATAGGGTCAACTGGATTTATCTCTTGGCAGTGTTGGAAAAGTTTAACTTTGAGGAGAAATTCCGTCGAGTTATCCAGCTTATATATAGTGATCCATCGGCAAGACTCTTAGTTAATAGTAAATTGACCAACTCTTTTAAGATCACTAGGGGAACCAGACAGGGCTGCCCCCTCTCCCCCCTCCTATTTGACATGTACATTGAGCCTTTTGCTCAGCGTCTCAGGGAGGAGACGGGTATTGCATCATTTAAGTTTGGAGCATGGGAGAGGAAGGTAGCCCTGTATGCAAATGACGTCTTGATTCTTACATCTGATCTGGAGTCGTCCTTTCCTCATGTTATTAGGTTGGCACAAGACTTTGGGCAGGTGTCTGATTATGAGGTTAATGCGGAGAAAAACGATATTATGTCGTGGAACCTGCCGGAGTGTCGATACCAGACCAAAAGCGATATAAGATATTTGGGGGTTAGGATTGTCCAAAACATAGACAAGATTTCAGGGACTAATCTTGCAAACGTCTCCAGGGAATGCCAGAAACTCGTGAAATCGTGGGCTCATCTCCCATTGACCATTTTGGGTAGAATTAATCTGATTAAAATGGTTATATTACCAAAAATTACTTTTCTTTTTAATACTATTCCTTTGCATTTCGAAAAGCAGGCCATTGATAAACTTCAGCAAGCAGTCAATTCATTTGTATGGGCTTATAAAGCTACGAGGATAGCTTGGAAGAAGCTAAGGCGTAGGAGAGAGAAAGGGGGCCTTACACTCCCGGATCTCCAATACTACGCCTGGGCCTTTCAGCTAACGCACTCAAGAATGCTGCTGAAATCCCCAGATTTGTCGGAGAGGGGGGTTATGTTTTCGGCCATGCTTGATGGAGTGGAGTTGCCACATGAGGGGTTTCTTTTTAAATATGGAGACCAAAAGTTTTTCAAGAAGATTAGGCTGAAAGTCCTATTGGGTATGGCTCGTACATGGGCCAGAATTAAGCAATGTACTGGCTTAAATTATTTCTCAAGTTTGGCTCCTTTGTGGGACTCTCCGGGGGCTCCGGACTGCTTGAAAGATAAATTGGCAGCCCCACTTAAAACAGCTGGGCTTTTGGTGTGGGGCGATTTGGCTGCTGATGGTTCACTTTTGTCTTGGGCGTTACTTGACAATAAGTTAGAGGGGGGCATGTCTAGGTTTAAATATCTGCAATTGCAGAGTTGGTCCCAGAATCTTAAAAAATCTATAGGTAAAGGGAACACTCTAGAGGAGCAATTGGTTTTGAGGCCGGCGGAGAGGAAAGAGGTGTCTTTCTTTTACTGGGCCATAGAGGAAGTCATTGATGGCGATTTTAAATTAGCTGAAGAACTGTGGGGAGCTTCTATACCAGGTGAAGACTGGGAAGACCTGTGGCAAACTTCCTTCAACACCTTGTTTACAGTTGTAAAGCCAGCCTGGTTCAGGAGGAACCCCTACTTCACTACACACAGAGCTTATTTATCTCCTTCTAGACTTTCTAAAATAGCAAAGGGCCCCCCTGTCAGTTGCAAGAAGTGCGACCTGGTGAATGCCTCAGATACACATATGTTTAAAGATTGTCCAGCCATTTCTGAATTTTGGGAGAGAGTAGGAGCAACCTTAGCTCACATTTTGGGAACCCCAGTCCAAATTTCCCTTGCCCTGATCATCTTTGGCATAGCCAATAGAGTCACAGGCCCTGCCAGGGGATTTCTATGTTACGCAATTCTGCTGGCTAGACGAGAAATATGTAGGAGATGGGCAGAGGCTATACCCCCCACTCATTCAGATTGGCTGTCCTCCTTATATAAGACCTCCAAGATTGATTTGGGTAGATTGCAGAATAGTAGAAAGAACGTACTATGGGATTGTTTGCTTAATTGGTCTCTTTTTTAGTTCTTGGGCGAGTTTATTTATCTATTTAGGGGTTTAAGTTGTTGAGTTATCACTTGGAAAAATAAGTTTTGGATCCCATGATTATGCCTCTCTGGAAGCTCTCTGACTGTGCTGGGCCTTGCTTTTTCTTTTTCTCTCCCAGTTCCTACATCTTGCTGGCCAATAGCTACAGTCATCGGTCACGATCTAACAGAAGAGAGTGCGACCACCCTCTCCTTTAAAAAGAGAGGTCAGCGACATTTCGTAGGTTTTGTTGTTTACCGGTAGGCGGGCGATATCTCTCGGGTCTTATCTCGATTGCCTACGTCTCTTGAAATAGAGTAATGGTAATGACATCCTACTTGTTTTAGGTACCATTTTTATCAGGAAACCTGGGGGAACGCTGGGTGGTAGGAAATTTGTGGATCCACACAGATTCCAGTACTTTCCCACACAGAAATTTGAGAAAATAGTGATTTTTTCAGCTAAATTTTAGATTTGCAGGGGATTCTGGGTAGGAAAACGTTAGGGGACCCACGCAAGCTATACCTCGCTGGACTCCCCCGGGTGTCTAGTTTTCAGAAATGTGTGGGTTTGGTAGGTTTCCCAAGATGGCCGCCGAGCCCGGGACAAAAACCCAGGTGACCCCCCTTGCAAATGCAGGTTGTTTTGTGATAGGCCACTTTGATGTCTCCTCAATACGTTTTGGGCCCTTGCCTGTCGCAGGTACTTGACCCACCCATGTAAGTGAGGTACCATTTTTATTGGGAGACCTGGGGGAACGCTGGGTGGTAGGAAATTTGTGTATCCATGCATATTCCAGAACTTTCCACACATAAATATGTGGAAAATGTGGATTTTTCAGCAAAATTTGAGGTTTGCAGTGGATTCTGGGTAGGAAAACATTGGGGGATCCACGCAAGCCATACCTCGCTGGACTCCCCCGGGTGGCTAGTTTTCAGAAATGTGTGGGTTTGGTAGTTTCCCAAGATGGCCGCGAAGCCAGGGGCCAAAAACCCAGGTGACCCCCCTGGCAAAACCAGGTTGTTTTGTGATAGTTAAGTTTGATGTCTCCACAATACGTTTTGGGCCCTTGCCTGTCGCGGGTACTTGACCCACCCACAAGAGTGAGGTACCATTTTTATCGGGAGACCTGGGGGAACGCTGGGTGGTAGGAAATTTGTGTCAGCCCAGTGATACTACAACTTTCCCACACAGAAATTTGAGAAAAATGTAATTTTGTCATCAAAATTTGAGGTTTGCAGGGGATTCTGGGTAGGGAATCATTGGGGATCCACACAAGCCATACCTCCCTGGACTCCACCGGGTCTCTAGTTTTAAGAAATGTGTGGGTTTGGTAGGTTTCCCTAGATGGCCACAAAGCCCGGGACCAAAAACTCTTGTGACCCCCTTGCAAAGCCAGGTCATTTTCGATACAAAGGGGGCATCTGCATTTTTGGCCCCGTGCTAGGTGACCATCTTGGGAAACCTACTAAACCCATACATTTCTGAAAACTATACACCCGGGGGAGTCCAGCGAGATATGGCTTGCGTGGATCCTCCAACGTTTTCCTACCCAAAATCTCCAGCAAACCTCAAATTTAGCTGAAAAAAACACATTTTCCACATATTTATGCATGGAATCACCGTGCTGGCACAAATGTCCTACCCCACAGCGTTTCCCTCAGTCTCCCGAGTAAAATGATACCTCACTTGTGTGGGTGGGGCAAGGGCCTGTGACTGGGAAGAGCCAAAAACATAGGGATTAAGGGTATAGCACCGAGAATTCTAAGCGCTACATTTTTTTAAAAATAAGTTTTTAGCCAATTCTGCATTGGACACCCACACAAGTGAGCTATCATTTTACTCGGGAGGCTGAGGGGAACACTGTGGGGTAGGACATTTTTGCCGGCACATTGATTCCACCCAAAAATATGTGGAAAATGAGTTTTTTTCAGCTAAATGTGAGGTTTGTAGGGGATTCTGGGTAGGAAAACATTAGAGCATCCACGCAAACCATACCTCGCTGGACTCCTCCGGGTGTCTAGATTTCAGAAATGTGTGGGTTTAGTAGTTTCCCAAGATGGCAGCTGAGCCCGGGGCCAAAAACCCAGGTGACCCCCCTTGCAAAACCAGGTTATTTTGTGATAGGTAATTTTGATGTCTCCTCAATACGTTTTGGGCCCTTGCCTGTTGCGGGCACTTGACCCACCCACACGAGTGAGGTGCCAATTTTATCGGGAGACCTGGGGGAACGCTGGGTGGTAGGAAATTTGTGGATCCACGCAGATTCCAGAACTTTCCACTACAGAAATGTGAGGAATATGTGTTTTTTTTTTTTTTTTTACAAGTTTGATGTTTGCAAGGGATTCTGGGTAACAGAACCTGGTGAGAGCCAGACAAGTCACCCCATCCTGGATTCCCCTGTGTGTCTAGTTTACAAAAATGTATAGGTTTGCTAGTTTCCCTAGGTGCCGGCATAGCTAGGGTTCAAAATCTACAGCTAGGCACTTTGCAAAAAAAGGGTCAGTTTTCACTGTAACAATGTGGGGTGTCCACGTTGCGTTTTGGGCCGTTTCCTGTTGCTGCCACTAGGCCTACCCACCCAAGTGAGGTACCATTTTTCTCGGAAGACTTTGGGGAGTGCGTGGTGGGTGGAATTTTGTGAATCCATGCAGATCCCAGAACTTTCCATCACAGAAATGTGAGGCAAATGTGTTTTTTTTAAACTAAGTTTGATGTTTGCAAGAGATTCTGGCTAACAGAACCTAGTGAGAGGCACACAAGTCACCCTATCCTGGATTCCCCTTGGTGTCTAGTTTAAAAAAATGTACAGGTTTGCTAGGTTTCCCTACGTGCCGGCTGCGCTAGGGCCCAAAATCCACAGTAGGCACATTGCTAAAAACAAGTCTGTGCCTAGCCGGCTTTCTGCCACCCTGGGGGTGCTACCGGGGGGGGGGTCACCCCGATATGCCCCCAAGGGGGGCAGAAAGACTGTGACAATTTTTTTGGGGGGTGGGGGCATTGGTATGCCCATTCTGGGCTGACCTCACCCCTGAAATAAAAAAAAAAGTATTTCCTGCCCGAGGGGGCACATAAGGGGCTATTGTCCCCATATGCCTCCCAGGGGGGGCAGAAAGACTGTGGTAATTGTTTTTGGGGTGGGGGCATTGGCATGCCCATTCTGGGCAGCCCCCACCCCTACATCATAAAAAAAATCCCTGGTGCCTAGTGGGCTTTCTGCCCCCCCGGGGGCAGATCAGGGGCTACTGCCCCCATCTGCCCCTGGGGGGGCAGAAAGACTGTTGCATTTTTTTGGGGGTGGGGGCATTGGCAACTCCCACTCCTAAATCAAATATTTAAAAAATCCCTGGCTTCTAGTGGGCTTTCTGCCCCCCCGGGGGTCAGATTGGGGGCTACTGCCTCCGTCTGCCCCCAGGGGGGCAGACAGACTGGGGGGAGTGGGGGCATTGTCATGCCCATTTTGGGCAGCCCCCACCCCTACATTACAAAAAAAAACAATGCCTGGTTTCTAGTGGGCTTTCTGCCCCCCCTGGGGGTCAGATTGGGAGCTACTGCCCCGTCTGTCCCTGGGGGGGCAGAAAGACTGTAATTTCTCTGGGGGGGTGGGGGTATTGTCATGCCCATTTTGGGCAGCCCCAACCCCTAATTCAAATTGGCAAAAAAAATCCCTGGCGTCTAGTGGGCTTTTTGACCCCCCGGGGGGGCAGATTGGGGGCTACTGCCCCCATCTGCCCCCCAGGGGGGACATAAAGGCCGTAATTTTTGCGGGGGTGGGGGCATTGGCATGGGGCAGCCCCCGCCCCTAATTGTAATTGCCCAAAAAAATCCCTGGTTTCTAGTGGGCTTTCTGCCCCCCCGGGTAGGCAGACTGGGGGCTACTGCCCCCATCTGCCCCCCAGGAGGGGCAGAAATATTGAATGTAGCCAATTTTTTCAGGGGGAGCAAAGGCCCTTGCCCAAGGGGCCGCTCCCCACTCCCTGGGGGCTACTGGGTGGATCCCTGCTTGGGGATCGCCCTCCTGGGGGGATCCCCAAGCAGGGATCCACTAGGGAGGGGTACCACTGGAAAGGGGAGAGTCTCCCCTTTCCAATGACACCTCTCCCGTCTTTCTACGTGCTGAGGGGGCTGAGCTAGCCCCTTGAGCACATAGAAAGTGAAACTGAAATGAGCCTTAAGGCTCATTTCAGTTTCGATTTCTAGGAAATGACGACAGAGTGACGTGCGCGCTGATCATCATTTCAGGGAAACCAGGGGGAGTGCCTCGGGAGCTGGGGAAGCTCTTCCCCAGCTCCTGAGGCTTTTTGCAAGAAAAGGAAATCCCTCTGGGGCCTGCACCTTAGGGATTTCGGGTGCCCTGTGCGATGGCGGCGGGGAGCCATCCTGCGCACACGAGCACTGATGCGCACGACGGCTCCCGGCCGTCCTGCGTATCGAAGGGGTTAATTACATGAAATGCAAATCCATCATTTCGAGCTAGATTTCAACTCGAAATGCATCCTCGTTTTAAGTTTTGACACAAGGATGCATTTTGAGTTGAAATATAGCACAAATAGGTGGGTTAACATTTTGTGTAAATAAGTGTATTTTCATGTAATTTACTTGATTTTCAAACACCCCTAGTGTCTACTGGCCTTTCTGTCGCCTGGTTGCAGATTGGAGGACAATCCCCCTCTCTGCTCCCCAGACAATGAGAAAAGACTACTGGGCCCATTATGGAGTGAGATCATGGCCTGATGACAGCGCAGCCCACCCTCACACATTCTAATTTTGTTCTCCCTCTTGTATCTAGTGGCCTTTCTGCCCCCATGTGGAGGCACAAAATCCTTTATTGCACCTTTTAGGGTAAGGGTATGGCCTGATCCAGGGTGGGCCTCCACCACTATTGTTCTGGCAAGTGAAGCCTTGTGCCTAGGTGGCTATCTGCCTCCCCAGTTGGCATATTGGGGGCAAATATCCCCTATCTGTCACTCAGGGAGCAGAAAGATTGTATTGCCATTTTTGGGCTGGTGGCTTAGCCCGATGCTAGGGTTGACCATCACCACCCTTTCTTTTCTTTTTAATTTATTGACCTGGGGCCGTATTACGCATGACTGCACCGGTGCTAGTTGTCGATGTGTGCCAGAGTATGTGCCCGATCGCATTACAGAGGATCGGTATGTAATGTGCCGTGATGTTGGCACAGACTTTGAGCTCTGTGTTTATGTGTGTTTGCGTCTGTGCGCATATTGTATTAGTGCACAGACGCAAACGCACATAAACACAAACATACTCTGGCACACATCAACAACTAGCGCCGGCGCAGTCATGCGTAATACGGCCCCTGGTGTTAAGTGGGCTTTATGTCCTTTTCCCAGAGAGCGGAAATACTGCACTGCCCCTTTTGGAGTGGGGCAATGAATCCAATGGAGACGAAATGACTAGCAGGTTGGCTAGGAGGGTGGCAGTTTGGTAGAAATGAGCTTCATTTAGGAGAGCCAGGAGTGTACCATATGGTGGACTGGGATGGTGGTATAGTGGCTGGAATTGTTTTTTACATTTGTTTGGGGAGAGAGAGGCTATAGCTAAGTGTGGAGAAGATGGAGGCAGTATCCCATGGGCAGAGGAAGGGAGGATTGTGCCAAAACTGATGAAGAAGTGTGGCAAAATGCCAGATACATTTTTTAAATTTCATATTTGGAAAGGGGGATTACCAGAAGGCAGGTAATTTACAGCATGGAGTAATGGTAGCTGAGAGAGTTAAGAAAAAAAGACAAGCAAATATCCCATAACTCCATGTGCCTGGCCCTCTATCTATATGGTGGATTGGTTGCAAGGCGGAAGGCCAATTGCAGTTGGAGTTGGCAGGCCTGCAGGTTACCTTTCACCAAAGCCTGTTGTGCATAGCTTTCGGGCTTACTCAAGTTGGCTTACTGTGTAGGCTGCCCAGGCAGTAGGGTTCTGGGCCTCGCTGAAGGCCACGCCCAACGCCAACTCCAACTCATCACAGTGGAAGACAATGCACATCACTAATGGACATATAGTCTTCTTTCCGCAAGGATGAACTTCTATGTCTCACTACCATACCCAAGACGAAAGGTCTTGCTGGGCTCAAACCCATAAAAACCCATAAAAAACATGTGAATTCTATGACCATACAATGCTTCAATTTTGGATTTCTTATTTATTGCTAAACGTGGTTTATTTTTCCCCAGTGTGAAATCGCCTAAAGTGACATCTATAACCTTACTGCTTTTGGGACTCAAGCAGACAGAGAAATCTACCAAATAACATAATGCTCAGATGCACACCTATTAACGTACAGCAAGTGGCTCTGTCAAACATTTGGGATCATTATACAGACCCTTTAATGTCACAACAACACCTTGATGGACTGAGGCCCTGAGAAACCCTACTTGCAAATTGCTGAGGAAATTGGTATCTATTGTTCTTACAATCTTATCCTTTAATTAATCATTGAAATATTTCACTACTTTGCATAGAACGCTCGCTTTGCTTCGGGCACTGTTTGCTACTACGAATTGCCTCGTGTAAAACTTTATGTTTTGAATATATAATTGCATTCTTCTCTGTTGAGTTTCTGTCCTCTATTTTTCAGCTGCATTGATGGAGTTGCTGAAAGATTTAGTGACACCGCATGATTCTTAATAACAGAAAGTTTATTGCTCCACTTGAAAGCCTTTAGGGCAACAATTCCATACTATTCTTTTACTGGCATACACCAGCTTTTTCGGAATTGTGACATTCCCAAGCCTTAATAGTTTTGGTTTGGGACTGTTTAAATTCGCACATCCCATTTTCTTGAACTTTCAACACAGCTCTAATGTTCCTTTCCTTTGAATGGCCCTACACCCATGCCCTGCTAGAAAAAAAGGTAAGGGCAGGTTTGACTCAGAATATTGGGAGAATCAGCCACTGATCTATATGGTCTGATGCTGCTGCATAGAGGAAAAAGTGATCTGCAATACTGAGGGCTATATTCACAAGGAGCTATCGCCGAATTAACGGCACTTTATCGCAGCCAAAGTCGTGATAAATTTACCTCCCCATTCACAAGCCGGTGTTAACAGCCCACAGCACCAGTTTGGCCACAGAGGACCCCCGCAAATATCGCTAATGAGATGCAGAGTAGGCGTTCCCGTGCCAAAAGTTGAGACAACATCACACCTCAACATTCACAACGACCAGCCACATTGGCGATAAGAACACAAAACAGGCGATAAGGCGCGTTAGTACCAGGAAATCTACACCTGCTCAGACCTGGTGTAAAGTCGGACGGCAGCCAGCACCACAAAAGGGAGCACAGCCCAGGGCCACATCCGAAGGGCAACAGATGCCATGGAGCCACCCATCATGTGGCCCGGACACCCAAGAGGGCCACAACACCCACCGCCACCACCCCCAGGACTACCCCTCCCTGGCACCCCCCGACCAAAGACATGCCACATCAGCCACACCTAAACATGTACAAAATATTCCTCTTGATGTCGCACAATCACAACTGGTGACATGCATGTGTCGCCACAAAAATGAGCAGCACACATTCACTTCCGAAGCAACAAATGAAACTTTATTAAAATGAACAACGAAATGAAATAAAGACACATGGCCGCTCCCCTCGGGACAATACATAGGTCACAGCCTGTAAGACAAAAAACATGATGAGAAGGTGTGTCCTGCGCACATCAGAGGACAGAGAGAGAGAGGAAGAGAGGGAGAGAGAGAGAGAGAGGAAGAGAGTGAGAAAGAGAGAGAACGTGCCACTCCTGCGCACCCAGGCCACACTGCTCACCTGCTGCCACCGGTGTGTCCCCAACCACATGCCGGCATGCATAGCAGGACACCAGGTCACACATCTGAGTCAGAGCCGTCATCTGAAACAGAGCCCAGATACATGACTGGCACAGTACACACACTTGCACAAGACAAAATCGCCTGCCCGCCCATGCACACCCAGGCAGCGGCACCCCAAACCCTCCGGCCGCCCATCGGAGCATGCCTGCCCATGCACACCCGGGCCTCAATGCTCACCTTCCGCCACCGGCACGTAGACAGGAGGTCCCACCACGTGCTGCTGCAAGCCACAAGCCCGGGGTCCGCGGACATGGCACCCTCCACATCATGCAGCCCCGCTCCGCATGCCACCAGGTCACACATATGGCACTTGGTCTTGATTACTCCATAGCATAGGACATACCAGTGCACCCGGCACCATCGCAGGCTGCACACCCGCTCAGCCCAATGGGTGCCACCAACTCTGGGATCCCGGAAGCGACGCCACGTGGAGGTAGGCCCGCGCTGCCCGATGGCTCTGGCCTACACTGCGGTCCAGCAGGGCACACAAAACCTGAGCTGTCTGGACCGCCGGGACGGGGCATCATCGCAGGCTGCACACCCGCTCAGCAGCTCAAGGTGCCACTGACTCAGTGCACCCAAAGTCACCGTCCCGTGGTGGGGTGCCTGTGTCGTCCGCAACGCCCCGTGTGCCACTAACCCTGTGCAACCCCAGTCTGTGCCACGTTGTGGTAGGCCCGTGCCGTACTCAAGGCCTCGGATGCCACTAACTCTGTGCAACCCCAGTCTGCGCCACGTGGTGGTAGGCCTGTGCCATACTCAAGGCCTCGGATGCCACTAACCCTGTGCGCAACAACTCATGGGCCCTATATGAGTGCAAACCGTGGAGCGTCCGTCATCCAGTCACCACCGGAAGAGGGGAATGTGACATCGTCGGACCCTTATGTTGGTGGAGTCACATGGCCTGTGACGCCTGTGCTGGATGGGTGTGGTGTGTGTGAAAACCTGCCCTCAAGGAGTGGCTGTGACATGCTGACAGCGAGTACGGCTGCGACGGGTAGCCATGGGGGCCCCCCTCGGGGCGTAAGTGGAGTGGTCTGCCCTGCCGTATGCCAGACCAGCGCAGGGCCTGCAACAATGACCTGTGGGATCTGGGTGTGGTCCAGTCCATGTCCGGACAAGGAAGTGACTGATGTGTGTGTCCCTGTTGTAGTGTTCACAGGACCCGGCACACAAAATGCAATGTCGCACCCTCTGACTGGCATCCCACAGGATGACCATCATTGACGCAAGGGAAGGCACTGTCCCCACATTCATCCACGCATCCATACATGAATGATGTAAGACATTACACAGCAGTGCGTCACTGGATGTTTATTTGCAAACATCCAGTGCAGTCATGCAGCTGGAGCGGTACAGGGCAATGCCGAGGATACTACACAATATGGGCCCGTGGAGGGCCAGCCAGTGTACATCCGGGGATGACCTGTACTGCGGAAGGGGAAGGGTACAGTCCGCAGACTGTCCGCCGTGTCAATGTTCCTCAAACAGGATGTGGCAGTCTATGTCGCTGTCCAAGGTGAGTGCATCGGAGTGTATCGGGGGTCAGTGATAGGTCTTGAGGCCATGTGCGGCACCAGGCAGAAACAGGCAAGGTGGCAGAAATGAATGCTAGTACCTCCTTCTGATCTCAATCCCATCATGTCCTCGTCCCCGGATGTGTGCTCTGCCCCACCTGTGGGTGTTGCAGTACCTGCTGTGGCACTGTGTGCCACTGACACATCAGGGGCCGGAGGAGGATTGTCGGCCGCACTGTGTGGCAGTGACACATCAGGTGCCTGAGTGGATACGCCTGCCGCACTGGGAGGCACTGACACTCCAGGGGGCGGAGATGTGGATGGTGTGGGGGCAGCAGCATTCATCATCACCACGCCTTGTGGCAGCAATGCCATGATGAAGACATGCAGGGCCTGGTAGCTCCCAGCTACATTTCGCTGATGTGCAGCGGTGGCTGCCATCCTCTCCGCCTCCATCCGCACCATGTCCTCCATGAGCCTCCACATGTGTGCCAGCTCACAGCTGGCATCGCTGGGGCCACTCTGAGCAGACAGGTATTCCTCCCTCCGCGTCATGACTCTAGCAATGTCAGTCAGGGCTCGTTGGAGACCATGGGGCGGACATGGACACCCAAGGATGGCGTCCAGTTTGGTAGCCATGAGGTTGAACCCCACCCGCACCTGCTCGCCTGTCTCCCTCTGGCCCTCCAGCACACGGCGTTGGAAGGCCATTTGTTGTTCCTGGGGGTCTTGGGAGAGTGCCGGGGCTGTGGGTGCCTCCTGCTGGGTGGTTTGGGTGGTGGGTGGGGTCTCATCGATGTAGCTGGGCTGCCCTGATCCTGGAGGTTGCTGGCGGATGAGGTCAATGATGTCTTGGATGGTTTGGGTGTTGATGCTGGTGTTGTCCTCCTCCTCGTCATCAGTGAAGAGTGGCTGTGACTGCTCTGCAGGAAGTGTTGACGATGCCCCTGCGATGTGAAGGGGAGATGGTGTGTTACAATGTGTCCACATGTATGTAGCCGCATGGTATAGGTTGACATTCAGACAGCATGGCATTGTACATTGTGACAGTCTGTGGGTCTGGGCGAGGACCCAGGGTCATTGTGGGTGTGCACTGTGCCCTGCTTGGTTGTGCATGTGTGCCATTGTGGCCATCTCCCCCCGTCCTCCCAGTACCTGGTGGTCACTCACCCTGTTGCGGTTGTGTTGTGTCCTGTCGAGCAGTGTCCGGTCCCCCGACTCCGGCCACAGTATCCATACTGATGACTGTTGACACCAGCTCCTCCATGTCATCTAGCTCCAGCTGTGGTGCTGGGCCCCCACCTCCGGTCTGCATTGCTGCCTTCTGGTTGGCGCTGAGTTTCTCCTTGGTCTTCCGCTTGATTTCATTCCATCGCCTCTTGACCTCGTCCATTGTCCGCTTGTGCTCTCCGACGGCATTCACCTTGTCGATGATGTCCCACCATATTCCAGTTTTGGTGCCCAATGACACGTTGGAGGTGACGAAGAGTTGTTGATGGTGTTCCATCATCTCCGTGACTATGATCCTGTTCGCCTGCGGACTGAACTTGGTCTTCCTGGTCTTCTTGTCCTTGCCCTTCCCTGTCCCCGAGGTCCCAGGCTGGTCGTCCGGGGTGCTTGTGGGGTTTCGCTCGTCCTCTGCGCCTGCTCCAGCTGCCTCCATGGTGCTTGGGTGTTGGTCAGTTTGTGTGTGGGTGTATTTTCTACTTTTATGGTGATATTTGATGCCTGCCAGGTGTGTGTTGCAGGTCTGGCGCTGCTTGTCTCTGATTTCCTCATCGCGCTTTGGCCCATCGCGTGTTTTTTGGTGTTGTGGTTTGTGTTTTTATCTCCATCATGGTGGTTGTATCGCGGACATTGTCCGCGGTTTGGGCAGACTATCGCATGCTACCGCCTTGTTGTGAATTCCACGTTGGCACGGGGTTATTTTCCCACGCTAGACTGCGATATTGAAAGTTGCGTTACGCTACTCTTGCGGTAGTTAGCACACATTCTTGTGAATATACCCCTGAGTCTTTAAATGGGCCATCCTGCTGAGAGTTACAAAGCAGCAGGTTGAGGTACACAGAAAAACCCATTGGCCTGTTTATGGCACTATATCCTTCCCTGCCACTGTTGTCAGGTAATGTCTTCTAAAGGCCTGCAGTACATTAAAAATCTTAAACCACTTAATAAACCTTTGGAAAAACACATACATTTCAATTCAGCTTTAGGGTTCTCATAGAACTGCGGGGCATTTTAGCAAGAACGGTGATAAAATTATTGCCGCTTTAGCGGCAGGAAACTGCCGCTAAAGCGGCGATAATGGGCTTGATAATATGCCCTAGAGAATTCCAATAGAAGCCCATGTTTACACCAGAACATGGGCTTCTATTGGAATTCTCTAGGGCATATTATCAAGCCCATTATCGCCGCTTTAGCGGCAGTTTCCTGCCGCTAAAGCGGCGATAATTTTAACGCCGTTCTTGCTAATATGCCCCTGCATTTTTACACTTCAAAATGGTAAACTACCACACATAGATTTTAAAGTAATCTTGTTTTTTTCATTTAGGAATTACACAAAACAATGCTCCGTATGTACTCTGTGAATAATGTGTTGATGTTCACACCACAAAGGCAGGGTTACTTATCAGATGTGCATTGGCTCACTGCTGCATTTACTTACATAAACAGCTGATTACTGCGTGGATGTACCTTTATCAACAAAATATATTCAACACAAGTACTGCTGTAACTGGGGTGAATATTTGTAGAAATATAAAAATGTCAGCCCTCACTGGAAAGCAAAAAAGCAGAAAGAAGACTCTTTCGGTGATAGTAAATATATGGGTTTCCTCTAAGTGATGAATTTAGATATAGAGAAAATGCTGCATTGCAATTTCACAAATTCCGTTGTCAAAAACACAAGGGCCGGTGGTGACACTACTGGCTTTATATTGGTTTCCGTAGCTCGTAGTAATGTAGTGTTGGTTTTACGATTGATTGTCCAATAAAATAGCTCTAGTGCTAGGGTGACCAGATTCTCAAAACAAAAAACCGGGACAGGTGTCATAGACATAGAAGTAGGACTGACAGAAGTACCCATGGCTTTAAGTGGGATGGAAAAACAGGGGGGGGGTGTTGTCTCTCGAGGGCCGTGGCCAATGTAATTAAGGACGTGGTTTGAAACACATAAGCTAAAAAAATCTGTACTTAGCATAGCGTCCCGCCCGAAAAATTTGCTGCTTCTGTCATTGTATCCAGATAAATAATATAACGAGTAACATCACACCTAGAACAAGCCTGGCCTATTGGCTTTGTCAATGGTTGTTAGCTACATAAGAGAAATAAGCAACAACTTTGGCTTCGCTGCACATAACAATGAAAATGCCTCAGTTCTGGAATGAAGAGACTGTGAAAGAACTATAACGGGTCTCTTTGAAAGCAGTGAAGGGTGGTACTGCTGCAGCAGTAAGCTTTTTTTTTTTCTGTGAGAGCAAAAATGGAGAGCCCAATAGAGACCCGTCTCAGGCTGAGAGAAGTAAAGCAGGCGTACCGAGGCACTATTTAAAAACCGGGACATTTATCTGTTTAACCCGGGCACTACGCAAAAACCGGGACATTTCTTTAATTTGGAGCAAAGTGTCGGGACACCAGGACACTGCTCCAAAAACCGGGACCGTCCGGGGAAAACCGGAACGTCTGGTCACCCTATCTAGTGCATGTCTAAATGTGCCTTGTCACAACAGTGCAGCTGCTCTAGCTGGTTATGCTGCAAGGCTTTCTGACCTTTATGGATGCTGAGTGCTCTCGAAAGTGTATGCATTGTGACAACATCCGATGTCTGCAGACACTCTTGGGACATCCCCCTGTTGACATTTCATGCTATTGCATGTGTCTGTGATGGAGGTTTGCACAAGCGTAACAAGGATTCACTGATCATTATGGTAGCATGCCACCATGTAAATGTATAGATCGAACACGTACTATAGAGGCTGAAGTCAGTGCTGTGCTCAGACGTGTCATTGTACCTCTTTTGATGCATGCTTGTATTGCCCCTGAAAAAACGTGATTTGGGGCGTTCAGCTGTGCTGTGGCTGCAGGCATCAGGGCGACAAGTGAATGCATGTATTTGCTTTTATAAACATGGGGCCATATGCATCAAGCATTTTTTGCCTTCGCAAACGGCTGATTCGCAGAATCGGCCACTTGCGAACACAAAAAAATGCCTTTCTGATGCAGCAAACCCAATTTTGCGATTCGGTAACCTGTTACCGAATCGCAAAATAGGTTTGCGATTCGCTATTAGGAAGGGGCGTGTTTAGGGCGTCCCTTCCTAATACCGAATTGCATCGGTATGCATGAATGTTTTGCGACCGGAATGCGGTCGCAAAACATTCGCATTTTACTACCTACTTCAAGTAGGTGATAACCCATTCGCAAATGGGAAGGAGTCCCAAAGGGGCCCCTTCCCCTTTGTGAATGTCTGTAAATGCATTTTCTAAGAGCAGGCAGTGGTTCCACGGACCACTGCCTGCTCTTAGAAAATGAAAGGAAAAGTTTTCATTTTCTCTTTTGTAAAGCAGCCCATTTTCCTTTAAGGAAAACAGGCTGCTTTACAAAAAAAAGATTGCTTTATTTAAAAGCAATCACGGACATGGTGGTCTGCTGACTCCAGCAGGCCACAATCCCCGTGATTTTTGCGATTTCTAGTGGGTCGCAAATTGCGACCTACCTCGTTATTAATCATGAGGTAGGTCATTTGCGATCCCCTAGGAATCGCAGAAAGTGTTAAACACACTTTCATGCATTCCATTTTGCAATTTTCTAATTGCGAATCGCAAAGATTCGCAATTAGGGAATTGCAAAACATTTTTTTGATGCATCTGGCCCATGGTGAGATGGTACATGTTTCGCTATCAGGCACTGATAATCGGACCGCTTGTGGAAATGTTTATTTACCCTTTTGGTGCTTCAGCCATCAGTACACAGTTGTCTGTCTAACAGAGTGAGATCTTCCAGGTGTAAACAAGGCCAGATTTTGACCGCACTGTTCATTTTGGACATCTGCCTATCCTCAGCTACGGGGAATGGCTTTCTTCTGACGTAGGTTCTGTTTCTGTTAAAATCATATCAACACACAGCTCTGCCAATGGACCTCATTCCTGTCCTGCAGCACTTCCAATCACATAGAAAGCGCATAGACAAAGCTCTCACAATAACCTGGCATGAAAACCCAGTGAGTTAATTGTTCACAATTTATATGTGTTGGCTGACTTGACCATTCATCCTTTGGGACTGACAAAATAAGGATCATTAATTTGAATCACACTGACGAATGCTAAAACTATGCTGCAAACACGAAACAAAAACTAAAGTAATTATATTATTACTGACCTTCAAGGGTGCTTGGTTGTGTTCAGAATAGTTGTGAATCCCTGCTGAGCCAATAGAGCCTTTCAAATACCAAACATTTTGGGAGCAAATGCTATGTAGACCAGAGTGTATTTTAATATCTCAATCCTGACCTGTAGAGCCCTTTGACATGTCAGTACTAAGATATTACATCCTGCTGTGCCAGCACACCTCAATATAGCCTGCAACATGTCTACCACTCCATTACTAAACACCAAACATAGCTATGCCACTGCAACAGGGCATCCGCCTTTGCACTCGAAATCTAAACTCCAAGGTGCAGATTTCCAAGAAACTGACGCATGGGTAGAGATGCACCAGTTTCCCTGCGCCAGCCTGCGAAACCCTTGCGCCACCATGGATGCGCTGTATTTACAATACGGCGCACCATGGCGCAAGGATTGACAGATGCGTCAGGAATTCTGACGTATCTGTTGGCGCAAAAGTCACGCATTGTTGGAGTCGTGTCGCAAGCACAACACAACTCCAGCAATTCACGGGGAGGCCTATTCTCAATACACTGCAACACTCCTTACGCCTGCTTCAAGCAGGCATAGGGTTTTGACGCAGTGGCGTCCTAGAAGTGGCGCAGTGAAATCTTGTAGATTTCACTGCGTCACTTCAACGAGGCTTTCCTGTGTGGGAACCCCCACCCTGCATACATTATAGCTGAAGCAGGTATAATGTGACGCACAGCTTTACAAGGTGCGCATCTCCCTAAATGCATCATGTTGTAAATTGGCCGCATTGTTTATGCCGCCACTGCGTTACAAAAGTGACGCAACGGCGAAGCAAAAGTGTTGCAAGGGGCTTGTAAATCTGCCCCCAAATGCTGTTATGCTAGTATGTCTCAAGCCAGGCTCTCTGCTTTCCCCTTTGTACTTGTAAAGCGCAAATGAAATTTGTACTTGTAAAGCGCACCCATACCCCCAAAGGGGTGTCCAGGCGCTGTACGCATACCGCTGTGGAACCCTTCCTGGCTTTTCCCTGTGAAATGTCCACTCCTGGGCACCCCCAGGGTGAAGCCAGGCATCCCAGCGCTGTTGGGCCCGTTGTGGAGATTAAGCAAGCTATTGCCCAGAGTTGCACCCATGATTAGAATAGGCACCGAGGCGAGAATTATCAGGTCCGAGGAAATTGAGCCCAAGACCCGCCGAGGCGGGAATTGAACCCTGGTCCCGGGCCAGATCTCTGCATCAGGGTCTGCCGCTCTAACCATTGAGCCACACTTCTCCACGATCGTGGAGCTCCACGAGCCAGAGCTGCCCACCTTGGAACTGGGGAACCATGTGTGTGTCCCAGCGTCGACTCAACATTCTGTGATTCTGGGGGAATTAATTAACTGTGCCTAAAAATTTTTTAAAAACTCTAACAACCCCAGAATTGCCAGTACTGACACACATTCACAAACTCACTTATATTCATGATCACACAACTGAATCACTGCGATCACCATTTACTTGAACAATTTTGAAGATTTTTTAGAGTCTATTTGGCACAATCAAGAACGATTTCACGTTTTTTCATATACAGCACATAGTCAAAATAATCCGAAAAGTGCATACTCGATACAATCCATTTAAAACTAAAACATCAACAGATATGCACAAAACACCACAATATAACACTCAAAAAATTGTTGTGCCCAGGTTCTGACTTTTTTGTTGCCCTTCAGGAGCATGATATATTTTTATCTTGTATCACCATAAGTAACTCCTAACTAAATGGGCTGTAACCAAACAGTGCCTATACAGGACTCGGGGAGAACTTACTGCTCCAATAGCTTTACATATATTAGCATCAATGAGCTCCAGTACTAATTATTTAGAATGCACTTGTTTGGTGAAACTACTGCCAAAAAAAACCATCTGACCTTGAGGAATGTAAGCTGATGCTCGTGTAAAGCACTCTAATGCTACTGGGCCGAATTTGCTCTGTATAACACTGCAAAAAATACATAAAAAGCTCTAAAATTGCACTTCATTTCTGAGATTATACTCCATGATAGCCCAACCATGGACATGGAATAAACTAATGCATGCTTTTAAAAATCTGCAATTCAAGGGACTGAAACTAAGCAACAGTATTTCTTTAGGCCTTTGAGTAGCGTTGTGGTATCTATAACACTGTACAAAGATGGTGCTGCAGTGGGAGAGAAAAGAAGATCAAAAATAAAACAGCCCAGTGGACTAAGACTTCGGATGCAGAGAGAGGAAAGTGAGCGTCACGCATAGCGTTCAGGAAGTAAAGTTTTAATTTGCTTGGAGAGTTTCATCCCGTGGAGTCGAAATGTAATGAACTGAAATCTTTATTTGATAGTTAATTAAAGCCATGAAAATTTAAAACATACATTCCTTAATACCTGAGGTATTACTTAAACAGACGGGTAGTTTAACATACATTCTTTCAACTGTACCAGGATAACATTTAGTTCATGTTGAACAAAATCCATTTAAAATGTCATACATATTTAAACCCCCCCAAAGCTCAAAGCCATCGAATTGCCGCATCTCACTGTGAAGTATCAAAACTGTGATGCAGAAAAGTGCAGAGTTAAAGTGCCCAATGCTTGTTTCACAGTCTGAAATAGACAGACCTATATGGCCAATAATCACTGCATTAAAATCAGTTTAAAAAGGAAATTGACTGATAGGTTGAAGATCTGCACTTGCTGACAGCATTCTTACAGCCTTCCTTAAAAGCATCTTAAAGGCCCCATACAATATTTTCATATCTCCGGAACGGTTCAATTCGAGCTCTTACGAAAGTCCCCCCCCCAACCCTCCCTCCAGGGAGATGCAGGGGAATTAACAGATCTTTGCCCAGATGAAATGTAAAATCCCGGCTTCTGCCTTCTTTGATTTAAACTGGAATTTCAGTAAGACAGCACTCTGTGCCAATGTTTGTAGTATGAGACCAAATTCTATTCTTATCTAGGGTTCTCTTGTGGAATTTGGGAGCCTGAATATTTGGCGAAAGAATCTAGATCCATTCTTGTTTAACTAGACCATGAATCTGGAAATGCTTCAAGACTATGGCTTAATGAAGGCAAAACTATCTTTTCTATGACTTGCAATAGTGGTAAGAGAAAGGGCCTGTAATGTTGCTCACTATTTGCTAAGTCCTGCCGCTATCCCTGAGGCCCATTTTGCAGGGCATCCGTGTGAGTGCTAGATGCGCCAGAAGATTGAAATTCAATGCCCAGGTATTTGCAAGAGTTAGACGTATTAATTATGTGCTCTCCTAGTTTCCATGACCAAGGATGCTGCTTGCGTATCTTTGTAAACGTGACAACTTTTGTTTTTCCTGGATTTATTTCTAGTTCAACGAACAATGGGCAAGCAAATCGTTGAGTGAAGATTGGAGCCCTACTGCAGAAAAATCCAGCAGTACTGTGTCATCTGCACAGTGCATCATGTGCAGGGTTTGCAGTAACGGCTCCTCCGCTAAGTCGGAGGAGCGTCGCCCCACTGCTCACGGTGTAAAACAAAAAATAAAATGATAACTGAAGTTATTACCATTTTATTTTTAGCATCGTCATGGGCGGGGCAGGGCTTGGCTTCCCTGACCTCGGGGAGGAGGAGTGGTTGCTGCACTCTAAAGCGCGCATGATGCTTTGGCCGGCCGTCTCAGGCCGGCCAAAGCGTCATGCGCACTTTGCATGTTCCCCACCTAGGCTGCATTACATCCTGGTTGGAGAACATGCCCAGGTGATTGGCTCAGGGGAGTCTGGGTGCTTTCCAATCACACGCTGCATTGCAGTGGTGTAATTGACTGTAAGGAGCCTGGGTGCTTCCTGGAAGAGACACGACATGGGAGAGACAGAGGAGAGATGTGGCGAGATCAGGTACGTGAATTTAAATTTGTTTCCAACTCAACCCCACCCCCCTCCCCCCACCACCTACCCCGCCACCTCGTACCGTACCGGCCGCCACTGAGGGTTTGGCCATTTAGTCTTTGCGGACAAGATTTGTGTTTTTTTTACGGCTGTTTCAATGGTGAATAAATTGAAGATAAATGGGTCCAGAATACAGCCCTGTTTTAGACCTTTGTCAATGTAAATTCTCTTAGACAAGGTGCCATCCTTGCGGAGTTTGACTTGAACCCAATTATTAGAATATAAAGCGATGATGGGATTTAGTATACCTGTGGCGTCGGTGCCTGCTTCTATTTATGGGATTTAAGTCCTCTGTTAAGAACGGCCCTGTACTGGCACTAACACTATGGCAATCAGCAGTGCAGCAAGTGTGTACAGGGTCCTAGTGCAAGGAAGGAAATAGGGCCCCTGGCAGCTGTTTGGATTATAAAATACAGCAATAATCAGCGTGTAGTGGGTGCCGGGCCTCTGGTCCCAGGTGCCTCTGCTCCTGCTGTGCCAATGGAAGCGAGGCCCCTGCAGGCAGTGCTTGAAACGCCCCACATCGCCTGCCATAAAACCTCAAAGCTTGGTTTAATTGCAGTGCCACCTCTTCTGTTGCATTTTTGCTGCAACGATTGACTGAGCAGTTCTGCTATCTACTGTTTGTGGCAGTCAGCTCTTGAAAGATTAGCCGGCTGTCCCTAAGGCCTGAATAAAATAGGGCCTCTGTTTTAATAGCGTGGTACTGTGCACACCACAGTGACATCTGCATCTGTACACATGGCCGCCGTTCCCCACACCATCCTTGGAGACAGCCTCCTTCAAGCCACCTCCACCACAATATCTCCCCGGCTGATGACGTGCCGTGGCCAAAGGATCTTGCAAAAGTGCTTAAAACGTCTCCATCACAGTCAAGCCTTTAGACGCTCCTGCCAGCGATGCCAAGGAAGCTGCAGAGAAAGCTCCGTGGCCTCGGGTCCCACTCACTCAGGAAGCCGTAATATGCCCCTTCCTTCGGCATCCTAGTAATGCACGGTGAACAATGTTGCATTAACGTCGTCGTTCCACCGCACGTCCCTTTAGGTAATCACACTGCACACTAACACATCCGAGCCAGTTATTTTGCACAATAAGGCCAATTCAATAAAATTGGGGGCGATGCCAAAGTATGCCCTCACCGAAGAACATTCCGGGTGTGCCATCTGAAGCGCTGTCTGCTCTACCAGTGTTGCTCGGGGAGAATAAAAGCAGCCAGCGGAACAGATCTTGGCTTGTCTGAGGTTCATTCCGTGCCCATCAATGCCAATTTTCTACAAAGAGCCGGGGGCCCCAAGAATTCCTGTTCTATCAGCTGCTGCTTAATTGCCAGGTTTTCCCTTTCTCAAGAAAGAAGAAAAGACCGAGCAGTCACATTTGCTCTGATGTAGCTTAAGCAGTAGTCGAACCAGAAAAGTAACTGGGTAGCTGTGTCTTCCCCCTTGCTTGGCCTTTTAATCCGTACTTTACACTCCATTAGGCCGCCTCCCCATTAGAATAAGTCTAATCGAAGGACGTGCACATTAACTTGGGGCTTTCTTTCACGATTGTCTTAAATCTCCACTGAATGCCTTTTCTTGTTCTCTATGTCCGCATTTTTCTTTCTCTACAGTCCTCTTCAAGATCATGATATTCACTCTCGAATTAAAGAGCTATTCATCACTGGCATGCTTTGCATGTTAATTGGCTAGCAAGGTGAAAGACGCGTGGTATGCAGTAGTCCAATGCAAGGCACTGCTTAGTGGTGTTATCCTGCCATCCCATATGACTGCAATAGTTTTTAAACACTTCCATCATATGATATTTTTGATATTTTATCATTCTGATGTGACAAATATATATATATATATATATATCCAAAGAATTCGCCGTGCATAATCCACTTTTGAGGAAATGACGAAAACGGACCCACAATTCGGTGCTCAGAATTTTATTTTTATGCCCAGCACCTTCGCCACGACGCGTTTCGACCTTCCAGAGGTCTTGTTCACATATATACATATATATATATATATATATATTCACTGAAAAAACCATAGGTTTCAGGCACGTTAAAGTTAGAAATTAGCATTTAAAAAACCTTACAAATTCACTGAAAAAACCATAGGTTTTAGGGACAGTTATAGTTAGTTGGACATTGCACTCGTACAAAACCCGTGAAATTCCCCCGTTATAGTTAGTTCAGGTAACTATAACTCGCGCCCCGCAATGCACTGCTGATGACGTCACATATTACATCACTCATGACATGGTCAGTGACATCACTGATGACATCACTGATGACATCTCAAATGACATCACTGATGACATCATCCAGTGACTGTGTGTTTCTGTAAAGTTTAAATATGTTTAATATATATAGGGAAAGGCGTATTGAAGAATGAGTGGGTGTATAAGTGTCTGAATGGATGATTTAGTAGGTGCGTGACTAACTCTATAAGTGAGTGATTAAACGTATCTTACTGAATGCATGGGTTAGTGACTAAACTGGGTGAATGTCTGTATCCGTCTGTCTGTTGCTGTGTAAGTGGCTGCATGGGTTTGTGAATAGCGACATGAGTGTCTATATGAGTTATTGATTGGTTGTCTGAGTATCTGTATGGGTGCCTGAGTGTTTGTGTGGGTGGGGTGTGTGCGACTCTGTGCATAGATGTGTGAGTGGGTGATTCACTGGGTGGATGGTTTCAAGAGTGCATCTGTGATAGACTGTATGGGTGGGTAAGTGTGTGTAAGAGTGTGTTAGTGAGTGAATGTATGTCCCAGTGGTACATGTGTGAGTAACTACATATGTGAAAGGCAGTATATATGTGTGTTGGAGTATATAAATAGCTATAAGTCGAGAGTGTGTGATTGTGAGAGTGACTGTATGGATGAGTGTGTGCTTGTGTCAGAGATTGTATAAGAGCGTAAGAATGTGCTAGTATTTGTAGGAGTAAGTGAGCTGGTGTGTGTATAACTGTATAGGTGAGTAAATGGGTGTGTGCTTAATTTTTTGCATGACTGACTAGGTGTGTGAGTACCTCTATGGATGAGTGGCGGTGTGTGAGTGTTTATATAGGTGTATGAGTGCATATAATAGTCCTGTACTGAGTGACTATAAGTATGAGTGACTGTACGGGTGAGTGAGTAGATGTGTGTGTGTATACCTAAGAATCAGTGAGTGTGTATATAGTAATTGGTGTTGGAGTGTCTATGGTTTCGACAATGGCAGTCTGTAATTTACAGTGGGTGTATCAAAAGTTATATTAGGGTGTGAGAAGATGCATCAAATTATCACATGGATGATGTCATCAGTGATGTCATCAGTGATGTCATCAGTGATGTCACTGACCATGTCATGAGTGATGTAATATGTGACGTCATCAGCAGTGCATTGCGGGGCGCGAGTTATAGTTACCTGAACTAACTATAACGGGGGAATTTCACGGATTTTGTACGAGTGCAATGTCCAACTAACTATAACTGTCCCTAAAACCTATGGTTTTTTCAGTGAATTTGTAAGGTTTTTTAAATGCTAATTTCTAACTATAACGTGCCTGAAACCTATGGTTTTTTCAGTGAATTTCAAAGGTTTTTTAAATGCTAATTCCTAACTATAACATGTCTGAAACCTATGGTTTTTTTCAGTGAATTTCAAAGGTTTTGTAAATGACAATTTTTAAATGTATTAATTGTTATATTTATTTTTTTGATACTGATTTACTACATTTTTTAAAGTATTTATTTTTAGATATTTTATTTTTTTAAATACATTGTAATTACATTATACATTACATTACAAAATATACTTTCTCAGAATGAATTACTTTAGTTTAAATACTTTGCAAATAGGCAATAGACTTTTAAGTACAGTAGTTACAGTTGTTGCAATGGGCAACACAATTTAAAACACAATGCAACATTGAGCTCAATGTGAATTTCAAGTTAAATGCAATTAGTTACTTTATGGATTACTTTTCTAACCACAGGACTGGATCCTAGATTCAGTCCTGGGACATCTCCTGTAAACAGTTGAGTAAAAGCGTTTTGGTTACAGAAGTGATTTTTAAGGAATTTTATTGTATTTTAAAAGTTGACACTTAGAAACTTTTTCACATAGAATCACCAATGTTATCCTACGGGAGGAAATTCACTTAGCAGGTAAGTAGTGTTATCGTTACTTTTTCTTACTCAGTGGTGGATCCTGGATCCAGCACTGGTGCATCTCCTGTAAACAGTTGAAAGAATGCGTTTAAGTCATACAGGCGATTTTTAAGGAATATTTGTAGTTTGTGAAAATCAACACTTTGAAACTTTTCTGCTGAAAACCAGACAATGGATTCCTATGGAAGGAAATACAAGTTACTGGTAAGTACGGTTAAAATTACTTTTGAGGATCAGTACTGGGCTCAAAGATGCAGCACTGAGGTCTCTCCTGATAACAGGTGAGTAAATCGGAATTCGTAGTTCGGCTGATTTTAGAGGAATATTTGTATGTTTCAAAAATCGACAGAAACTTTTTCAGCAAAAAGCAGGCAATGATATCCTATGGAAGGAAATTCGAGTTACTGGTAAGTACGGTTAAAATTACTTTTCAGGATCAGTACTGGGCTCAAAGATGCAGCACTGTGGTCTCTCCTGATAACAGGTGAGTAAATCGGAATTCGTAGTTCGGCTGATTTTAGAGGAATATTTGTATGTTTCAAAAATCGACAGAAACTTTTTCAGCAAAAAGCAGGCAATGATATCCTATGGAAGGAAATTCGAGTTACTGGTAAGTACGGTTAGAATTACTTTTCAGGATCAGTACTGGGCTCAAAGATGCAGCACTGAGGTCTCTCCTGATAACAGGTGAGTAAATCGGAATTCGTAGATCGGCTGATTTTAGAGGAATATTTGTATGTTTCAAAAATTGACAAACTTTTTCAGCAAAAAGCAGGCAATGATATCCTATGGAAGGAAATTCGAGTTACTGGTAAGTACGGTTAAAATTGCTTTTCAGGATCAGTACTTTGCTCAAAGATGCAGCACTGAGGTCTCTCCTGATAACAGGTGAGTAAATCGGAATTCGTAGTTCGGCTGATTTTAGAGGAATATTATAAAGTTCCAAAACTCCACACTTAGAAAAATTTCCAAGTGAAACCAGTCAATGTTAGCCTATGGAAGGAAATTCAAGTTACTGGTAAGTACGGTTAGAATTACTTTTCAGGATCAGTACTGGGCTCAAAGATGCAGCACTGAGGTCTCTCCTGATAACAGGTGAGTAAATCGGAATTCGTAGTTCGGCTGATTTTAGAGGAATATTTGTGAGTTTCAAAAATCGACACTTAGAAACTTTTTCGGCAAAAAGCAGGCAATGATATCCTCTGGAAGGAAATTCAAGTTACTGGTAAGTACGGTTAAAATTACTTTTCATGATCAGTACTGGGCTCAAAGATGCAGCACTGAGGTCTCTCCTGATAACAGGTGAGTAAATCGGAATTCGTAGTTCGGCTGATTTTAGAGGAATATTTGCACAATGGTGAAGGAAGGGGGTGGGGCCTGAGAAGACATGTCTGCAAACACGCCCTGTGGCACGTTTTAAGTTGGAGAATTAATTCCTCCTCAATCCCGAGGGTCCCTAGGGGCCAACTAGCCCACCAGATACCTCCAGTATGCGCCAGAGAGCTGCGTTGCAGAGAGGTGTTCAGAGGCCACGCCCCTTTTTACAACACTCTGCAACGCAGCTCCGTGGCGCTTACTGGAGGTACCTGGTGGGCTAGTTGGCCCCAGGGACCCTCAGGATTGAAGGGGATTTAATTCCCCATCTTAAAACGTGCCACGGGCCTGTTTGCACACATGTCACCTGAAGCCCCGCCCCTCCCTTCACCACTGTGCAAACGCGCCCGTGGCGTGTTTTAAGTTGGGGGATTAAGTCCCCTTGAATCCTGAGGGTCCCTGGAGTCCAACTAGCCCACCATGTACCTCCAAAAGCGCCACAGAGCTGCGTTGCAGAAAGGTGTAAAAGGGGGTGGCCTCTGTACACCTCTCTGCAACGCAGCCCCTGGCGCATACTGGAGATTCCTGGTGGGCTAGTTGGCCCCAGGGACCCCCAGTATTCAAGGGGAATTACTTTCCCTTCTTAAAACGCGCCAGGGGGCGCGTTTGCAGACTGCTGCAGGGAGGGGGCTGGGCCTCCGGCACGATGCTGGTCTTTTTTTTTTTTTCTTTATTCTTTTTTTGTATGGGAGGGGGGCTGCGTGGCCCCCCTTCCCTCTGCCACTTTTGGCCCCGGGGACCCCAACCCCCGGGGCCTGAGGATTTTCTTTTTTTTTTAAATAAAAAAAAACGGGAAGGGGGCCCCCCTTCCCTGGGCCTCTATTGGCCCCGGGGACCCCATCCCCCGGGGCATGCCCTCTTTCTTTTTTTTATTAAAATCTTTGGAGGGGGGCTGCGTGGCCCCCCTCCTCAGGCCATTTAAGGCCTCGGGGACCCCATCCCCGGGGCCGGCCTTGCCCTTTTTTTTTTTAATATTTTTTTTTTTTTTGGGGAGGGGGGGCTGCGTGGCCCCCCTCCCGGGCCACTAATGGCCTCAGGGACCCCATCCCCTGGGGCCTGGCCACTCGTTGGGGACCGTGGGAGGGTCCCCAATCCCCCCACGGTCCCGCCGGCTCCCTGCGTCCTTCGGGAGCCGGCATTGCTTTTCCACATGGGGAGCTGCTGACATGCAGCTCCCCATGTGGAAAGCAATGTGCTTTGGTTTTGGAAGAGAGAGCAGGTTTCCTGCTCTCTTTCCAAAACCAAAGCAGTTTGCTATGGCAGGGCGGGAGCCGCGAGGCTCCCGTCCTGTCATAGCAAACTACAGTGTCCCGGGGTAGGCACCCCGGGACACTGCAGGAGCCGGCCCTGGGGGTGGCGGTCCCCAGGGCCATCAAGGGCTCCAGGAGGGGGGCCGCCCCCCCCCCTCCCTCCATTGGCAAAGCCCCGGGGAGGTGGTGGTCCCCGGGGCTCGGGGGTCCGTAACGGACCCCCATATTGAAATATTTAGTGCCCTGGGGAGGTGTCGGTCCCCGGGGCGTGTGGGGGGGCTCGAGCCCCCCCACACAGGTCATTTTATTTAAAAAAAAGAAAGAAGCCCCGGGGGTGGCGGTCCCCGGGGCTGTGGGAGGGCTGAGAGCCCTCCCGCACCATTATTTTTTTAAAGCCCCGGGGGTGGCGGTCCCCGGGGCTTGGGGGGCCTTAGAGGCCCCCCACATAAAATATAAACCCACCCCCCACATGCCCCCAGGACTTGGGCCACCCGGGGGCAAAATTGCATCGGAGCGCGGGAGACCGCGCCTCGATTTTTTTTTTTTTCGGCGGGATCCGCGCACCCTAAGCGCATCCCGCCGATTTAAAAAAAATCTTTTTTTCTGCCCAGGGGGTCCTTGTGGGACCCCCTGAGCAGACCTAGGGGGTCAGGGTGTCTCCTGCCCCCTTTGTGCGTTTTGCGCACTTGTTTCTTTTTTTTTTCTCGGCGGGATCCGCGCACCCTAAGCGCATCCCGCCGATTTTTTTAAAAAAATGCTTTTTTCTGCCCAGGGGTCCTTGTGGGACCCCCTGAGCAGACCTAGAGGGTCAGGGTGTTTCTACCCTGCCCCCTTTTGCGCTTTGCGCACTTGTTTCGGTCCCTGGGTTCTACCAAGGGACAAAATGGCTGCCAACACTTCCTGATTTGGAGTGTTGACAGCCAATTAGCATGCAGCTCGTGATCGGGAGGGTACGCGGACCCTACTCGGCCATAGATATATATGTGACTTTACTTTTGATTTTCTCAGGAACTACTGAATGGATTTACACCATTTAAGCAAAAGGCACGACACTGAACCAAGGGCTACCTCTTTGCCAAATTTGGTGTAATTCCGTTCAGCAGTTCGGGCTGTAGCTGCGATGAACGGTTCCTATGGAAAAATGACTGGGGAAAACGTGTTTTGGGACCCCCCTTTTTTCTCGGTCCCCGCTTGACGAATCACCCCGAGACTTTCAGGATAGGAGCGGACCGGAGCGCCCCAACAAGTTGGAAGCTTTCGCGAAGATTCGTCAACCGGCGCCAACGTTATTTCAAATAGAATGTTGCGGATTTCCTATGGAAAATAGGTCCTAACTATAACTATCTACTGGCGACTGCCAGTAGATAATATGTATATATATATATATATATATCTCCAAAGGTTGCCCTGCATTCAAGACGCACTCCACAAACAGATGATTATCCAATCCTTTATTCGCAACAAAGGTGGCGTCTGCACTTCAATTATTCAGTCCTCCAGCCTGACGCGTTTCGGAGCATTGACGCTCCTTCCTCATAGGCAACCTGCATTCACAGAGATTCTGGCTCCCACAATACCATGCGTGTTCCTTAAATTTATAGGCCTCCGGTGAGCCTTACCTGATGGTCTTACATTCTGATGCACGCTGGGATTTGTGGTCCCGTTTTCAGCCCATTTTAACCCTCCAGTGAGTTCTGTGAAATGTGAAGATAATTTTAAAAGGAAATCCAGTGTATAAGCCCTCCAGTGGGGGTAAAATTAAAATGGAGTTAAACCACAAGTTCCAGCGTGCACTGAAAGGGCACTCATGAAGAAAGGCACACCTGAGGCCTATAAATTGCATAATGACGCAGGGAACTGTGGGAGCCGAAAACCTTGTGTGGTTTCAAATTGCCTCTGAGGAAGGAGCGTGAATGCTCTGAAATGCGTCAGGCAGGAGGACGTAAATAATCAGAATAGTAAGCCAGTTCCTTTTGAATAAAAGATTTTGAAAATCACCGGCTGGAGGAGTGCGTCTCTAAATGCATGGGCATTGTTTGGGAAGATTTATACATGGCGGATCCAGCCGTGAGAGTTCGCACCGCCCTTCAAATATCACGAGGGACCGTCTTACCTGAACTGTTTGGGAATCTGAAGACGGCGCAACTGGTTCAAAATTGCGGAACAGGATTGCAATTCTGAGGCCCACTGGAGGGCTGTTACCGGTCCTTGTAATGGTTTGAATTGTACACACAATCCACTGGAGGTAAAATTAAAATGGAGTTAAACCACAAGTTCCAGCGTGCACTGAAATGGAACTCATGAAGAAAGGCACACCGGAGGCCTATAAATTGCATAATGACGCAGGGAACTGTGGGAGCGGAAAACCTTGTGTGGTTTCAAATTGCCTCTGAGGAAGGAGCGTGAATGCTCTGAAACGCTTCAGGCAGGAGGACATAAATAATCGGAATAGTAAGCCTGTTCCTTTTGAATAAAAGATTTTGAAAATCACCGGCTGGAGGAGTGCGTCTCTAAATGCATGGGCATTGTTTGGGAATATATATATATATATATATATATTCACTGAAAAAAACCATAGGTTTCAGGGACATTATAGTCAGAAATTAGCATTTAAAAAACCTTAGAAATTCACTGGAAAAAACACAGGTTTCAGGGACGTTATAGTTAGTTGGACATTTCACTCGTACAAAATCAGAGAAATTTGGCCGTTATAGTTAGTTGAGCTAACTATAACTCGCGCCCCCGCAATCCACTGCTGATGACGTCAAATATTACATCACTCATGACATGGGCAGTGACATCATTGATGACATCACTGATGACATCTCAAATTACATCACTGATGACATCACTGATGACATCATCCAGTGACTGTGTGTTTCTGAAAAGTTTAAATATGTTTTATATATAAATGCTAAGGTGTATTGAAGAATGAGTGGGTGTATGGGTGTCTGTATAGATGATTTAGTAGGTGCGTGACTCACTGTATAAGTGAGTGATTAAACATGTCTTACTGAATGCATGGGTTAGTGACTAAACTGTGTGAATGTCTGTATCAGTCTGTCAGTTGGTGTGTAAGCGGCTGCATGGGTTGGTGAGTAGCTACCTGAGTGTCTATATGGGTTATTGATTGGTTGTCTAAGTATCTGTATGGGTGCCTGAGTGTCTGTGTGGGTGGGTAGGGGGTATGTGACTCTGTGCATCGATGTGTGAGTGGGTGATTCACTGGGTGTATGGGTTCAAGAGTGCATCTGTGAAGGGCTGTATGGGTGGGTGAGTGTGTGTATGGGTGTGTTGGTGAGTGAATGGATGTCTCAGTGGTACATGTGTGAGTAACTACATATGTTAAAGGCAGTATATGTGAGTGTTGGAGTATATAAATGACTATATGTGAGAGTGAGTGATTGTGAGAGTGGCTTTATGGATGAGTGTGTGCTTGTATCAGTGTTTGTATAAGAGAGTAAGTATGTGTTAGTATCTGTATGAATAAGTGAGGTGGTGTGTGTATAACTGTATAGGTGAGTAAATGGGAGTGTGATTGATTCTTTGCATGACTGACTAGGTGTGTGAGCAACTCTATGGATGAGTGGCGGTGTGTGAGTGTCTGTATAGGTGTATGAGTGCATATGATAGTGCTGTATTGATGAGTGACTGCATGTATGAGTGACTGTATGGGTGAATGAGTGGATGTGTGTGTTGACCTAGGAATCAATCAATCAGGGAACTGTAATCAATCAGGGAATTGTAAGCGTGCTACTCACCCATGAGGGTCTCAAGGCGCTGAGGGGTCCGCAGATCTGTTTAGCCGAAGAGCCAGGTCTTGAGGGTCTTCCTGAAGGTGTTCAGGGAGGGGGCGCGTCTGATGTCTGCCAGTAGCTCATTCCAGGTCTTGGCTGCAATGTGAGAGAAGGATCTTCCGCCTGCTCTGGCTCTGTGGATGCGTGGGGTTTTGGCCAGTGTGAGGTTGGAAGATCAGAGGTTTCTTTTGGGTAAGTGGAAGTTGATTCTGTCGTTGAGGTATTTGGGTCCGTTGTTGTGTAGGCATTTGTAGGCGTGAGTGAGGATTTTGAAAGTGACTCTTTTCTCCATGGGGAGCCAGTGGAGACTTCGTAGGTGTTGGCTGATGTGTTCGTGTCGGGGGATGCCGAGGACAAGTCTGGCGGCGGTGTTTTGTACTGTCTGGAGTTTGCGGAGTAGGGACTTGTTGATGCCGGCGTAGAGTGCGTTTCCATAGTCCAGTCTGCTGGTGATGAGTGCGTGGGTGACTGTCTTTCTTGACTCAGGAAGATCCACTTGAAGGTCTTGCGGAGGATGCGGAGGGTGTTGAAGCAGCTGGAGGTGACGGCGTTGACCTGTCGGTTCATGGAGAGTGATGAGTCGAGTATGATGCCGAGGTTCTTGGCGTGGTCTGAGGGGGTAGGTGGGCTTCCGAGGGCGGTCGGCCACCAGGTGCTGTTCCATGCAGAAGGGGTGGTACCGAGGACGAGGACTTCTGTCTTCTCGGCGTTGAGCTTCAGGCAGCTGTTGGTCATCCAGACTGTGACATCTTGCATTCCTTTCTGGAAGTTGAGTTTGGCAGTGGTGGGGTCTTTGGTGAGGGAGAGGATGAGTTGGGTGTCGTCGGCGTAGGATACGATGTTGAGGCTGTGTTGTCGGATGATGGCTGCGAGGGGGCCATGAAAATGTTGAAGAGGGTGGGGCTCAGTGATGAACCCTGTGGGACTCCGCAGGTGATTTTCGTGGGGTCGGAGAGGAAGGGTGGGAGTCTGATCCTTTGGCTTCTTCCGGTGAGGAATGATCGGATCCAGTCCAGGGCTGTTCCTTGTATGCCTGCGTCGTGTAGTCTTACGACTAGTGTGCGATGAGAGACGGTGTCGAAGGCCGCTGATAGGTTGAGTAGGATGAGGGCTGCGGAGGGGCCTTGGTCCAGGAGGGTGCGATATGTATCCCAGTGAGTGGGTATGTAGTAACTGGTATTGGTGTGTCTATTGTTTCGAAAATGGTAGTCTGTATTTTAGAGTGGGTGTATCAAAGGTTATATTAGGGTGTGAGGAGGAGCATCAGATTATCACGTGGATGATGTCATCAGTGATGTAATTTGAGATGTCATCAGTGATGTCATCAGTGATGTCACTGACCATGTCATGAATGATGTTATATGTGACGTCAACAGCAGTGCATTGCGGGGCGTGAGTTATAGTTAGCTCAACTAACTATAACGGCCGAATTCCTCTGGTTTTGTACAAGTGAAATGCCCAACTAACTATAACGTCCCTGAAAACTGTGTTTTTTTCAGTGAATTTCTAAGGTTTTTTAAATGCTAATTTCTAACTATAACGTCCATGAAACCTATGGTTTTTTCAGTTAATTTCTAAGGTTTTTTAAATGCTAATTTCTAACTATAACGTCCCTGAAACCTATGGTTTTTTCCGTGAATTTCAACGGTTTTTTAAATGCTAATTTCTAACTATAACGTCCCTGAAACCTATGGTTTTTTCAGTGAATTTAAAAGGTTTTTTAAATGCTAAATTCTAACTATAATGTCCCTGAAACCTATGTTTTTTTCAGTGAATTTCTAAGGTTTTTTAAATGAAAATTTCTAACTATAACGTCTCTGAAACCTGTGGTTTTTTTCAGTGAATTTCAAAGGTTTTTAAAATGCTAATTTCTAACTATAACGTCCCTGAAACCTATGGTTTTTTCAGTGAAATTCAAAGGTTTTTTAAATGCTAATTTCTAAATATGCCTACGTAGGTAGGACATGTGCAGAAAGAGGAAGAAAGGCGCAGAAAGAAGCAAGAGAAATGCAGAAAGAGGCAACAGAACTCCAGAAAGAGGAAGAAAGGTGCAGAAAGAAGCAAGAGATGTGCAGACAGAGGCCTTGTTGCAAAGTCATTCTGTGCCCTGGGCACCCCCCAACTTTTTGCTTACTGGTACTGATGGTAACTGACTCTGACACCCTGGGCTCTGCGTAACCAGGCCCGGAGCCAGTGCTATGCTGAAAGACACTTAGAATACAGTGAAAACACCTACATACACTAGGGTACACTCTGGGTTGGGGGTACCCCTGTGATTGGCATGACATCCCCTGTAAGGCCCTAGTACATAATAGGGCAAGGGGATTAAAACTACCTCTAAGTCCCTAGCATATAATGGGGCATGGCAGTTTAGAGGCCAGCAACCCTTTTCTGCACTTGCATGTGTGCACTGCTGAGCCTGAGGTCAGTTTAAAAGTAGCCCAGTGTGTGCAGAGAGAGGCAAGAGAGGTGCAGAAAGAAGCAAGAGAGGTGTTTAAAAAAGCAAAAAAAGTGCAGAAGGAGGCACGAGGGGTGCCGAAAGACACAAGAGAGGTGTAGAAAGAAGCAAGAGAAGTGTAGAATTTTTGCCACAGAGGTGCAAAAAGAGGCAAGAGGGGTGCAGAAAGAGGCACGAGAAGTGCAGAAGGAAGTAACAGAGGTGCAGAAAGAGGCAAGAAAAGTGTAGAAAGAGGCAAGAGAGTTGCAGAAACAGGCAAAAGAGGTGCACAAAGAGGGAACAGGGGTGCACACAGAGGCAAGAGAGAGGTACAGAAAGAACCAACAGAGATGCAGAAAGAGGCAAGATGGGTGTAGAAATGTGCAAGAGAGTAGCAGATAGAAGCAAGAGCAGTGCAGAAAGAACCAACATAGGTGCAGAAAGAGGAAAGAGGGGTGCAGAAAAAGGTAAGAGAAGTACAGAAAAAAGCAAAATAGGTGCAGAAAGAGAAAAGAGGGGTGTAGAAAGAGGCAAGAGCGGAGCAGAAAGAGGCAAGAGAGGTGCACACAGAGGCACGAGGGGTACAGAAATTTGCAAGGGAGGTGCAGAAAGAAGCAAGAGAACTACAGAAAGAAGGAACAGAAGTGCACAAAGAGGCAAGAGGGGTGCAGACAGAGGCAAGAGAGGTGCAGAAAGAGGGAAGAGGGGAGCAGAAAGAGGCAAGAGGGGTGCAGAAATTTGCAAGACAGGTGCAGAAAGAAACAAGAGCAGTACACAAACAACCAAGAGAGGTGCAGAAAGAAGCAAGAGGGGTGCAGAAAGAGGCAAGAGAAGTGCAGAAAGAAGTAACAGAGGTGCAGAAAGAGACAAGAGAACTGTAGAAAGAGGCAAGAGAGTTGCAGAAACAGGCAAGAGATGTGCAGAAAAAGGGAACAGGGGTGCAGAAAGAGGCAAGAGAGGTGTAGAAAGAGGGAAGAGAGGTGTAGAAAGAGGGAAGAAGGGTACAGAAAGAGGCAAGAGGGGTACAGAAAGAAGCAACAGAAGTGCAGAAAGAAGCAAGAGAAGTGCAGAAATAAGCAACAGAGGTGCAGAAAGAGGCAAGAGGGGTGCAGAAAGAGGAAGAGAAGTGCAAAAAAGAAGCAACAGAGGTGCAGAAGGAGGCAAGAGAAGTGCAGAAAGAGGCAAGAGAGTTGCAGAAACAGGCAAAAGAGGTGCAGAAAGAAGCAAGAGCAGTGCAGAAAGAACCAACAGAGGTGCAGAAGGAGGCAAGAGGGGTGCAGACAGAGGCAAGAGGGGTGCAGAAATTTGCAAGAGAGGTGCAGAAAGAAGCAAGAGCAGTGCAGTAAGAAACAACAGAGGTACAGAAGGAGGCAAGAGGGGTGCAGAAAGAGGCAACAGCAGTGCATAAAGAACCAAGAGACGTGCAGGAAAAGGGAAGAAGGGCGCAGAAAGAGGCACGAGGGGGGCAGAAAGAAGGAAGAGAAGTGCAGAAAGAAGCAACAGAGGTGCTGAAAGAGGCACGAAGGGTGCAGAAAGAGGCATGAGAACTGAAGAAAGAAGCAACAGAGGTACAGAAAGAGGCAAGAGTGGTGCAGAAAGAGGGAAGAGAGGTGTAGAAAGAGGCAAGAGAGTTGCACAAAGAGGGAAGAGGGGTACATAAAGAGGCAAGAGGGGTGCAGAAAGAAGCAAGTGAGGTGCAGAAAGAGGCAATAGAGGTGCAGAAAGAGGCAAGAGAGGTGCAGAAACAGGCAAGAGAAGTGCAGAAAGAGGCAAGAGAATTGCTGAAAGAAGCAACAGAGGTGTAGAAAGAAGCAAGAGAAGTGCAGAAAGAGGCAAATGAGGTGCAGAAAGAGACAAGAGAGGTGCAGAAAGAGGGAAGACGAGTGCAGAAAGACAACAGGGGTGCAGAAAGAAGCAAGACAGGTGTAGAAAGAAGCATGGGAAGTGCAGAATGAAGCAAGAGAAGTGCAGAAAGAAGAAACAGAGGTGCAGAAGGAGGCAAGAGAACTGCAGAAAGAGGCAAGAGAGTTGCAGAAACAGGCAAAAGAGGTACAGAAAGAGGGAACAAGGGTGCAGACAGAGGCAAGAGAGGTACAGAAACAGGTAAGAGGGGTGCAGAAAGAGACAAGAGGGGTGCAGAAATTTGCAACAGAGGTGCAGAAAGAAGCAAGAGCAGTGCAAAAGAACCAACAGAGGTGCAAAAAGAGGCAAGTGAGGTGCAGAAGGAGGCAAGAGAACTGCAGAAAGAGGTAAGAGAGTTGCAGAAACAGGCAAAAGAGGTACAGAAAGAGGGAACAGGGGTGCAGACTGAGTCAAGAGAGGTGCAGAAAGAGGAAAGAGGGGTGCAGAAAAAGGCAAGAGGGATGCAGAAATTTGGAACAGAGGTGCAGAAAGAAGCAAGAGCAGTGCAGAAAGAACCAACAGAGGTGCTGTAAGAGGCACGAGGGGTGCAGAAGGAAGGAAGAGAAGTGCAGAAAGAAGCAACAGAGGTGCTGAAAGAGGCATGAAGGGTGCAGAAAGAGGCAAGAGAACTGAAGAAAGAAGCAACAGAGGTACAGAAAGAGGCAAGAGTGGTACAGAAAGAGGGAAGAGAGGTGTAGAAAGAGGCAAGAGAGTTGCACAAAGAGGGAAGAGGGGTGCATAAAGATGCAAGAGGGGTGCAGAAAGAAGCAAGTGAGGTGCAGAAAGAGGCAATAGAGGTGCAGAAAGAGGCAAGAGAGGTGCAGAAACAGGCAAGAGAAGTGCAGAAAGAGGCAAAAGAATTGCTGAAAGAAGCAACAGAGGTGTAGAAAGAAGCAAGAGAAGTGCAGAAAGAGGCAAGTGAGGTGCAGAAAGAGACAAGAGAGGTGCAGAAAGAGGAAAGACGAGTGCAGAAAGAGACAACAGGGGTGCAGAAAGAAGAAAGACAGGTGCAGAAAGAAGCATGGGAAGTGCAGAATGAAGCAAGAGAAGTGCAGAAAGAAGAAACAGAGGTGCAGAAGGAGGCAAGAGAGTTGTAGAAACAGGCAAAAGAGGTACAGAAAGAGGGAACAGGGGTGCAGGCAGAGGCAAGAGAGGTGCAGAAACAGGTAAGAGGGGTGTAGAAAGAGACAAGAGTGGTGCAGAAATTTGCAACAGAGGTGCAGAAAGAAGCAAGAGCAGTGCAAAAGAACCAACAGAGGTGCAAAAAGAGGCAAGTGAGGTGCAGAAGGAGGCAAGAGAACTGGAGAAAGAGGTAAGAGAGTTGCAGAAACAGGCAAAAGGGGTGCAGAAAGAGGGAACAGGTGGGCAGACTGAGTCAAGAAAGGTGCAGAAAGAAGAAAGAGGGGTGCAGAAAAATGCAAGAGGGATGCAGAAATTTGGAACAGAGGTGCAGAAAGAAGCAAGAGCAGTGCAGAAAGAACCAACAGAGGTGCAGAAAGAGGTACGAGGGGTGCATAAAGATGGAATAGAAGTGCAGAAAGAAGCAACAGAGGTGCTGAAAGATGCATGAAGGGTGCAGAAAGAGGCAAGAGAACTGAAGAAAGAAGCAACAGAGGTACAGAAAGAGGCAAGAGTGGTGCAGAAAGAGGGAAGAGAGGTGTAGAAAGAGGCAAGAGAGTTGCACAAAGAGGGCAGAGGGGTGCATAAAGAGGCAAGAGGGGTGCAGAAAGAAGCTAGTGAGGTACAGAAAGAGGCAATAGAGGTGCAGAAAGAGGCAAGAGAGGTGCAGAAACAGGCAAGTGAAGTGCAGAAAGAGGCAAGAGAATTGGTAGCAGAGAAGCTACTGGGGTGTAGAAAGAAGCAAGAGAAGTGCAGAAACAGGCAAGCGAGGTACAGAAAGAGACAAGAGAGGTGCAGAAAGAGGGAAGACGAGTGCAGAAAGAGACAACAGGGGTGCAGAAAGAAGCAAGACAGGTGCAGAAAGAAGCATGGGAAGTGCAGAATGAAGCAAGAGAAGTGCAGAAAGAAGAAACAGAGGTGCAGAAGGAGGCACGAGAACTGCAGAAAGAGGCAAGAGAGTTGCAGAAACAGGCAAAAGAGGTACAGAAAGAGGGAACAGGGGTGCAGACAGAGGCAAGAGAGGTGCAGAAACAGGTAAGAGGGGTGCAGAAAGAGACAAGAGGGGTGCAGAAATTTGCAAAAGAGGTGCAGAAAGAAGAAAGAGCAGTGCAAAAGGACCAACAGAGGTGCAAAAAGAGGCAAGTGAGGTACAGAAGGAGGCAACAGAACTGCAGAAAGAGGTAAGAGAGTTGCAGAAACAGGCAAAAGGGGTGCAGAAAGAGGGAAAAGGTGGGCAGACTGAGTCAAGAGAGGTGCAGAAAGAGGAAAGAGGGGTGCAGAAAAAGGCAAGAGGGGTGCAGAAATTTGGAACAGAGGTGCAGAAAGAAGCAAGAGCAGTGCAGAAAGAACCAACAGAGGTGCAGAAAGAGGCACGAGGGGTGCAGAAAGAAGGAAGAAAAGTGCAGAAAGAAGGAACAGAGGTGCTGAAAGAGGCATGAAGGGTGCAGAAAGAGGCAAGAGAACTGAAGAAAGAAGCAACAGAGGTACAGAAAGAGGCAAGAGTGGTGCAGAAAGAGGGAAGAGAGGTGTAGAAAGAGGCAAGAGAGTTGCACAAAGAGGGAAGAGGGGTGCAGAAAGAGGCAAGAGGGGTGCAGAAAGAAGCAAGTGAGGTGCAGAAAGAGGCAATAGAGGTGCTGAAAGAGGCAAGAGACGTGGAGAAACAGGCAAGAGAAGTGCAGAAACAGGCAAGAGAATTGCTGAAAGAAGCAACAGAGGTGTAGAAAGAAGCAAGAGAAGTGCAGAAAGAGGCAAGTGAGGTGCAGAAAGAAGCAAGACAGGTGCAGAAAGAAGCATGGGAAGTGCAGAATGAAACAAGAGAAGTGCAGAAAGGGGCAAGTGAGGAACGGAAGGAAGCACGAGAACTGCAGAAAGAGGCAAGAGAGTTGCAGAAACAGGCAAAAGAGGTACAGAAAGAGGGAACAGGGGTGCAGACAGAGGCAAGAGAGGAGCAGAAACAGGTAAGAGGGGTGCAGAAAGAGACAAGAGGGGTGCAGAAATTTGCAACAGAGGTGCAGAAAGAAGCAAGAGCAGTGCAAAAGAACCAACAGAGGTGCAAAAAGAGGCAAGTGAGGTGCAGAAGGAGGCAAGAGAACTGCAGAAATAGGTAAGAGAGTTGCAGAAACAGGCAAAAGAGGTACAGAAAGAGGGAACAGGGGTGCAGACAGAGGCAAGAGAGGTGCAGAAACAGGTAGGATCCCCCTCCCAATAACATACACTGCCCATCCATTCCTATCCACTCGTCCTCCTACTGCTCGCCCGGACTGTTGCCCACACTACCATACCTGATATCTCATCATCTCAGAACAGTACCCCCACTCGGATTGGCGACAACCATTCCTCCAACACTCACCTAGTCAACCCTCATATCCAACCTAATAACGAAATAATTCACAACACGGCTCCCTCTCAGCTTGGGATACACAGCTCCCCCAGTCAGCGAACCACTATCACTACACATGCAGGGGCTTCCACAAACCATATGTCTCCTACTTCCTCAGCCTTTACATGCTCCTTCTCTGACATCAATACTTCTGAACAGCAGCCTCTCAACATTCTCTCCACCTCTTGTCTCCACGACCTCTCCTCTTCGCGTCCCCTCACTCATCACATTACGGTGTCTGACCATAATCCCATCACCTTAGGTAGGGATACTTCTAAGACTACTAACTATTGCTCCAAACCAAAGAACCCCTCCGTCACATACAATATTTTAGATAACTCCCCTCCCCATCACTTCTCTGCCGTAACACCACCCACAATAATACCCCATTACTCTATTCTACGCTGGATACTATACAATCTGATATACAGTTGTTGCGGGCTGATATCCTTAGTCTTCTACGCATCACCTCTAATCTAGAACTCAATATGTCAAACCTTTCGATCTACCACCAGCACTGTAATCTTCCCTCTCCCACTCGCCCTCCCACAGTTAATGGTGCATACTCCAGATCTCAACCTAGATGGAGATGCAAACCTAATCTAGACCACTCCACCCGACCCAACAGGCTTGTCGAATACCTTTCGACCACAGATATCCTTTCCCTTCTCTTGCTTTATGATCCCACCCACCAAGTCCCACCTCCAGTTAGGATTCAAACCATTATCACCAAACCGCAAAGGTTACCATATACCAAACCCAGACTCATCAATAAATCTAACCTCAAACTTGTTCCCATCTCACACTCTTCCACTACCATTACCAAAACCAACCTAAAATGCTCACTACTCAACTGCAGATCAGCAGTGAAACACGCGGCCGACATACAGGACTTATTACTCAACTTGGACCTGGATCTACTAATTCTCACTGAAACTTGGCTAAATGATTCCTCTTCTACTATACTAGACATCCTGGTTCCACCCAGTTACTCTATCATCCGTCAAGATCGCGCTATCCGTCTTGGGGGCGGTATTGCTTGTATTTATTGATCAAACCTCTCTGTCAAACAATCACTTTCCTCTCCAACATCTGGCTGTGAATATATGATGATCAATATCTCTACCAAAGACAACTCCACCTGCACTCTGAACACTTTCTACCATCCCCCAGGTGATAATCTTACCTTCATTGAACAAATCATGGAGATCATCTCCACCAACCTTACCCCATACAACAACCAGATTTTCCTAGGTGACTTCAACATTCACTGGAATGACACTAAGGATCCACTAGTGAATTGCTTTAAGGCTTTCCTCCAGGACCTCAACCTGACCCAAGTCTGTAATCGTCCTACTCATATAAAACGGGCCATCTTAGACTTAATCATAGCCAAGGAAAATACCATACTATTGGATTCTATTTCACCCTGCGACTGGACCGATCATCACTGCATCAGCTTCTCCATTGTTGTAAAGGCAACCATCCACAAAGGCCAGCCTGTGAAAGCTAAACATTGGATCAGAAACACCCTCAATCTCAATCCAGACATGATATCTGCCACCAGCCTTAACCTCCTGTCTCCTCCCACTGATATGGTTGATGCTCAAGACCTCTCTAAGCTCTACCTTAGCTCTATGTCTAACATCATGGACTCCATTGCCCCCAAACAACTAAAGAGAGTCCCGATAAGTAAAACCAATACCTGGTTCAACTGTAGCCTTAATGAGGAACGCCGTGCCCTTAGACTTGCAGAAAGAGTGTGGAGACAGACCCCATCTCTTTCAAACCTTAAACTGTTGCGTAAAAAAAGAAGGAACTACAATAGGTGCATCAGAAGTGCCAAATCATCATTTTTCCGTCAGCAACTGGACACAGCCTTCAACCGTCCAAAAAAACTCTTTGAACTAGTGAAACAACAAACTAATGGAAAGCGTAAATCCTCCACATCTGACACTACAACCCTACCTAATTGTCAATCATTTTCCTCCTTTTTTCTGATAAAACTTAGTCAATTGACAATGAGCTCCGCATTGCTGTGAATTGTTTACCGCCTGAAACCCAGTCACAATGCACCTCCACCTCGCAGGAAATTTGTCCTAGCCACCTTCTCTTTAAACCTAAAAACAATGCCTCGTGGTCCATCTTTCAGACATTTGAGGACACTGACATCTCAAAACTACTGTCTTCCACTAAACTTTCCAACAACTTTAATGACCCTCTCCCCTCCAAATTCCTCAAGGAAACTTCACACCTCCTGATACCCCTATGGACCAGAATTATCAACGCCTCTCTTACGCAAGGCACCATGCCGGAATGTCTAAAAAGTGGACAAGTCACACCTATACTAAAAAAGCCAGACGCGAACCTCTCTGATCCCAACAATTTTCACCCTATTTCGAGCATCCCAACCTTAGCCAAGCTCCTGGAACAATGTATTCATCAACAACTCTGCAATCACATTGACCAGCACCAACTCCTCGACCACTGCCAATCTGGTTTCAGACCAGGTCACAGTACTGAAACCGCCATGGTCCACATTGTCGACGATGCTTTACGCTTTCTCGATCATAATGAATCCTGTCTTTTAATCCTTCTTGACCTATCATCAGCGTTTGACACAGTCAAACATGAAACCCTCCTGAACCTCTTAGAACTTAGGATGGGTCTCTCTGGCACTGTCTTAAAATGGTTCTGCTCATTCCTACAAAACAGATCTCAACGAGTCCTAATCAATCATGACTTATCCGATCAGACACCGGTCACTATCGGCGTTCCCTAAGGTTCTTCACTTTCGCCCACCCTGTTTAATCTTTACATGGAACCCCTAACTGAAATCCTCAAACACTCCAACATCTCCTACCATATGTACGCTGATGATACGCAATTGTACATGAAGATTACCTCTCCTAACAACATCAGCACTCTCAATAACATCTTGAACAAAACTCAACACTGGTTAACACTTAACCACCTCAAACTTAACGCCCTCAAAACTGAATTCCTATTAATCTCGCCTCCCAACACCACCTCTAACATCAAAGACTGGCTCCCACTACTCACCGCCTTGAACTGTACCCCACATATTGTTGATTCAGCAAAATCCCTAGGAATAACGCTAGACTACAACCTCTCCATGATGAATCACATCAGCTCCACAACCAGAGCGGCCAATTTCCATCTCCACATCTTAAGAAAACTAAAGCCTTTCCTGCCCAATGCAGATCTCAAGATGGCAGTTCAGGCTCTTGTGATCTCCAAACTTGACTATGGGAATGCTACCCTTGTTGGCCTACCGAAAATAAAACTAGCACCGTTGAGGGCTACCCTCCATGCTGCTGCACGGCTCATCACAGGCATAAAGAAAAATGATCACATCACCCCAGCCCTCCACTCTCTGAACTGGCTACCTTATGAATCTAGAATCTACCTAAAAATAGCATGCATGACATACAAAGCCATCCACCACAACACTCCTCGCTACCTGGCTCAGAAACTGGTGTTATCCGGAAGGAATAGAGCTTCTCGTAGTACATGCTCCCTACTGCTGAAACCCCCAAAATTTCACAAAAATAAAACCTATAAGAGATCTTTCGCTGGAATTGCCCCAAGAATTTGGAACTCTCTTCCCCCAGAGATCAGGACCATCCCTTCATTCGTTCTTTTCAAAAACAAAGTAAAAATGAGACTGCTGAATAATGTCCTTCCTATCTGAGGCGACTATCCATGCCAATTTGATTTCTTTGCTGGTGTTTTCACTATGTCTCTTTGTATTATCTTTTCATGCTGTATTGTCTATATTTTGCTCCTTGTATATTTAATGCTATTTATTAGGTTGTACAGTGCTCTGACACCAACATTTTGGTCATGTTCGCACTTTATAAAACTTTATAAATAAAAAATAAATAAAAATAAGGTAAGAGGGGTGCAGAAAGAGACAAGAGGGGTGCAGAAATTTGCAACAGAGGTGCAGAAAGAAGCAAGAGCAGTGCAAAAGAACCAACAGAGGTGCAAAAAGAGGCAAGTGAGGTGCAGAAAGAGGTAAGAGAGTTGCAGAAACAGGCAAAAGGGGTGCAGAAAGAGAGGAACAGGTGGGCAGACTGAGTCAAGAGAGGTGCAGAAAGAGGAACGAGGGGTGCAGAAAAAGGCAAGAGGGATGCAGAAATTTGGAACAGAGGTGCAGAAAGAAGCAAGAGCAGTGCAGAAAGATCCAACAGAGGTGCAGAAAGAGGCAAGAGGGGTACAGAAAGAGGCAAGTGAAGTGTAGAACGAAGCAAAAGAGGTGCAGAAAGAACCAACAGAGGTGCAAAAAGAGGCAAGAGGGGTGCAGAAAGGGGTAGGAGAGCTGCACAAAGAGGCAAGAGGGGTATGGAAAGAGGCAGGAGGGGTGCAGAAAGAAGGAAAAGAACTGCAGAAAGAAGCAAAAAAGATGCTGAAAGAGGCACAAAGGGTGCAGAAAGAGACAAGAGAAGTGCAGAAAGAAGCAACAGAGGTACAGAAGGAGGCAAGAGTAGTGCAGAAAGAGGGAAGAGAGGTGTAGAAAGAGGCAAGAGAGTTGCACAAAGAGGGAAGAGGGGTGCAGAAACAGGCAAAATGGGTGCAGAAAGAAGCAAGTGAGGTGCAGAAAGAGGCAAGAGAGGTGCAGAAAGAGGCAAGAGAGGTGCAGAAACAGGCAAAGGAAGTGTTGAAAGAGGCAAGAGGGGTGCAGAAAGAAGCAACAGAAGTGCAGAAAGAAGCAAGAGAAGTGCAGAAAGAAGCAACAGAGGTGTAGAAAGAGGCAAGAGGGGTGCAGAAAGAGGAAGAGAAGTGCAAAAAAGAAGCAACAGAGGTGCAGAAGGGGGTAGGAGAGGTGCACAAAGAGGCAAGAGGGGTACAGAAAGAGACAGGAGGGGTACAGAAAGAAACAACAGAGGTGCAGAAAGAAGCAAGAGAAGTACAGAAAGAAGCAGCAGAGGTGCAAAAAGAGGCAAGTGAGATGCAGAAGGAGGCAAAAGAACTGCAGAAAGAGGTAAGAGAGTTGCAGAAACAGGCAAAAGGGGTGCAGAAAGAGGGAACAAGTGGGCAGACTGAGTCAAGAGAGGTGCAGAAAGAGGAAAGAGGGGTGCAGAAAAAGGCAAGAGGGATGCAGAAATTTGGAACAGAGGTACAGAAAGAAGCAAGTGCAGTGCAGAAAGAACCAACAGAGGTGCAGAAAGAGGCATGAGGGGTGCAGAAAGAAGGAAGAAAAGTGCAGAAAGAAGCAACAGAGGTGCTGAAAGAGGCATGAAGGGTGCAGAAAGAGGCAAGAGAACTGAAGAAAGAAGCAACAAAGGTACAGAAAGAGGCAAGAATGGTGCAGAAAGAGGGAAGAGAGGTGTAGAAATAGGCAAGAGAGTTGCACAAAGAGGGAAGAGGGGTGCAGAAAGAGGCAAGAGGGGTGCAGAAAGAAGCAAGTGAGGTGCAGAAAGAGGCAATAGAGGTGCTGAAAGAGGCAAGAGAGGTGCAGAAACAGGCAAGAGAAGTGGAGAAAGAGACAAGAGAATTGCTGAAAGAAGCAACAGAGGTGTAGAAAGAAGCAAGAGAAGTGCAGAAAGAGGCAAGTGAGGTGCAGAAAGAGACAAGAGAGGTGCAGAAAGAGGGAAGTGAGGTGCAGAAAGAGACAACAGGGGTGCACAAAGAAGCAAGACAGGTGCAGAAAGAAGCATGGGAAGTGCAGAATGAAGCAAGAGAAGTGCAGAAAGAAGAAACAGAGGTGCAGAAGGAGGCACGAGAACTGCAGAAAGAGGCAAGAGAGTTGCAGAAACAGGCAAAAGAGGTACAGAAAGAGGGAACAGGGGTGCAGACAGAGGCAAGAGAGGTGCAGAAACAGGTAAGAGGGGTGCAGAAAGAGACAAGAGGGGTGCAGAAATTTGCAACAGAGGTGCAGAAAGAAGCAAGAGCAGTGCAAAAGAACCAACAGAGGTGCAAAAAGAGGCAAGTGAGGTGCAGAAGGAGGCAAGAGAACTGCAGAAAGAGGTAAGAGAGTTGCAGAAACAGGCAAAAGGGGTGCAGAAAGAGGGAACAGGTGGGCAGACTGAGTCTAGAGAGGTACAGAAAGAGGAACGAGGGGTGCAGAAAAAGGCAAGAGGGATGTAGAAATTTGGAACAGAGGTGCAGAAAGAAGCAAGAGGGGTACAGAAAGAGGCAAGTGAAGTGCAGAACGAAGCAAAAGAGGTGCAGAAAGAACCAACAGAGGTGCAGAAAGAGGCAAGAGGGGTACAGAAAGAGGCAAGTGAAGTGCAGAACGAAGCAAAGGAGGTGCAGAAAGAACCAACAGAGGTGCAAAAAGAGGCAAGAGGGGTGCAGAAAGGGGTATGAGAGCTGCACAAAGAGGCAAGAGGGGTATGGAAAGAGGCAGGAGGGGTGCAGAAAGAAGGAAGAGAACTGCAGAAAGAAGCAAAAAAGATGCTGAAAGAGGCACGAAGGGTGCAGAAAGAGACAAGAGAAGTGCAGAAAGAAGCAACAGAGGTACAGAAGGAGGCAAGAGTGGTGCAGAAAGAGGGAAGAGAGGTGTAGAAAGAGGCAAGAGAGTTGCGCAAAGAGGGAAGAGGGGTGCAGAAACAGGCAAAAGGGGTGCAGAAAGAAGCAAGTGAGGTGCAGAAAGAGGCAAGAGAGGTGCAGAAAGAGGCAAGAGAGGTGCAGAAACAGGCAAGAGAAGTGTTGAAAGAGGCAAGAGGGGTGCAGAAAGAAGCAACAGAAGTGCAGAAAGAAGCAAGAGAAGTGCAGAAAGAAGCAACAGAGGTGTAGAAAGAGGCAAGAGGGGTGCAGAAAGAGGAAGAGAAGTGCAAAAAAGAAGCAACAGAGGTGCAGAAGGAGGCAAGAGAAGCACAAAAAGAGGCAAGAGGGGTGCAGAAAGGGGTAGGAGAGGTGCACAAAGAGGCAAGTGGGGTACAGAAAGAGGCAGGAGGGGTACAGAAAGAAACAACAGAGGTGCAGAAAGAAGCAAGAGAAGTACAGAAAGAAGCAACAGAGGTGCAGAAAGAGGCAAGAGGGGTGCAGAATGAGGCAAGAGATGTGCAGAAAGAAGCAACAGAGGTGCAGACAGAGACAAGAGAAGTGAAGATAGAGGCAAGAGAGGTGTAGAAACAGGCAGGAGTGGTGCAGAAAGAGGGAACAGGGCTGTAGAAAGAGGCAAGAGGGGTACAGGAAGAAGCAAGTGAGGTGCAGAAAGAGACAACAGAGGTGCAGAAAGAGGCAAGAGGGGTGGAGAAAGAGGAAGAGAAGTGCAAAAAAGAAGCAACAGAGATGCAGAAGGAGGTAAGAGAAGCACAAAAAGAGGCAAGAGGGGTGCAGAAAGGGGTAGGAGAGGTGCACAAAGAGGCAAGAGAGGTACAGAAAGAGGCAGGAGGGGGCAGAAAGAAGGAAGAGAACTGCAGAAAAAGCAACAGAGGTGCTGAAAGAGGCATGAAGTTTGCAGAAAGAGACAAGAGAAGTGCAGAAAGAAGTCACAGAGGTACAGAAAGAGGCAAGAGTGGTGCAGAAAGAGGGAAGAGAGGTGTGGAAAGAGTCAAGAGAGTTGCACAAAGAGGGAAGAGGTGTGCAGAAACAGGCAAAAGGGGTGCAGAAAGAAGCAAGTGAGGTGCAGAAACAGGCAAAAGAGGTGCAGAAAGAGGCCAGAGAGGTGCAGAAACAGGCAACAGAAGTGTTGAAAGAGGCAAGAGAGGTGCAGGAGGAGGCAAGAGAACTGCAGAAAGAGGCAAGAGAGTTGCAGAAAGAGGCAAGTGAGGTGCAGAAGGAGGCAATAGAACTGCAGAAAGAGGCAAAGAGTTGTAGAAACAGGCAAAAGGGGTGCAGAAAGAGAAGAGGGAACAGGTGGGCAGACTTAGGCAAGAGAGATGCAGAAAGAGGGAAGAGGGGTGCAGAAAGAGGCAAGAGGGGTACAGAAAGAAACAACAGAGGTGCAGAAAGAAGCAAGAGAAGTACAGAAAGAAGCAACAGAGGTGCAGAAAGAGGCAAGAGGGGTGCAGAATGAGGCAAGAGATGTGCAGAAAGAAGCAACAGAGGTGCAGAAAGAGACAAGAGAAGTGAAGAAAGAGACAAGAGAGGTGCAGAAACAGGCAGGAGTGGTGCAGAAAGAGGGAACAGGGGTGCAGAAAGAGGCAAGAGGGGTACAGGAAGAAGCAAGTGAGGTGCAGAAAGAGGCAACAGAGGTGCAGAAAGAGGCAAGAGAGGTGCAGAAAGTATAAGAGATGAGCAGAAAGAGGCAAAAGAAGTGCAGAAAAAAAGAAATGTGCAGAAAGAAGCAACAGAAATGTAGAAAGTGGCAAGAGAGGTGCAGAAAGAAGCAAGAGTGGTTTGCACACCATTAGTACCAATTTAACACCCACATTTAGTAATAAGTAACAGGTGACCATTCTAGGTTTGCAAAGGGCCTTCCACCACGCTGTAGCACTTGTCTCTGCATTTTTGGTAGCGTTTGAGCAGTTTGAGCTAGAAACAAGGTTTTTTTTTTTTTAATCTGCAGGTTATTCAGCCGATGATGGATTATGTGGCAAATGTGCAAAATGTAATTGTGCGAAAGTCAGTGCAGCCAAACAGTCGCATACTTCCAGTGGCCCTGCTGATACCTCCGACTAGGTCCAGAAGTGCTCCTCAGTGGTTCCTTCTTTTTTTGTCTCATTGAGTTTATGGTTTAGCTTCTATGGAAACGAGGAAGACTAAACCTGAGGTTACCACTCCACAACACAGACTACCATACCACATAATTACTCTCCATAACACATAATCCCCCTCTACATAATTCCTATACACTAAATACCACATACTTTCTATCCACATAATTTCTCTGCACAACATACCACATAATTTCACTACACACAATGTACATCCACTCCACTCCAAAAAACATTAGTAAAAAACTTTTACATTTATGCCAATAGCTCTAACTCTCGCAAATGCGAGACCTATTACATTGCAAATACTTCTTTAACTAGTAGTCGCATTTGCAGAGTGGTGGAGAAAGGGGGCTGGGCCTCCGACCAGTGATCAGGAATTCCACTGTGTAGGACTTACAGGAGGTACCTGGAGGGCTTCTTGGCCCCCAAAGTCCCTCAGGAGTAAAGTGGACTTCATCCCCCAGCCAGTAGTGTGCCAGGAGGCGCGTTGGCAGAGTGGTGGAGAAAGTAGCCTCTGAAGACCTCTTAGCAATCCCACTGTGTGGGACTTACTGGAGGTAACAAGAGGGGTAGTTAGCTCCCAAGGACATCCTTGGGGGCCAACTACCCCTCCTATTACCATCAGTAAGTCCTACACAGCATGATTGCTAAGTTCTCATAGCAGGCCACGCCCCTTTGCCCACCACTCTGCAAACGCGCTCCCTGGCGCGCTCTTCGATGGGGATTGTAGTCCCCTTCGCTGCTGGGGGTCCTTAGGGGCCAACTAGCCTACCTCTTACCTCCAGTAAGCCCCACACAGTGGGATTGCTGAGAGGTGGACACACTAAGGGGTAGAGCGTAATTTGTCAGATTAAAACAAAATAGTCGCCCTCCTTCTTTTTACTTTTTATTCAGGTTGTGACCTCTCCAGAATAAAAATAATTATAGAGGATTCCCTTACCTGTTTTAACCCACACACCACATCTACATCTTACCAGGCCCCTCACACCCACGGCACCTATACGGCAAGGAACAAAAGATCTCCGATAAAGAGCCCCTTTATGGGTGCCCGTCGAGCATTGCAGCGCCGGCTCGACGAGGAGCAGACCCATATGATGAAGCATGACACCTAGCTTGCTGGGTGTGTGAGGGTCCTAGTTCCGAAAGGAGGTATTCCCCACCTCCCCACCACTCTGAGTACTAACCAGGTGGCCAACTTGCCACCCAGGAACACCGTACCTCTTTTGTCTTCTAGTTCTACCCAGGGCAAGTACGGTGGACCTTTATCAAGCCCTCATTGTCCCCCTTGTTGTTTACTAGGTGGACACAGGCCACACCCCCTTTCTCCACCACTCTGCAAATGCGCCTCCTGGCACACTCTTGGTTTGGGGATGAAGTCCTCTTGCCTCTTGAGGGTTCCTGGGGGCCAACTAGCCCTCCTGTTACCTCTAGTAAGGCCCATACAGCTGGATTGCTGAGAGTGGTCAAAGGCCATGCCCCCTTTTTACACCACTCTGCAGACGCGGTTCCTGGCGCACTGCTGCTCGGGGGTGAAGTCCACTTTAGTCCTGAGGTCCTCAGGACACAAGAGGACCTCATCACCCCACCAGCAATGCATCAAGAAGCGTGTTTGCAGAGTGGTGTAAAAAGGGGCATGGCCTCGGAACACCTCTCAGGAATCCCACTGTGTGAGGCTTACTGGAGGCACCTGGTGTGCTAGTTGTCCCCTAAGGACCCATAAGATTCTAGGGGACTTCATCCCCCAACCCAAAACACGACAGGAGGCGCGTTTGCAGAGTCGTGCAGGGAGAGGGCGGGGCCTCCGGCGAGATGCGGCTTTTCTTTTCTTTTTTTTGTTGTTAGAAGGGGGGCTGTGTAGCCCCCCTTCTCTTAATATTTTTTGGGCCCTGGGGACCCCATCCCCCAAGGTCCTGCAGAACCTTTTTTAATTGAAGGAGGGCCATGTGGCCCCCCTTCTCTGGGCCACTTTTGGCCCCGGGGACCCCCTCCCCCGGGGCCTGGCCTCCCTGTTTTTTAAAAAAGATTTTTTTACTTTTATGGGGGGGGGCGCATCCCCTCCTGAGCCACTTTTGGCCCGGGGACCCCATCCCTTGGGGCTTGGCCAATCTTTTTTATTTTATTTTTTAAATGGCCCCCGGGACCCGATCCCCCAGGGCCTGGCCTCACGGGGACTGCGTGGGGAGTCCCCAATGCCCCCCGCGGTCCTAGCCGGCTCCCCGTGGGAGCCGGCATTGCTTTTGGACAAGGGGACCTGCTAACGTGCAGCTCCCCTTGTCCAAAAGCAATTCTGCTTTGCTTCATGGAAGCGAGAGCAGGTTTCCTGCTCTCGCTTCCACGAAGCAAAGCAGAAGTTTGCTATGGCACGGCGGGAGCACTGCTCCCGCCCTGCCATAGCAAATGGCAATGTCCTGGGGTGGGCACCCTAGGACATTGCAGGAGCCAGCCCTGGGGGGTGGTGGTCCCCAGGGCCATGGAGGGCTCCAGGAGGGGGGCCGCATGGCCCCCCTCCCAACGTGAAAATAGCCCCGGGGAGGTGGTCCCCGGGGGGCAGCAACAGACACCCATATTTAAATAAAGTGTGCCCCGGGGAGGTGGTGCTCTCCGGGGCAGTGTGGGGGGGCTCGAGCCCCCCCACACAGAGTTTTTAATTGTAGCCCCGGGGAGGTGGTGGTCCCTGGGGCTGCGGGGGGCGCACGCCCCCTGCACACTATTATTAAAGCCCCGGGGAGGTGGTGATCCCCGGGACTGCGGGGGCCCAATATAATAAAACATTGCCCCGGGACCTGGCTCACCAGGTGGTTTAAAGATACAAAGAGCTGGAGCCCGGGCTTTGTTTTTTTAAAAAACATTTCAGCCGGATTCGCGCACCCAGTGCGAATTCGGCCGATTTAAAAAAAAAAGAAAAAATGCTTTTTTGTGCCTTGTGGGACCCCCTGAGCAGGCCTAGGGGGTCAGGATCTTTCTACCCTGCCCCCTTTTCTTCTTTTTTATCTTTTTTTTACCTTTTTCTTGTGACTCGGTTTTACAGAGTCACAATATGGCTGCCAACACTTCCTGGTTTGGAGTGTTGGCAGCCAATCAGAATGAAGCTCGTGCTCGGGAGGGTTCGCGAACCCTCTTCGGCCCTCAGATATCAATATTTTTATTTTTTGAATTTCTCAGCAACTTCTGAACGGATTTACACCATTTAAAAAAAGTGCGCTTTCTGAACCAAGAGCTACCTTTTTGCCAAATTTGGTGTAATTCCGTTCAGCAGTTCGGGCTGTAGCCGTGTCTAAAGTTTGTAGGGAAATTAACATGGGGGAAACGCGTTTTGGGACCCCCCTTTTTTCTCGGCCCCCACTTGACGAAACATCCCGAAACTTTCAAGACAGGAGCTGACCTGAGTGAACCATTAGTTTTGAAAATTTTGCGAAGATTCATCAAACGGTTCCAAAGATATTGGCAAAAAAAACGCTTTTTGAATAGAAACAAGGTCCTAACGACCGCCAGTAGGTAATATATATATACCCCCATGAGGAAGAAGCAAGCAGCTTCGAAACGCGTCGGGGACTTTCGAAATACAGGCTTAATGTGCAGCTTCCTAATAAAGAAGTTTTGAAAACTTACTTGCTTATGGAGTGGCGTCCTTGAGATCGAGGAATCTTTTGGAGAAAATATATATATATATATATATTCACTTTCACGATCCCACCAAGGCTGACGAACACAAGACGGGTGCATCCGTAGACGGGGGTGAGACCCGTTTTTGTCACACAACAACTATAAAAGAATTTGAAGCACTCACGGGGTAATTTCAAATGACTGTATTTGCAGACGTGTTTCGGCGTTATGCCTTCTTCTGTGCAGTCACATCATTATTCAGCAAGCACAGAGTTGGTTCGTTTAAAGCCTCCATCGGTTGTTCCTAGTGGTGAAGCTCTCACCAATGGGCAAGCGGCAATGTTATTATTGATTTTGCTGTGGCCCATGTTTGTGAGTATGGCTGCGGCCGCAATAACTATGTATTATATATATATATGTATATGCACACACATATAGATATCTATCTAAATACATATGTGTGTGTATATATATGTATACACATACACACACTATATATATATATATATATATATATATATATATATATATATATATATATATAATATATATATATATATATATATATATATACACATATATGCATATATTATCTACTGGCGGTCGCCAGTAGATAGTTATAGTTACAACCTATTATCCATAGGAAATCCGCGACATTCTATTTGCAATAACGTTGGCGCCGGTTGACGAATCTTCGCGAAAGCTTCCAACTTGTTGGGGCGCTCCGGTCCGCTCCTACCCTGAAAGTCTCGGGGTGATACGTCAAGCGGGGGTCGAGAAAAAGGGGGTCCCAAAACGCGTTTTCCCCATTCATTTTTCCATAGGAACCTTTAGTCGCAGCTACAGCCCGAACTGCTGAACGGAATTACCCCAAATTTGGCAAAGAGGTAGCCCTTGGTTCAGACTGGTGCCTTTTGCTAAAATGGTGTAAATCCGTTCAGTAGTTCCTGAGAAATTCACAATTAAAATCACATATATATCTATGGGCGCGTCGGATCCGCGTACCCTCCCGATCACGAGCTGCATGCTAATTGGCTGTCAACACTCCAAATCAAGAAGTGTTGGCAGCCATTTTGTCCCTCGGTAGAACCAAGGGACAGAAACAAGTGCGCAAAGCGCAGAAAGGGGGCAGGGTAGAAACACCCTGACCCCTAGGTCTGCTCAGGGGGTCCCACAAGGACCCCCTGGGCAGAAAAGATTTTTTTTTTTTTAAATCGGCGGGATGCGCTTAGGGTGCGCGTATCCCGCCGAGAAAAAAAGAAACAAGTGCGCAAAACGCACAAAGGGGGCAGGGTAGAAACACCCTAACCCCCTAGGCCTGCTCAGGGGTCCCACAAGGACCCCTGGGCAAAAAGCATTTTTTTTTTAAATCGGCAGGATGCGCTCAGGGTGCGCGAATCCTGCCAAAAAAAAAAAATCGAAGCGCGGTCTCCTGCGCTTTGATGTTAATTGGCCCTCGGGTGGCCCAAGTCCCGGGGGCATGGTGGGGGGGGATAATTTAATGTGTGGGGGCCTCAAAGGGCCCCCAAGCCCCGGGGACCGCCACCCCCGGGGCTTTTAAAAAATGGTGCGGGAGGGCTCTGAGCCCTCCCGCAGCCCCGAGGACCACCACCTCCCCGGGGCTTTTTTTAAATTAATTTAACAACCTGTGTGGGGGCTCCAGCCCCCACACGCCCCGGGACCGCCACCTCCCGGGGCACTAACAAATTAAAATGGGGGTCCGTTTTGGACCCCCGAAGCCCCGGGGACCACCACCTCCCCGGGGCTGTGCTCATGTAGGGAGGGGGCCGCGCGGCCCCCCTCCTGGAGCCCTTGATGGCCCTGGGGACCGCCACCCCCAGGGCCGGCTCCTGCAGTGTCCCGGGGTGCCTACCCCGGGACACTGTAGTTGCTATGGCAGGACAGGAGCCTCGCGGCTCCCGTCCTGCCATAGCAAACTGCTTTGGATATTGGAAGAGAGAGCAGGAAACCTGCTCTCTCTTCCAATATCCAAAGCACATTGCTTTTCCACATGGGGAGCAGCATGTCAGCTGCTCCCCATGTGGAACAGCAATGCCGGCTCCCAAGGGACGTGGGGAGCCGGCGGGACTGTGGGGGTTTGGGGACCCCCCCACAGTCCCCAACGGAGAGGGCCAGCCCCAGGGGATGGGGTCCCCGGGGCAAGTAGTGGCCTGGGAGGGGGGCCACGCGGCCCCCTCCCCAAAAAATAAAAATAAAAAAAATAAAAAAAAATGGAAAGGCCGGCCCCGGGGATGGGGTCCCCGGGGCCTTAAATGGCCAGAGGAGGTGGGCCACGCAGCCCCCTCCAAAGAATAAAAATAAAAGGCCATGCCCCGGGGCATGGGGTCCCCGGGGCCAATACAGGCCCAGGGAAGGGGGCCACGCGGCCCCCTTCCCGTTTTTTTATTTTATTAAAAATTAAAAAAAGGGGTAAGGCCCTGGGGGATGGGGTCCCCAGGGCATAAAAACAGGAAAAAGGAAGGGGGGCTACACAGCCCCCTTCAGGGGACAAAAAGAAAATAAATTTTAAAAAAACGATCGGGCCCGCAGGCCCCGCCCCCTTCCTTCACCACTCTGCAAACGCGCCCCATGGCGCGTTTGCAGAGGGGAACGAATTCCCCTTGAATACTGGGGGTCCCTGGGGCCAACTAGCCCACCAGGAACCTCCAATATGCGCCAGGGGGCTGCGTTGCAGAGACGTGTAGAGAGGCCACACCCCTTTTACACCTCTCTGCAACGCAGCTCTGTGGCGCTTTTTGGAGGTATATGGTGGGCTAGTTGGACTCCGGGGCCCCTCAGGATTCAAGGGGACTTAATCCCCAACTTAAAACGCGCCACGGGGCGCGTTTGCACAGTGGTGAAGGGAGGGGGCGGGGCTTCAGGTGACATGTGTGCAAACAGGCCCCGTGGCGCGTTTTAAGATGGGGAATTAAATCCCCTTCAATCCTGAGGGTCCCTGGGGCCAACTAGCCCAACAGGTACATCCAGAAAGCGCCACAGAGCTGCGTTGCAGAGAGGTGTAAAAAGGGGTGTGGCCTCTCTACACGTCTCTGCAACGCAGCCTCTGGCGCATATTGGAGGTTCCTGGTGGGCTAGTTGGCCCCTAGGGACCCTCAGGATTCAAGGGGACTTAATCCCCCAACTTAAAACGCGCAACGGGCGCGTTTGCACAGATGTCACCTCAGGCCCCGCCCCCTCCCTTCACCATTGTGCAAATATTCCTCTAAAATCAGCCGAAATACGAATTCCGATTTACTCACCTGTTATCAGGAGAGACCTCAGTGCTGTATCTTTCAGCCCAGTACTGGTCCTGAAAAGTAATTCTAACCATACTTACCAGTAACTTGAATTTCCTTCCATAGGCTAACATTGACTGGTTTCACTTGGAAATTCTTCTAAGTGTGGAGTTTTGGAACTTTAAAATATTCCTCTAAAATCAGCCGAAATACGAATTCCGATTTACTCACCTGTTATCAGGAGAGAACTCAGTGCTGTATCTTTCAGCCCAGTACTGGTCCTGAAAAGTAATTTTAACCGTACTTACCAGTAACTTGAATTTCCTTCCATAGGCTAACATTGACTGGTTTCACTTGGAAATTCTTCTAAGTGTGGAGTTTTGGAACTTTAAAATATTCCTCTAAAATCAGCCGAAATACGAATTCCGATTTACTCACCTGTTATCAGGAGAGACCTCAGTGCTGCATCTTTCAGCCCAGTACTGGTCCTGAAAAGTAATTTTAACCGTACTTACCGGTAACTTGAATTTCCTTCATAGGCTAACATTGACTGGTTTCACTTGGAAATTCTTCTAAGTGTTGAGTTTTGGAACTTTAAAATATTCCTCTAAAATCAGCCGAAATACGAATTCCGATTTACTCACCTGTTATCAGGAGAGACCTCAGTGCTGCATCTTTCAGCCCAGTACTGATCCTCAAAAGTAATTTTAACCGTACTTACCGGTAACTTGAATTTCCTTCATAGGCTAAGATTGACTGGTTTTCAGCAAAAAAGTTTCAAAGTGTTGATTTTCACAAACTACAAATATTCCTTAAAAATCGCCTGTATGACTTAAACGCATTCTTTCAACTGTTTACAGGAGATGCACCAGTGCTGGATCCAGGATCCAACACTGAGTAAGAAAAAGTAACGATAACAGTTTTTACCTGCTAAGTGAATTTCCTTCCATAGGATAACATTGGTGATTCTATGAGAAAAAGTTTCTAAGTGTCAACTTTTAAAATACAATAATATTCCTTAAAAATCACGACTGTAACCAAAACGCTTTTACTCAACTGTTTACAGGAGATGTACCAGGACTGAATCTAGGATCCAGTCCTGTGGTTACAAAAGTAATCCATAAAGTAACAAATTGCATTTAACTAGAAATTCACATTGAGCTGAATGTTGCATTGTGTTTGAAAATGTGTTGCCCATTGCAACAACTGTAACTACTGTACTTAAAAGTCTATTGCCTATCTGCAAAGTATTTAAACTAAAGTAATTCATTCTGAGAAAGTATTTTTGTAATGTAATGTATAATGTAATTACAATGTAATTTAAAAAATAAAATATGTAAAAAAAAATTGTTTCTAAAAATGTAGTAAATCAGTATGAAAAAAATTAATATAACAATTAATACATTTAAAAATTGTCATTTACAAAACCTTTGAAATTCACTGAAAAAACCGTAGGTTTCAGGCACGTTATAGTTAGAAATTAGCATTTAAAAAACCTTTGAAATTCACTGAAAAAACCATAGGTTTCAGACACGTTATAGTTACAAATTAGCATTTAAAAAACCTTTGAAATTCACTGAAAAAACCATAGGTTTCAGACACGTTATAGTTACAAATTAGCATTTAAAAAACCTTTGAAATTCACTGAAAAAACCATAGGTTTTAGGGACAGTTATAGTTACTTGGACATTGCACTCGTACAAAACCCGTGAAATTCCCCCGTTATAGTTAGTTCAGCTAACTATAAGTCGCGCCCCCGCAATGCACTGCTGATGACGTCACATATTACATCACTCATGACATGGTCAGTGACATCACTGATGGCATCACTGATGACATCTCAAATGACATCACTGATGACATCATCCACGTGATAATCTGATGCACCTCCTCACACCCTAATATAACCTTTGATACACCCACTCTAAATTACAGACTGCCATTCGCAAAACCATAGACACTCCAACACCAATAACTACATACCCACTCACTGATTCTTAGGTCTACACACACACATCCACTCACTCACCCGTACAGTCACTCATACTTACGGTCACTCAGTACAGGACTATCATATGCACTCTTACTCCTATATAGACACTCAAACAACGCCACTCATCCATAGAGATACTCACACACCTAGTCAGTCATGCAAATAATTAAACACACTGCCATTTACTCACCTATACAGTTATACACACACCAGCTCACTTACTCATACAAATAGTAGCACATTGTTACGCTCTTATACAATCACTGATACAAGCACACAATCATCCATACAGCCACTATCACAATCACTCACTCTTGCTTATAGCTATTTATATACTCCAACACACATATATACTGCCTTTCACATATGTAGTTACTCACACATGTACCACTGGGACATACATTCACTCACTAACACACTCTTACACACACTTACCCACCCATACAGTCTATCACAGATGCACTCTTGAAACCATCCACCCAGTGAATCACCCACTCACACATCTATGCACAGAGTTGCACACACCCCTCCCACACAAACACTCAGGCACCCATACAGATACTCAGACAAGCATTCAATAACTCATATAGACACTCATGTAGCTATTCACAAACACATGCAGCCACTTACACAGCAACAGACAGACGGATACAGACATTCATCCAGTTTAGTCACTAACCCATGCATTCAGTAAGATACGTTAAATCACTCACTTATAGAGTCAGTCACGCACCTACTAAATCATCCATACAGACACTTACACACCCACTCATTCTTCAATACGTCTTTTCCTATATATATTAAAAATATTTAAACTTTACAGAAACACACAGTCACTGGATGATGTCATCAGTGATGTCATCAGTGATGTCATCAGTGATGTCATTTGAGATGTCATCAGTGATGTCATCAGTGATGTCACTGACCATGTCATGAGTGATGTAATATGTGACGTCATCAGCAGTGCATTGCGGGGCGCGAGTTATAGTTAGCTGAACTAACTATAACGGGGAATTTCACGGGTTTTGTACGAGTGCAATGTCCAAGTAACTATAACTGTCCCTAAAACCTATGGTTTTTTCAGTGAATATAAATATATATATACACATATATACATATATATATAATCACTGGGGGAATACATTTTTAAGTGGTGTTATAGATAGGTAAATATATTACTCATTTTGCATTGTTTTAAACATGAAAAATCACTGAAATTCGCCAGTTATAGTTAAGTGACCTAACTGTACCTTGCACACCTGGCATTCACTGGTTAAGACCTCACACATTACATCAGTCATGTTTAATGACATCCTTGATTATATCATTCATGACATTTCAAATGACACATTACATCATCCAGTGAGTGTGACAGTTTGTTGATATATGCTTTTGACACTGAAACCATTTAGTGAGCTACATCTAGGGCACTGTTTCTATATGTATTTATACTGCTAATGTGGGTAAGTTTTTTTAACATTCTTGGCCTCCTAAGAGAGAATTGGGTGTTTGGAGAAAGTGTGTTATACATGAAGAGTTGTGCACATGGCAAAGGCTGAACTAGCAGGTGCTTGGCCAAATAATTGGGTTTGGGAATCTGGACAGACTAACATCTCCAGGAATACAAGTGGACAGAGTGAACACTGTGCTTAGTAGGGACTTGCCTACCTAATGGTGCTTGGCTGTCTGGAAAGAGTAGACTCTGTGAATAGCTGTGCACAATGTGAAGCTGTGCGGAGTAGTGACTTGGCCACCCTATGGGAGTCAGCTGTTTGGATGGAATGGGATGTTTATAAAGAGTGCTGCACAGGGCAAATGTTTTGCATAGTTGTGTGTGGTGAGGAAGCACCCTTTCCGCTAAGACATCTTTCTAGGGTGGCATCTGTGCATAGCTGGGTGTGGTGAGGGACTGGCCTCTCTGCTGAGACCTCTGTACAGGATGAGAGCTGTATGTAGCAGGGTGTGTTGAGGGACTGGTCTTTCTGCTGACATCTTTTTATAGGGTGACATCAGTGCATAGTAGTTTGAGGTCAGGGACTGTCCTGTACCCTTAGACTGTTCAGGCCTCTGTGTAGGGTGATGGCTGTGCATAGAAGTGTGTGGTAAGGGATTGGCTTCTCTGCTAAGACCTCTTCTCAGGTGGATGGCTGTGTATTTGAGTATGCTCAGGGACATTACTCTCTGCTGAGACATATTAGTAGACCAACAACTGTATGTAGTAGGCTGTGGTGAGGGACTGGCCTGGCCGGTCAGAGCTTTGTGCAGGGTGACGGCTTTGAGTAATAGGGGCTGGTAAAGGACTTGCCTCTCTGCTGAGACCCTATGCAGGAATAGATACCTGCATAGTACGGTGAAGGACAGGCCTCTCTCCTGAGACATTTTTGTTTTAAATGATCTAACTATTTAAAGAGGAGGAGAGGTATGGTGGATGATGTAATCAATGGTGTCATCAGTAATGTCATCAATGATGTCATTTGAGATCTCTTCCATGATGTCATCAATGTGTTGCTTGGATATGAGTTTACCTTAAATAAATGAAAAGACAAGGGGCGTTTGGCAAAACAGGAAAAAGTCGGTTTAATTAAATGCTGCAGCCGGGATAGCCTGGCCAGAATGCGCCTGCTCAAAATCTCTCGATGTACAAAGTTAGGGCCGTCCATTTCTACAGTTCATGAGGTACAATAAAACACTTTGCTACATTCCAAAAAAGTACTACAGTTGTAAATCAACACACATGGGCATCTCAGAAGGACACAGATGGCTCTCAACCTCGGGGAGAGCTAGCGTGGGCCATTGTGTATGTGTCCAGATGTCCGGCATGAGGAACATGTGATCACAATGTGTGGTGTACCTGTTGTGTCCTGATTGGTTGAGTGTGCCTATCTACATGTGGTATCTAGCTTTGTGGTATTTCTGGGGAACACAAGCCTTTGGCCAAATGGATTTTATTGGGGCCAATTATCTCAGACTTGTTTGAGGTGTAACTATCTAGCTGTGAAATCAATCAGGGTTTTCCCTGGGTGCGTGTTTGTCTTTGTTTTATGGGGGACACCACACGTGACCTGTTACTATATAGGTGTGGGCATGGACCTGCCTGACCACATATCTCTGACTCGGTGTTGATGGAAAGGTCACATTGGGTGAATCAGACAGCAATGATGTGGGTTCATTGGAACTCCTACAAAAAATATGGCAGCCACTTGTATCGTGTTTATCGACATTATCATCATCACGCATACATTGCCATTTTGCACATTGATTTCTTTTGTACTGGTATTAACGAGATTATGCTTGCTCTGGTCTGAACACACGCTAACATTATTCATATTTGCAACAATAATATTATCGAATGATCATGGATCACAGAATACATTGGTGCCATTGTTGCTGATGTCGGCGCTGCTGTGCGGGCACAAGTTACAGTATACATTGACATTGCATTGACAGGCATTGTGCGGGTACAAGCGGTGCCATACTTTCACATAGCATTTACTGATATTGTCGTGGTTGGGCCTGCGCATATCATGACATTCATTGACAAAGTATTCACCCACCCCGGCAAATGATATCATTGAACTTGTCATAAGTGATGTGATATGTGAGGTAATAAGCAGTGCAAGTCATAAGCCTCTTTCTCGGACCCCACTCAACAGATAACCCCAAAACTTTCCAAGAAGGGGCTGAGGTGGATGAACTTTTTTTCAAAAGTTTTGTGAAGATTCATCAAACGGCACCAAACCCTGTGGGCTCCCAACCCTCCTACATTACCCCAATGAACATGCACCACACTTTTAAAAAAATAGTTTTTTGATCTTGTGGGACTCTCATGGGAGTAAGGGGACATGCTGGCTTCCATGCAGCATCCCAGATTTTTTATTTTTTTTTTAACCCCAGGGGATCTCCCTGCCAAACGCCCACAAGGTCCAGTGGGTCAGCATACCCCTACCCTGCCCTCTTATGCTTTATTTTATTTTCATTTTGAGGACACAGGGGCTGAGTCCCCGTACCCTGCGATGGCAGCTGCAACATTTTTCTTCAAGCTGTGGCCAACCAGTCAGATCACGAGCTACCATAGGACTAGCAGGAGCGAGGCATCTGACAGGAGAAAAAAAAACATCTGCCAGTCATATTGCTATATTATTTGAAGTTGCCTGCCGGCTGGAATCCTAAGTGACTACCATATGGCCACTGTGTGAGACCTGCATACTAAACCTTCTGGATATCTGTAAATTTTGAACCTTAATTTTTCAAAAACTACTGAACGGATTTACATCAAATCCCATAAAGCACACTTTCTGGGTAAATATCTAGCTTTCTGTTAAATTTGGTGTAATTCCATTAAGCCTTTTTGGCTGTAGCTCAGTTTAAAAATCCTTATTTGATTTTGCATGGGGAAATTGCATTTTGAACCTTCCTTTTTTCTCTGCCCTCACTTGACAGATCACTTTAAAACTTTCCAGGAATAAGCTGAGATGGGTGAACTTATTTTGTTTTTTTGGAAAGTTTTGTGAAGATTTGTCAAATGGTGCCAAAGTTATTAGCAAACCAGAAAAATACATTTCCTATGGTAACTAGGTCCGAATTAAAACAACACATTGGAGACCAGTTATAGGTATCTCAAGTAACTATAACTTGTGCCCTGAAGTAAACAAAGCTCGCACCTCCGCCATGGACTGCTTGTACCCTAACACATTAGATAACACATGACATGTTCAATGACTGCATTGATAACATCCTTAATGATATCTGAAATTACATAATTGATAACAACACTGTTCGTGGCAGGAGTGCAAGTTATAGTTACTTTAGAGCATGAGTTATTTACATGAGATAATTATAACTGGAAAATGTCAGTGGTTTTGTTAGTTTAAAACATTATGCTTTAACTTACATTTTCACTTAACTATAACGTCCCTTTAACCTTTTTCCATGAATTTCTCAGGTTTAATTTTTTGCGAGGTCTGATATTATTACATTTCCTAACTATAATGGTAGATGTGGGCAAGCCACTGAAAGCTCAAGCCAAGCTCGAGCCTGAAGCCTGTCTCTGGCTCAACTAGAGATCCTGTTGGAATCTTGAGCCCATAACGAGTCGGGCTTTCATGTGGCTCGAGCCTGCCACCATCCCTCTACTCAGGATGTGGCTGCCAACTATGGAACTGGGGAACCAGGTTTGAGTCTCGATGCCAGCTCAACATCCTGTGATTCTGGGCAAATCACTTAAATCTACCCATACTGATAAAGACCTCCAATACCCTCTGGCCGAGTACAGCTGTATAAAAACTGCAGAAAATTGACAAAGAGGTCAAAACAAACCCTTAACATTACTAAAGTCAAAATTGTACCATTTAGTGGCTGATTTGTATGAAGGGAAACCAGAAAACCCGGATAAACCACGTCTACCGCACTTAAATTGTGTGATCTTAGGCATATATTGTATTTCACCAAAACTTCTGTTTCTCATCATCAAATGAAATCACGTTAAAATATGTGCGTTCAGAATACCAGTTGTACAAAAACCTGTTGTTTTGATTTAATAGACTATAATGTTTCTCCATAATAATCTGGGCCACGTACAGGACTTATATGACAACTGTCTTGCCTCTTAGTTCACAAATGATTCAGACTTAAAAACTATTACTTTTAATAACGACTTCACAGTGCAGTGCTAAAATGTGACACATTAATGTCAAAGCTTCCACATGTTAAAGAAATACACTTTTTTGAAGTTTGTAGAGACCTTGTAATAGCTATGTGATGTTTGTTATGTAATTTACATAGCAAACATTTTGAGGGATTGGTTCATGTATGGACACTAAGGGCCCGATTCACAAAAGTAATCTGAAACAAAATCCTAACTTTACGACTTTCGGTATTCACAAAAGGCATTTAGGAGTAGTAAAGTTACAATTTTGTCTTAAGTTTGTCTTAAATTTTGGTCTTAAGACAAAATCCTAACTTGAAATTTTTCTTTTCTACCAGTAGAGTTGGCCTTCACCCCAATTGGTGAACCCGCCCTTGTTTCTTGGCTAGGTTCTTTTGATCCGTCACCTACGGATTCTTTTTGATGTATTCTGATCACACAGGAGGGTGAACCTAGCCCAATCCTCCTCCTCCCCCTTTTTCTGATTGACAATCAATACATCAACATGCAGTGTTACATTGATACTGGGAATAGATGTGTTTCTCAAACAATTCTTGAAAATGGGTATAGAGAGAGATCTTACATATACCATTTGATGTTGCCTCACTGCTGAGGATAGCAGCAGTTCATACTAGAGATGGGGGCGATTCTCAAAATAATTTTTTCTAAAAACGGGTAGATATTGCATTTGAAGTGCAATCTCACAGTTATCTTGTCTCTGCATATCCGACACAGGAGCTGACCCCCTACTTATATGATATCTGCCAGGGCTTCAACCATATACCCCCCAAAATGGGCCTGCAACTCGTACTCCAAGGTCCTCCCCATAATATGGCCATAATAGACTATCCATACTTAATATCTATCGGGGTACTTGTAACACACTCATCCCATCGGAGTCCGATGTTTAACAAATGCCTGTGTGGATGCGAGTGGATGGGGGTGATCATTATGAACTTTGCTAGCCGTGTGAACCTCACCGCCCCCTCTAGATCTATTTTCACACATCTAATTCCTCCCTGCATATCCCATCTGGCAGGTGATCCCCAACTGACATGATCTCTGTACGAGGTTCAACTAAATTCCACCCTGAATGTCTCGAGCCTGTTACTACAGTGCTTGTGTGTGCAGTTTTACTACCAGGCCGACTTAGAATTTAAAACCTATTAGCAAGCCTTAAAGTACCCTTTATTATATACAAGTGACCCGTAAGGTAGACCATAGGGCAGGGTGCTATTTGCTTAAAAAGTAAAACATGTACTTTGAAGTTTCAGTGAGTTACATACACAATTATAGACCCATACGCCCAGTTATACATCCAGTCTCCCACCCATACTGTAACTCAGGCACCAATGTAGAAAAGCATAGAGCCACTAAAACACCCAGTTAGATGATAGAGGCAGTTACACATGCACTCAGACACCCACATAGCAGTTATTTATCCAGCAGTAACAGATCCAGTTGCACATAGAGTTATATACCCTAACACTCACTAAGACAGCCAGTAAGCAAAAGAAAGAGCCACTTCCATGCATTTACAGACCCATAGAGTTACTACAAGAGGCAGCCATATTGCGACATAGTTACTTACACATGCACTGACACACCCACAGAGGATCTGATAGAGTCACTTAGATACGTACCCAAGTACTGCCGCTCCTAGTCACCCATCCAGACAAGTAGCCCTTTAAAACATGTCTTGGGTTTGTTACTGCAGAGCCTGTGTGTTAAGTTTTACTGTCAGGCCAACATTTTTTTTTTTTTTTAAACAATTTTTATTGAGAAAATAAAAGAAAGGTACAAGGCATTGTAAGAACAAACTTTGGGTCCACAATGACGATTTATCAAATGCGACACATAGTGTGTGCCGTGCGCACAGCCCAATTCCCCACACCTCCTGCGAAATACAAGGTTCGTCACAATCATGAAGCATCGTACATTTAGGCATAATGGTATACAGAGTACAGATCTACCCCACTCGGCCATGTGCACTAGACCAGGCATGTCTGTCCGTTTAGGTCGGGAGAGTGACATCAAAACTAGAGACATCCAATATTTGGCGTCTATCACGCTGTAGTTCAACGGTAGGGGATACACAGATGTCACCTCTATATCTATTCCACCTTCCCCACTTATGGTCCCATCTCTTGGGGCACCCTCTGTGCTTAAGCACATCCTTCTGGGCAATCATTGCCCTGTCCATGTCAATCGCCCAGTCCCTCAAACACGGGGCCGTTCCCACCCCCCACCTCTGCGCGATATTCCGTTTTGCAATAGACCACCCCATTGAGGCCCATGTCTGTTCAGCCTGCGTGAGGTCCGTGGTTTCCCACATGTTGAGGAGACACAGCTGGGGAGAGGCCTTTAGAGATTTACCACACGCTCTCTCCATCTGCTTCGTAATCTTTTCCCAATATTGTCGCACTTAGGGGCACTCCCACAGTACATGAAAGAAGGAGCCTGGCAGGTTACAGCGCCGAAGGCACAGAGGGTCAGGTCTTCTACCCATTTTAAACAAGGTCCGGGCATCGAAGTTGACGCGGTGTAGGATTTTCAGTTGGACCAGGCGCAGTCTCATCGGGATGGCCACCTCTCTGGGAGAAGCCAGCGCATCGCGCCAGTCCTCATCATCTATGGCCCCCAGGTCTGCCTCCCAGCTCCGTCGCAAACGGAGCATGGGGTCAGGACGGTTGTTCAGCAATTTTTTATAGGTGAGGAATATGGCCCTTGTGGGCATAGGGTCGAGTACCAGCCTATCCTCCAATGGGGTGGACTCAGGCAAAGACCGGCCCTTCGGTAAAGCAGTGGTAATTGCGTGGCTAATCTGCAGGTACCTAAAGGCCTCGGACTGCGCTAGTTGATACTTGGTCTGCATATCGGCAAACGTTGCCAATGTACCCCTAACCCACATATCCCCCACTGTCGAAATCCCTATCATGTCCCACCTGTCAAATCCAGGGCATTTGCTGAGCTGACCCAGCATGTCGGTCTCCCAGAGTGGCGTGGCCTTAGTTAGTGTATTGTTCCAGCCCCATTTTTTGTTGACTCCATGCCAAATTTCCACTGTGCGGGCCGTGGGTCCAGTGAGGTGAAGTTTGCGGGGATTTGTGTAGAGTGCCCTATTGTATCCACCCCGTCCCAAGAGCCAGCGGTCTGTGCGAAAGTTCGGGTCATCATGCTCCCGTGCGCCCATTTATTAATTGCAATTAACTGAGAAGCTTGATATTACAGCTTTATATCTGGCAATGCTATACCTCCATCGTACCACCCCATCATTAACTTCTTAAATGCTATGCATGGGGCACGTCCCTCCCATAATAGCTCTCGCACTGTGGCCTCTATACTAGCGAAATAGGTGTCAGGGATCATGTTGGGGGAGGTCTGCAGTACATAGAGGAAACGCGGCAACGCCAGCATTTTAAAAAGTGCGGCCTGTCCCAGAAGAGTGAGAGGAAGAGACTGCCAGTGCTTGACGTCAGATCGAAGGCGGGTTAAGGGCATGAGCAAGTTAGACTAATGGGGTGATGAAGATACTGAGGCATTTGAAGCCCTGTGAAGCCACTGGTATATTGTACCCCCTAGGGTTACACGGCGGGTCACCCCATAGGACATAAAGCTGGGACTTAGTCCAGTTAATGGTATAGCCCGAGTGGGCCCTAAATATGCGAAAAATATGGAGAACTTGATTGAGGGACCGCGTAGGCGAGGCTAGATAAAGAAGGATGTCGTCCGCATATAAGGAGATGCAGTCCGCATGGTCCTCTGTCCATCTCAGGCCTCTGATCACCGGATCCCCCCTGATCCAGACCACCAAGGGCTCCAATACCAGCGCGAAGAGAAGGGGTGACAGGGGGCACCCCTGCCTGGTGCCTCGCCGCAGTGGAAATGATCCAGATACATGGTTATTAACAATCCCCTGTGCGGCGGGCAGTAAATAGAGTAGCTGGATCCACTTAACAAACTTAGGACTGAACCCCATCCTAACCAAAACTGCAAAAAGAAAGTCCCACTCAATGGTGTCAAATGCCATAGAGGCATCCAAAGACAACAGGATCGCATCTTCCCTAATGGTGTCTATTCTGCCCAGGACCCCATTCAGACGCCGTAAGTTCAAGGCTGTGTTCCTACCTGGCATGAACCCAGATTGGTCTGGATGCACCAGCTCGGTGAGGTAGGGGATAAGCCTATTGGCCAATAGCTTTGCCAGGATTTTCGCTTCAACCGTGAGGAGGGAAATAGGACGATATGACTTACAGTCCTCCGCTGGTTTGCCGGGTTTATGTATAACCACAATTGATGCCATCCTAACTTCAGGTGGTAGAACCCCCGCATCAAGACTCTCAGTGTACATTTGCAGTAGATAGGGAGAGAGCTTGGTTGCCGTGGGCTTAAAAAGTTCGATAGGAAGCCCGTTGGGTCCCATGGCTTTACCGGAGCGCACATCTTGAATAGCTTTCTGAATTTCAGTTTCCGTGATGTCGCCTTCTAGGGCGTCCTTGTCATGATTGAACAAACAATCGACTTTAATATTCGACAGAAGTTCCATAGCCATGGCAGACTGGGATGTCTCGGCCGGCGTGTACACCAACGAAAAATAAGAGGCGAACGCGTCGGTATTCTTCTGGGGGTCAGTGAGCAATTCCCCATCATCCACGCGGATCGAGTGCACCCACCTAGATGCTTTTTCCTTTCTCTCCAACCAGGCCAAAAGCCTGCCCGTCCGCTCGCCATGCTCGTATATCTTATGCCGGGTGGCAGTGTATCTAACCATAGCCGCTTCAGTCAGAAGCTGGTGATAATCTAAGCGCACCATGTCTAGTGAGTGCTGCGCCTCCAAGTCAGGGGCAGTCGCCAGGGCTTGTTCTTTAGTGAGGATTTCCTCCTCTAGCTCAACCACACGCTTTGTGAGTTCTCTCCTATGCCCCACCATAAGCGACAGGGATCTGCCCTTCATAACGGCGTCGAATGCCCCCACAACACATATGCTGAAGTGACCGACCCCACATTTTTGGTGAAATAGCGATCAACGTCCTTGAGCAGTGCCTCTCTAATGTGGGGTATCTTAAGCGCCCAAGGGTGTATGGTGAGAGTAGAGCGGCGCTTAGGTAGCCCCAGGGTGAGTGTCGTAAGAATCGGGGAATGATCTGAAATTCCACGCGCAAGACATCTGGAAGCGGAGAAGAACTGAATATCTTGCGCGAGTGTGAACATGTGGTCAATACGTGATTGACTATTGTGGGCCCCAGAATATAAAGTAAATTGTGAGGTAGTAGGGTTAAGCCAACGCCATATATCCACTAAGCCCAGAGCAGATGAAAACGCGGACAGCTGGGATCCCCCTGGAGGGTCACTCCGAGGGGGAAGTCGATCTCTGGAGCCGTCCTTTGCCAGGTTAAAGTCACCCCCCAACCCCAATAATCCCACTGGAAGGTCGAGTAGGAGCGCTCCGATATCTCGCAACACTGGACGCTGTAGTCTAGGGGGAGCATAAACAGACACCACATTGATTACCTGCCCCTCCCAAGTGCCCGAGAGCGCAAGATACCTACCCTGGTCATCCGACCAAGTCTTGTTCACAATATACGGACACCCCCTACGTATGAGCACACCAGCTCCACGTGAACCTGAGGTGAACCCTGAGTGACCAACCAGACGATAACCCCATCTATTCAATGCCCCGCATGAGTTACCAATTAGGTGCGATTCCTGCATTAGGACTATGTCCGGCGCCTGGCGCTTCAGGTACTGCAGAACTACCTCCCGTTTGATCTTGTCACCCAGGCCGTTGACGTTCCATGTGAGGAGTTTTAGCTCTAAGCGTGATCCCATAGGTGCAGTGAAATGCGGACAGTTTCGTAACCAAGGTCAGGCAACGGGTTCAGGAGAGGGTCGTGGCGGCCGCAGGGCCAGGTGGGCATACAGTGTGGGAATGGGCTTGCACACCCATTACTAGGAGCCACCCGCTGACAAGCGAAACCTATCTTAAAAACTGCATGTGTATCCCACGGCGATGTGGACAGAGTCAAACCATGGAGTTGTCGGACCATTGTGAAGGTGTGAGGTTGCGTAAATCTAGTGGACCCAGCAACGTGAAAGAGGACAAGAAGCAATATCGCACAAGTACCAGGAACAAAACAAAACAAAACCCCCCGCCCCAACCCCCATCCCCAACACCCCCCCACCCTGCCTCCCTGCATAACGGGCTCAAAACCACCCGCCACCCCCAACTTGCAGAGTGCCTGTCGTCCACCCTCAATAGTTTAGGGAACATGGTACAACCCCACTCCCTGGGGCATCTATGCGTGAAGACGCAAACAACCCCGGCCATCAGACCCCTTAACGTATAGGTCCAACATCCTAAGAGAACCTGCTGCATTAACATAATAGTAAAGGCAACACCCTCGCAGCAAGCCAGCAATCGAGAAAAAGCATGCATATACAGAGTACAACATGTCGGGACGTTACAAGGGATAATGCGTTCCAAGACAGTCTGTATCTACGCATTGCGTGCTCAGGGATCCCATCAACTCCATAGGCAGTCACTTATACTTGCTGTTTCGTGGGCTTTATCCCTCCGGGCTCCGAGTCGCCCCCGGGCGGAGGCCCCTGCCGCCGTCCTTGTCCGCCAGTAGCCCGAGGACCACCCGTGGGCTTGTGGGGACGCTTGCCAACAGTTCTCCAGCCTTCGAGCCAGTCCCATACGACCACCGGTCTGGTAAAGAACCACAGTTTACCATGCTACTCAATCCGCAGCTTGGCTGGAAACAGCATGGCGTACTTGATTTCTTGATCTCTCAGCGCGCGCTCCACTTCCAGGAAGCTACGCCGCTGTTTTTGAACACGCAGGGTGAAATCGGGAAAGAAGGTGACTTTGCTGTTATCAATCACTATTGGTGGGGCCGCCCTCGCCGTTTGGAGAGTGGCATCTCTATCGTGGAAATTAAACACCCTTGCCAGGATAGGCCGTGGGGGCGCCCAGGCCTAGGTCTGCCCCCGGGCACACGATGCGCACGTTCGATTGAGAAGCACTTGGAGAAGCCCCTTGGCTGAAGCTGCTGGAGAATCAATTCCTCAACGAAGAGGTCAGCCGCCTGACCCTCCGCCCGCTCCGGTACACCTAAGATTCGGACGTTGTTGCGTCTCATGCGGCCTTCGTAGTCATCGAGTTGCAAGGACAGTGTCTCCTGTACAGCTTGAAGGTCAGACACTTGTCGCTTGAGGAGGTCTGTATTGGTTTTCAGTTCTGTTGTGGCGTCCTCGACCGCCCCAACGCGGTCCGACATCTTTCTCATGTCCGCTCGTATCAAAGATACCTCTGTGGCAACTGTGTCGATACGGGCTTCAAGTGAGGTGCGCACCGTCGTTATAGCCGATAGAATGTCCTGCAGTGTAGGTTCCAACTGCTCCCCCGTTGGCTTGGGGTTCGATTGCTCCACCTCATGGCCCTTCTGCCACGCGAATTTCTCCAGCTTAGCCTGGACAGCATTACGACCACTGCGGCCGGTCGCCATCCTGCCAATGGTGGGCTCCAGTCACAGGGGATGGGGGGGGATGTCAATCCCAGCTAGCTACTCACCGCCACCTGCAGTGGGTGGTAGCCCACACTGGCCTGTCAGTTTCCGCCGGCCGGGTTCTCCCTGCACGATCAAAGGGGTACTAATCAGCACTGCGCATCAGTAGCCTGTGGACGCAACTCGCCAGAGGGATGCACCACCGTCGGGCGTGAATGAAGTTATGTCCCCGTCCCCTTCACCAGAGACTAGGCGCGAAAGAAGCCCCCAAGGCCTCGCCACCACCCCTAGGCTTCAGGGGGAATACTGGCTCAAATCGCAAAGAGTCGAAGTTATGGGGCGACTCCAACCATGTGCAGGAGGCCCCGTCGTTAAGAGGCACAGTTTCTTAGGGCCAGGCAGGGCTTTTCCGGTCACTAGGTAGCGTCACTGGACTCACTGGCGATGTCGGGTGCTGCTGCTTTCCCTGGAGGTGCCTCTTGAGGGATAGGCCGGGCGCAACGCGCCAGAGTGCCGGCCGTGAGGCTCCACAGGCCACGCCGAAAGTACGTGCCTGCCGCAGGAGTCCGCTGGAGCACAGCCACTCACGGGGTGTGGGGGAATTCAGGCCGCAAGGTGAGAGGCACGAGCGGGGACGGCTTTCTCTCCGCCAGAACCGCCAAGCCTGAAATCGCAGCGCGGCCCCCGCCGGCACAACGACAGGCCCGCACACCACGCCGCAGCCGCAACATCGATTTTTGTGCATGCCCAGGAGGGAACGGGGCGCGCACAGGGCCGCAGGAGCCTCCGCTACGCACTGGCAGCCGTCTCACTGCATAGGCGCCTCCGATTGAGGCCATACTGAAACCAGCCGTGGGGCAAGATGTCGGAAGCAGCCAGGCCCCAACTCAGGCAATTATGGCCGGGGCACAATGAATTAGGATGGATTAATCGGGAGTGGCGTGACGGAGCTTGGCTACCGTGCAGCCATTTCCCTCGGCAGTTGGCCACGCCCCCCTGTCAGGCCGACTTGCCATGTAAGACTCCTTCCAAGCCTTAAACTCCCCTTCTACTAGATTTACGTCACCTCTAAGAGCGACTATAGGTAGGCCATAGGGCAGGGTGCTATCTGCTTCAAAGGAAAGACATGTAGTTTGAAGTTTCAGTGAGTTACATGCACACTTATAAATCCATGTGCCCAACTATACATCCAGTCTCCCACCCATACTGTGACTCACATACCTATGTGCAAAACCCTATAATCAGACACCCACCCAATCAGACAGAGTCAGAGACACTTACACATTCGGCCACATGCCCACACAGTATTTTTATATCCAGCAGTAACAGAGTCAGTTGCACACACAGTTATATACCCCAAAAGTCACTAAGACAGCCAGTAAGCAATATATACAGCTACTTACATACATATACACATTTACAGACCCATACAGTTACTTTGAGAGCCAGTCATATTGTGAGATCATTACTTATACATCCAGTCACACATCCACAGAGAATCTGATATAGTCACTCAGATATGTACTCAAGTACTGACACTCCTAATCACCCATTCAGCGAAGCAGCTCTTTAAATATTTCTTAGGCCTACTAATGCAGAGTCTGTGACTGTGCAGTTTTACTCTCAGGTCGAGTTGGCATTTAAGACTCCTTGCCAAGCCTAAAACTTCCCTTCCACTACATATAAGTCTCCCTTAAGGTAGGCCATAGGTGGGATATAGGGAAGGCACTATGGGGCACATGCATCAAAGCTTTTTGCGATCGCAAACGGCGCGATTCGCAAAAATCGGCCATTTGCGATCGCAAAATTAGCTTTTGCGATGCATGAAACAACTTGCTACTCGCAATTTGAGAAATCGCAATTTTTTTGCGATTTCTTAAATTGCGATTGCATTTAAGGAATCGCAAATTGCGATTCCTTAAATGCAATGCAAGATGCCTTTAAAAATAGCGATTTCGCTATTTGGGCCCGCTATTTACCGTGGAATCATACCACATGGTAAATAGCGAAAACTCTGAAAAATGCACTAAAGTGCATTTTTTAAAGTTGTAGGTTACACACACACATGTCCTTGGGACATGTGTGTGCGCAACATATGTGCACAGATCAATTTCAGGGGTGCAACAGGGTGTCCTTTTGACACCCTTGCACCTTGAAATTGCATTCTCAATTTGCGATTCTCTAATTGAGAATCGCAAATTGAGAATGTCTTCCCATTCATTCCTATGGGCCTCTAGGCCCATAGGAATGAATGGGGAGGTATTCTTAATTGCGACTCGCAATTTGAGAGTCGCAATTAAGGAATGTTTAGAATTCGCTATTTTTTAAGCGATTTCTACATGCATAGGCTTTTGCGATTCCTTAATTGCGATTCCTTAAAAATCGCAATTAAGAAATCGCAAAATCCAACATTGATGCATGTGCCTGTATGTGCTTAAAAATAAGAACTGTGTTCTTTGAAGTTTCACTGAGTTACATGCGCACTTACAGACTGATACACCCAGTCATTCATCTAGTCTCCCACCCATACTGCAACTTATAAATAAGCCTGGCCGGAGTTCATGGAGACCAAAAATCTCCGCCGTGCTACGCAGAGTTTCGCAAGCGGCGGAGTGCGCTTGATCCCACCTGTTCGTGTTGATTTTCAGCGCTGTGTGTTTGTCCTGAAACTGGAAAATAACGCAAACGGCACCAGGCCCAGCGCAAGAGGGCACAGCGTTCTTTTCTGACGCTCGAGTAGATTTTCTAGGTTTAAAAGTAAGACATGTACTTTGAAGTTTCAGTGAATTACATGTGCACTTAGAGTCTCCTTTCCATACTGTCACTCACATAGTTATGTACAAAAGCATAGAACCACTAGTACACCCAGTCAGATAGCGACAGAGACACTTATTCATTCACTCACACACCCACACAGCACATATATATTCACCAGTAACTGAGCCAATTGCACACAACGTAACATACCCAAACACTCACTAGCACAGCTAGAAAGCAATCCATACAGCCACTTACAAACACATTTAGAGACCCATAGAGTTGCTAACAGAGCCACTCATATACCAATATAGTTAGTTAGACATCCAGTGCCTCACACACAGATGGACTGATACACTCACTCAGATATGTAGTCAAGTACTGACACAACCAAGTCACCAATTCAGACAAGTAGCCCTTTAAACATGTCTCAGGCCTGCTACTGCAGAGTCTGTGTATGCAGTTTTATTGTCAGGTCAACTTAGCATTTTAAGCGTCTTGCTAAGCCTTAAACTCCCCTTTTACTATATATAGGTCACCCCTAAGGTAGGATGTAGGTGGGACATAGGGCAGGGTACTACGTGCTTAAAAGTAAGACGTGTACTTTGAAGTTTCACTGAGTTACATGCGCACTTACAGACGGATACACCCAGTTATACATCTAGTCTCCCACCCATACTGCAACTTAGAAATAAGCCTGGGCGGAGTTCGCAGAGACCAAAAAACTCCACCGCTGTACGCAGAGTTCCGAAAGCAGCGGTGTGCACTTGGTCATGCCTGTTCGCGTTGATTTTCAGCACCGGGTGTTTGTCTTGCGCTGGAAAATCAACGCAAACTGCACCATGCCCAGTGCAAGAGGGCATTGCATTCTTTTCTGCCGCTCAAGTAGATTTTCTACTCGAGCTCAACTTTTTCAACGCGAACAGAAGGTTTCTCAATGTGAGTGGTCATGACCACCTGCGACCGCCCACATTGAGAAATCCGACTGCCCGCATTGAGAAATCTCGCCGGGGGTGGATTTTTTTCGCTCGCGCTCGCCAACTTGACGTTGGGGAGCACGAGCAAGGAAAAATCTCGCAGGGAGGTGTATTGTCCTCGCTTGTCAACTTGATGCTGGGGATCACGAGCGAGGAAAAAAAGTTTTTCGGAACTCCGCGTGCTCCATGGAGCGCAGAGAACTCCGCAAACTCCATGAACAGAATGGAGTTCACCACCTAGGTTTACTTATAAACCTATGTAAAAAAGAATAGATCCATTAACACACCCATTCAGACAGTGACTGAGGCACTCACTCAGCAATTATGTATCCAACAATAACAGAGTCAGTTCCACACAGTTACATCCCCCTACAGTCACTAATTCAGCAAGTAAACAATCGATACAGCCACTTACATACATATATAGAGACCCATAGAGTTATTACGATAGCTAATGATATAGTGACATAGTTACTTACACATTCACTGGCACACGAGAGAGGGAGTGATAGACATATTTAGATATGTACTCAATCACTGATACTCCTTGTCACCCGTCCAGAGAAGTAGACCTTTAAACACATGTTGGGCCTGCTACTGCAGAGCCTGTGTCTGTGTAGTTTTACTACCAAGTCGAGTTGGCATTTAAAACTCTTTGCCAAGCCTAAAACCTCCCTTCTACTACATGTAAGTCACCTGTAAGGCAGACTGTAGGTAGGCCATAGGGCAGGGGGCTATGTGCTTCACAGTTAAGACATGTACTTTGAAGTTTTACTGAGTTACATGTACACTTACAAACCGATACACGCAGTTATCCATCTAGTCTTCCACCCATACTGCAACTTACAAACCTATATACAAAAGCATAGGTCCTCTAACACACCAAGTCAGACAGCGACTGAGGCACTTACACATTCACTCACACACCAGTTATGAATCCAGCAGTAACAGAGTCAGTTGCACACATAGTTACATACCACTACACTCACTAATGCAGCTAGTAATCCGTACAGCCATTTATAGACTTACATGCAGACCCATAGAGATACTAAGACAGCCAGTCACACACCACTATAGGGACACATGCATCAAGATAAGGTAATGTGATTCCTTAATAGCAATTTTTAAGGAATCGCTATTTAGGAGTCGCAATTCCTTATGCATGTAGGAATCGCAAAATAAATAGCGATTCCTACACATTCCCTAATAGCGAATCGCAAATTGCGATCGCTATTAGGGAATGCATTCCCATTCATTCCTATGGGCCTAGAGGCCCATAGCAATGAACGGGAAAGCATTCGCAATTTGCGATTACCAAATATGTAATCGCAAATTGGGAATGCAATTGCAAGGGTGCTAGGGGGCCTAAGGCCCCCCTGATGCATCCCCAAAAAAGGTAAGTGTGCACATGTGGTGCGCGCTCATGCCCTAAGGGCATGTGTATGCGCCACATGGCACTTTGAAAAATGCAATTTTGTGCATTCTTCTAAGGATTTGCAAATTACCATCAACTTGAAGTTGATGGTACGTCGCGAATCCTTAATGCAAAGTCGAATTTTTAAAATGCTTCATGCATTGCATTTAGGGAATCGCAAATTGCGATTCCCTAAATGCATTCGCAAAATGGGTAATCGCAAAAATTGCGATTACCTATTTTTTAAATGCATTTAGGTGTGATGCATCGGAAATGGCTTTTTACCGGTCGCAAACTGGCCGATTCTGCAAATCAGCCCATTTGTGAGCAGTAAAAAGCTTGATGCATGTGCCCCATAGTTACTTACACCAGTACCACACCAGGGAGGAACTAATACACTCACTCAGATATGTACTCAAGTATTGACACCCCTAGTCACCCATCCGGACAAGTAGCCCTTTAAACATGCTACCTCAGAGCCTCTGTGTGCAGTTTTACTGCCAGTTCAACTTTGCATTTAAAAGCCCTTGCCAAGCCTTAAAATCTCCTAATTCTACTTACAAGTCACCCCTAAGGTAGGCCATAGAGCAGGGTGCTAGGTGTTTATAAGTTGACAAGCTCACTTACAGACCCATATGCCCACTTATACATCTAGTTTCCCACCCATTCTGCAACTCACATATCTATTTATGAAAGCATAGAGTCACTCAAACACCCAGTCAGACAGCGACAGAGGCAGTTACACATTCACTCACACAGCACTTATATATCCAGCAGTAACAGAGAGAGTTGCACACACAGTTACATACCTGTACACTCACTAATACAGTCAGTAAGCAATCCATACAGCCACTTACATACACATATACAGACCCATAGAGATACTAAGTCAGCCAGCCATATAGTGACATTGGGGCAGATTTACAAGCCCCTTGCGTCACTTTTACGCTGCCGTTGCGTCACTTTTGTGGAAGGCGGTGGCCGGAAGGGGTGCAGCCCCGGGCCTTGTTTTTAGAGGTGGAGTTGGCAGCTCTTGTGTTTTTTCTTGCAGCGCCACCTCCCCTCCACCCTGGCAGCAGGCGTATGGGTCCCGGCTCCAGGAGCGTTATGAGCGGTGGGCGAGGGTGTGCCGGGCAATGTATCGCTGCTCTGGGGTCCGGCGCACCCATAACCAAGTGACGCACTGGTGGTCCGATATCCTGGACCAAGAGCAAGACCTGCCAGGTGTTGAGGTCACGGGGCTTGGTGAGTAGCAAATTATTATTATTGTGTGTTCTATGTTGTTGCAAATATTATTTTCTTTCCAAATAGCAAGAATGCTGCTGCTTACATGCAGGCAAGTTACGTTTAAAAATGTAATATCATGTGATCGTTATTCTTCTAGACAGATGCTCAGCGCTACTAATCGTACTTGTTTACAACTTTACGCTCACTTGGGCTGATTATGTAAGAGAAGATAGAGAACTTAAGTTAGGTAATGCAGACATTAGAGACTCCTTTACTTTGTCCTGTCACTAAGATAGCGGTAGTTAGTTAGTTACTTAGTATTAGTTAGTAATTTAGCGGCCCGCATGACGCGTCCTCTCACGTAACTTCAGTCCTTGACTCCTTAGTCCTTAGTCGAACCTTTTTTGTAGTTTGTATAGTGAGTGAATAGCAATCAACCGATTTGGTGTATGCAATATGCATGCGTCCATCTATGCATTTAAGAAGACTAAATGCAGATTTAGTGAATTGGCCTGTCAAAGGTGGTTGAGATGATTGCGAATGAGATTGGAGATTCGGAACTTAAAAGCAAATATCATTTTTTGCAATTCATTCCAAAATCTTTGGAATTGGTGGGCTAAGTAGGTTTAGGATTCAGGAATCGGAATGGAACTGTGGCATGATAAAGATAGAACGGTCCGCAACCGCGATACTATTCTACTACTAGTCCATCTGATTTAGGAAAGGTCAATGTTATTGCAATTGCCATTTCCTGTCAAAAAATGTTTTTGGAGTGATTTAATATTTATTTAACACCAATCATTTTTTGTCTCTTTAATTATGTGTTTCATGATCATCAGCTTCCAGGGGCGAGAATACGACGAGGTCTTCCGAGGCGGGTGCGGGAGTTGGAGGGGTCTCCCAGGGGCAGGAACGCTCCTCAGATGGCTCTGCTGGCCCCAGTAAGTCCTCTGTCCTGTTAATCTGTTTCTAAATTCTTGTTATGCCTGCATTACCTACTTAGTTATTTATATATTTCTAGTGTCTGTTTTTTTTTTTTTTATACCTCAAACTGCATCTGGCTCTGTATTAGTCTGTCTGTAGCTTGCTTTCTTCTGTTGGACTGCCTAGTGGTGGTACTGTAAGACTCAGAGAACCCATTGGTCCTTACTACTACTAGTACTAGTACTCTGCTGTGCAGAATGCATGCCCAAGTAAGGTATTCTACGCATGTTTGTTGAGATGAGAAGGCTTTCTTTTACTTTCTCATGCTCAATCGGTAAATTATGGTCACGTTGGGCACCCCAAAGTTGTGTCTTCTTCTCGTCTAGGCCTAGTATTATTAGCAGCAGTTGATGGTGAACTGATTAACGTGCACCATGGCTGGAAGGAAGTATGAGGAGTGCAGTGATATATGTGGTGTATGTATTGTATTTTCAATCTTGCTAGTGAAGAAAATAAATAGGGGGAGGCGTATATGGCATCTAAAAAATGTGTAATGTTTTTTCTAGGCGTACCGACCACCAGTGCTGGAGCCAGCGGGGAAAGCGACGCCAGCCAGGAGGAAGCAGAAGATGCGGCAGCTGCAGGGGGTGAGCCAGCAGCAGTGGCGGGCGGTGATAAGTCATATTCCTTGCTTATTGTCAATCAAATTTATACACTCGCTGCAAGGGTGTACAGTCACTCTACACTGTACTGTTGAGACTAAGTTGTGAACAGGTGAAGAAGACACCCTTTACTTAGCATTAGCAGGAGTTGATGGCATCTTCTCTACAACTCAGCAGAGACAGTTTTATGTAGAAGACTAAGAGTCAGACCTTGATGGGTTGATGGAAAAGGGAAAGAAGGTAGAAGGAGGAAGGTCGAGTGACATGTAATATATGACTAGCAGAGAAGGATGATGGGTGAAGGGGGCCCAGGATGCATATAGGTGGCTGATAGGATGCATGGGTGGTTGCCGGATGGGTGAAAGGTGAAAGAAAGAATGCTTTGCCTGGGTGGGTGAAACTGTATGGGTGAAAGGAATCCTCCGGGGGTTTGATGGGTCAAACCTAAAGGCAAGCAAGGACACATGGGTGGCTAAATGACAAATGTATGTTGGTCAAAGGTTTGTTGAGAATAATAGCCATGTTTGGATGGATGGATGCCTGGATGGTATTTAATCATAGGTGAAGACTGGATAAAAAGCATGTAAAAGAAAATTAAACCATGCCAGAGTAGCAAAGCCAAGGGTGAAGAATAAAAATAATGCTAGGAGAACAATGCAATGATAAATGGAAAAATCCCTGGGAAGAAGAATAAACAAGGAAAGTTTTTTTTCCAAGATTTTTGATTCAAAGGTTTGAAGTTGTATTTCAGACTACTCCCTCAACTCACAGTAGTTTGCAAGCACAACATATATGTGTGTACCCACCCATCATCAATCGCCTCCCTCCAACTCAGAGTCCCACTCCCTCCCTACCCATGTCATCATTTCAACAGTGTCAGCCATGGTGGCCTACCGGCTGCATGATTGGTTACAATAGTAGTACCTCACGTCACATGATGTCATGCCGTATATCATCATTCATTTAATCTAATCATCTGCCTTGTTGTAGTAGTCAGGGTAAAAGTGAAATTGAGCATTTGCCATTTATTTAACAGAGTGGCCATAATAGAAAAAGAGATAATTGTGTAGTACAGCTGCCCCACCTGCAGACAGAAGTAAAGTAAGGCGAGTTTGTGACACAAGTATGTCTGTCTAGGGCACAGGTTGAGCTGGCATCCCTACAACGACAAGATTAATTTTGCTAAACAAGAGAGAGAAGAAGAATACTTGCCTACTCCATAGTGCCTAATGCCTGAAACTCTAATCTCATTCAAATCTTAGGGGCCGAGGAATCAAGGATACCACAAATGTGCTACTGTGCCACTATATAATAATTTTATGTGTTACTGTTTTGCTAAGAGTACTGGTTACAATTTATCTTTTTTCTTTCCTGATATAGCTACTCCTGCCAAACAAACATCTGACAGGCGGGAGAAAGCAGCCAGGACCCAGCAAAGAAATCTGGAGGCCATAAGGGCCGAATATTGGTGGCTGGTGGTCCAGGAGGAGGAGGAGGAAGCAGCTGCAGCCTCCAATGCACCGGGCCCCAGTAGTGCCTCCGGTGGTATGGCGCTGTGGTCTGGCAGCCACCCGCCGCCACTCATCTTCTACTGCTGCTACCCCCTTGACAGCAAGAGTGAGATCATTTGAGCACTGCACGCTCCTTAGGATGGCGCACCTTGAAAGGCGCATAGAGGAGCGTTTTGACAGCCTAGAGAGGAAGATCCGACTCCTCCTAGCCCTAGCCCGCTGCTAGGCCTCTCTCTCGCCCCTTTTTTAATGTTTTGTTTGGTGGGTGGAACCTGTTGGGGCTAAGGTGGGATGTGGGTGTTGGGGACATTGGATTGGGGTTACGGACATTTGGATTTTGGACTCTCGTTGGACATTGGTTGGGGTTAGGGAGGGGGTGGGTCAGGTGTTGTGCGCTTTTCTAGTTTTATATTTGTTAGGGGAATACATTTTTAGTTTTACAATACATATGATGTAAATCTTTTTCAGGGGGTTTACTCTTTTTCGTTTGCAGTGGGGCCGCAGCCAGTTTTTTAAATCTGCTAATATAGTGTAATACACCAAAAGATAGATGCAGCACCCTCACTTGTCCTACTACTCTCTCCTCCTAGTCTATGCAGTCTGCAACTATATATTTTTATATAACCCCTATGGACTCGGTAGGGGTGTGGGTGTGTGAATTCATTAATTTCCATAGTATATAGAATATTATTGCATCTTCAATTAATCCCCCACACTTCTTCTCTTACCTGTGATTGATTAGGTGAAGTAATGGCTGCATGGTGATGGTTTGGTTTCCCAAGGTGCCATGGTGGTGGTAGTAGTAGTATACAGTTGCAGTTGCCAAAAAAGAAAATGAGACATTCACCTGAGGGAGACTAGAGAACGACTTCTAGAAGTACAGTACACAAGAAGAAGAGTGCCAAACGAGAAACCATAATGATAAGCAATGCTAAAGTAAAATAAAACAGAATGGTGGGCTAGCCTAGTAGAAGTTACAAACTGAAGTCGACTCGAGCTATGAAGTGGACAAGCTTAACCTTTAGTGCTGGAAGGATGATGAGGCTGGCAATTAATTATGATGGATTATGTTCCTCTGGAAAAATATTTGAATATCTAATACTGTGCATGGGTGAGCAATCTAATCTATATATTGCCAGTGTGGGCTATGTATATACTTAGAGCAGAAGAAGATCCTCACTCCGCCTTGAGTTGGTGTTGCTGGTAGGTGGACAAAATATCGAAAACAAAAATATCGTCGGACACAATATCGTGTCAAAAATATCGAGGACAAGAATATCACGAAGGTAATTTCTTATGGGTAAGTAAAGTTTTACTATATATAACTCCACATATATGTACTTTGACGATATATATATCTTCAAGGTACGTAGATCTGGAGTTAAGAATAGTAAATTTATACCTATCTATTTGCACTTACCTACTCGATATTCTTGTCCTCGATATTTTGGACACGATATTCTGTCCACACGATATTTCTGTGTTCGATATTCTGTCAGTGAACCGGTGTTGCTTTTACCACATCCGCCCCAGCAAGTGTATGATCAATTAATGGTGGACATTTAATTTAGTCACACCTCAATAAATCACACAGCTCAGGGGAAGAGGGTTAGGAGTTCGATGAATGGATGGGAAGGGGGATTTGAGGGTAAAATGTTGACAAAGACAAACACTACACATAGACAACACATTCATCTTGGCAGACGGCCATCATAAATCTGTTATGGGAGGAAAAGGAAATGCATGCATGATGATGAGTAGCATAACTAGATTAGTGCAGGGCAGTAATTAATTATCCAATTGTCTGTCTGCCCCCAGAGAGACCCAAGTTACATACATTATGTTTTGTTGTACCGGGCTTTGAAAGATAGCAAATAATATTAAAATATCTGTAGGTGTCAAGTAAGCAAACATAAAACAACACACACAGTCGTAATGATTGAAGAGCAAAAAAAATTATACTGTCTGTATTTCCAAATTGGGAGTTGCATCTCTGCCTTCCTCTTGGACTGTCCGTCCGTCAATCCTGGGTGCCTTGTGTATGCGGTTTGGTAAGATAAGTGTGAGTTGTTTTTCCAGTATGGCTCAGGGTAAAGGGCCTGTAGATGGAAAAACAAAAAAGATATTGAGAAATCAAGGAGAAAAGTTAAACTGCATAATGAGTGCAACAAGAAGACTTTCAGAGGCAGCATGGCTAAATGAAATCATGTCAGTTTCCGGCAGTTACCTCCAAAAACAGGCTCCCCACCCAACCTCCACTTAGCTTCGAATTTGAGCCAGACAGCAGTGAGCACACACACACACAGCAACATAGCATTTTCCAAATGAAGTAAAAAATCAATGCACCACTGTCAGTCACACCACCATTACACAGACATGTAGGTTGTCGTTTACCTTTAGGCCTCTTCAATGTCATCATCATCATCCAAATCGGTTGGTTTCAGTGAATTTGAAAACTTCCATCTTCTTCTGATAGCATTTGTCGAAGTGGTCACACTCACACCCACGCCCTGAGTCATTCGATCAATTATCTCTGATCCTCCTGACTCTGACTCAGAGTATGGTGTCCAACTCCGTACCAACAGTGTCCCGAGTGAGTCCCGACTCGTCCCGACTCAAAATGCAATGGATCGGCCTGTAGTAGTACAATTTTGTTATTGAACAACAAGAAGGGAAAGATTGACTTGAGTCACTTTTTTGTGTGTAGAATATAGTAGACATCATTCACAACAAACAACAATCACTCAGAGTGCACTGCATGCCATCATTTACCTGTTCTTCCGGTGCAGTCCCTCGAGGCTAGGAAAGGATAGATAGATAGTCAGGGCCCAGGGTTGGAGGCAGGCATGCATTTGTTTGTTTTTATTCTCCATCCAATGTCTGGCTTGAGGGAAATGGCTTTACGGTGAGTCGGGACTCTGGAGTCGGGACTTACTTGTTCACTGACTGCACACAGTTGCAACTCCAATCCGGCAATAAAAGAGTAAGAGGGTGGGGATGGATTTGTGAACCAGAGACAGACAGACACAAATAATAAATTAAATAATGCTCCTTAGATATATCTTTTTTGGGGGGGGTTTTGTGTGTCAAAGAAAGAAAGAAAGTAACTAGAGAAACTAAAGCCTAGTTGTCAGGGAAGTAGAGCTCGTCCTCAAACTCTGGTGTTTTGCCCATAAGTAGGTCACCTAATACACGACTTCCATGACCTGAGTCGTCATCATCATCTTCCTGCTGTGCTACTTCAGGTATGGTGTAATCCGGTGGTATAAAGTGCTGATTCATTTCGAACATGGTTAACCTCTCCACGGTTTGGGGCGAGAGACTGGTCATTCTCACTGTCAGAACTGCACCAGTAGCACTGAAAACACACTCAGCAGAGACACTTCCTACGGGGCTAGCCAGATAGTTTATCGCCAGCCTGCTGAGCACTTGCCATTGGCGCTTTTTCCCATACCAATACAGCAATGGGTTTTGATCAAAGTAGACCTCTGTTGGGTCATCCAGATAGGCTGGACCATCCGCTCAATGGTCATGAGTGCTTTGCTTTGCTTGGCCTCATTTGCCTTTGCCTCAGCACTGGACTTAAGCCCTGCCTGTAGAAACCATTCCTTTGCCGATTTTGGGGCTGATGCTCCTGTTCTTGTTTTTGTTGATGTTAGTCTTGGTGTTGTTGGTGGTTTTGGCTGCTGTGAGCCAACAGCACTGCCCTCAGGCTCTGAAGTTGAATTTGAAGGCTGCCCTGCAGTACTTTTTGTAACCTGGAGGAGTAGGCCTCTAATTCCAGGCCGTTCTTTTTCTAGCTGACTGTCTTGCACTGCTATCCAAGTTTTGTAGTTGGCAACATCCCCATCTGAAAAAGGAATGAAAGTGTCCAGTAATGGTTTGTACCGTGGATCAAGAATAGTGGCACAAATGTAATGGTTGGATGACACAATGTCTTTTTGCACCCTTGTATTTTCAGATAAGCGAAGGATTAAGCTCTCCACCAACTCATATGCTTCTTTTTTTCCTCCACACCTGCGTACATTGCAGACACCTCCTTTAGCTGTTCTTGTACCATGTGCAACAATGGGATAGCTTGACCCAAGGTACAGTCCTCCTTGCTGACTTCACGTGTGAACACAACGAAAGGAAGCAGCATTTCAGTCAGGCATTTAACTAGGCCCCATTGGTCCATCTCAATGATCATGTCTTTCACAGTTGCATCCCCTCTTTGCATGACATATTCATTGATTGGTCTGTACTGCTCAAACAGACGTTCAAGCATGTAATAAGTTGAGTTCCAACATGGTGGCACCTCCTGGATCAGTGCTTTAATTGGCATTCTATTATCATGTTGAATGATCCTCATCTGCTTCCGGGCTTTAAAGAATGGCTGAAATGTGTGCAGATTCTTCTGCAGGTGCTCAGTAAGTTGTGACTCGGTCTTCTTTTTTCAGAAAGACTTGAACAATGGTCAATGGTATTAATGCCGCGCGCCAAACACAGGACCCTGAAATAGCCACCATCTGCCATGGCCTTAACTATATTACTGCCATTGTCTGTGGCAACAAAACCAATGTTAAGTCCTTTTGGTCGCAGCCATTCAAAGACCTTCCTTTTAAAATCTTCCAAAATGTTTGCAGCAGTATGGGATTTCTCCATGGTGAACATGGCTACTTGAGCATGCTTCCGAGCGTCATTAAAAATGTCAGCAGTGTCAACACCTGCAGATATCTTTTCTCTAACCCCCACAAAAGAGAACCATTGTGCAGTGATGCGAATGTAACCAGTGGCTTAGCAACTGGTCCACATGTCTGTCGTCAGGTGGATAGCGTGAACAGCACTCTGCTGCAAAGCATGTCCAAGCAATTCTAGCACGTCGTGATGTAGTGCTGGAACAGCAACTCTAGCGAAATAGGACCGGCTAGGAACCTTTCATTTCGGGCAGCTGGCTGCCACAAATTCAAGAAAACCCACTCCTTTCACAAAAGAAAAAGGGAGGAGGTCCTGCGCTAACATTTTAGCCAGCTTCACGTTGTACAAACGTGCCTTTGGGTGGTTGCGTTCTTACTGCCCCTCCGACCTAAACATGCTGAGAATGGTAGCCTGGATTTTTTTCTTTTCTTGTGCCACTGATGCAGGTGACTTCTTGAGACCAGATATTGTTAGGCTCAATGGGTGTTTTTTTCGTTGCGGTATTCTCTTCCCTTGGACCCATTAGTGTCTCGGCCTTACTCTTACGCCATTGCGATGTTGCTGATGATGATGTGGGCGGTACCACTGCACTGCTGGGGACAGGGCTGCTTTGTGTACCAGAGAAAATGTCTCCCTCTTATTCACCTTCCACTGTGATCGAATCTTCATCCCTTCCACCAGCAACAACACTTGCAGTTTTTTGGGTGCTAAGGTGCGCCTCCCACTGGATCAAGTGGTGTTTTCTCACATGGGTTGTTTGGCCTCCAGTACCATAGTTTGTACCAAGCTCACCCCAACTAATATCTACTCCACAAATGGAGCATATAGCAATGTTCACCTCCTTCTGGCTAACTGAAAAGAAGTCCCAAACCGGGGAGGTCAACTTTCTGACACTGCTGGTGCCACTTGCAATGTTGGATGAACTGGTAGGTGGGCATGATATTTGACTCTATGCAGTACCTACTTCTACTGAGGTGGTTGTGGTGGATGTAGGTCGCTGTGGGGACTTTGTAAATATGGCAGCTGGAGGTGGTGTTGGTGGTATCTCTGTTGATGGTATCCGTGCCACATCCCTCACAGCAATTTGGGATGGGGTAATGTCGGTCTCCACTGGGGCGGGGCTAATATCCATGATGACTGGCTCGTCATCATCCTCCTCTTCTACATCTACCTCCATAACTCTAAGGCTTTCTGGAACCTTCCTTTTCCCTAGCCTTGTCTTGTGGCGTGTCTCACTCTCAGACTGATGTGGGATCCAAGTGGTGTCTAGATCATCAGAAGGGGGGCTTGCAGAAGAAGTTGATGGACTAACTCTCCTTTTCCTTGCTGGGGATCTGGAAGACAATGATTCTTCTGAAAGAGTGGCTTGCTCTTCTTTTTCTCAGCAGGAGGCTCGATCTCCTGAACTGCCCCTACTTCGGGAGGAACTACTACTATTGGGGGTGGTTGCTTCTGTTGTTGCCCACTTATTTGAGTTTCCTGCTTTGATTGAGTACTACTTTGGGATAACGATGAGTCAATTTCATCATCACTGCTCGTCGACGTTATCGTGATTAGACTGGCTGCCTCTGCAACAAACATGGGCTTGGGCCTAAGTTGGTGGGTTGGGTCCACTGATGCGGGGGTGCTGCTCCCAGCTTGCTCCCTGGACAACGCTGCTGCAGGCGCAATTTTTGGTTTCCCAAAATAGGACTTGGGCGACATACCGGTGGTGGTAAGTGGCAGTGCTTTCTTCTCACTGGCAACTTTGACTTTCTTGGTACTGGTACCTTTCTTTAGGGCCATCTTGAAGATGTCAGTTAGCATGCAGCAGCACTTGTCTTAGATTCACAAGTTGAAGAGATGTCTGTGGTCACACGTCACGTGACATCGTGCGCAGGCCTTCTGTCTGGCAGTACAATGGATGATGTTGTCTCCTCCTCTTTTGTGCACCTAAAAGCAAAGAAGCAAGAAGAACGTCAGTGAAACGTGGCATTGTTGTGGTTCAATTACTATTGCAAACAAATATAATATAATTTAGTGTGTGGTCACACTTGTTAGTGTTATTACCTCAGTTATTAAAACAATTAACAATACAGTGTAACCATTTGTGAGACTTTGACAACAACAAGGGCTTTCATGGTGTACTGTACAGTACACTCAGGAAAGATAGGAAAGAAGAAGAAGAACAACAAAAATACAAATGTAGCAGTTTGGCATTGTGCATCACTTGGGATGCAGCACTCAGGGAGCTGCAGCTGACAAATGACAATGGAAGCAATAAGCCAAGGGGAGCAACGGGAAGACAGACATGCAGGCCTATATGGCAAAAGCATACTGACTGCCTTCACAAAATGGCTGCCAGCCACATGGTCACAACAACAACAAGCAGGGGCCTGGGAAAAAATGAACTCAAGCAGGCCTATATGGATGGACACAGACTTTACAAAATGGCCCCTTGCCACATCGGGAGGCTCAGCCAAGACAAATGTTGGCCCACTATTACAAATACACTCACACACTGGCCAGACAAAGGAGGCATGCTAAACAACACTACTTTAATGCAACAATGCCAAAGACGAAAATCCACAGGGCTAAAAAGGTTTGCAAGTTACAACCACAAACATCCAACAAAGTCATTTAATTTAACACACATGAAAGAAAAGGTGAAATACACAAAAAAGAAATTTTGTATTTTTAATCCAATGCCATCCATGGCCAAAATGATGTTTAAATTCAACAGACACCACAGAAACACCACAAAAACAGTTGTTTCATGCACCCATGAGTAGCTCTGGTCCTACTGTCTGAGAAAGGCCTATTTTTGGTAGACTACTGGCCTACATAGTGAATTAAATAAATATTGCAAATTGATTTTAAAACATGGTGAAAAGTGTAGTGAACTGTGCAATGTGTTTCCTTTATAAAAGAAGAAACATTACTTACAAAGAAACAACTAGGTCCCTACTGAAACTACAGGCCACCTACCACAATAAATGTTTAAAAAATGATGAAAAGTACAAATAAATCTAGGTGCATGGCCCCAATCAAACAAACAACACCAATTTTCCAACTTACTTGGGAAATCTCAAATTCAAAGTCCTCAAATCCAATGATATATTGTGCAGCAGACACAAAGAGTGATCCTTCCAGCTCCAAATCCAAAAGCGACCAGGAGATGGACAAAGCACTGGGAGGAGCCTGCTGCAAGGGGACAGGAAGTAGGAGACTCTGGGTCAATTCCTTCCTCTTGAAAAAAAAGTAAAAAAAGAATAAGGACTCCATGCACAAAGAAGTATAGCCAAATGCCAATTTGAAGAGTTTTTTTACTCCAAATGATGCTGAATTGGGAGAGAACCTTCTCCAGATTATAGTTGCGGTAGATCCTGCGCGTTCGGGATCGCGATCTTCACAAAACCCCCACTCTGCTGGAACGCTCAAATGACGTGTTTGCCATCGCAAACTCTCGTGGGACCATGCGGCCGCCTAGCAAATTTAGTGGCGCTCACGAACGGCTCGGGAAATCTTGTTGGCGATTGCAGGCACCCAGTAAGTCGCTCCCGCGCGCGCAAAAACGTATTTCGGGCAGGCAAACACAAAAAAACTTCTGCTCTGTTGTGGAGTGTGGAGTTTTTTGGCAACTCCACTTTCTACATCGAACGAGGAGTTGCCAAAACTCTGCAAACTCCGCGAGCGGATCGGATTTTATGCCCAGGGTTAATTATTTCTTTGCTATTTCCCATCTTCATTCTTTTCAAGTTTTTTTGTAAGAAGACAATTTCTATTTTCCTAGAAGCATAGAAGGCGATACATTGCAGCCTAATTAGCTTATTTAATCTGTTGGAAATGTCCCCCCAAGACAGCTCTTCTTACTCGAGGTAGCGGATTTGTAAGGGAAAACCATTTTCTGTAGTGCATGGGTTATAGCAGAAAGAGTTGGCTCGAAATTTGGCTGATATTGTTAATAGTTGTACTCAGGTGACTGCAGATTATTGCTTCATTTATTTTATTGATACTGAATGTGTTCCAGAAAATTCAACCCTGTTTTTGTTCTACAAGAGTGACACCATTCATATGTGATAAAGTTCAGGTGGAAATAGACTGAAGATTTAGATCTAGATTTAGGTGAATTACAGCGTGGTCACTTCCTTTTGTAAAGTGGGTACTGAGGTGGTTACATTTTTGGAAAAGATCTAGACTACAAATTATGTAGTCTGATATGGAACAGCTGGAGATACCCTTTCTAGTGAAACTTGCCGGTACGTCGCCTTCCAATCTACCATTCAGGATTGCACCGTAGATGCCTTTGGTTAACTCGAGTAACGTTTTCCCCCATTTATCTGCTTTTATGGACTTGGGAAAAGGAGGACAAGGTATTGACCAGAATTCTTCGGCGTCTTTGTTCCAGGATTTTATAGAGAGATTAGAAATTTTTGCATTGAAATCTCCCACCAAAATGACTTGGGAATTACCATTTGCTTCAAGAGTTAATTCGATCTGGTCAAAATTTTTTACAAGCATGGGATTAAATTTGGGTCCGGTGGAACATAAATATTGGAAATGAATACTGATTCGGCAGCGTGGGGACTCATAGTTTGGATATTTATCTTGATGCATTGAACGTTGTTGCTGCTTAAGTGAATTATTTTGAAGTCCCACTTTATATCTTCCGTTAGCAGAATCATAAGGCCGCCCTTTGCGTATCTACAGCTTACCCTCATTACCCTCATTGAGGGAATTTCAAAAACAAAATAATTATTTTGGTTAAGTTTTTCTAGAGACCATGTTCGAGTGTTTGCGGATCTTACTAGAGTTGTGTTTGCTAAAAAGGAAGTTTTGCTCCTTTTTCCTGCCTATTGCAATTTAAATTGCCAGAGAGCCAGAGAGCCATGACCAAGAGCTGATCTTTTTTGGTATTTTAGGGTTGGAAAGACTGTGATTCCAGATCTGCCTAGTTCTTCCAGTGATGCAAATTGTTAATTTATCAGATACTCCTAGTCACCCATCCAGAGAAGTAGCCCTTTAAACATGCCACTGGCCTGCTACTGCAGTTTTAATGCCAGGTCAAGTTGGCATTTAAAGCTCTTTGCCAAGCCTAAAACTTCCCTTTTAATATATATAAGTTACCTATAGGTAGGGTGCAGTTAGGCCACAGGGCAGGGTGCTATGTGCTTAGAAGGTAAGACATACACTTGAAGTTTTAGTGAGTCAACTACATAGTTGCAGACTCATATGCTCAGTTAAACATCTACTCAACAACCTATACTGTAGTTCACATATGTATTTACAAGTGTATAGAGCATATGCTGACATACCCAGACATACACTGATGCATGCGGTGATACACCCAGGCACACACTGACGTATACAGTGATGCACACTATCGAATATGCTGACACAGCCAGGCACACACTGATTTCAACATGAAAAGTAACAGACTTAGAGTGGCTATAACATAGTTACATAACTGTTTATGTTGGTACTAAAATGCTTAAAACATGTACTTTAATAGTATATAATGAAAACAAAATATATTGTTTTGTTTTTCTTTCCCCACATCTACTGCTACTTAAAAACAGAGAGTTAAATGCAGAAGAAAACAGAAACAAGAAAGAAACAGAAGAAAGGATACTAGCTCCTTAAAACAGAGAGAGAAAAGAAACAAAATGCGGAGAATGTGGTTAAAGAGAAAAAGAGCTGCTGGTAAGACAACTAAGAAGTTTTTAAAAATAGTATGTGGAAAAATGCAAAGTGAGAAAAACCATGCAAATAAAAAGTAATGTTTCAATTCAGCTAATAGAGGAGATAAAAGAAGTGACATTAAGAAAAATACAGCTTATAAGAAAGCAGATAGTTTAACAAGAAGACAAAAGCAATTTAAAGAAATAAGAGTCAGAATGTTTCGTAGTAGGGTAATTCAGAATTTGGTAAGAACTATGAGGCAGTATACAAGGAGAAGAGAACGAGTCAAACAAAAACAATATATTGAGGCTGTAGTGGATCAGGCATTTGCCCTGAAGAGGAAGCTATTTATTTTGATTCTGAACAAAATGAGAACACTGGATAAAACAGTGTTGTGTATGAAGAGAAGAAGCCAAAAAAAAGACCTGTGAATAGAAGTCATTTTTGTAAAACGTGCAGAGGAAAATGGAAGCTATTTTCAAGAGAAAACATTAGTGCATGTAGTTGAAAAAACTGGTTGATGTTATGAAGTGAAAGAAGGTACTCCCATTGCAAAAGAGGAGATGGTTCCTAGGAATGTTGAGGAAGTGATAGCTGAAGAGGAACAAGGAAGGCGTAGAAAGGCCCCTGTATACAAATGGAACTGTATCAGTATTTCCAGTCTTCATCAGGAATCAATTGATATATTGAGATGTTTCCTACGTAACATTCCGTGCAAAAGTCTGAATCAGAAAATTGGCATTTTGCAAGGATTAGATACATGCAAAGTATGGAAGCATACTAATTTACAGGGACATTCACTGGCATGTCTATTGAAGAAAGTGTGCAGAAGCACCTTTCATCACTTCAGAACATTAGCTGTTCATCACTGTTAAATGCAAAATTTAGTTAGGAGACGTTACTATGTGAAAACTCCTGCTTTATGTTTAGGAGAAATAAATAGAGCTCTTTTGGATGGCACAGTAGCAGAGGTATCAAACGTTTGTGAAGATTTTCAGTTTCATTTATTTGGTCCTGAAAAGGAGTCTAGTGAAAATGACGAGTTTGTATGTGCAGGTGTAGAGAAATAAGACACAGGTATTAGTATTGATAACTTTGCACAAGAGATTGCAAAGTTTAACACAGCTTCCTCAGAGAAACCAACCTGTGTTTGTATTTATTATTGACACACTCACTATAAAAGCCAAATTTGCAATGGTATTTTGTTCTCTAAAACTGAACAAGAGAACAGAGATAAGTGGCAAGAATTTGCTGTATATTTATTTGTATAGGAACGCTGCGATTTGTCAACGCGGAAATTATATGTAAGTATTGCCATGATAGGTTAGGGGATAACAAAATGCCAGCTAGCGCAATACATAACAAGTTAGAGTTGGTATCAATTCCATAAGAACTTCGAGAATTAAATGCCGATGAATCAATTCTTATACAATATATACACCCATTTCAGGCAATAGTACATATGGAACCGAAGACAGGGAAGCTGAGCTACAGAAAGTCCTTAAAGGAAGAGTTGTCTACTTACCTTTAGATTTTAAATGGAATATTGAAACTGTAGGGGTAGAGAGAGATATTAATGAGCCACTTAACTTTCTAGTAAATGGTTTGCTTAACAAGAACAAAAAAATCAGCAAGGGTTAGTGGATGTTCATAAAGTAAATAAAAAGCAACATTATACATAATAGAAAATAATATTTATTACAAAAATATTGATGTTGTTCAAGATGTAACTTGCATGGAGGATGAAACATTACCATCAAGTAGGCAGATTGGAAAAATGGATCGATCCAAATCAGAAGAAATTTCTCAACGCTATAGGATCCATCCACTGCATTCTAAAGAAGGTTTTGGTGATGCTGTTGATCTCTTTCAAATGAAAAAAGCAAAAAGGGTTCCCATGAGTGATTGGGAGCAGAGTTTAGAGGCTCACTGTTTTCCACAACTATTTCCCACTGGAGCAGGTGGCCAATATGATGAACATCCCGTACAAATACAAGAGCTGAATACAGGTCAACCAGATTATATTCAGAGGATCCTAGATTTCGCCAATGTATTCCATATATATTCCATCTTCTATTTGAGAGTCGCTTGTCTGGATTATCATATGCTGTAATACACATACTGAAGACAGGAGTTAATGTACAAAATCTCTCTGCAGGGCTATTTGTTGACAAAGTGAATGGGAAGGATGAGAAGTTGGAATACAACTTGATTAATTTGATTGCGTGCCAATGTGGTACCAATGAGTATTGGTATCGTTGTCATGGAGAACTGAAATGTATGTTGAGAAGCCTAGGTGCACCTACTTGGTTTGAGACACTCAGTTGTGCAGAGTATGCATGGGATGACTTACTTGAGTTTTTGAGAGAAGCAAACTCAAACATTAAGGACATTAATGTGAGACAGGAGGAGAACTTTGTTCTTTGGATCCTGCTAATGTTTGTAGATATTTTAACCAAAGGTTTTAAGTCATGCTGTCTTTCATCTGCAACAAAAAAAATCCTCCTCTTGGTGAAGTTACCGATTTTTTCTAGAGTAAAGAGCACCAAGCAAGAGGTACTCCTCATATTCACATGCTGTTATGAATGCAAGTTGCACCGAAATTTGGAATAAACAGTGATAACTCTGCCCTCTCTTTCATAGAACAGTATGTGACATGCACCATCCCGAAAGACAGTGATAATAATGGTCTAAGACAGCAAGTTTTGCGTTTTCAAGCACATAGATGTGGCAAGTACTGCCATTGAAAATACCGATGTAAAGAAAAATTTTACACAAGTTTTCGTTTTTGATTTCCACAGCCTGTCATTTGCCAAGATGTACTTAAAGGAACAATGGTCCCAAAGCATAAAATGTGAACACAATACTTTTGGAAAAATGATAATTCATAGAAATTATTCCAAAGACTATGAGGAGAAATTGATTTATTTTTAAATAAAAGACACATTAAGGAATGTACCCCTGCCGGGGTAAATCCAAAACAAGTTTTAAAGCAGACATAACAAAAAACATACAGGCAAAGAACAAAGTGTGACCAAGACTCATATATAAAATTAGGGTCACCTATCTAGAAAACAAAGCACTTCTGCACCCAAAAGGAAATTTATACAAAGTCTAGCGGGTCAGATTGTGGGTCCATTGCGGGCGGACAGGCCAATGTCTAGGAGAGTGGCGTGAGTTGAACAAGCCATATATTAGGCAAGTGAAATGTGGTGGTGCACATTATACTTGTATGTGAATAAGACCCATGCAAAGTCATGCTGTGTAGAAATCCCTCTTCTAACCTGGTGTCAGGTAAATCCAGGGAAAAACAATGGGGCTGAATTGGGTGCATAACAACCCATCTCTGTGAATGGAAAAGCTATCATGAGTAAGTGCAAAATGGAGTAAAAACCTGAACTATGGATGAAAGAATAAGGAATACCTACTTCAAGTAAAAGTTGTAATAACCTGGCACTTAGCTCCAATCAACCATATAATCCAGATAAATAAGGACCCCAAACCACCCATGTAGGGTCCAACCATAATCTGGGGTCACTGTGGCAAAAAATACAATATTTTTCAAAAGGTCAGAAACAGGGGAGTGATGATAGGTACAATCATCTCAGTTGGGAATATATTGCAGACAGGGATATCACTCAGTTATATGTGTGGAGCCAGAGTATAGAGAAGCATTCATATGTATCGTGATTATAACCAACCTATGACATCCATCAGAGAACTACGAGTGACCACATATAAAATGTAATTCAAATATTCAGTGCCAGACCATTGAAGCCAAAGCTAAAGAATACAGTTGATTCCAATTGTAATAAAGTTGAGGACAATCTGTCCCTCAACATATCATGTACAGAGTAATGTGCCCAAACGTTTCGATGACTGAGGTTGAAAGAGACTCATATGCATGCAATTACACTGACAATGGCATATACGTGAAAATACACTGACACTGGCAGTAACATCTATAGCGTATGGGACACATGTTCAATGCCATAATGTTAGTTCAAAAGTTGAAAAGTGAAGGACCCAAATGACATAAACTCCCCTCTTGTACTGTATTTACAGTGCCGATACCTGGATTTGACGAGAGAAAGAACATTGCCCGGCCGTAATGTCATACCACATGTTAGGAGAGATACATCGTATCCGAGTCAGGACGGACGGGAGAGATAACCGTTCTAGACAGCTGCCATGCTCCGTCCATCATCTCCTTGTGTTTGCTTTGTTTGCCCTAAGTTGGCAGGGTATGCCCAGACATGGGTCCCTTGCTCACTTTGCCACTGGATTCAAGCTAGCCTGGCTGATGAGGGGTGTTACCCTCAAACCGATTCCAGGATGCTTGTTTACGGTTCAGGGAAGACCTGGCTTGGCAGTTCGGGCTGGACTGTTCCCATGAGGCACAGGGTCAAGACTGATTTGCATATACCTGGGTCTGAACTGAGGTGGCAAAGTGAGCTAAAGAACGATGATGGATTCAACCCAGATCTGTGACTGGGGGTGAGTGTCTGAAAAGTTGCAGCGCTCCGTCCTTCATCTCCTTGTGTTTGCACACTTTGTTCTTTGCCTGTATGTTTTTTGTTATGTCTGCTTTTAACACTTGTTTTGAATTTACCCCGGCTGTGGTACATTCCTTAATGTGTCTGTTATTCTAAAAATAAATCCATTTTTCCTCATAGTTATTGGAACAATTTCTGGGAATTATTATTTTTCCAAAAGTATTGTGTTCACATTTTATGCTTGGGGACCATTGTTCCTTTAACTACGTACTACCCTCGGTCCCTAGTGATCCTTAGGTTTTCCTGGTTCTTAGAGCTAAGAAATGGTGAATAGCTTTTTATCTGCAGTCAGACATACACTACAATGAAAATCACTGAAAAACACATACAACCTGAGAAGAACAGAGGCCTCCAAGTGTATTAATGACTATAACGCTGTAATTCTAAAAATGTGGAATGGAAATATGGATATACAATTTGTTGCAGACAACTCCATTGCTGTTTCTCATTATGTGACTTCGTACAGTCCAAAATCAGAGAAGACAGGGACGAAGATGATGTGGGAGGAGAGTTTGGCAGAGAGGACTCTAACCAAGAAATTGTACAGCATCTGCTTGAAAATGCTTAGGCTCCTATGAATGCTGTAATTGGTTGAGCTCAGCCAGTTTGTACTCAAAGTCAAGGGGAATTGTTTGGGTAAGTCTAGGCCTTGCTAGCACACAAAATAGAGTGTTGAAGTCTTTCCCAGAGATTCAGTAACTGGCAGAGTTTGACCCGGAAAGTCAGACATTGTGTAATCAAATATGTTGGACACGTACTATCAAAGAAGGTGTACACATCTGGAAAATATGTATCTTTATGAAATACTTCAACACTGCTGATATAGAAGCAAAGTAACAGAAAATGTAGATGAAGGAAAATATGCAGTAGTTGGTTGTGACGGTTTTTTGGTCAGACACACAAAAGGAAATATAATTAATCACAGGAAACTTAGTTGCCAACCTCTAGACAATAGAGAGTTTTTGTATTTGGCACTTCTACAACTCTTCAAGCCTTGGTATTTTGAATCAGAATTACTTGGAAACTATAACTGCTATGAAGATTCTTTCAACGCTGTGAAAGACAGCATTCAGTGTTTCCAAACTATTTATGAATGTTAAATGATGAGATTGAACAGGAAGAAACAATTGCTGTGGAGATTGCTAAGGAGAGTTTACAGAGCAGCCAAAGTTCAGAATCACTGGGTCAAGATCCTCTTGGACAGCCAATTATTGAAAATGACCTTGCATTAGCCATGAATGAGGTGGAAAGTGCCATGCAACAAGTGTAGGAAAGTAGGATCTGCTTCTTGTGGTTACCCCCACTTTTTGCTTGATGTTACACTGTTTTTGACTAGTCTGACTGGGATCCTGTTAATCAGGACCCGAGTCTATCTGCTTTCTCCCTAAAATGTATTGACATGTACTTAGGTACACTCCAGATTGGATACTGGGGTACCCTTATAAGTCCCTAGTATATGGTACACATGTACCCAAGGCATAGGTACCCCAGAGGCCTCCCATGGGCTGAAGCATGTATTATGCCACCCATGAGAGGCCAGGCAAAATGGAACTACAGGCCTGCCATTGCAGCTTGTGTATGATGGTTCATGCACCACTTACTTTAGATATAGGTTTAATATATCTATAGGCCACTACATTTAAAACCTATAAGCCACCCATATAGCAGGCCTTGACAGTCCTGAAGGCAGGGTGCTGGGTTTTACGTGAGAGGGTGCCCCTGCATGAGCAGAGCCCCTCTGTAGCCTTCGGAGACCATTCTCCCTGGTTGTCTGTGACACAGCCCGACATATAGGTAGAGGTGCATTATATCCTTGTGGTAAATGCTATCTCAAAAACGGCTGAAACAAAACATGTTGTGTTTGGTATCAAACACCTTGGAATCATACCTCCACACTGGTAACCGGAGTGGAAGGTATGATTCCACCCCTCAGAAGGAAGGTACCAGTACCGGTACCAGCCTTCTCGACCCGGACAGCACAAAATGGTTGCTGCCGACCAGAGACACATTTCTGCCCTCCTGCTGCTGAGCCAAGCTCAAGCAGAGGAAGGCAGCACAATGGGCATCCTGTCACAGGGAGTTGTGACCACCTCCCAGACAGGATTTAGTGTATTGGGGCTGGGTGGGTGCATTTCCAAAGTGCCTGAAAGTCTGCACGAGGGGCACATTTGGTGTCCCTGTGCATAGTCCAGCTCAAACCAGTTCTGGGAGCCGTTGGCTCCTGCTCTGGCGTGAAACTGGACAAAGGACATGGGAGTAACCTCCCCACTGTCCTGACCCTCCCCTGGGAGGGTCCCCTGAATCTGTCCAACCCTCTCCCGTGGGTACAAAAGGGCTTACCTGGCTGTAGGACCCTAGATTCGATGTGGACAAGATTCTGAACAAGAAACCACTGACCTTCGACTGTCTAGACACTCTGGACTTCGCTGGACTTCGACTGGGCCCGACTTTGTCTCCCTCTCCGTCCAAAGCATCATCTGTGCCCGTGCACCATACAGGTTCCATGCAGGACCTGTGGAGCATCAAGGACAACTGAAGTATCTCCCTTGGGGTGAAGGAGTCACTCCCCTGCATTTGCAGGCACCATAATGCAACTGACTGGTCTGCTGATCCCAAACTCCTGCAGACTCCGAAGGCTCCAGCAACACAGGAGATGGGTTTCTACATTCCTTGAGGTTGAGCTGCCATCTCACCAAGTTTGAGGCCAGTATCCCTCATGGGAACCGCATAACCTGAACCCCTGTGCACAGTGTACATTTGCAAGTGCATATGCTTGGTGGTGTTTCACAACTTCTTGCATTAGGCTGTCGATAGTCCCAACCTCTACGCACATTTCCTACAAAGGACTTTGACCTCCTTGCACTCTGTACCCTGTAAGCTGTTGTTCTGTGAAACTGCTAGAGGTCCCCTCGCGACTCCTGTGCCTTCGGCCTGTGGGTCCATTTGAGGGACAATCCTGATTTTCTTGGGCTCCCCTTGTTGCTCCAGGCCTGCCCTGATGACCCCTTGCTGTGGTGAGTCCTCTGGTCCTTGCTGGGCCAGACCGTAACCTTTCTTGACCTTCTTCATGGGTTGTCGTTGCCAAGGCTTGTTGTGCTCCCACCTCAGCACTCGACATCCTTTGTGGGACAGCTTGTATCCGGCTCCTGGTCATCCTCGACATCTCCTGGTCCCTGCAGCTGTAGAATCAAGGTCTCCTTCTTCTCACCTGAGGCACCCGACATTGGTGGGCATACGTCTACCGAGCCCCTGGTCACTCCTGAGTGACCCAGACTCTGTCCCCTCTGCTTTCAGGTTCCTTCCATCAAGAATCTACCTGCAGATTCCACCTGACACTTTTCTTCTTTCCAGAAGTGGCATTTCTTTGAAGATCCCATTGAGAACGTCGACTTCAGCCCTATGCACCCTGCTCCTCTGGGATAGGTAACTCTGGTACTTTGGTATCCACGGGTGGGGTGGCTCTCCAACCTTCTATGTTCCAAAGGGTTTCCTTGTAATCCACTGGGAAGGGTCCTTAAACTTTAAAATTGCAACCGCGACTCTCCCATTGAATTGTACGTAGCACGCGGTCGTGTTCTCACACTACACCGTCCTCCATGGGGTCCCTACTTACTCACCTTGGGTGGTTCCTTGGGGTCCCAGCGATTCTCTACTCTCTAGACACTGTCTTGACTTGAGTCGTGGTTCTTATACCACTATTTTAGTTTATGGTTTGGTATCCCCTGGAGCCCACTGTGTATTAGTGCTACTTACATTTGTGTCTGTGCTACAGTATTGTGTGCTTTGTGTTTATCTGCGTGTAGCGGATACTGTAAGGTATTTAGAGTGTGTTATAATAATAAATACATATTTTCATAACTACTGTGTGGTTCTCCTTACATTTAACCAATACTATAAGGTTGCATTCTGGTAAAACAAGCTGCTTTACATTCCTTCAAGACTAAGCCTGAAGGCTGCTCTCCACAGCTACCACTTGGATAGCTTTTAAGGTTATCTTTGACCTCTTAAATCACCATAAGGGTTGTTTGGACTGGTGCAAGGTGCCCACTTTAATTAGTGGATATCATATACCAGGCCAACTTCTCACAACAAGCGAGACAGGAAAGTGTTGATTTAGAACAGTTAGATGGACAACTGAACAATGAACAGAAAGAAACTTATAGGTAGGTAAAAGAGAAAACAGAGCATAGATTCCTCCACGAGAAGAATGAATGTAAATTCTCAATATTTACGCCAATACTATTATCCGTCAGTGGTCAAGCTGGTCCCGGGAAAAGCTTTTTAATTGAAGCTCTCACAACTTACCTACAGAGGACTACAGAATCAAATTTGTTTTGTGTAGTAACAGCACCAACTGGATTAGCTGCACACAACAATGAAGACATTACTTTACATCGACTACTTATGCTCCCTGATGAACATGACAATGAACTGGAGTACCAAAAGTTATCCGGTGAAGCTTGTCATGAAGTCTCAAGAGTACTGAAGAAACTGAAACTTTTAATCATCGATGAGGTGAGCATGGTCTCAAACTTAATGCTTGCCTCCGTACACTTGAGAATGCAACAGATTTTAAAAACAGAGAATGATGTGCTGTTTGGAGGAAAGCACTTAATTGTCTTCGGTGACCTGCTACAACTTACCCCGTCAAAGGACAGCCTGTGTTCAAGACACTTCTCCATGATGAAACTCAGAATTCTTTGGGAAGTATAGCAAACGTAAACATTTGGCTAAACTTCCAGTACAAGGAACTACTGGAGAATATGCATGAAGCATCTGGCATGGAATATGGAAATATTCTGAAGGATATTGTAGTAGGAGTTCTGACAAAAGAGGGAAAACGCTGCCTAGAAAGTCAACTTATCAAGAAACTCAAACAATACAGCAGTACAACTAATGTACAATTTTATTGAAGAAGGGAAATCCATAGTCTGCCCAATGCTACACTTCAGCAGTGCTACAATTTTAACAAACAATTACTAAAACTGGAAAAAGAAGACATTTTGTAAATTACAGCAATTGACAAAATTGAACACCAGGGTTTGATAGTACTGCTAATTGAAAAACGTCAAGCAAAATTGGATTCATTGGAGAAATCTATTTCCAGAACTGCAGGATTAGCAATGTGATTACACATTTGCAAAAACTGTAAAGTAATTTTGCGGCATAATTTAAATGTTGAGCAAGGGTTAGTAAATTGTGCTATGGGTAAAGTGATTGATTTCATTAACTTTCCAAATAGGTATGAGGTTGAACACTTAGCAATAAAATGTGATCATATTGATGGTGTGAAGCAGATTGGTAGATATATTGTATGTTTTTTTCTTGTAAAAGACATGTCCGGCAGCAGCCATTCCCAGTCATATGCTGTAACTATCCATAAATCTCAAGGTTTAAATGTAGACGCAGCTTTTATTAATATTGGTAGTACTGTATTTAAAGAAGGTATGTCATATGTAGCATTGTTTCAAGTTAAAACATTGTCTAGTTTATTTTTGGTTGATTTTGATGATAGCAAAGTAAGTGCTGATGCAAATTGTGTTAAAGAGTACAATCAGTTAAAAAGTTTATAAGCTCCTCATTTAGAACAGAATCCCATTTATGAAAGCTTACAAAAGAATCTACGGATTTTGCTGAAAGTAAGGAGAACAAGGAAGGTGTTAAGAAGAAAAACTGGAGAATGAGAGAGATATTGTAGGTTACCAGCTGTCAAATACTTCTGGTGTCAACTGCTATGCAAATGTTCTCAATGTACTCTTCTATTTACCACATCTTGTAAATGCAATTGAACAGAAACCACAGAAGAGATCATGTTCTGCACTGTGTGGTTTTCTGCAACGTTTACATAGTGATAGGACTGTAATACATTGTGCTTCAGGCATTCGAGATCTAGTAGATACATGTAGTAGATCAGTGTTATTGACTCAGAACAGTCAACAAGATACACTGGACTAATGGGCCTCCTTGGAGTTTTAGAAGAAGAAGAAATAAATATTGATGACTTATTTGGACTGAGTTACACATGGAGCCATGAGTGTGACGATTGCTCTTTTGTGTCTACCACTCACATCAATTCTGAGTGATTTCTGTATTTAACACTACCAGAGTTCCAAACTGCGTCGTTTGACAAATTGATCAAAAAGGCTAACCAAAATACGACCTGCCCAAATTGTAGATCAGATGTTATGTCTACATTGCATATACAAAGAATTGGAAAATACCTTATATTAATGCTACAACGATACAGAGCAGATTAATCTAAATTGGAAACAGAAGGTACAAACTTCAAAGCTGGACAAATATCAATTTCTGGAAAAACTTATACTACTATGGCTATCATGTTGCACGAAGGGCTTAGTGTAACATCTGGACAATATACTGTCTATTTAGAGAGTGAAACTAGATGGACAGAATGCAATGACAGCAACCTTAAATTTAAACAAAAACTGCCTTTCAAACTACAAAATACTTATCTCTTGTTTCTTCAACCAAAGTACTAAGGAGGATTACTGTTTACAAAGTGGTATATGTTATTTGCTCTATGTGGATCGTCAATGTTGAAGACATTGTTCGGCCTACAAGTGGTAATGTTTTGAAAGGGTCTCCAAAATTCACGAGTGCTTTATATCTATCAATAGTATTGCACCACTTTCTAAATTTATAGAGGTATTTTTAAGATATGTTTGTTGAGATTAGTTCAGTAATGATCCAGCAGATTAAGGTACCCATGCATCACACAAAATACCGGTCGCAAAGGGGCAGATTCGCAGACTCTGCCCCTTTGCGACCGGTATTTTTGCATTTGGGATGCATCATCCCAAATGCAAAAATCGCTAAATAAGGAATCGCAAAATTTGCGATTACTTTAATTACGATTGCATTTAAGGAATCGCAAATTGCGATTCCTTTAAATGCAATGCATTAAAGAAAAAAAATTGCGATTTCGCAATTAAGAATCGCAAATTACCGGCATTTGAAAGGTGATGGTAATTTGCGATTTCTTTGAAAAATGCACCAAAGTGCATTTTTCAAAGTCCCATGTTACACACACTGCGCAACATGTGGCAAAATTGTAATTTCAGGGGTGCAACAGGGTGTCCCTTTGGCATCCTTGCACCCTTGAAATTGCATGCGCAATTTGCGAGTACCTAACCGACCAGCGAAACTTCGATGGAGCAGATTGGTTATGGCTGCCAGGGGTCTTATCCAGAAACCGGACCGATTGAACCGTCATTAATTACGGTCTGACAATATGCTCCTGGAACATTAACGGATTCGGGCAAGAAAAACAATCTGCCGCCGTCTTGGACTTTTTAAAAGAATATGACATCCTTCTTTTACAGGAAACATGGGCAGGAGAAAGTATCCCAATAGTGGGCTTCCTGGAGTTTATGACACCTGCCACCAGGCATTCCAAGTTTGGCAGACCAAGTGGCGGTCTCTCGATCTGCGTATCAACAAAATTATCCAAATGCATTAAACAGATTATCTTTGAGGAGGATTGGCTCTCTGGAATAATTCTGGGAAGTTCATTTACGGATCCTCAGCTGCTCATCCTTAATGTTTATATCTCCCCTGCACCACCAAGAAAAAAGCCAAAATGGATAGTTTGATCAACTCCATCTGTGACTTAATTGGCAAGTATGGCAGTACACCAAGTATCATTTCAGGTGATTTTAATACCAATCTCTACTGCAATCCTGCCGATGACACAGGACCGGACCCCCAAGAGTCCCTCCTCACTTCGCATCCCAGTCAATTCCTGTTGGAAATAAATCTTCGACATTGGGCGAATATGTGGCAATGCAGTTCAGCAGCTTAGGATTCACCTTATTAAATGGGCGCCTTCCCACCGATACCCCGCCCGCATGGACCCGGTCAGATGGCAGATCCTTCTCGTTTTTGGACTTCACTCTAGGGAGTAGAGAAATACTGCCCTGGATCAAGAGTTATCAAATCGCACCACAAGGAGAGAGTGACCACCGGGCACAAATAATAACATTATCCACCTGCATTCCACACTATCAAGAACTTGCCCATACACATTCAGGTAGTCACACAGAGGATCTAAAGCGGATAAAGTGGTCAGACCCCATGGCCCCTTACCTGATGGAAAAAAGCAGAGCCCTATTACATCAATCCTTAGAGCTAAATACTCATGTCGTGAATGGCTGGACCTCTCTTACAAATCTCCTTCTTAACGAATTGCCAATTAGGAGGGGCCCGAGACACCAAAACTCTCAATTCTACATCTCAAAAGCCACAAGGAAATTAAGAACTGAGAGGAACCGAGCACTTCGTCTATCAAGAAAGAACCCCAACAATAAAATCAACTTCAATAACTATAAGCAAGCCCAAGCAGCTTTTAGAATTTCTATACGAAAGGAAAAACTTGCGGCCTCGGATCAATTCTGGCTGAAGCTCATCCACGAAAGTAAAAATCCTAACCCGAAGCAATTCTGTTCTCTTGTAAATAGGAGCAAACAAAGTACAAGTGGGTACGGCAGTGCAAATATTAGTGAAGCTGTTTGGAGTAAGTTTTTATCTCTTCACTTTGGGGATTCCAATATAAACGAAGCCTGCACCAATTTCTCCAGCCCCGTTAACCCTATGATCTCCTCCTCGGGACTGGAGTGTCCGAGGCGAGCTCACCCTGTAAAAATTCCATCTGAAGATCCGCCATACAAGGAATTAACGAAAAGGAATGATACCTCACTAGAGCCCACAGTGACTCCTGATGCCTTAAAAAATAAGATCTTGCGCCTCATAACGAAAGCCAGAGCCGAAGGAGCCCCAGGCCCGAATGGCCTCCCTCAAGCCATGTTCAAATCCGATGTTAGCTTATGGTCAGAATACCTGACCCCCTTGTTTCTCTATTGTAGTCTAAGCAACATGGTCCCAGAGTCCTGGAGAGGTGCAATCATTCACCCAATTTATAAAAGTGGGAAGAGAAACGAGCCAAAAAATTATCGAATGGTTGCACTTCTCGACGTGGCGTCCAAGTATTATGCAAATATTCTATTGGAGGAGCTACAGGCCTGGGCCGAAACAACTGCGCGCCTTCCTTTTAATCAGACGGGCTTTGTGGCTAACACCGGTACTACAACCAATCTGTTAACGCTAACAGTCCTGATGGAGAAAGCGACAGTCCAACAAATCCAGTTGCACTGTTGCTTTGTAGACTTCAAAGCAGCCTTTGACCGTGTGCCCAGGGGTCTGTTATGGCAGAAACTAAAATCGTGGGACATACCTCAGCCCCTTCTCCAAGCAATAATCCAACTCCATACGGAAACATGGATAAGAATCAAGCTGGGTGAAGGCTCCCACGTTTCTAGAAAGATTCGAACTGAAACAGGCGTTAAACAAGGTTGTGTATTGGCCCCACTCCTTTTTAACTTGTTTATATCTGACCTTTCTCCAGCTCTCGACAGTGTAAACTGCCACCCTCCTCAACTAGATGGGACCCGTATTACCAACTTGCTTTACGCCGATGACTTGGTGTTGCTAAGCCATACAAAAGCGGGTCTCCAGAGGCTACTCGATGAATTACTACCTTATACGATAAGAAACCATCTAGAGCTTAACATGTTAAAAACCAAAACTATATCTTTTGGGAAGCAAAAAAGGTCAATAGAAAAGTGGTTCTTTAACAAAACAAAGCTAGAATCAACCCCCAGTTATAAATACCTGGGCATCTTTCTTGACACAAGAGGGACCTTTATTAAACATAAAGAAGCATTGAAAACCAAAGCCCTGTCATTAGAAGTGGCCGCTGCAAAATTAGCAAAATTGCTATTAGGTCCCAGCCTAACCCCCATGCTGAAAGTAATGAAGGCTAAAGTAATCAACTCCCTGATGTATGGGCACGAGATCACTAAGGGCACAACCAGTACATTAATAAATAAGTTAACAACAAAAAATTTTAAAAGAGCTTTTCGGTTGTCAAAATCTGCCTCGCCAGCCCAAGTGAGACTCGAACTGGGACTTCAAGATCATCATGGAGTGGAGGCAGGCGCATTTATCAAACTGTGTCACAGACTGCGCCGTGCCCGGGAGGGTTCCTTGGAGGCCCGACTATGGCAGGAAATACAGAAAAATCAGACCAGCCATAAGCATCGGCAACTCCTGGATCACAGTTTACAGTTACTAGGTGTAAAAGACTTCTGGGAAACAAACCCCTCACACCCGGTACTAAAGACCGCCATTAAAAAAAACGTTACATTGTGGTCTTTTCACTCGGACAGGGCAATACTGTCAAAGAGGAGACACGCTTGGGCTGTGATTGCTAATTTTAAAGTGGGTGTCCAGCCGCTCTACCTATCGAGTACATATGCACTTTTTGGAAACATAAGTTTTTAGCCTTGAGGATGGGTGACTGGCCCTTTCTGAAGAACCTTCCTGAATGGCGCCAGCCAGGCAGTAGCACTGAATACAGGTTGTGTGGCTATCATTCTGAAACAATGGAACACATCGTCTGTGCATGCCCTGCATTGCTCAAAGCAAGACGGTCACTGCTGCGAGGCCAATGTATTACGTTGGGAGTTCGATCTTGTCGCCAAGCAATAATGGCCGCTCTTAACCCTGACAACACCAAGCTAAACATTGGGCTCACAAAACTTGTTTACAAAGCGTCAAAACTATTAGAAGCCACAATCACACCCAAATCCTCCTCATCACAGCATAGCGGCTGAGTTAATAGACTCAAGTATTAAATCAGAGACTATAAGAAATCCAGAGCAAAGTCCTTTATCAGAACATTATTAGCCCATAATGGCCCCCCTAATTTTAAGTAATTTTATATCCACAGTCTTTAACATTTATTACATTTTTATTGTTCAATTTAGTCATGTTTCAAATTGTAAATGTTTTTTTTTTTTAAACCAATCAATAAAGAGTGTATTATTATTATTATTGGGTACTCGCAAATTACGCATGCAATTCCCATTCATTCCTTTGGGCCTATATGCCCATAGGAATGAATGGGAAGCAATTCCTTAATTGAGAGTCGCAATTAGGGAATTTGTAGGAATCGCTAATTTATTAACGATTCCTACATGCATAGTCAATAACGAATCCTTAATTGCGATTCCTTAAAAATCGCAAATAAGGATTCGCTATTGGCTATTTTGATGCATTTGCACCAAAATCCCTAAATACTGGGCCCATATTTTTGTTGTGAAGAGATACTCCTCTGGATGGGTCTTTCACCTAAACTTTACTTACCTGGTAACTTGGTCCACCGATGAACTTTCCTCTTTCGCACTGACGGGAAAGAGAGCTAGCATTTCTAGTTCAATCAACTAATTAAAAGTGGAACCACCTGGTCACACAATGAGGACCAGAAATTTGTGGCCAATGCCAAAAGGGTTTATTACAAATTAATGATTAAATTTAAGCAAACAATTCGCAAAATCAAGTTATAAAGATATAATATCGCAAATGGGAGGTCTAGCCTCCTAAAGAAATTTAAACGTACGAGAATCAGGCAAACAAGCAGCTCAGTAGCCACTATGCAAAATAATATCAAAATGTGATATTCAGAGTACTATCTCTTCTGATCCTTCCTCAGCATTAGCAATCAAATCCTTCCCAATACAGACTAAAATACAGAATGGCTCATAACACAAACCTACAATAGACAAAAGGGATTAGACAAAAGAGTAAAAAAAGTACTAACAACAGTATTATAAAGCATTGTCAAGAGTCTTCAAGGATCAGGAAGTTTAGTACGCGGTAATCTAAAGTGACATTGGAAATGTCTCCAAAAGTCCATTTCGAAGGGCCAATGGGATATGGGAATTTGGAATGAGTTTGGTTCAGGTCAGGGTCCAAAGGAATATTCTGGAAAGGACCAAAGAAAGTTCTGCATGCGGTCTTGAAAGAAAGTCCAAAGTAATCTGCCCATCATCTCTCGTCTGTACTCAACCACATCTCCTCTCCTTACTCCAGGGCAGCCGATATTATAATTCACAAGGTATGTTTTTAACTAACATTTTGGCATGCCATCAATAGTAGTCCATTGTATTTGTTTCAAAAGTTCATATAGTTTCCATACAGTATATTCTGTAACAATGGAAATAGGTCCCACACTAGACATGGGAACTCCATCTCAGTCCCATGCTCACCATTGAGCACAAGAGTCCATTTTTCATTTACAGAGTTCTCTTTCAGGCAAAATAGCTAATATCGTTACATGAATGTATCATTTCTAACAGTAACGAGTGTGAGAACACCTGCAAAGAAAGCAAGTCAGCAAAAAATACATGAACACAGTTGGTTCCCACAAGCCTAAAATGTAGGCCTTTTGAGTGAACACCCTGCTAAGTTAAGACATTAAATCAATAATACACAAATCTATATAGGTGTGCATATTCAAATGTACATTGAGCATGAGTCTCTTTAGTATTCCTAATCCATTCAGCATTATTTCAATAATACACGTTAGTTAATCACATTGCACAATGTTAAGTATGCTCACCTACTACATTTTCAAACGTCTATGTGTAACTTTAATGCATACATTGGTGAAACATTTTTGTTTAACCAAATTTAGTATAAGACACATACACAGATCATTTCTAGCTAAGAAGGACATATCTAGCAGTTACGAAGACAGAATTGCACCTGTTTATACATCGGGTGTAATGCTTTAATAATGAAACACACATTTTCAACTTTTAATGAATTGATACATTTTCAAAATATTCTCTTTCAAGTCTAAGTATGCATTCTAAGTGAGGAAATATAATATTCTAAAAAGAAGACTCTGCATCAGCAGTATCAGGTGCAACACGTGCATGAATCATAAAAACACGTAACTCTCATGTGCAAAATGCACGTTCATTTGGTGAGTCATGAAACAGTCAATCTTAGGTTTTGTGTAATGCAAAGAGTAGGCAATTTTATGCTGCATCGCTAACTATAGGTAAAACATTGATCAAATTATTGTAGTGAGTGCAATGCATAGTGTCTCTTATTTGTAGTGATATACTATGCAGTTATGGGTCTTTTTCTACAATCTTTGTGTTTGATTTTTCCCTACTGTTCAAGGATGAATCTTTATATAGTACATTGCTCATTGTGTACAAGTATAAAATCGGAGAACAGAAAAAATGGAAAATGAAATGCTTTACTATTACAGCATGAGCAACGTCTACTGCTTTGTTTGTAGAATTTTGTAAATGTAATACTAACTTACATTTGTGTTCTTTTTCTTTTCAAACAGATGAATGACACTGTTAGACCTGGCATCTTTTGGTGTGTTTCTCCTGTCTTTTTGCTTTCTGACCTCCTTGTTTGGACTCTGTTTTTGCTGGTTTAGTGTCTCTGCGCACTTTCTCACTGCTGTTCAGTGTTAAAGTGCAAGTGCTCCTATGGTAAATTGTATTATGGATTGGTGTTTCCATGATTGGCATATTTGATTTGCTGATAAGCCCATAGTAAAGTGCACTGAGAGTGCCAGTGCCTGTAAATCAAATGCTGCTAGTGGGCAAACTGGGGTGGCATAGTGGGCAAAAGAACGATGGATTTAACCCAGATGTTTTGACTGGGGGAGAATGTTTGCATTGTCAGCATTCCGTCCATCATTTGTTTGCTGTAACACTTTTCGCCCTAAGTGGGATGGGTATGCCCAGACGTGGGTCCCTTGCTCACTGTGCCACTGGATTCATGCTAGCCTGGCTGAAGGTGACATACCCTGAAACCGGTCCCAGGATGCTTGTTTCTGGTCCAGGGAGGACCTGGCCTGGCAGTTCGGTCTGGACTGTTCCCATGGGGCACAGGGTCAAGACTGATTTGCATATGGCTGGGTCCAAACTGGGGTGGCGTAGTGGGCAAAAGAACGATGGATTTAACCCAGATCTTTGACTGGGGAGAATGTTTGCATTGTCAGCATTCCGTTCATCATTTGTTTGCTGTAACACTTTTCGCCCTAAGTGGGATGGGTATGCCCAGACGTGGGTCCCTTGCTCACTGTGCCACTGGATTCATGCTAGCCTGGCTGAAGAAGGGTGACATACCCTGAAACCGGTCCCAGGATGCTTGTTTCTGGTCCAGGGAGGACCTGGCCTGGCAGTTCGGTCTGGACTGATCCCATGGGGCACAGGGTCAAGACTGATTTGCATATGGCTGGGTCCAAACTGGGGTGGCGTAGTGGGCAAAAGAACGATGGATTTAACCCAGATCTTTTGACTGGGGGATAATGTTTGCATTGTCAGCATTCCGTCCATCATTTGTTTGCTGTAACACTTTTCGCCCTAAGTGGGATGGGTATGCCCAGACGTGGGTCCCTTGCTCACTGGGCCACTGGATTCATGCTAGCCTGGCTGAAGAAGGGTGACATACCCTGAAACCGGTCCCAGGATGCTTGTTTCTGGTCCAGGGAGGACCTGGCCTGGCAGTTTGGTCTGTACTGTTCCCATGGGGCACAGGGTCAAGACTGATTTGCATATGGCTGGGTCCAAACTGGGGTGGCATAGTGGGCAAAAGAACGATGGATTTAACCCAGATCTTTTGACTAGGGGAGAATGTTTGCATTGTCAGCATTCCGTCCATCATTTGTTTGCTGTAACACTTTTCGCCCTAAGTGGGATGGGTATGCCCAGACGTGGGTCCCTTGCTCACTGTGCCACTGGATTCATGCTAGCCTGGCTAAAGAAGGGTGACATACCCTGAAACCGGTCCCAGGATGCTTGTTTCTGGTCCAGGGAGGACCTGGCCTGGCAGTTCGGTCTGGACTGTTCCCATGGGGCACAGGGTCAAGACTGATTTGCATATGGCTGGGTTCAAACTGGGGTGGCGTAGTGGGCAAAAAAACGATGGATTTAACCCAGATCTTTTGACTGGGGGAGAATGTTTGCATTGTCAGCATTCCGTCCATCATTTGTTTGCTGTAACACTTTTCGCCCTAAGTGGGATGGGTAAGCCCAGACGGACCTGGCCTGGCAGTTCGGTCTGGACTGTTCCCATGGGGCACAGGGTCAAGACTGATCATCACCAATATGGCTGGGTCCAAACTGGGGTGGCGTAGTGGGCAAAAGAATGATGGATTTAACCCAGATCTTTTGACTGGGGGAGAATGTTTGCATTGTCAGCATTCCGTCCATCATTTGTTTGCTGTAACACTTTTCGCCCTAAGTGGGATGGGTATGCCCAGACGTGGGTCCCTTGCTCACTGTGCCACTGGATTCATGCTAGCCTGGCTGAAGAAGGGTGACATACCCTGAAACCGGTCCCAGGATGCTTGTTTCCTGTCCAGGGAGGACCTGGCCTGGCAGTTCGGTCTGGACTGTTCCCATGGGGCACAGGGTCAAGACTGATTTGCATATGGCTGGGTCCAAACTGGGGTGGCGTAGTGGGCAAAAGAACGATGGATTTAACCCAGATCTTTTGACTGGGGGAGAATGTTTGCATTGTCAGGATTCCGTCCATCATTTGTTTGCTGTAACGCTAGTGGGCCTGCAGCACTGATTGTGCCACCCACGAGAGCAGCCCTTCAAAGGGATCTCAGAGCTGCCACTGCAGTGCCTGCGCGCAGTTTTTATTGCCATTTCGACTTGGCAAGTGCATCTGCTTGCCAGGCCCTAAGCTTCTCTTTTGTTACATGTGAGTCACACCTGAAGGTAGGCCCAAGGTACCCCTGTGGGTAGTGACATGCCCTGACAGTGAAATAGAGTGCATTTCGTTTTTCACTATTGAGAGGCTATCTGTCCCATGGGATAGAATGGGGAATACTTTGTAACATCTTACAAGTATAACTTCCCATTGGGATAAGATAGAGAAATGGAGTTTAGTATGCCTGAACTCAGGATATAAAAATGCATCTTTTAGTAAAGATGATTTTTATATTGTGTGTTTGAAAATACCACTTTTAGAAATTGGGTATTTTCTTGCTTAGCCATCCTGTGTGCCTCTGCTGGGTTGTGGATTGACTGTCTGGCTTTGGACTAACAGGGGTTGGGGATATGCATTCACTGTAGACAGCCACTGGTCTGCCTTGGACAATGATGTCTACACCTCCTGCCAGGAAGCTGGACTTGAGAGGACAGAACTGGTTTGGGCTGAGCACAGACACTCTCTGCCTAAAAGAACAAAGAGAAACTGAGTATAAATATTGTGGGCCAGACCCCAGAACTATTAGAACTCACTTGGATCAAGGAACCTGCCAAGACGAAGAGCTGGAAGAACTGCCAGGAGGAGTACTACCCATTTGCTTTGTTGTTGCTTGGCAGGGTTGGCCTGCAGTTGCTGTTTCTGCCTTGGGCAGTGAAAGGACTGGACTGAACTTTCTTCACTTGTCGCTGAGTATCTCCAAGGACTTGCAGTAGAGCTTGCCTCCTGTTCACGAAGTCTCAGGGACAGCAAAGACATTACTTACCTCTCAGTACAGCCTCTGGAACCGTGGGTTTCAGTTGGCACAGAGGGGGAAAGCAGCCAACACCATCACCGACACCACTGCTGGCACCGTGTCCTGAAGGCACCACCGCACTTTGCACTGCAACCCTGGTCTCATTGAAGACCGCCAGCACCACTGAGTCGCCGCTTGCACCGTGACCTGTGGGAACCGCACTCCACACTGCCTCGCTTCACTCTGCCGCCTTGGTCTCACTGACGACGTCGCTGCCCGCTGACCTCGACACCCATGTCTGCACCATTGACTGGGGGCACCACTCATAAATCCCATGATGCACCGCCCCATCCCACACCGCAATCTGGGCCGACCGACGCCAGCTCCCATCAACCGGCACTGCTGCTTGCACCGTGACCTGTCAGCACCACAATGAGCACCGCCCCACTTTGCACCACAGCCCTGGTCTCACCGATGATGCTGGATGACCATCACCGAGCCACTGCCTGCACCGCAACTTGAGGGCACCACACGCCGCACCGCTACACTTTACATCGAAACCACGATGGTTAACGTGACCGGCCCACACCAACGCGATCGGCCACAACCAAAGGTACTGTTTACGAGTCTGCTGACACTGACGCCGATCCACACCGACGAGGTCGGCCAGAACTGTTGGATTCTGTTGTTTTCAGCACTGGGGGGCTACCAGCTTTAAAGAACTACATTTTAAAGTCATTCTTGCAGTGTGCTTGTTTTTGGTTACTGTATATTGGTCTTTTATCGTTTTGGTCTTGTTTGCACAGAAAAATATTGGTTATTTTTCTAAAACTGGTGTGGTGTCCTTTTGTAGTGGTTTCACTGTATTACTGTGTGTTATGTGCAAATGCTTCACACACTGCCTCTAAGATAAGCCTGACTGCTCATGCCAAGCTACCAAGGGGGTGAGCAGGGGTTATTTCAGTAGTGTATCCTCCTTATCCTGACTAGAAGGAAGGGTCCCTATTTGGACACAGGTGCAAATCATTGCCAACTAGAGACCCCAATTTCTAACAGACACCATTTATTGGAGTAAAGTAATTTCCTAATTACTTCTTCCTGTGTATTTCAGCAAACTTACATTGTCAAGGTGCACACCAAGGGAGAGTCTGATACAGTCATTGAGTCAATACAGCTACTCACACAACCAGTCACTCACCCATACAGCCACTCACTCCCCCATACAGTCAGTAACACACCAACTCACCAATACAGCTACTACCACATGAACTCACTTACTCATACAGATACTCACACACTCCTCACCTATACAGTCAATGGCACAAGCACCCACTCACCCATACAACCACTCATATACTCATTCACTCACCTATATAATCACTAACATACCCAATCACTCTCACATGTAACCACTGATATACTCAATTACTCAACCAGACAGCTGCTTACACACCCACTCACTCACCCATGCATTCACTGACACAGCCACTCACTCACCTACACAGATGGTAACACAGCCAGTCAGTCACATATACAGCTACTGACAAACACACTCAGTCTACCATACAGTCATGAAAACAGCCACTCACTCATCCATACAGCCACTCACACATCCAATCACTAAATGATACAGCTAGTCACACACACATTAAGTCACCAGTATTGCCATTCACAGAGACACTCACCCATACAGAACGCATGCAGCCACTCACTCACCCATACAGTTACTCATGCACCTCCTCACTCACCCATACAGCCACTCAATCACCTACTCACTCACCCATATATATACTCCCACATCTACTCACCTATGCAGCCACTCACACAACCACTCACTCACCCATATACCTACTCACACATTGACTCACTCACCCATACAGCTAGTCACACACCCACTCACTCATTCATACTGCTAGCAACACATGCACTCACTCACCCATACACCCTCTGACACACCCACTCACTCACTCACTCATACAGCCACTAACACTCCCTTTCACTCACCCATACACCTACTTACACATCCACTTGCTCACTCAAACAGCTACTAACACATGCATTCACTTGCCCATACACACACTGGTATACCCACTCAATCATCCATATAGCCACTCATGCACCCTTTCACTCACTCATATAGCCACTTTCACACATGCATCCACTCACCCATACAGCCACTGACACATCCAGTAACTCACCCATACAGCCACTCACTCAACCACTTCTACATAATCACTCACTCACCCACTAACACCAGAACTCACTCACTGATACTCTTTCTTATACATACAGACACATACAGTTTTTCTTTTTTTTAAACAAGAAAGGTGGTTCTAATGAGAACCTTTGTTTTTTTGCGATTTTTCATAATATTTCTCTTTTTAATTTTTTAACATTTTGTATTTTTGGCTTATGTTTTTCCAAATAAAATGGCAACTGGAAAAGTTTTTAACTCACAAAACTCAAAACTGGGGAAACAAGTGCCATTCTAAAATAAAATACAAAAAAAATTAACACTTGTGAATTTTGCTGGTTTCAAAACTGCAGCAACATATTGTTTCCCAACTGTAAGAACTTTTCTGCATTCCAAACAAAAAGTGCTAATTCTCTGCAGTTCTGGTGCTCTTTCTGGGAGCCATTGCTGAACCTCAGATAATAAAGGGTCCCCAGGATCAATTGGTGTTGCAGTGAAGTAGATGGGTCTCCTGTGCTGCACTCCCTCTGTGCTCTGGCCAAGTCGCTTGAGTGGTAGGTCGTGGTCCCACATGAGTACTTCTTAGAGGTTACCTTTGAGAGGGCTGTCTAACATAAAGAGTACTTGACAAGCTTTGCGATCACTTTTTTTCCTGGAGTGGATGGTGAAAAATTCCCATGCTATTGATTGGCGCATAGCCAGTGGTTCTTCATCCGAAGAACTGTTATGAACATTGTGTAGCTGCTGTTCATCACTGCCACCAAATGCCACTTTATTTGAAAATAATTTCCAAAAATGTTTTTCAAATATCAGAATAGGAGCTGCTGAAATCAGAACCTCCAATATCAGCACTGGAATATTAAAGAAAAGAAAACTGGGTGGGGACTTCCTTTGTACAATAATGAAAAGTGTTTTATCCAATGCAATCCCTTTATTCAGTAGTCATGTGATATTCGCAACTGCTGACGTATTTGCAATTACAGGTAATGTAATAAAACAATGTTAAACCATAAAATTACTAAAGAAAATCTAACTTTATATGTTATATTAGCAAACTATTGACCACAAACATTAATTACAAAATGTGTAGATATGTTTTTTGGACTTTTTAAAAATCAAGCTGATTTTGCGAACAACTGTGGTACCGGAATTTACGTATGGCAACTTTCAGCGATGAATTCACAAACATAAAAAATAGTCTACTTGGCACATTTGTTTCTCCCAAGATAGAATAATTCTGTAAAATATGAATTATTCTATCTTCTTGGGCTGGGCAAAGGCAAAGTAAGTGGGTTTTCTCAGCAATTCCACATTAAACAAGCATTTGCAATGCAATAGGTCTCGCATTTGCGAGAGTTTAAGCTACTGGCATTGTAAATGATAATGCCTTTTATTTATCTGTTTTGCTAATTAACACATAAATAAAAGGCATTGTCATTTACAATGCCAATAGCTCAAACTCTTGTAAATGCGAAACCTATTTCCTTCCAAAGAAGCTGCCACCATTGTCCCGGGCTGCTTGGAAAGTGAAAGCGCGCATGACGCACTGAATGTTGCAGGTAAGCACCACTTTCGTTTAAATAAACAAATAACTAGGGCACAACATAAATAACTCAGCCCCAACATCAAAAATGTAGCACTCTACTGAGAAAACGTAGATACTGTTTATCAAATATTTGCAAATAAAATAACTGCGTGGTCGCTAAAGCGTATTTATTTATTAAAAATGATGTGTGTGCTGGTGTAAAACATAAAATAGCGCCCAGCCCCTATAAAAATCACAGATATTTGTGGAACGATTTTCTCAAAGATAATACATAAGTATTCCTAAAATTTGCAAAAGCTATCCAATTTAGTATTAATACAGTGTCTAATATTTTTAAAGTATCTGTTTTTTTGGGCGCAAAACGAAAAAGCAAAGTAGATTAAATAGAAATAATGCTGCTGCCAAAATTAAACAAAACCTAATATTAACCCAAATTTAGCTACTCGGATCTGATGTCAATTCCTGTGAGGTCAAGGGTTGTGATGCCTTTTCCTGTGATGCTACATGCGATGTCACGCGCTGTGATGTGATTTGCATAATGCCTAGCTTGGTTAGTCCCCTCACTTCTTTTTTTAGGACTTGGCCCCGGTTAGAAGGATTACAATTTATGAACTACAACTAACAAAATGATGTGTATCAAAAGCAGTAACGCATTTATCTACATAAAATGCAAATCGGTGATCAGCATGTTACTCGATGTGCTCTGCAGCAGCACATTAATTCTCTATGTTCCTTTAGGAGTCAAACTGTGCCTAGCCAATACACAGATCACTCCAGAAGGTGCATTAACCACGAGCATTACCTTACTGTTATTGTTAGCCCTTGAAAATAACTGGGCACACCAAGATCGCTGCAGCAGGTTTCTTAAACGCATAAGATATTTTAAAAATGCAGCCTCTGTTTTACCAAACAAGTAAGCCAGAACACACTTTCTGTCACAATAGTCCTAGTTGCTAATTTCTTTACGACAGTTTTGTTTTTTAATAAATGTTTACGTTAACTGTCGGACCCCCTTTTCAAGACTCCATCCTCTTTTCTCAGTTACACCTGACCTTGGGTCCCAAAATATTTTTCAGTACGAGTACCACATTTACATTAGAAAGAGACTAGTACTCACCCACTTTTCCGCGAACTTTCTAAAGTAAGTGTCAAGCATTCTAACACAAGCCATGTTAGGTTTAGAAGCATCAATCAATGCACTAAGTTACAACCTCTGAAATGCCCCAACCCATGGAAAACAAGCCTTAGGGTGTTTCAGAAACAGGTGCAATGAATCGTTAAGTGGAAGGAGGGGTGACGAAATCGCCTACCTCTTACACCCGAATGGGACCCCATTCTTGTGGTGTTTGTTCAGTTGTAGCCACTAACACTTCTCACGCAGCGAGCTGTTTCTGAATGTGCTGAAGGGCAAGTGGGTGCAACTGCGGAAGTGTCGTTGGTATCGCGAGAGTTGTAGCTTTCTAACTGCCAATAGAGTGAAAAGACAGCCCAGTCAACTCAGAAGTGATCGCATTCGCTATTACAGAAACAAATGTTCCTGGCGCCTGAGAACCGGTAGTTCAGTGATTCAAGGCTGTATTAGAAGATTACTTATTACTGCTTTCATTGACTATGTGAGTTTTGGAAATATAATCTCTCTGGTGGCCCGATTACTGGTGCCGGCTAAAAGAACTGTCCGTACTGCTAGTAAATATGCAATAGTCAACGCCAGACAGAGTACTGGAAAATTAACTGTTAGTTTAATACATTTTTGTCGTTCCTGAGTGAAAATGTATCCTCACGTATTACTTTCGGAATAGGGTTCACAACTTTCAGTTATCGCTTCAAGGGGCACCTAGCACGCATAGAGCCACTTTGCGCTCGTGCTGCCATTAGAGGGCTTTTTTAAAGAGCGGGAGAGCAAGCGCATTTTTGCTGGACTGCGGGTGGGCAAACAGGCACGAACGGGATGGGTGCGGGGGGCCGAAAAGTCAGGGACTGCACAATGGGAGGGGGGGGGACACGGGAAGCCGTGACTGGAGTTAAATGTATATTTTAGTGAGCACATTAATTCAAACAAAAGTCTGATTTGTCTGCGAGAGCAGGCTAACGTGGAAGCCGTGACTGGGGTCGAATGTCTATTTTAGTGAGCTCAATAAAAACCGGTTTGTCTAAGAAAAAGATAACCAGCGCGACCAGCGCTGACCGCCATCTGTTTCCAATTAACGCGACCGCGAGACGCGGGCGCGATAATTGGAAACAGATGGCGCTGCTGCTCGCTCCCGAGCACCCTAGGCCAGGGGACAGAGAAGGCGGGACATGCACCCGCCTTGGACCAATTGCGTGCTGTCTTTCTTAGAAAGACGCATGCAAAGGCCAATTGCGGGTGATAAAAAAAGCACACGTACGAGCGTGTGTTTAGAGTTTTAAAGCCCTTACTAAAAGCCTCGCAGAGCAGCGCATGCACGCTGGCTCAGGCGAGACCTAAAAATGATCTCAAATGCTTGGTGGATGTGACTGCATCATTGAGCTATCGGAGTGCAAATTGTAGTGACTGTGACGAGTAGGTTCTTTGTTGTCCTCACCCCTTTTGGCCCTGCCCCATCGACGTTAGAGGTACAGAGACATGTTCCCATTTTTTAGGTCTCGCCTGAGCCAGTGCTTGCGCTGCTCTCGGCGAGAGATTTAGTAAATGGGTTTTGAAAGTGCTAACCCAGTGGCTTTTGCTGGCCTCCAGCTTGCGTTCACGATGGCGTGCACGCGCACAGCTGCCATCCATTCCTCGCATCGCTGAGGCGCCATCTGGCTTTCCTCCCCCTCCCTCAACCGCTCCTCCCCCTCCCTCACCAGAGAGCGCGTCTCACGGCCGCGCGTCTTTTTTTTTACTTTTAGCGCGAGGCGCACGCGCTTCTCGGTCTCCCTTGTTGTTTCTTCTTTTGTACCAACCAATTTCTGTTAGTGCCCATATATAATCCAAATCGAACATTATCAATTAAAAAGCTGCACCTTCAGTCACTGAAAACCAGGTTGGATTGTCAGATCACACCAAATAAAAAGTACATTCGCCCTGGGTTACCAAAAGTTAAGAAAGTCACTTCTTTCAATCATGCCACAACTAACCGCTTATTATGGCGTGCAATTTCCCTACGCGACTAATAAAGGAATTAAGTAACCCTTTATCCCACGAGCAAGGCGGCAACTGAACACTTCCTGTGGGTTGGGGCTTTAATCAGACCATATTGCACCTTGATTCTCCCTCCTAGCAGGCCACCGCTCCACCCACAGAACAATATACTGCTTCCGGGCGCTTTCAAGCGAGCAAGCAGCGCATATCTGCATTTTCTACAGTCAATATATATTAACTGGCTACCGGGTCTAAGTAACACTGACTGATACTTAATTGGTCAATATAAATTCTGCTGCGGCATCTTATTTGAAGAATGCTTCGTCGGGAACCTAGCTACAGCGTTACCACAAATTATTAGACCAGTGCACTAAAACGTATTGAGCATTTAACATCGATAAGAACAAAAAATCATTATTAAGGTGCCCCCTACAGTACTAAATCAAAAATTACTTGTTGTCACTCTTACCCTATAGTAGGAGCAAGGTGATGTTTTGGTTTTATTCAATTTTAGACCTTTTGATTGTTTGAAACATACAAAGAATCATTCCATGGGTTTGCTTAATAGGATTTTTTTCAATTCAACGTGACATTTGAAGCGTCACTGGTCATTGCTGAACGTTCTTAAATAACATTTGATCCCGATTAATCATTATTTTCACTGTCCAACAGGTCAATTTGAGATTTTTTGTACAGTGCAGTACTCTAGAATTTGACACTTTTTCTCTAGAGCGCAGCGTTCTGCCCAAGTGCCTTCTTAAGAGACTAGCTTTTTGGGGGTGGATGGTGGGGCGGGATGATCAACATCTGCCCTGCAATTAAAACGCATGTATTTTGCAGTGGCTCCGTCATCACGCGCGCCAGACCTCCAGGGCACTCTGCTTCCCAGCCTGACGTATGTTGACATTTCGAAAGTGGCCGAGGTCGCGCTGACTCCCAGGGCTTAGTTTATGGCCGCCCCGCCCTGAGGTAATACTTGCTGTGCTCTCGTCTGAGCCATAAAAGCCCCTTAGCACAGTAGGGTTGTGCCAGGGGACACATTTGTTTACTTTGCGAGTGCATTTAATGTGGAGAATGCTCACTTAACTGGAATCGGCATGGGAATAGAGAACGCGCATTAGTAAGGTCAGCGGCTTGTCTTAATGCACTGTGTAAAACACACATTAAAGAACACACGTAATCGCCTGTTCCGGGGAAGGGCGTGATTGTGGGTTTACCATGACGGTTATGAAGAGACAGCTTTCTATATACATGCACAACAATGCTGAGTAAAGCAAAGCACCGGCCACATGTACCCCGCCGAGCAACCACGCGACAAGTATGTGCAGAGAAATGAGAATGTGCACAGCTGTACATTTATGCGTCATCATGCGCCACTGAACGCTCACTTTAAATGTTGCCTTTCTCTCTAGCTTGTAAACACATCACATGGCGCCTTCACAATTAGCCAAATAATATTTGCCATACGTTTGTGTAGATTTTTCTATACCATGATGCTATTCCGGATGCTGCCCGAAATTCCTTTTCATAGGAAAACGTAACAAGCATTGGCATAGCCAATAGGTCTCGCCTTTGGGACCTTATAAGTGTTTAGCCATGCAACAGTTGATGTTGTTGCACCAAGGATATTGTGCTGCATAACTAAATACTTATAAGGTCCCAAAAGCGAGACCTATTGGCTATTTTATATTTAAATTTAATTTAAGGGGCACTACACTTTAAGTATCACTGAGGCGCCATCTGGCTTTTCTCCCCCTCCCTCACCGCTCCTCTTCCTCCCTCACCAGAGAGCGCGTCTGGTGGGCGCGCGTCTTTTTTTTTTTTACTTTTAGCGGGAGGCGCGCGCGCGCGCTCCTAACTTGTCTCTAAAATAATTCTGTAAGGACAAGGATGCCTACAAATACCAATCTGTGTTACAGTAAAGTGTCAAAGCCTGGGATAATTTGTTCTAAATGTGTCCTTTCCTGCAGCGTGCGGTGCACATGTGTGCCCCATGTGTGATGACATAACTGGCCGTATCTGGCAGGCATGTTGATTCATCAAACTGACTACAAGCTTCACACACCCTGTTTTCTTAGTTCCATGCAGAAGTGAAATGCGGGCATTCTGTTTCTGGAATTCTTTCCTGCAGTGTCAAAAGGAAGTCTGTAGTTCTGCCTCAGTGTAATTTTGCAGGTCTCGGGAAGGTGATGACGCATCCCTAGCTGTTGTACTGAGCCTGGACACATCAGCTGCTGAACTGCAAGAAGGGCAGGCATTTGTTAATGCGTTGGCACATGAAAGCGCTTCTCTGCGATGACGAAGTATTTTAATTTGCGCGCTTCTCTCTCTCCCTTATTAAAGAAGAGGGCAGGCATTTGTTAATGCGTTGGCACAGGAGGCGCTTCTATGCGATGATGAAGTATTTTAATTTGGACAGTACTGGCATTTGTCATCCGGGATATCACACCCATTAGTCCGACAGGTTCTAGATTTTCTTAGCAGGGCTGTTTGCTTTTAATGGGACAGTGATGCCTTTTCTCAATATAATACCAATGCTGCTCTATTTCTAACCGGGCAGGAACGGGACTGCTATAAAACTCTTGTTCTTATAAAGGCACAGTGACACTACTTATCGTCAGGGGCACTACACTTTAAGTGAGGCTTTACATGTACAGCCTTATAAGTGTTTAGCCATGCAACAGTTAATGTTGTTGCAGTAAGGATATTGTGCTGCATAACTAAATACTTATAAGGTCCCAAAGGCATAGCCAATAGGTCTCGCCTTTGGGACCTTATAAGTGTTTAGCCATGCAACAGTTAATGTTGTTGCAGTAAGGATATTGTGCTGCATAACTAAATACTTATAAGGTCCCAAAAGCGAGACCTATTGGCTATGCCAATGCTTGTTTCCCTAGATGATGGATTATGAACCAAATGGCCCCCAGCACATTTTCTTTTGGTTTTAGTGATGCGTATTTGATGCAGAAGAATATGATGACATCTCCACCAAACAAAGATGCACTTAATTAATGTAGTTGAGAGGAAGTACCCTTGTTTGGGGGAGAAACAACTCTTTGTAGTCTCATTCTCTTCTCTGTAGGAGAATTCATGTTATCACACATTTTTGGATAAAGATGCATGAAGAACAATCACATTGCTGAAATGCAAACCAGGTCTCAAGAGACATTTGATCCTGGTCCATTACACAGCTGTACTATAGAATATGCACTAACACATTTACCCAACAAGGTAGAAGTTACTAATTGACCAGTCAAAAGTACTCCAGTTGGGTAGACATTTTGTGCAAAACTGTGGAATCTTGTTGGATAAAGAAACAGGTAAGCTTCCATTCTGGGCGAATCACTCACAGAGGTACTGATACACCCACACAGACACTCAGACAGCCACTTATGCACCCATTCTTTCACTGTTGCATCCACTCACAGACCCACACAGCCACTCACAAATTCATTCACCTACTAATAAAGGTACGCACACACCCACTCTCAAATGTTACAACGTAAAATTTTAAAAAACCTTCCAAAATCACTAAAAAACGGTTACAGGGACGTTATAGTTAGGAAATAGAATTTTTAAAAACTTAGAAATTCACAAAAAAACAAAGGTTACAGGGACATTATAGTTAGATAATAGAATTTTAAAAAACTTAGAAATTCACTGAAAAACCCACAGGTTATAGGGATGTTATAGTTAGGAAATAGAATTAAAAAACTATAGTTAGGCTCAGATTTTACTCATTCAAAACCATTGAATTCAGCAGTTACAGTTACCTGATCTACCTATAACTTACGCCCCCACAATGCACTGCTTATTACCTCACATAATTCATCACTCACTGCATGACCTCAGAAGAGAGCTAGTTTTCAATTTAGTAATTAAAATCTCCCAGGAGTCTCTGATCTTCCCTCGTTTCCTGCTGCAGTGCAAAAGACTCTGGTGAGAAGAGGCGGGGGAGGAAAAGGCTAAAGGGAGGACTAGGGAGCATAAAAGAAGGGGAAATAAGAGCAGCAGAAAGATAAGGAAGAAAAGAAGGTGTATGAAAAGGAGAAGAAAGAGAAGAAGAAGAAGCACAACAATATGGATGGCAATTGGGCTTTACTTACAGGTTTTTATGCAGAAGAAGAGTTGACAATGTTACTTAACCCCCTTTTCTGGGGCATTATGTGACAATGGAGCTTTGCCGACAGTGCCTATGTGGAAACTGCAAGGATGACCATGTTTTGTAGAAAGGCAATGATTCTCCTGTGAGAAAATATATTTGCCTGTTATGTACCCATATTTTATTACTGGTCACACTTTTTGTCACTGGCACATGCTTGATTTTCTGTCATGGAACATTAGTGCTCTGGCTACTGTAGTCTGCTCTAAAGATAAGGAGTGTTTAAATATTTCCATTTTCACACCCTCTCTCATGTGGTCTTACACTCTTCTCTCACGCTGCCTACTCATTTCCCTCATTCTCTCCTTCTTTGACCCCCCCCTTCTCCCTCTTCCTCTCTGTTTGCTTTGTAACCTTTTAATTCTTTTAGGTAACATTAATTGTGGAGATTGAAGGACTGGGCCCAAAAACCTGGAATACCACTTTTGGGACAATAGCTTCTTTTTGCCACTAGGTCTGTCATTTCTTTGGAGAAGCTGTTTATGGTAGCTTTTAGTTAATTTATTTAGAGGTGCTATCAAAGAGACAAGGAGTGGTTAGAAATTTATGAGTCAGTCTTCCTATCGGCAGTAAAAATAACAAAGCTGAGTGTAGATTAGGGTCACTGGACAGGAGATCACACCGGGGATGATCTATGGTGTGGGATTGGAGCACAAGCAGCAGATTAGGGTAAATATGTGACGTTTGTAACTTAAGGGCATGCAGCTACTCAATGGTTGTGTATGTCTATATGTGTCAGTCTCTGTTTATATGTTTTATTATGTTCTTGGGGAATACAGGGCCTTTTGTGATATATTGAAACCAGTAAGCATTTATTTTAAATTGATACACTTTTATGTTTATTATATGTTATGCTAGGTGATTCTGTAAAGTGTTGCATTCATCGCAAAGGCAGTCTTTTGGCTCTGGAAGGAAAGGAGCATGGTAGAACTATGAAATTACTCAAAAGTACCACCTGGCTCAGAGTACTAGAGTGGAAAGGCAGCCTCCTGTGATAATAGTGTTTTCAGCTTATCTTTAAAAAAGAGATATTGTGGTATGGGGTAGACCGAGAGATATTCTTATTACATAGGTGACATTTCTGAAAATGTGTGTATTTTGTGTTACACGAATTTCATGTTTTTTTGTTCTATTAGGCAGGGATGCTATTTCACATAATTTTCATTCCAGGGAGACAAGTTCGAGAAGAAAATGTCTTGCAGGATCAGGAAAACCGTGGCTGAGAGGCTTTCTGCTTAAACTAGTTTCCTACCGTATATTGTATGACTTTTGCCAGTGATGTATGTCTTTGCCCTCAATTTTCATGCGAGATACTGTCCACCTACATGATGGCAGCACATGTAATTTCATGCAGTTTTTGTAAAATATAATTGCGTTTCGCATAAAAAATTTAATTTTGCCTTCCTCAGTCATGGAGTTTCCCAAAGTCCAACAGACACAGAGAAGGACCCATTTCACTTACATATATGTAGAGACATTAAGAATAATCCTTTCGTCAGTTTGCAATTTGTCACTTATTAATGGATACAAACTCATAAATCCCCCAATGCACTGCTCAAGAACTCACTGATTTCACTGATAACTTCTCAAAAGTCATTATTGAATACATCACTGTGAAAACATGTATTACATCGCCATTGACATCATAAATTATATTACTGAAAGAGTAAATGTTTTTACTATCTTTCTTGCTTGATTGAAAGAAAAGGCAAAAGGTGTGTACAATAGAGCCTATGGGCAAAAGGTGTGTACAATAGAGCCTATGGGCAAAAGGTGTGTACAATAGAGCCTACGGACAAAAGGTGTGTACAATAGAGCCTACGGACAAAAGGTGTGTACAATAGAGCCTACGGACAAAAGGCGTGTACAATAGAGCCTACGGGCAAAAGGTGTGTACAATAGAGCCTACGGGCAAAAGGTGTGTACAATAGAGCCTACAGACAAAAGGTGTGTACAATAAAGTCTATGGGCAGAGAAGCTGCACAAGGGCCTGGCCTTAACCAGGGCTTAGGCCAAATACTGCTATGCAAATTGAAATGTCATTTGGCCTGGGCTCTTGGGGAAATGAAGGATAAAGACGTCACTGAACCCAGATACTATACAGTATAGCAAAGACCATGTCCAAGAGAATCCTAAGATGTGGGCGCCCAGAATTATCTGAGCATAGTCAAAGGGTGTGCACCGTGGGCTCGGTGGGAAGGGGTGCTGAGTTCAAGGTCTGGTAGATTGATCAGCCCCCTAACAAGTGCATACTTGGGCTCAGCCAGAATCTAGATCCAAGGGCACCATGGGAGAAGTTATTAATGCATGACTTTTCCAGAGGGTTGTACTTCAGAATACCAATGATATACATATTGTCTCACAGTAATATTATGACATAAATACCATTTGCAAAAATGTCACTCTTTTGGGTGTATATTTTCAATTAACTCCAATGAGGCGATAATTTTGACAGACGATATTTCTGCCATAATATTCTGGTGCTGTACCATTCACAGACAAGGTTTTGCACCCAAAGTCTGCTTGATGAGTCCACTGTGCTGTGGGATAAAGGGTAACTAGCACACACAAATGTCCATCCTCTTAAAACCTCCACACCAACACCTACAGAACATTATTAACATGTTTCTCCTTCTACAGGGATTACTGAGACTTCATCTTAAACTTTCATTATCAGACTCAATACACATATCTAATGAAACGGTGGACAAATTATATCTCAAAGAGCCTGAGGTCTACCCCTGTTGTTAATATCCTGGATTACAGTACTGTGAAGGTTCTGCTAGACTGAAGTAGTAACCTTGCATTTTCACTACCAACTAAGCTTTTCGAGTCAATATCCCTCCTATAGGCATGAAACTTCTATTACAACAGGGATAGTATAATTGTTAAAACAAAATAAAACCTATTTTAAAAACTTAAGAAAATTCCAGTTAGAGAAACGTATAGGTAATACTGATACCTTTGTTAAAAACATGCACTCACTTCACAATGATTGTGCTATTTGTTCCATTTTTGGAAACATCCCAGCAGAAATCCAATGGAAAAACGTACTTCAATCTTATGCTGGAAAAAATGTAATGTATCTGTTTATAAAAATATTGTCTTTTCAATAAAACCACAAGACAATGTAAAAAAAAAAGCATAGCAAAGAGAAGAATCTTCTTAACACCTTGTTCAAAGTTATTTTTTGTATTCCCATTACATGCACTAATAGGACTATCGAATAGAAAATGTGCATCCTCTCTTCATGAGTACTTTGGCATTATGATGCACAATTTCAATGCAATTTAAGCAGTGCATTTTTAGATTCAATATTTGCAAAGTCGCTGAATTATATATCATGTGTAGAAAGAAAGGATGTTTGTGAGTCCTTGAAACAAGCAAGCAAATTACTCCTGAAAGTTTACTCCATGTTTCAGCTAGCGGTACTCACATTCCTTTCATTCACACCTGCCAAAATGCAACCCAACAGATATGAACACAAACAAACGACAGAGCTGGCAGCCCAAAAAAAAAATTGTGAAAAATGTAATGTAAAACTAAGCCCTACTTAAACTACCAGGCAAGTAGGACCATTGCAGATAATCCATCATTCAGAGTACACAACATATGCATAATGAATAGAATAAAGCAACACATGTGATAATGATATAACAAACCTAATTGATACCTTCCACGGTCAGTGCACCCTTCTGGAGGCAATACAGGCAACAGCAGTGTTATGCTGTGTCTTACTCTGTCTTCTGCCTTTACCTTCTGTGTCACATCTCCTGTGGAATGTGGGGCCTATGACATGCTTGGGAGTTCTAAGTCAGTTATTGAGTTGGAGTTTGTGCTCTTGACATGCTCCAATAAACTTCGCGTTAAACGCTCTTGATACTGTGTCTTCCTTGGATGAACAGACCACTTCATTTTGGCGACAGGATGGGATGTGCCCCGCATCACCAGTGATCTGCCAACTGTTCTCGGAGCCTGGAGCTTGCTGGAGGAACCCCGTGTCCTGCCTACGTCGTTTCACCGCTGTCATTGGTGCGGTAGGATTGCCTCATTTCAGACTGTTTTCTTTACTTTTGCTGCCCTGCTCAACCTCCACTTTGCCTTCGCTGCTACTTTTTATTTTAATTAAGGCAAGCTGCCCATTACGCTCGCCTCGCGCGCATGTCAGGTGCTGATTGAACTGTCTTCAAAGAGCTTGCGCCTGCCGCCTGCTACGCTCTGTACTGTCTTTAAAGAGCTCGCGCCTGCCACAGCCAATCTCAGAGCTCGCGCTACCTTTCAATGCCCATCTGCTCGTGCCATTTGCCTCGCGTCTACATTGTGCTGCCTTTTGAGAGTTCGCCTCCTCTTACAAGAGCGTCTCTCTCTTTATCGCTCTGCCGTCGGTTGCGAGCGCACCGAGTCTTTCTACTTTGGTCAGCACCATCAGTCTGGGAATAAAGCGTTGTGGCCACATCCATATTACAGTTTATTTCAACGCCTACCTGCCTAGTGTGTAGTTCCTGTGCTCTCAGTTCCTTCTCCCTCGAGTCTCTCGCTCTCAATATCACCACAGAGCTTGAGCTTGCCTTGAAGGATTGTCCTTTTACTGTACACTGCCACCCTGGGGCCACCACTGGTACTTCAGTTTCTAACAACAATCTTTATATCAGTGCAGTTTTTTTGTTGTTTTTTTTTTTATCCTCTACTTCTTGACATTCAATACCCACAATGAGTATTAATCAAACTGTTGTGCCTCCTCCTTCATTTCTCATGCTGCAAGGCGATCCGCCCATTGAATGGGAAGATTGGATTGAAACATTTGAGAATTACGTTATTGATTTAGGGGATTCTAATTTGTCTCCTATAAGAAAAAAGGCTTTGTTAATTGGATGTCTTGTCACTGAGGGGCAACATGTGTTTAAATACTTACCGCAAGTACATGAGGATAATGGTGATGTTATGGAGGATGTCTATAAGGAGGCTAAATTGCGCATTCACAAACGCTTTACCAAAACATTGAATATTGTCATGCAACGTCACAAATTTTACACCCAACCTCAAAGACCAAATGAGACTATAGACAAATTTGTGGCAAGGCTAAGAGAACTTGCTATTAAGTGCAAATTTGGTCCCATGATGGAAGAACTCATACGTGACCAATTAATTGTTCAATGTAGCAGCAAGAAAATTCAGGAATGGTTGTGGGCAGCGGCAGATCCCACTTTAAAGGAAGCTATTAAATTGGGTAAAATGGTGGAGAAATCTCAAAAATGCATGAAGGAAATGCAAAAAATGAGCAATAGGGAGCACATTGAATTTTCTGAGGTTGACTGTGATTCGGATTCTGTTAATTTCGTTAAGAGGAAGTCTACCACATCTTCGTTGAACCGCAATCCTTCTCCAAGATCGTCAGTTTCTTCCCAACTCAGATCCAACACACTTATGTGTTTTCGTTGTGGCAGCAATCTTCACATTGCGAACTCTAAGTTATGTTTTGCGCTGGGCCAAAACTGTCGTTTGTGTGGAAGGAAAGGACACTACGCCCGCATGTGTAATGCCAACAAAACAAAAGTAGCTTTGGTTGAGGAATCTGAGGAGTTTTTTGAGCATAAAGTAATGATGGTTGACTCTGAAACTACAACTCTACTGGAACAAGAGGAGTCGGATGACTCCAAGAGACGTTCTCGTCCCAAAGCGGACTTTCTGACTGATGGCAATTCAGTAACTTTGATGGTTGACTCAGGGTCTCTATATACTATCATTTCTAAAGACTTATTTGATACAGTTTGGCCATGCAGATTATTGAATAATACAAATGTCGTGCTTAACGGTTATCAAGGAACCAATATAGGTGTTATTGGGTACTTTGAAGCTGACATTTTCTTCCATGAGCGTCACACGAAAGGGAAAATTTACTTTGCTACTGAGGGTCCACCCATTCTGGGGTGGTCTCATCAGTATGACCTGCATATTGTTGTCAACCCCAGGGCTGCAGAGCAAGTAACGGTTGTGTGTGAAGATGATGTTAACCAAGTCCTTGAACAATTTGCGTCAGTCTTTAACAGCAAATTAAGTGTAGCTAAAGACTATACACATAAGATCATTTTAAAGAAAGATGCCATTCCTGTAAGGCATTCTTCCAGGAAGGTTCCCATTGCCATGAGGGAGGAGGTAAAGAAAATTATTGATCAAATGGTCTTGGATGGGGTTATTGAACCTGTTGAAGCTACACAATGGTTATCTCCCGTGGTAATTACTAAAAAGGCCGATGGCTCCATGAGGTTTTGTGTTGACCTTCGCAGCCTCAATCAGAATGTAGTGATGGACCGTTTTCCACTCCCCAACATCACAGAGTTGGTTTTTCTTTTGGCGGGGGGGAGTTTTTTTCTCAAAATTAGAACTCAAGAGTGCATACCATCAGGTCATGTTACATCCCGACTCCAAACACCTTACTGCCTTTGTCACTGCCGAAGGGGTTTTTCAGTTCAACAGATTACCCTTCGGTTTGTCATCCGCGGCCAGCGTGTTTCAGAGCCTCATCTCTAAAGTCCTGACTGGTGTCAACAATGTTATTTTCTTTCAAGATGATATCTTGATATTTGGTGACACCATTGAGTCTAATAATGACACTCTACGTACTGTTCTTCGCAAATTGTTGGAAGCTGGCCTTACTTTGCGCAGAGAAAAGTGCAAATTCTTAGTTACTGAGGTGGAATACCTGGGTTATCGCATTTCAAGTGAAGGTGTCAGACCCAAACTCAACCTCGTTAGTGCCATCATCAATGCTCAAACACCCATTGATAAGGATATGTTGCGTTCTTTCATGGGTATGGTCAAATATTATTCACAATTTGTGAAAAACTTTGCTACCAAATCTGAACCATTATGTGTTTTGCTTAGGAAGGGGCAGAAATTTGTGTGGGGTGTGTCTCAGGAGAGTGCTTATTGTGCCATTAAGAATGAAATCTCTAATGCAAAAATCTTGGCCCCATTTCAATGTAATTTGGAAACTATCCTCACTGTGGATGCCAGTGCGGTTGGTGTGGGTGTTGTCTTATCCCAAATGCATGCTGGTATTGAAAAAACTGTAGCCTTTGCGTGCCGCTCTCTTTCGAGCACCGAGAGGAAGTACTCTGTTATAGAGCGGGAGACTTTGGCAGCTGTTTGGGCTACCTCTCACTTTTGTTTGTTCATTTGGGGTTCTAGAGTCATCTTAAGAACAGATCACAAACCCCTATTGAAAGTTCTTGCACCTAATGGCTTCAAGAATTGCTCGGCTTGTTTTGCCAGACTTGCCGTTAAGCTGCAGGAATGTGATTTCTCTATTGAATATGTGCCTGGTTGGAAAAACAAGGTAGCCGATTGCCTTTCTAGACTTCCTGACAAAATGTGTGAGGGGGTGAGGTGTTCACAGAAAAAGTTGTGGCGAGTATTGGTGAGATTTTTTCTGGTGCACATGGTGCCATTTCCAAACGTGAATGGTTGGATGCTTCTGACAAAGATCTTGAACTCATCACTGTCCATAAGATGATTAATCAAAGCGTTATGAGAGAGAGTGTGTATTCCAATGAGGTCATACCCTATTCTAAAATAGTTGAAGAGTTGTCTGTGAACTCTGATAGCATTATTGTCAGGGGTGAGCGTTTTATTCCTCCCATCATATTAAGGTCCAAACTGATTGCATTGGCACATGAGGGTCACATGGGGCAAACATTTACCCTTAAAAGAGTCAAGGAAATTTTTGGTGGCCCAGAATGGATGCTGACATTAAGAGATGGGTTGAGAACTGTATTGCTTGCAAAAAGTCAGAGAAAAGGTTGAAGTTGGGGGGAGGTTCTCTCAAAGACATTTCTTTTCACATGGCTGAAGCTGATTCTGTTTGGGAGAAGGTCAGCCTTGATTTTATTGGTCCTTTCACGTTCCTGTCTGAACAAGAACGCTTTGCCGCTGTCTTGGTAGATGCCAAGTCACGCTGGTTCGAAGTTGTTTTTGTGAGGAATATTTGCACCAAGACCACTATTGCCCTATTAGAGGATATTTTTCGAACAGAGGGCGTTCCTTTTAAATTGGTCACTGACAACGGCACACAACTAACTTCCTCTGAGATGGAATCCTTTTTGACTCAGGTGGGGGGTGAAACATATTTGTCCGTCCCGATTTGCCTTTGTCGGCTGTGATGCCTAAAACTTCTAAGGTACCTTCTCTTGAGATTGTTGGAGCTGAGAAATGTGATAATAAAAATGCTATTTTGCCTTATGAAAGACCGGAGAGAAGCAAGAGGTGTGTGGCTTCTCCAAAGTGGCTCAATGATTTTGTAACTCTGTGATTTTACTTTCTCATTGTTTCTATTTTTGTTTACTGTTCATCTGTTCCCTGTTTTATGTGGGTATGGGTGGTGTGTCTTGTATTGGGGTTCCTTTTGTGTGTGTTCATCATGTCTGTTTGTTCATCTCCCAGGTTATGTATTGAAAGAAGGGAGATGTGTTATACTGTGTCTTAGTCTGTCTTGTGCCTTTACCTTCTGTGTCACGTCTCCTGTGGAATGTGGGGCCTATGACATGTTTGGGAGTTCTAAGTCAGTTATGGAGTTGGAGTTTGTGCTCTTGACATGGGGTTCCTATGCTCCAATAAACTTCGTGTTAAACGCTCTTGATACTGTGTCTTCCTTGGATGAACAGACCACTTCAAGCAGTCCATCAAAACACCCATTATGCGACATGCGGGCAGCCTTGGGACACTTCCATTAGTTATGCCACATCCTTATACCATTGGGACATTCGTCTCACACAAAGGAGGGGAAGCAGACAGCACAGAGGCAAAGATAAATTACAAAAAGGAGCTGCAGGAGGAGGCCTACGATCTACCCAGTCCAGCACAAATCCCCACAAGATGGCAGGTGCACAGGTACTCACCAAGTATTATTATCTGAATGTGAACATCATCAATGCCATCATAAATGTACTTGTGGGAGTCCTGAATCAAGAGATATACATCAGGATTTCCATCCCTCTGTCAGTGTAACTGCCGATGGTACTGCAGACTTATGAGTTTCTCTTTGCAGCATACAGAGACCAGGGTGCACATATTGTCTCTCCCAGCATTTCCCAAATTCTTTTAAAAAGTCATGAATGTACTGCTGAAGCACGTGGATTAATGTTTCATGATCCCCACTTTCAAGGTTGTTCTCCATGGCATGCAGCTACAGCAGCCATCAAACATTCTAAAAGTGATAATTCTCCCAGCCCCCACTAACTAGGGCTCCAGGTACTTGCTCTGCGATGAGGCACATTAAGATTAAGCCTCCATGGCTTTTGGGGTTGACAACGACGAACAGTCAAAGCATAGCACAAAAGGGGTTGAGTAGGGAGAGTCTAGGTGCAGCTAGGTGCAGTATAACACAATTATCATACTAGCAACAAGGATGTTCATATATAGCCAGAGTTGCGAGTACAAAAAGAATAATAACTCAAGACTATATAAATATATATACAGTACAAATGTGAATTCAAATGTTAGAAAGTGCACAATATAATTCACAATGAGCAACAAATTTAGCACAGATTCCTAGTAAGCTCAGAAACTCGGCCATACGCAATATATATATATCACTTGTGATTTCTAAAGTATCACGAACATCAGCACGGTTATGCAAAAAAAGCAGAATACCACAACACTTCTGTTATGGAACTATTGATAAGTGTAAATGTTGGACTTGGACCTCTCTGCAGAGTCACCCCCAAACATTTTGCCTTCGCAGCTCCTGTTTTCTGAACCCGTTTTTGTTGGCTATTAGGACTCTGTGCACTTTGCCACTGCTAACCAGTACTAAAGGGCTTCTGTTCTCCCCTAAAACATGGTACAATTGACTTACACCTGACTGGCACATTACATTTTCTGGTAAGTCCCTCATATATGGTACCACCGGTAACCAGGGCCTGTAAATTAAATGCTACTAGTGGGGAGCTGTACTCATTGTGTCACCCAATAAAAGTAGCCTTTTAAAAAATGTCTCAGGACTGCGATTGCAACCAGTAGTGCAGTTTTTAATAGACTATTTGACCAGGAAAAATAAACCTTTTACCAGGCCTCAGCCTCCCTTTTTAATAAATAGAAACCACTGTTCAAGTAGGACCTAAACAACCCACAGGGCAGGGTGCATTGCATTTAAAAAGTAGGACATGGGTTTTTAAGTTTTACATGTCTTGGTAGTGAAAAGTCCTACATTTGTTTTTCACTACTTACCTTTTACACTTAATAAATTGTAACTTTTGACTGGAAGCAGGTAGAAATATCATGTTTAGACTAAAAAGAAAATTCCACTTTTAGAAAGTTGGCATTTCCCTAACTTAAACATTATAAGGCCTTCAAAGAGTTTCCAGCCACCTGGGCCCGTTAATTGCTCCCCCATCAGGAGTGCGTTTTGGGTACAGATGGTGAGCAATAGAACCTGGGTGTAGCTGGGCGAGGGCCATCATGCCAGGATGGGAGAGAAGGAACCTGCTCCCTGCCCCACTTACATTTCAAAGGGCTGCCACCAGCACACTCACAAAGGGACTTGACAGCAGCCTTTTGTCACCCTAGACCTCTTGGAGCAGAGGAAGAAAGGGCAAGGAAGGAACAGAACCAGATGTGGGTCTGGACTAGTAATTTTCCCCATTTCAAAGGGTAGCACCAGATATAAATACTGAACCACTGGACCACTCATCAGTACACTACTGGACCTGTAGATATTACAGAAGAAGGAAAGCCTTGTCCCCCAGAGGACTGCCCTGCTGCTTGTAGCCTGGCTTGTTCTTCAGAGATTTGTCCTGCTGCTATCAGAGGACTTGTGCAAAAGAAACAATTGATGGACAGAATGCTGAACAAAAAGCGATTGATTTAGGCCCAGATCTCTATACTGGGGTGAGTGTATGACATTGTTCTGCATTCCGTCCATCAATTGTTGTTTTTGCATTTGTCACCCCGAGTGGGATGGGTATACCCAGACGTGGGTCGCGTGCTCTCCATGCCACTGGAGTCAAGCTACCCTGGCTGATGAGGGGTGAAACCCCGAACCGGTCCTAGCCTGCTTGTTTCCAGTCCAGGGAGGACCTGGCCTGGCATTTCGGACTGGACGGTTCCCATTGGCCACAGGGTCAAGACTTATTTGCATATGGCTGGGTTCAAACTGGACTGGCATGGTGAGCAAAAAAACGATGGATTTAGGCCCAGAACTCTATACTGGTGTGAATGTATGACATTGTTCTGCATTCTGTCCATCAATTGTTGTTTTTGCATTTGTCATCACCGAGTTAGTGCGTTATCATCAACGCTTAACTCCAAAGCGATAAATAATCCAGCGATAGTGGCGAAATGCCTGAATATCGCTGGAAATCCAGCGATAAAAAAGCAGCGATAGGGAAATCTTTGATGATAAGCCCTGGTGGACTTATCCTGACAATCCACCTCCCATAGGATAATATAGCTAAGTCAGGAATTTTGCAGACGTTAGGTTCCAGCGTTAATGGGGGCTTAGCGCGATTTTATTTGTCGCTACGCGGGTCCGGGGCATTGTTGTTAATATCGCGATGCTGCGTTAGCGATGTATTCCCATGAAGTTATGTGAGGAACGCCTACTTTGCATCTCATTAGCGATGCGGTGCTAGGCGTTAGTAAAACGGGTGTTAGCACAAAGAAACACGCGCTAAAGCCTGTTAGCGTGTACTTGATAATACTGCGATGAAATTATCGCCGCTTTTCGGCCGAAAACGGCCGCTAAAGCGGCGATAATGGGCTTGATAATATGCCCCTCAGTTCTAAAATACTCCCGGTACAGAATCACCAGACTCTACTCATTTCAAAATGCAGAATGGCTATGTAGGCGCATGCAAGTCACATATGCACTATTATTTTTTCAGTGCAGATAGAAACAAAGGCTTAGATTTACTTACTGCTGAAGGGGAGCTCGCGTGGCGCTGCATAATTTTGTGCTGAGCTTGCAAGCTTTTTTAATAATTAGTAAATCAATGCAATGCTTTGTATCACCCGTAATAAATAGCCTTGGGGCAGATTTGTTAAAAAAACAGTGCAGCTCTGCTCTACGCTGCGTTGTGCTAGGGAAAGGAAGCATCACAGAGCCATATCTACTAAGATAGGGCACTGCTGCTCTCACCCTGCCATGGCAAACAAACAGGATGCCTAGTGCCACGCACACACTTTTGCACAATAGTGCAAAAGTGTGTGTGTGATGTCTAGCATAGGTTTTGCACTAGACAGCTATCTTTCATGTACCAAATATTATGCTTGGACTAACTTTAAAATGTTTCACACATTGGCAGTCTGCTGTACAGTGCAACACATATGCAATGTGAGAAAACTTAGGAGTAATAACAAAGTCTCCTTCTTAGCACCTGCCTTAAAGAGGTGTAATTTTTGTTTGCGCAAATACCAGTCTACCAATTTTTATTGCTAGATCTTGGCATCAAAAACCCTGGGTGATGCCGTGGACTATGTACCACCCATTGACCTCCTCTTGAAACAAAGTAGCTCAATGCATTATTTGCGCTACTTTTAGGGCTTCTTTCCAGTGCAAAAAGTGTTTGCCCTGGAATGTTAGTACTTAATCCACACTATGCATCACCTTCTATTATTTTAAGGAGGCACAAAGTATTGATAAATATGCTCCAAAATGTTTTCCACAGGTGTTATTTTAGGGGCAGATTGTGATTTTAGTGTTTGAATATTACTGACATTGGTGACCGCTGTCTTTATGGAGATGTGCAGGAGAAGTTTCAGTTGATATGAAAAAGTTGATTCAGTGCATTTGAGAACAACTTGTCTGAAAAATTGTGTTGGCCATGTTTATAACATGAGCTGCCAAAATAACCATAAAATAGATCATTTTATGTGGAAAACCAGTGTAAGCGCTTCAGAACAACAATGTCAGCATTTTCCTGAGCATTCCAAACACCAATCCAACATTTGCAGTCTGGGATGTCTTAAAGAAATTAAAGGGAACCTTTGAGCAATCGCTAAGAAAGCCAATAGTTTTTGGCCGTTTTACCTTAAAAAGTGTTTGGATGCTGAGCTACGAAGGAGGATGTGCAGCTCTGGGCAATGAAAGTGATAGAGCATGAATGTTATATTTCGTCTATCTCTATGAATTCAACCTGGAAATTTTTTTTGTGATAGTTTGTTTACGAACATGACAAATGTGTGTTAGGTTACCAAGTTTAAGAAAATGCAGAAATGAAATTTGATTTAGACACTGCATCATAAAAGCATGCAGAATGTTAGGCGTAGATTTGTGATGACATTTAATTGTAAACAAACTAATGTAAGGTTTAACAAATATTGATATATGGTTTTTTTATGCCTAAATGAACGTAATAAACTAACGATGACATAGAAACTCTGTTAAAGAATAAACTGTTATGTGTTAAGAAAATGGTAATTAACATTAGAACGTTTAATGTGAGCACTGACATGGAAGAGAAAACAGATGCTATAATAACTTTTGCTATGTAAATGGTTTTTTTAAAATGTGCTTTTGAATCCTGAATGATGAATTAACCTACAATGTGAAAAAGAGAATTGCAATAAGTATGCAAAATGATAATGAAGTGTTACTTTTTTTTATTAGGGGTACTTTATACCTACATGATGTAGATGCGAAACATTAATTTGCCTAATTGAAGGACTAATGCATGATATTCAATAATGTGAGAATCATATTTTAGCATAAATTCATTGTGCACAGGCTGTGTTTCATGAAGGCCTAAAAACTTGCATTTCTTCCCTCTTATGAACTTATGAACTAAATAGTCTGAAGCCTATGGGAGCCTTTCATAAAGTTTCTACTTGTGCTCTAACACTCAATGATTCCTTTCATGTTTGTAGCACACTCGACTGGACTTGTAACAAAAGTGTTACTTTCTAGAGCACATGCTTGGGAAAGAACTGACAAAGGATGGGAACATGAACTCGCCTACTTCCTAAAAAGTCACAACCAATCGTATGACTAAAGTACAGTGGTCTTAAGGAAAATGCAAAGTAATAAATTACTTAATTCTTCCGGATTTGTAAACTTTTACCTACTACACCATCTCATCCTACTGAAACTGACCAATGGGACAGAATGGTCTGACAAAATTGGTGATGTCAAGGGGTGTAAATCAGAAATCGATGGAGTATAATTTTCCAAAGTACGGACAGGGGCAGTTCCTATCTTGTCCACCTTCTCTACCTACCTTGCGGAACAGAGTCTGTTGATTTGGACTTCCAGAAACAAACGCCAACTGTGACAAAATACTGCATTGGCTAGTATGCTTGCATAGTGGAATCTTTCAGGCTGGAAGGGTTCTGACAACAGCTGTGGCATTCACACTGCTGTACGGACAGGGGCAGACAATCCTGTCCATGAACTGGAACTTGTCATTTGGCGATCACTGACCTTTTATCTATAGGGTTTGCATGAGGGATATTTGCTTTCTATAGACTCACTTCTTATGATACAATCTCCCTCAGCTGAGGAAGATAACTCTCTTCAGAATGAATTTCACAGTTTGATAATGCTTATTAAATCCTTTCAATTCATAAATTAGATTGATATGCAAATTATTTTAAATTCAATAAAGATACACATTGAGATAAACTACTCTACTGATTCAGTTTCATGAACTGTTGTGGACAATTTATTTTGTTTAAAATTTTACTGACTTAAAGGATAGATTTAATCCAAGAGTAAATCCATTCAGTAATGAACGAATGTTAACAATTATCTTATTCCAGGTCCTCATATGATAATTGTTCATTCCTAAGTATTCTGGTCCCTTTCAGCACAGAACAAGATTCATCGGAGGACCTAATGGGATTAGAGTGGTAGCTGAAGTTATTCTGTGATAAATATTAGACCAATTAAAATATTTTATGAGGTCCAACTTTTTCACACTACAACAGACGTCTGAAGCTGAAGGGTGTAAATCTTCTTATGGTGTTGGTATTGCATGGTGGTAGTAATGTGCTTGTGGCTGAAGTTCAATGCTTCCATCTCATTCGGGGTGGCAGGTCAGTGTTGTAGTGTGATGGAGAAGTGCTGGTTGGTGTCAGTGCAAAGTTGGGGATGTCAGGGTAGTTTTAAATTTGGTAGAATGTTAAGGGTAGTAGTATGGAGCTATTAGGTGGCAGAGAAGTGGTAGTGTTTTGGTGGTGGGTGCTCGTGCTATGATGGCAACATGATAGTGCAATGTTATGAGGTAGTTAGGACAGGGTGCAGTTGAGGGATCGTAGTGTAGTGATGGAGAATGATAGGTAGGTGCTGGGATAGAATAGCATTGCTTGAATTGGTAGTGTAGTGCTAGATATTGCTAGTGCAGTGGTAGGGATATAGTGCTGTGCTGGCGGAGTATTGCAGTGTTGTGGGGTGGGGGAGTGTTGTGGTTGAGTGGTAGTGATTGTGTTTTATTTTTGGATTGCACTGAATTAGAGTAAGGTGGTAGTGCATGTAATGGGATAAAGAATGTAATGCATGTGGTAGAATAGTAGTGGAGTAACAGCGCTGTGGTAGGAAGTTCAGGTTGTAGTGTGATGGCATGGGGAAGTAGTGCAGTACTGAAAGCGTTAGTGTAGTAGTAGTAATAAAATGGTAGTGTGGAATTGAAGTGGTAAGGGTGGCAGTCTCATTTTGGGGGTGGTAGTACTGTGCCGGACGTAAAGTGCAGGGGTGGTAGCATAGTGGTAGGTGATGCCAGAGTGGTACTGAAAGGTGGGGGAGCTGAGCTGTGAGGTTATAGTGTGTCTGAGTGGGAAGAAGTGCACTGATGGCAGGGTGATTTTGTGAAGGTGGCATTACAATGCTGGATGTAGAATCACTACCTGGTTTGCGGTATAGAGCTGTTTGATAGTAACACATTGCTGGAGGGTGGTAGAGTAGAAGTGGGATCTATAGTTCAGAGTTGCATAAGGCCTGGCGATATTTGACATTTGGAAAGCAAAGGGATTTTTTTTTTTTGTGTTCAAATATTTTATTGTATTTGAAAGAAAATGTATACAATCGAAATATATTGTGATACATACATGTAAGAAGTGATACATAGTGCACATGCCAGCATAATGAAAACCATATAGCAGTAATCATAGCTGGAAAACAGCAAAGAGAGTACTCGTAACAGTGTGAAAGAGGTGGGTCAAAACTGTCATATGATTGCTACAGGGTACAGTGCGACAGAATGTAAATTACCTTTCGAGACATTCAGATGATTGCTAAAGGACATAACATGAAGATCTAAAGGACATTATGACAATTGTAGCCTGAAGTCAGCTGTGAATTACAATACTACCATGTGCGGCAAAATATGCATCGCCTAATAACTAGGATATACCGATAGGGGACACTATGACCATAGGAATCAAGAGATTATTGGGTGTATTAAAGATTATTGACAAATGCTTCTGTATAGGAGCCCAATAAGAGTCTAATAATGTGCACTGAAAGAACATGTGTTGGTGAGTGCCCGGTCCCAAATTGCAATTCGAGCAGGTATCATTAACTCGTAACTTTAATTTGTGTAAATGAGCGGGGGTCCAGTGTAGGAGATTCATTGTGAAGAATTTTGATTGAGTAAGCAACAGAGCAATTTTATTACCAAAGATGATTTCCCGATCAACTCCCAGGTATCGGGGAGATGTGTTGATAGACTTCCTCATCGAAATGTTTTGACCATTTGACACAGTTAATTGTGGGCTGTGGAAAATGGGGGACAGAGAGAAATTTGTAGATCTTGGATGCTACATGACCTGAACATTGCCAGAGGGCAAGAAGAGAAACTACTACAGAATCCATAGAAAGGAGAAATTTAGATAGTTTAACTTTGAGTTTTAAAAAAGTATAGAAGTCTATGTTACTAAGATTATGTTTCCTAGCTAGGAATGAAAAAGGAAGGGGATCATGATTAGTATCGTAAAGGTCTCTAACTAATCTGATACCTTTGGAGGCCCACTGAGATGCTGTGCTAGCATCGATATCAGTAACGAGCTTGGGATTGAGCCACAGTGATGCCCATCTGGATTTATGGATGGGTTTGGAAAGCCGTCTGTCAAGATGTCTTAACTCACTAACCGTATCCGAAAGAATGCGTTGAGAGAGTGTGCAGCTGTAAATTTTGACATTGTGACAAGTGAATGTGTATTAAAAGGAGAACACAGTTCTCATTCTATATGCACCCACGGCGGGGTGTTATGGGAGAAACCAGGTCGCCCCTTGGGCCACTAGGAAGGCTAATTGGTATAGGTTCCAATCCGGGAGACAACAACTCCCTAATGTGGGTGATTTCCTAAGGGATTTGTTGGAGATCCTTGCCCTCTTGTCATTCCATGGAAATCTAAAGGTTAGTTTGTCAATTTCTTGGAAAAAAGAAGGTGAAAGTTTTAAGGGAAGCATAGGTGACAGAAAATTACCTATTGGGGTAATCATCATTAAAGTGTTTGTAATCTACCCCACCAGGAGATGTATTTGGGTGACTAGGCCGATAAGAGGTCCTTCACTTTATTGATTGTATAAGATTTGTTAAAGAGTACAGTATCCGTGAGGTCCCTACAAAACCTGATCCCCAAATATTTGATGCATGTGGGTTGCCACTTAAGGCCCGAGTCACCTAGCTGTGAGGGAAGGCAAAATGGATTCAAGGGGAACACTTCAGTTTTGTCCTTATTAAGGGTATAGCCGGAGACTTCTGAAAATTAATGTATAAGGTTAATGATAAAAGGGATTGCTGACTCAACATCTTCAGAGAAAATGAGGACAACGTCGGCGTAAACAGCCGTTTTAAATTTGTGTGTTCCAAATTAGAGTCCTTTGATTCCAGAATCTGCATTAAGAAGCCAAAGTAGTGGATCAATGGATAAAAGAAAGAGTAGGGATGAAAGACGGCATCCTTGTCTCGTTTCTTGGTGGTTTTCAAAATAAGAGGATGTCGTACCATTAATTCTAATATTAGTTTTGGATTTTGCATAGTGCGCCATGATCATGTTGATAAAAGAGTTACCGAGGCTAAGCGACTCCAGAACTGCGGGGAAAAAAGGCCAATACCCCTTGTCAAATGCCTTCTCTGTGTTGAGAGCAATCATCGCAGTCGGTAACGAGGAGAGTCTTGCTTTCTCTAGGATATGACAGAAAGTTCGAATGTTATCTCTTGCGAGCCTACCTTTAACAAAGCCCGTCTGTAAATTAAGGATGACATTGGGAATGTTACTTTCTCATTTATTTTCAAGAATTTTTGCAAAATGTTTTGCCTCCATGTTAAGTAAGGGAATGGGGTGGACATTTTTTTGATCAGAATGATCCTTATCCTCCTTGGGCATAACCACTATAGTGGCCTCGGCGGCTGTTCCTGAAACTTTGCCCGACAAGACGTAATGGTCAAAAACATTTTTAAGATACTTGATGATAGAGGTAGTAAAAACCTTATAGAAGGCAATGGGGTAGCCATCAGGTCCAGGTGCTTTCCCAGCGTGAGAGGCTTTAATTGCCTTAAAAATCTCCTCTGTTTCAATTGGTTTACCCAGACACAATTGGTCTTCTTCCAACACAGTGGACATGGGAAGAGAATTGAGAAATTTTTGACATGCCAATTTAGCGCAGTTCTTTTGTGGGGTATACAATTTTTCATAGAATTCTTTAAAGACTTCGAGGATCTCCTGGGTGTGAAATTTTTTCAAGCCTTCCTTGTCCGTTATGTGGATAATTTTCGTGGTGTTGGTATTACAGTATTTGAGTTTGGAAGCTAATGATTTACCAGCTCTATTACGTAACAAAAATTGACTCGATTTCTGAGCGTGCACACCAAGGTAGGCTCTTTTGCTGACTACGGAGTTGAATGAGTATTTCAACTGTTTAATGTCTTGGAGGAGAGATTTGTTGCTGGAATGTCTTCATAGCTCCTATTTCTTTTTGAATTTCGTCTCCCAAAGATTGAAGGGTTCTCTTAATGTCGCCATTTGTTTTAGACATTTTTTTAATGAATTGACCACTTATGGCACATTTGACTGCATCTCAAAGTATTATCGGGGAGTCAACCGATAATTTATTTTCTTGGAAGAAGCGGTCAATCTCATTGTTGAGATCCGTGACCTCAGCATCATCCTCTAAAATCTCAGCATTTAGGCACCAGTTATGGCTCCCTTTTGTATCTGTAAGGCTTTCCATTTATACCACCTGAATTACAGAAAACAGTGATGGCAGCACTGGTTCTGTCTAAGCTCGATTATTGTAATGGACTTCTGGTTGGGATAAGCAAGGCAGTACTGGTCAAACTGCAGGTACTCCAAAACTCTGCAGCTCGGTTGCTCTTTGGCATATCCAAACATTCATCAGCCAAACATGCCCTCAACACTCTTCACTGGTTACCTATGGAGAAGCGAATCAAGTTTAAGGCACTCTGCATCGCCTTCAAAGCACTACATAATCTAGGCCCCGTCTATTTGACGGATCGCTTCCAATGGTATACTTCATTGCGTACCCTTCGGTCCGCCTCGCTGAAGCTGGTGAAAGTACCGAACTTCCGACTTCAGAGATGGGGCGAAAAAAGCTTTATAAGCATCACAACTAGATGGTGGAACAAACTACCAATAAAGTTAAAAAATTCACCGGACCTGCTCTCCTTCAGAAAAGGCCTAAAGACTTGGCTATATACTTTATAGCCTCACTCCTAGTCCCAGAGCCCTCAGTCAAATCTTTGGTGCGTTTGTATGTTTAGTTGCCAAGCGCCTAGATGCCCTAAGGTAGTAGTGCGCTATATAAATAAATATATAAATAAATAAGAATGGATAACGGAATTGACGCATGATCAGTGACAACTATTGGGTGAATCATAGTATCCGATGTATTTTTTAGAAGGGAGGCATCAACAAGAAGGTAATCGATGCGAGAAAAGCTTGAGAGAGGGAAGGAGAAGAACATGAACTCACTACCCATTGGGTTATGAAGTCTCCAGGCATCTAGTAGATGGTGTGAAGAACACATATTACATAATTGCGTGTGAGCCCTGGGAGGTCTAAATTTAAACACTGAGGGGTATATTAGTTGGCTAACCTCCTTTCTCACTGGCCGTACGTTCCAGGTCTTTTCTTCTGCAGCAAATTCTAAGATCCACACATCCCCGTTTGGAGTCCCCCAGGGATCCATCCTTAGCCCGATGTTGTTTAACATTTATGTTAGACCCCTGGCAATGATCGTTGAAGAGTCTGGGTTGTCGTTATTTTCTTATGCTGACGACACACAGATCATTTTTTCACTTTCGGCAGGGAAAAATTTAGAGCAATCTGCTCTCCGGGCTGGGCTTAGTAAAATTGCATCATGGATGCACGCCAATTTTCTCAAGCTGAATGGTGAAAAAACTGAGGTTTTGGTGCTGGGGAAAAACAAAGAGCTATGGGGTCCACAACATTGGCCCTCGGAAATGGGTGCAGTACCGCAACCTTCCCATCATGTGCGCAACCTCGGCTTTACTATTGACGATTCACTATCTATGCGTCAACAAGCCATGAAGGTCGCTGCAACATGTTTCACCATTCTGAAATGGCTGAGAAAAATTGTGTGGATGCTACCAAGCCCTACTCAGAGAACCGTAGTCCAGGCTCTTGTTACATCTAGACTGGACTACGGTAACATCCTCTACCTTGGAGCTAATAAAGGTGTGCTACGAAAGCTACAGAGGGTACACAACTCCGCTGCCAGATTGCTCTGTCGAATCCCTAGAGCAGCCTCTATTTCCGCTTCCTTGAGGGACCTTCACTGGCTAAGGGTCGAAAATCGGATCAAGTTTAAAGCTCTGAACTATATGTTCAGAATTAAGCATGGCATGGCGCCCATGTATGTGCAAAATCTAGTCCACCCCTATTTGCCATCACGCACCCTCAGATCTACTACTCAGGTTAAATTTCAGGTGCCCAAGATTAGATTATCCCTTATGGGTGGTCGCTCTTTCTCTTTCCTAGGCCCTGTTTTGTGGAATGCTCTCCCGATGTCCCTCCGCACACAGACTAATTTTGTACTTTTCCGCAAGTCACTTAAAACTTGGCTCTTTAATCAGTAAGTTCCACTTCCTTATCTTTTGCTGTTTCTGACGGGCGCCGGGAAACCCTTTTTGGGTAGCTGTTGCGCCTATATATAAATTTAAATAACATAACATAACAATCACAAGAACGTGCGATAACTACCGCAAGAGTAGCGTAACGCAACTTTCAATATCGCAGCCTATCGCAGGAAAATAACCCTGTGTCAACGTGGAATTCACAACAAGGCGGTAGCATGCGATAGTCACCAGATAACGCATCAAATGTCAGCGCGAAAATCAACGCCACGCTCAAAAAATGCGAAACGCGAGAAATCATGCGATGAGGCCAGTCGCGGTACAAAAAGTAGCGAAAAGCAGCCACAGGCCTGCAAATCCCACGCGTCTGGTGGGAAATTGCACCATAAAAACCACAGAAACAACACACCAGAAACAAGCCAAAGCACGTAGCAACATGGATGCACCCTGACCCAGCGTAGAGGTCAACGCGAACCCCACAACCCCCACAGACCACCAGCAAGGAACAACAGGGTCGGGGAAGGCCAAGGAGAAAAGGGAGAGGAAGACGGGGTGCAGACCACAGGAAAACAAGACCAGCGCCACGGAGGCACAGAACACTACCAGCAACTGACCCACAAGCAGACCACCTGGAAGGCAGTCGGAGTGCCCAGGAGACCAATCCAGGAGGCCAAGAGGCGCCGCCAGGACGTGACAACCTAACCCAGGCACAAACAAGCTGCCAACAGGAAGGCTGCCAACAGGAAGGCAGCAACGGCGACAGGAGGTGGCAGTCCAGTGTGGAGATGGTGCAAGGATGTGGGTGTACGGACACAGCTCGACAGGACCCGACACAACAACAACAGGGTGAGGATCCAACAGGGACTGGGGGGACGGGGGGTGATGGGCACCATGGCACACATGCACAACGAGGTGTAGCACACTGCACACCCACAATTACCCTGGGACATGTTCCCCATCCCCGTGGCACACTGCAGCACACACACATAGCAATCACAGCACATACCATGACAATATGGCACAAAGTGCAACACCCACACTGCAGAACAGGGGACACAACTGGGTCCGCCCAGGCGCAGAAACAGAACAATCACATTGGACAGAGCAGGGAACTGTGAGATGCATATCTACGGCTACAACCCCACATCAGCCATGTAGGCCAAATGTACACTGTCAACACACTTGGGGGCTTGAGGAGTTTTAAGGACCTGCGTAGACCAACTCCCCACCAAATTAGTATCACGCAAAAAAGGGGGGCACGGGTCCGAACTATAAGGAGGTAATCTAGCTGTATGAATTTACTCTACCGTGCAAAAACAAGGGGTTACCCTATTCAGGACGGTTCCCCTCACACACCCAAAGGTGTCATGCTTCATCATAGGGGTGCCTCCTCACCTGATAGACCTAGTCTACATGTGGGCTACAACCCCCTCTCTACGAGGGAGGAGCTCAGGGATGTTTTTAGTGAGTCAGGCGGGATATACTAAACCCCTATGTTAAGCTGGCATGTGTGTAAGAAAGAAAAAGTGCAGTGCTATGATGTGACAATTTAAAACTGGCTACAGGGTTAGCTATATGCAGATTTATTCGGCTACCCGGTGTCAGGATTAAAAACAGTGAAAAGCTGATAACACAAGTGTCGGCATTAGAGACAGTTGTGTAGATCACTCGACCAACAAACCTAGATAGTGTCACGGCCTTCTTCAGGGTCAGTTATTCAGCTACTGCAATAAATACGTGAAAAAAACATGAAAAAACACGTGAATAAATGAAGAGTATAATACTGAACCAGTATAATTGACTGTTCAGTATGTACTACATACAACCTATCATGGAGACAAAAAGGCATGTTGTCACCGATTGCATACATTGTGTACCAAAAGTCAAAGTCAAACATACAGTTTTGAAACCTCCTAAATGATAAATTTCTATAACACATGTACATATTAGATCAATGTGTAGTCATAAAAGACGTGTGACTCACCACTATCGGTTGTTGAATTCACCACGTCTGTCCCGGCATGTTAGCCATAAGGTACGTGCACCAAAACCTGCCAAGAGGAGGCATATGGAATTAAAAACAGGAGATCCCAAGAGAGGGATTCAGAGAAAGAGCGTGAGTGCGACTAGGATGCAAGATGGCACAGGTTGTGACTCTGCAACAGATGATAATTCGCTGTCAAATGAGAAGTACTAGTGTATACACGCAGACACATATCCAAGCTGAGGACCCCGGGCGTGTGCCATCAACGAACGAGTTTCTGCTGGTGACTGTTGGGCTTGGCTTCCAAAACAATGACGGAAGTCAGCACGAAAAGAAACTTTATGGGACATGGGCGGCAAGCCACTAAGGTAGGAACTGGAAGGGGCGTGAATGTGCCTGATTAGAGGCCTGCATGGTCGCCAAATAGCTGGCAGATCATAACCGGTGGCGCTAATTCTGCTGGTGGCTGTTAGGCCTGACTTGCAGAACAAGAGTGGAAAAAGGGCATAGGATAATGGCAGCCAGCGCAAGGTAAAACTGTATAAGGCTGGAAAGCCACACGTGTTTGGGGGGGGGCGGAAGGGGGGGTGAATGCACCCGGTTGGAGGCCATCTAGCTGGCGGATCATAACCGGAGGCGCTAAACACAGTCAAGGGAGTGAGCTCGTGACTTGGAAGAACGAAGCTCACTACTAAGGGGGCATAAATGCGTTTGAGTCGGCAGCAGGAAGGCACTCAGTGAGGTGTGGAAAACTCAAAATGCCATGTGCGCCAGTGCATGGCACAGCTGTCTGCCAGCAGGCCAAGGGGGACGTGCGCAGAGGCAGCGCTAAAAAGAAAAATCAGGGGTAGAGCCGAGTCCATATTGGACAAGGTTGTTACTGTCGGTGGTGGCGAGGAGGGGGGGTGAATGCACCCGGTTGGAGGCCATCTAGCTGGCAGATCATAACCGGAGGCGCTAAACACGGCCAAGGGAGTGAGCTCGTGATTTGGAAAAACGAAGCTCACTACTAAGGGGGCATAAATGCGTTTGAATCGGCAGCAGGAAGGCACTCAGTGAGGTGTGGAAACCTCAAAATGCCATGTGCGCCAGTGCATGGCACAGCTGTCTGCCAGCAGGCCAAGGGGGGCGTGCGCAGAGGCAGCGCTAAAAGAAAAAGCAGGGGTAGAGCCGAGTCCATATTGGACAAGGTTGTTACTGTCGGTGGTGGCGAGGAGGGAGACGGGGTACGAGCTCGAGCGCTCGAAAGAAGGAGTAGAACATGGGTAAAGAGAAATGCTGGGGCAGCACTCACCACAAGTTCGTGGAGTATTCAGCAGGTGGCACACGTCCAGGGACAGGAAACAAGGATGCTGTCGCGGCTCCGATTTTTATAACAAGGGAAGGGGGGGCCGTGTGTACTTAATGCGGTACAGCTGGCTTCCGTGGCGAGAGCCCGGAAGGACCAGAGGTTCATGGGAGTTGTAGTGTTTAAGACGCCAATGGTCTACAGCTCCTCATGGATATAGTAACGGCCAGACCGAGGCTCATGGTTGCCGTGGGCCTGTGACTACATGGAGTTAACCGAAGAAATGGGCAACCCGTACTGTTAGTGTGGGTAAGTGGATGCCGATCAGTTTAATTCCGCAACAGGTGCCAAAAGCCCATGAAGGTTGTAGTTGATTGAGGCGCCGGTAGTCTGAAATCGCCCGCAATCACGAATGCGGACAGAGAAAAAAGGGGAGGGGAAGGGGGGGGGAAAGGGGGGGAAGGGTAGGGCGGGGGGGGAAACCTCATGATCTCAGGGGATCTGAAACTGCATGGAGTGGCATGCAGTGGGGAACCAGTGCTGCTGATCATAGTGCGGAAAAAGGGGGGGGGATGGGGGAAGGAAGGGGGAGGGGAAGGAAAGGGGAAGAAGGGTAAGAGGGTAGGGCAGACTGCCTCTGATTGGAATACAAAGTGAGAAGCAAGTTGCCATGGGCAGATTGCTCATGTAACTCAGGAAAGGAATGGAATGGTGGGTCCTCATGCCCCAGGTACGGCCAGTATAAACAGGGAGCATCTCAAGGAGCACACCGTGCTAAGCTGGGCTATTTATGAGAGTGCCAACCAAGAAATCTCGTCGTTGAGGCCCATTTCAGAGGTCCCCAACCTGTACACCCATCTTTGTTCAAGTCTGAGAAGCTTAGTCGTGAGATTAGGAGTATTTGCATTCAAGTTGGGTTTGTCTAGAACTGTCCAACTCAAAGAGTCTTGTCCATGTTTCATGTCTAAAAAGTGTTTTGTCATTTTGGTGATTTGTTTTGCACACCTTATTGTGCTCTTATGTTCTAAAATCCTGGTGCGTACTTTCCTGGTGGTCATACCAACATATCTCAAGCCACAAGGGCAAGTGATAAGGTAGACCAACCGCTCACTATTGCAGTTGGTATGTTGTTTTAAAACCCAGGGTCTACAAGTGCCTATATCTATGCTCTTGGTCATTTTGGTTTGGGCACACACTGTGCAGGAGCCGCAAGGGTAGTGTCCTTGAACAGGTGGCAAGTTCCAGAGCGTATTAGGTTTAGGTGCTTCTGGTGGAGTTGGTCTTGTGTGGATCAGTGTTTCTTTCAAATTGCGTCCTCTTTTGAATGCAAAAAGTGGTTTCTCCAGGGTCAATTGTCCTTTGTTCAAAATATCCCAATTATGTAGTATTGATTTTTTGACTACATTGGACAGGGAGCTGTAGGTGTTAACACAAACCAGTTTGGAGGATGTAGGTTTAGCAGACGGTTGTTCCAGGAGGGCTTCACGGTTGGCATTGAACGCCCTTTTGGCTGATTTCTTTACCAATTTAGCAGGGTAATGTCTGTCAAGTAGGTTGCTTCTGAGTTTTGCAGCATGTGTGTTGTAATTCTCAATTGTCGAGCAATTACGACGGAGTCGCAAAAACTGTCCATATGGTAAATTATCCCGCAATGACTTGGGATGGTGACTCTCATATTGGAGGAGTGCATTGCGGGCCATAGGCTTTTGATAAAGTTCTGTCTCGAGGACACCCGTCCAGGAAGGCCAGTTTCTTCTTACTGTATTCGCAGGTGAAACGAAGATGTGCGTTTCTGCTGTTTAGCCAGTTATGAAAATGGTTGATGGTAACCTCATCCCCTCGCCAGATGACAAAAATGTCATCTATATACCTCCTCCATAGAAGTATCTGTGCGCGAAATGGATTCTGTCCATCCAGGACAACACCTTCTTCGAACACACGCATATAGAGGTTCGCTAGACTCGGCGCGAAGGTGCTGCCCATGGAAGTGCCAGAAATTTGAAGATATAACTGGGACTCGAACCGAAAAAAGTTCTCCTTCATAGCCATTCGCGCACAACTCATTATGAATGAGATAGGTGTGATTGTGTCGGGTGGATGGTCTAACAGTAGTTGTTCGATCGTCTCAAGAGTCTGGTCCTGAGGTATTCAAGTATACAACGACTCCACGTCAAAAGAAACCAGGTAGTCGGTTTGAGGGTTGAAGACCGTATCGTCAAGTAGGCGAAGTACGTCAGTCGTATCTTTGAGATACGTGGGCATTTGGCTAACCAATGGGTGGAGAAAAAAGTCCACGAATTGTGACAGTGGCTCCAGGGCGGACCCTATCCCAGAGATAATAGGTCTCCCTGGTGGGGGCCTCTGTGGCTTATGTATTTTTGGTAATACATAGAAATAAGGGGTCGTCAGTGTTTTAGTGCAGAGAAAATCCGCCTCCCTTTGTGTAATCCAGCCATTGTCATGCGCTTCATTGGTTAGGATGGAGATGTTTTCCGTGATCCTTTCTGTAGGGTCATAATCCAGTCGTCGGTAGGCAGTATTGTCATTTAATTGTCTGAGACATTCAGCCCTGTAGGTGTCTGTATCCAGTATGACAGTGGCCCCGCCCTTGTCCGCAGCTTTGATGGTAATAGTTTTATCCGTGGTCAAGGACCGTAATGCTGTCAATTCCTTTTTTGGAATGTTGTTGAAGGTTCTCGGTGGGGTAGATAGTCCGGTAGTCAGATCTTTCAGGACAGCCTTCTCGAACGTTGCTACCTCTGATGGAACCATGCCAATCGATGGATTAAATTTTGATTTAGGGCGTAGATTCGTGTTGGTAATCTGTTGGTTATCTGTCAGGGGGTCTTTGTCTGCGAAAAAAAAGTGTAGTCTAACTTTCCTGAAAAATTGATGTATCTCTTGTTGTATATGGAAGGGGTCACCCTTGTTGGTAGGTACAAAACCTAAACCTCGGCTTAGTACTGTCGTTTCTTCGGGAGTGAGCACTCGTTTACTCAAGTTGACAATCAAACTGGGTCCCTGCTCGGGCCTGCTTGTTGGTTGGTCTTGGTCATGCTCCTCATGTTCCGTTGGGTGACCGGGGAGCTCCAGTGTACTTGTTCTTGGGAGCGCCGGCGGCCTCTGGACCGGCCTCGGCCGTGCCCTTAAAAAGGCTGGTTATAACCTGCTTGTGGATGTTGTTGGAAGTTCATAAGTGGACCAGGTGGACCCTGTCCAAAGAACGGAAAATTTGGATAACTCCAGGGGGTCGGGGGCCACCATTGGTTATTCGGTGTTCCCCCTCGTGAGCCGCGCCAGGTTCTCTGGTTCTGATGCTGAGGTCTTTGGTTGATGTTTCCTTGGCTTGTGTCTGAGTCACTAGAGGTGTCTTCTCTGTCGGAAGAAGAATAGTTGGAACCGTATCTTCTACCTGTCCTGTGAAATTCTGGAGGTTGATAGGCGGTATCAGTGTAGGGATACACTTTCTCCATTGAGAATTTTGCCAAATCCTTCTTGAATTTCGTGATTTTACTAGTAAGGAGAGTTTCTTTATATTCTTTGGTTGTTTTGTTAGTTTCATCGACGTTCTTTTTGAAGACTGTTGCACCAATGATGACTTTAATCTCTGCCTCCAATGTCTGGATTTGGACAAAGACCTTCTCAGCTTCTTTCTTGGCCGTGCTGATAATTAAGATGAGCCAGTCCCTCGAGCATCGCCAAGCGATGAGGGACCAGTCTTTCAAGAAGGAGGCATTGTCTAGAAATAGTCTCGGGATGTTGGTTACTATGAGTCCTGTGGGGGCACAATTGCCCCGGAGGTACTCGGTCATAATGGAACCGTGAGTAGTTGTTCTAATGTAAAGTCGTTTGAGGTTTGTCACTTTCTGCCAATCATCTGAGGTGGCCATGGTCTGGGTGAGTTGTGTTTCTAAAATGCTTGGTGTAGTCAGTATTTCAGTTAACACTCCATCATCGTTTGTAAGTCCAGTACGTTCGGCCATAGTTGTTGGTCGCTAGGTGACAGTTTAGGAAAGGAGAAAGAGTAGAGAGCTAAGCCCGCAGCTGAGCCGCTGCGCTAGACAATCAACACACTTGGGGGCTTGAGGAGTTTTTAGGACCTGCGTAGACCAACTCCCCACCAAATTAGTATCACGCAAAAAAGGGGCCATAGGTCCGAACTATAAGGAGGTAATCTAGCTGTATGAATTTACTCTACCGTGCAAAAACAAGGGGTTTCCCTATTCAGGACGGTTCCCCTCACACACCCAAAGGTGTCATGCTTCATCATCCCCCCTCCCGCCCCCCCTCACCCTCCCCAAACACGTGTGGCTTTCCAGCCTTATACAGTTTTACCTTGCGCTGGCTGCCATTATACTATGCCCTTTTTCCACTCTTGTTCTGCAAGCCAGGCCTAACAGCCACCAGCAGAATTAGCGCCACCGGTTATGATCTGCCAGCTATTTGGCGACCATGCAGGCCTCTAATCAGGCACATTCACGCCCCTTCCAGTTCCTACCTTAGTGGCTTGCCGCCCATGTCCCATAAAGTTTCTTTTCGTGCTGACTTCCGTCATTGTTTTGGAAGCCAAGCCCAACAGTCACCAGCAGAATCTCGTTCGTTGATGGCACACGCCCGGGGTCCTCAGCTTGGATATGTGTCTGCATGTATACACTAGTACTTCTCATTTGACAGCGAATTATCATCTGTTGCAGAGTCACAACCTGTACCATCTTGCATCCTAGTCGCACTCACGCTCTTTCTCTGAATCCCTCTCTCGGGATCTCCTGTTTTTAATACCATATGCCTCCTCTTGGCAGGTTTTGGTGCACGTACCTTTTGGCTAACATGCCGGGACAGACGTGGTGAATTCAACAACCGATAGTGGTGAGTCACACGTCTTTTATGACTACACATTGATCTAATATGTACATGTGTTATAGAAATTTATCATTTAGGAGGTTTCAAAACTGTATGTTTGACTTTGACTTTTGGTACACAATGTATGCAATCAGTGACAACATGCCTTTTTGTCTCCATGATAGGTTGTATGCAGTACAGACTGAACAGTCAATTATACTGGTTCAGTATTATACTCTTCATTTATTCACGTGTTTTTTCATGTTTTTTTCACGTATTTGCACGTATTTATTGCAGTAGCTGAATAACTGACCCTGAAGAAGGCCGTGACACTATCTAGGTTTTTTGGCCGAAACATGTTGGTCGAGTGATCTACACAACTGTCTCTAATGCCGACACTTGTGTTATCAGCTTTTCACTGTTTTTAATCCTGACACCGGGTAGCCGAATAAATCTGCATATAGCTAACCCTGTAGCCAGTTTTAAATTGTCACATCATAGCACTGCACTTTTTCTTTCTTACACACATGCCAGCTTTACATAGGGGTTTAGTATATCCCGCCTGACTCACTAAAAACATCCCTGAGCTCCTCCCTCGTAGAGAGGGGGTTGTAGCCCACGTGTAGACTAGGTCTATCACGTGAGGAGGCACCCCTATGATGAAGCATGACACCTTTGGGTGTGTGAGGGGAAACGTCCTGAATAGGGAAACCCCTTGTTTTTGCACGGTAGAGTAAATTCATACAGCTAGATTACCTCCTTATAGTTCGGACCCGTGGCCCCAAATGTACACTGTCCCAACTCAAATAGCCACCACCACCCAAACAGTCACAATGTACATTGTCACACAGTCTGCATGTCGACAAGAACAAGGCGCCAACACAATGCCAACATGCACCTCCCCTTCACAATGCAGAGGGACAAACAACCCCTCCAGCAGGTCAGAACAGACAACCCATCAGTGATGCCGGAGACGAACACCACACCTTCGACACCGACGCCCTACAACAGCCCATGGACATTCCACACAACCCACCACCAGGACCAGGTTAGACAAGCTACTTAGAGGAGAACCCAGCCCCTGCAACAGACCACACAGCATGAAGCACCCGCAATCACGGCTGGTTCACAACACTTCACCGACCCACACATGGTACCCCAATGCCAGGTGGTAAAACGCCAAAAGGAGGTGGCCCAACAGGTGCGGGTTTTGCCGAACCCATGAAATGCGAACTAGAACACATACGTGGGTGTCCAACACCCTTCAGGGACCACCTACACCCCACAAAGGAGACCCACACTGCCATAGAGACACATGCAGATGCACATATCCAGTACAGAACCATGCCCGGGGGCACGCACATATCAGTCACACACCCACGTTGGCTCTGCGTACGACAGCACAGTCCACTCCCCTAACGAATTGAGTGGGTGACGACAAAGCTACATGTCCAGGTTCTAGCCCGCTGCCTGCGGTGACATGTCTGCGTCCGCTGTACACAGCACAATGTAATGTCGTAGGGCCCAGGGCCCCCATGCATACAACAAGACCATAGGGACACATGCACATATCATGTTGAACTGGCTACGGGCACGTGCGCCCGGCCCCTTTATTGGCAGGGCCACATGTACAGTGACGCCTGTGCTGGATGTGTGTGGGGTGAGTATAAGCCAGCCCGCACGGAGTGCTTGGTGCTGGCAACAACCTGAACAGTGGACACCAGTGTAATGGAAACAGATAACTGCAGAGCAACATGAAGGGATCCGGAGTAAGGACAGAGGTCACCCAATATTCAGTCAGGAGGTTCTGTGAGTTGCAGTGCACTGAGGTAGGGGCACTAGAGAAGAGCGCGCTCATGTGAAGAAATTGCTAGGATTGTGTCCCTTCGGGTTAGTGCTGATGCAGATGAAGTGGGGTGTGTTACACCTGCATCAACTTCCTCATCAACGTCCCAGGTCTCCCACACTGCCTGAGGTGACAGTTGCGTCTGCAGTCCACAGCGCAATACCCAGTAATAGATCCGGGTGTGTAGCTTGACTACCACCACCCGTCTGCATTCCTGCCTTGGGGCTGTTGCCTCCTGCCCTCCCATTGTCTGTGCCTTCTCCCGTCTGCACACTTGACACATCTTCCTCACCATTGTCCCAGGTCTTCCCCACTGCATGAGGTGACATTGCTGCGCAACCTCACAACAGCACAAAACTCAATCAGTAACGGACAATGGCTTGCGGTGCACTGAGTCACTGGCACCTGGAGTGCTGAGCAGGGTATCAGGGCGATGATGGCATCCACGACAGGTCTGAGCAACTCCGTAGGTCTGTCAGGACCACCGTTTCGACTCTGGCAGATGGCGGTTGGAGGTGGTCCTTGCCGTGGTGGCGTGTGCCTCCTGCGGTGATGCGACGTCTGGGCCGGTCAAGACTTGATGCTATGTGTGGGCCCTGGTGGCCCGCAGTTGAGGCCGGAGGATGCGGACAGCGCAGGGCCACAGACACATGGCGTTGATGACCCCAAGACCATCGCTACAGAGGCCATTCAATGTCTCAGAAGAAGGGGTCCCAGGCCTGAGCAGCACAGACTTAGTGGCCCCGGATGCACTGCGGCCGGCACAGGCACCCAGCCACGGGACGGTGCAGTCAGATGGGCCATGCGACCTGAGCGGGTCCCCATCAATGTCCGAGGTGTATGTTGCGGGGGACAGTGGAAAGTGTCCTCCAGGGCATGATGCGGAAGGTCTGATGTTATCCAGAAGCAGCAAATGGAGGAGTGGAAAGCGCAACCCTCGTTTTCTCCAACAATTCGGTATCAGCTACATGAGGATGAAAACTAGCCCCTATTCCATAGACTCAAATGCCACCAATGTACGACCAGTGAGTGCCCATGAATGTCGGGGAACACACTTAGCGGCACAGGTGTTGAGAGGGGATGCAGTCTGCGATGATGCCGGTACACAGATGTGAACTCCAACATTGCCAAATCAAGACTCTGTGACCTACTGGACCGCAGTGTAGGCCGGAGGCAGCGGTCAGCATGGGCCCACAGACACGTGTTGTGTGCTTGTGATGCATTCGTTTGCTTCACTGATAGCAGGGAGTTTATTGATATCACCCCTGCAGTAGACATCTGGTCACTGCCATTCATGACTCAGGACACAGTTTCACACATGGGACCGACTGGACCGCAGTGTAGGCCGGAGGCAGCGGTCAGCAGTGGCCCACAGCCACGTGTCGTTGGCTCGCGAGGCACAGAGTTAGTGACACAGTGGTAGTTGTCGGTAGTGTTCAATCACCTCTGTAACGATGATCCTGTTCCCTCCGGACTGCAACGCGTCATCCTCTTACGCCTCTCCGTGCGTGCGATGAAATGTATTCTGCCTTTTGAATTACCGATGTTCAGTTCCAAATCTGTGATCCCACTCGTGCGCAGCGTAGGCCGAGGGCAGTAGTCCGCGTAGGCCCACAGACACGTGTGGTTGTGATGCCATGCACAGACTTGTTGCCACCACATCGAAGGGTGTATAGTGAATTGTTCTCTGCCTTAAATAATGTTCACTGCCATGGTGTAATCAAGACTCAGTTCCAAATGTGTGACCTACCTGACCGTGGTGTAGGCCTGAGGCAGCGGTCAGCACGGCCCATTCACCTAGTGTCGCCGGCATAGGTTGGATGGCCCCACTGACCTGCGTTGTTCAGGTTCAGTGGCACCACGTGTAGCCGGCTGGCGTTGAACAGGGTTAGTGGCACCACGTGTAGCCGGCTGGCGTTGAACAGGGTTAGTGGCACCATGTGTAGCCGGCTGGCGTTGAACAGGTTTAGTGGCACCACGTGTCGCCAGATGCCCATATGGAACTATGCCTCACTGATCGGGGGGTGTCTGTTGCTGTGGCCGCTGGCCCGGATTTGGTGTCACTGCCATTCATGACTCAGGACACAGTTTCACATATGGGACCAACTGGTCCGAAGAGTAGGCCGAAGGCGGCAGTAGAGTACGTCAACGAGAAAGGACTAAAGCAGGCCTGTGTCGTGGAGGCCGTGGTGGTCTGAGGTGGCTGCCAAGGTCGCGGGACTCAGGCTTGGAGCTTGCGCCGGCACGTGGTGGGCCCTCCTTGGCACACGCCGGTGTCGGCAGGTGATCAGTGTGGCCTGGTTGCGCAAGATCGGGCCTGACGGGTTCGTGGTCCAGCGTGCTGGGGTCCGTCAGGTGCACAGCATCGCAGGCATCTCCGCTCACGGGGACGGTGTCGGCCTCGTGGCGGGGTGGGAGGCGCAACCCTGGCAGAGATGTGGGGCTTTCCGGGAGAGGACCACGCCCAGGCTTACGTGCTTTTTATTCACACCCCAACGCTGGCGTGGCCTACACCGGGCCATCCCACTCCGGTGACGATTAGGGGGTGGCGTCACAGGCAACATTTCCGCGAGGTCCCCCACTGGCTGGGGTGGCATGGTTGCGTCCACTGTCCACTGCACTCCATACGCCAGAGGTGTATGTCGCCATGGATATCGGTGTGTTCTGCATACTGCGGTCTGTCCAGCACATCTCCGCCACTCTTGGCATTGTGTGCTTTCCTGATCATGGTTCTACTGCATCCTTCACACATGCCTGGTTGCCACCTCTCCCCACTTTCGGCAATTACGTGGCTGAGGTGCCATGCCGTTGATGGCTCATGTGCAGGGCTTGCCCAGGTTACCATTGTAAGTTGTTCTGTCGTGTCTGGTGGGTGGTCATGTTGTTGTGCATGTTGGTTGTGATTTTGTGACGTGTGCATTGCCAGAGTTGTGAGTTGCATGGTTCTGGAGTTGAGGTGTGTGGGGTGTTCATTTTGAACATTCCAAGGGGGTGTGCATTTCCCTTGTTCCCATCCTGGGAACGCTGGTTGAGGATGGACTGTCGGAGGATGTAAGTATCATGCACACTGGCTGTGTATTTGAAGGCGACATTGATGGAGGTTCCACGGTGTTCTGTTGTTGCCTGCACATTGATGTGAGACGTGTGCTTCCTGTTGAGGTGATTGTGTGCTGTGTCACCAGGGGGCACAGGTAGTACATGTGTGCTGTGGATTGCCCCCAACACGTGCGTGCATCCTGCTAGGGCGTATGGTCCTTGCTTGGTCTCCAGCGCATCCTGCGCGTTGTGTTGGACGTATGGGGACTGGGGTACCAAGGTGATGGTGATGTCCAGGACAGGTGTGGGGGGCTTGGATGTGGCTGTCTGTGTGACTCCTCCGACTCTGGCGGGTGTTGTTTGGGGGGTACCAGGGGCCAACAGGTGCAGACAAGCCAGTAGCTTTGTGTGGGGTGGGATGTTGGTTGTCCGCTGTGTTGGTGCCTTAGGCCTGTTAGGCGATGATGGTCAGGTTGTGTAGGATGGTTGTCCCTTTCAGCCTGTAGTGGACGGTGACATTGTCAGATGTTGGGTCTGTGCGGCTGGTACGTTTCCTGGGGGTCCGCTGTCTTTGTCTGCGCTGCGTCTGTGGTGGTCCGGGGGGTGGGGGAGTTCCGGGTGTGGATTGGGGTCCTGGGGTGGTGGCGGTGGGTGTTGTGGCCCTCTTGGGTGTCCGGGCCGCAAGATGAGTGGCTCCATGGCATCTGTTGCCCTTCGGATGTGGCCCTGGGCTGTGCTCCCTTTTGTGGTGCTAAACGCGCCTTATCGCCTGTTTTGTGTTCTTATCGCCAAAGTGGCTGGTCATTGTGAATGTTGAGGTGTGATGTTGTCTCAGCTTTTGGCACGGGAACACCTACTCTGCATCTCATTAGTGATATTTGCAGGGGTCCTCTGTGGCGATGTTTTTTGCGGCTGCTATCGCAGGTAAACTGGTGCTGTGGGCTGTTTACACCAGCTTGTGAATGGGGCGGTATATTTATCACGACTTTGGCTGCTATAAAGTGCCGTTAATTCGGCGATAGCTCCTTGTGAATATGCCCCTGAGTGTCTATCCAGAATAGGATCTAAAGGAAGATTAAAATCTCCCCCAACAATTGTTTTGGATCATTGTGGGATATCTGGAAGTTTTTTGTTAATCACACGCCAGAAGTTAGGATCATCTGTATTCGGAGCGTATATATTCATAACATATAACTAATCAACCTCATTAGTTAATCATGTGAGTAACCATCTCCCATTAGTGTCATGTTCAGCTGTAATTATGGATAAACCTGACATTTAGAGATAAGGGTGATGACCCCATTTTTCTTTCCGTTTGCTTCAGAACACGTTACATCCAAAACCCATTCTCTCCTCATTGGAAGGGCTTCTTTGAGGCCTAGCTTGGTTTCTTGAAGGAGGATCAAATTACCAGACAAACTCTTACAATAGTCTAAGATCTTGGCTCTCTTGACCAGATGATTCAGATCCTTGACATTCAAGGAAACTACGTTCATACCAGACATTTGCATAAGTACTGTCTGGAAAATGGACCATTCGGTGTATGAGGCTCAGCATAAGCCTTAGGGTGTATTGGGAGCAGATATGATGAAGCAGATCTCCCATCGGAAGAGGGTGAAGGGAAGGGGGGGTTAGAGAATAAGGAGCAACTATGAGAGCCCACAAGTCCTCCAGGCGCACCCAGAGAAATGGTAAGGGCCCTTCTGACCAGAGGATGTCTGTAAGAGACATGTTGCATGGGAGAACAAACGTGGATGGGCAACAGCAAGTGCTGCTACAACCGGTACACAGAGCGCCATTGGGGAGTATCAGGTGGACAGCGGAACAAGGAGGGCCCCCCAGAAGTGCCACATCTGAAACTTAGTGCAACAACATCACCACTATAAGAGGGGTGTAACAAGCTATATAATTAACACTAAAAACTGTAAGTTTAAGTCTAAAGGACATATGTTTAAGGACATATGTTTAACATCACATGATCAATAGCAAAAGACATTCTAATTACAATCCGAGCGTCTCGCAAAAGTTAACATGGGCAGACAATTTCTAAAATGACAAATGTAAGATCGAAGTCTCTCTCATGAAATGATAAATCTAGGTATAAAAAGCTATATTGACTGTAAAGCATGTGTCTTGGCCTGTATACATACACCCATGAGTGATTAGCAGCTTATTCGAGGTACAGTATACTTACCTGAGTCTTAATATAAGTTGTCTAAAGAGGTTCTTGGGGAGTGAGGAGTACCTTTTAAAAAGTCAGTAACAATTCAAAGCCAACTTCCGATAGTGGTACTGAAGACAAAAGGGGAAAGTAGACATGAAACTAAATGGAGGTGGAATTATATTGTTAAGGAGTGAAGTCAGTTACTGAGAGTAAACAATAGACCAAGACAAACGGTGATGTCCATGAGCAGAACCTGTAGAGTGGAAACAGTTTGTGGAGTAAACTGTAGATAAATTATACATATTGTAAAACCAAAAATACCAAAAAAGCGGAACCTGTAAAATAAAAACATTGCATAAGTCACAATATAAATACTGTAAGATTAGTACTGCCTCTACATTACTCTGATACCAGAAATGTAAAGAGAGTAATACATGCCAGACTACATTCGAAAAGTTATGTATGTCTGAACATGACAGCACATGATTCGCCCACCTGACTTACTCCAGCACATAAATAAGCACACAAATAACTGTAACCCTAACAGGTGCTCATTCCCAACACATACAATATACATCGTGAAATTATGTATCCAAACACTACATGTGCAGGTATCAAAAGAAGTCAGGGAGGTAACAACAGGTAAGTGCACATGAAAAGCAGTCCTGCAAGGCAAAATAGACACAACATGAAGTATTAGTGAGCTAGGATCAGTAAGGCAGAGAGAACTACAGGAAATCTTGTAATAGGCAAACTAAGCAGAGAGAAAACAATTAGCCATTAGACGTTTAAAGGATATGATCCATAGTGGGGGTATTGGAGTCCAGACCGGATTCCACTGAGTAGCAAGGGCAGGAGCTGTGTTAAAGCGGTAAAATACCAGGTAGAGAATCTGAGTCCATCCGAGATTTAAAGTGATTATCCAGGAAGGCTGAGAGGTCCGCAGGCTCATAAAAGATTTGTGAGTGACCTTTGAAAGTTATCCGGAATATTGAGGGGCCTGAGAAGTAATACAGGATTCCCATGTCAATAAGTCTCTTGCGTAGGTTAAGGAACCCCTTCCGGCGAATTACAGTATCTCTGGCATAGTCCTGCGAGATAGAGATTTTATGACCTTCCCATTGTATCATCTTAACCTTCCTCATATGTGCTAGGATTTGATCCTTGTGCTGGTTTCACAGAGGTTTGAAGCTCAAGGATGTTGGGACCGTCATGCTTTTTGGGTTAAAAGTTGGGACTCTGTGGGCCCGTTCTATCTTGAAATCTTTTTTGAAAGAGAGTTGCAGAACACTTGGGATCCAAGAAGTCAAGAAGTCAGCGACCAATGTGGCAGAGTTTTCAGCCCCTTCCGGCACCCCAAAAATGCAGAGTTTACTTCTCCGATTGTGATCTTGCTGATCTCTAAGATCTCTCCTTAGGGATGAATAGAACGTTCTAGGCTCTGAATGTATTTAGCCTGGTTATTCGTATAGTACTCCACTGTGCTTATTCTTGTTTCAGCATTAGACACACGTATTGACAGTAAGCCTAGGCGGAGTTCGTGGAGTTCTGCTACGAGGAACTCCGCGAAGTGCAAAAAAAATTCTGCTGGACCATGCGGAGCTCCGCAAGCGGTGGAGTGCGATAGATAAATGCCGTTCATGGTGATTTTCAGTGCCAGGTGCTTGTCCGCACTGTGCAATCATTGCGAACGGCACCATGCACAGCGCAAGCATGCGCTGCTTCCTTTCTGCCGCTCAAGGAGATTTTTACTCGAGCAGCAGCTTTCTCAACGCGAATGGATGGTTTCTCAACGCGAGCGGTCGAGAGCATACGCGACCACTCACAATGAGAAATCTGACCGCCCGCATTGAGAAATCTCACCGGGAGGTTGATTTTCCACGCTTGCGCTCACCTACTTGATGTTGATGATCGCAAACAAGGAAAAATCTCGCCGGGAGGTGGATTTTCATTGCTCGCGCTAACCAACTTGACGTTGACGAACGCGAGCGAGAGAAAAAAATCCACTCTGCATAGCGGAGCGTAATTTTTTGGAACTCCGCAAACTCTGCGTAACTCGGAGTGCGGAAAACTCCGCAAACTCCACGAACGGAGCGGAGTTCACCACCCAGACTTAATTGACAGTTCTTTAAAGTCATTGTGAATCTCTGCCACCTCATCCTGAAGAAGATCAGTGTTGGTTTTCTTGCTTTGAGCTATACCATGCACGGTGTTGAGCTTAAGCAGGATAGCCTCCAGGGTAGAGACACAATCTAGGCTGCCTTTAATTGGCGATTCCAGGATAGCTGGAGAATGTTTTGAGCATTTCAGAGTCACTTTTTTGTCTCTGTCTTTCGCATTGCCACACGTGCCTTCTGCCATTTGATTCACTGAAACTGACAAGATTATTGTAGAGAGAGAGTCAAGCAGTGTGGCCAACAGGCTTGTCGAGATTAGGTCAAAAGCACGTTATCTGTTGTCCAATAGTAGACAAAGGACAGTGGGGTCCTGTGCTGCTCCTGTATAGAGTTAAAGACCAAAGGTCTAACACCTCATGTAGCGACAGGATAGGGTGATATAGTCAGTGCACTTGCGTAACTTGGAATAAAAAAACAGGTACGTAGAGATTGAAGATGACTTGCACCTTAGTATTAGGTCCTCAGTACTGTAGGAGGTATCATTCAAGATAGTAATCTCTTACAAATTCTAATTGGTAACTGAGGAGAACCAAGGCTACCGAGAGCTGTACTCAAATACTCACGGCCTTGGAGACAGAGAGTATTATTGCCAACATTGGTACTCCATCAGCAGCGCAGGCAGAGCGTTATCCTGTGTTCACTGCATGCAGCTTCTCTTATGTGAGACTACTTCTGAGACCTCATCTTTTTGGTATCGGTCCCCGAGGCAAACCTGAATCCAGTGTGTGTCCACTACGTACTTCTATTGAAATTTTCTCATAGCTTTCCTAGGTGCACTATCTGCTCTATGTGTAATTATATGCATGTTATGTACCTTCAGTCCCCAAGAGCAGGTTCATCAAATGAGGTGGGAGACGTGCATCCGTGGACAATTACACACCACACTTCACGCGTAGACCTCATACGTGGGGAAATCCAGGCAAACAAAACCATGTGAAGCTGTGTGTGGCAAGCGGCACTCCGGGGTCCAATATAGTAGCACGTTCCATGTAAAGCTGTGTAAGACCATGATGGCTAGTACGAACCACGGCTGCCAGGTAGCAGTAGCCGGCACCAGAAACGGTTCTGAGGAGAAATCAAGGGGGCTGCCATTTTGACTCACTGAGGAGCAGTGCGTCAGGTCTGAGAAAGTATGGATGAAATCGTAAGCGAAAGCATAAGCCTGCGTAGCACTATCGCAATGCCAGATCTCACTGGTGCTTGTTCTGTGCCGTAACTGGAACGAGGGTTCACTCAGCTTACTAACGGGTGTCCCTCACTAGTTCGGGGCTCTGGTCACCCGCAGCCATTTTGGTGGAGCCCCTGAGGACTGAGCAGATCGTGGACAGCGTTCCTTCCGAAGAGGTTCGGGACTGTTCAACCACTTCTCTGTAGTCCCACAGTTTTCCGCCGTCTGAGCATGATCTTGTTTCACATGGTGAATGTCCCGGACGAAGTATCTGTACCAGAGGTGTTGCGGAGCTCAAAGGTTAGCAGCCATCTTAGCTGCGCGCCAAGCCCAAAGCATAGGGAATTTTTTAAAGGAACAAAAGAAGTCCACCTTTGTGGGTGGAACTGCTCACTATTTGCAATTGGTCATAGTGTGAATGTTCATTGGATTATACTCAAACATCAAACAGTAGCAAAACAACTCTGCCAAGTTTGTGAGCATGGAACGCAGAACACTATACACACAGTGAACAATTTTGAAGAAGCTCCGATCCAAAGGCAAATTCATTGTAGATGTAACAGTGTGCGACGATATTGCCTTCTGCAGACTTGAAACAATCTGAGCTTGCTGAAACCTGGCCACATTCCTCCTCCTGTGCCTGACAAAAGAGGTTGTCTGTGTTGAAATCCTTGGGCACGCACAGTGACTATATGCCTGGCTCAGAATGAATGATGATACGAGCAACTAAAATCAGGGACCCAAAAGTCTGAGTAGAGCATTCTTTTTTTAATGGATGGCGAATGGGTTGTTCACGGATCTCACGGTACACAGTTCGTCTGGTCTCTGACATTGCCACATTGTCCCTAGAAGGCTGCATAGTCACACAGTTCATTGACAAGCTGTGTGCAGAAGTCCCTTTTCATGTATTCATCAGCTCGCATTTTTATCTTGGGAAAAACGTTCCCTTAAAATGTGTTTCAGAAGAAAGACTGAATCCCGGCTTACACACCCAAGTTCCAGAAAGTGGAGCAGGGGTGTGAATTTGCATGAAAACGGCAGTCACGTTGATGGAAAGTCATCTTATGTAAAATGGGATGTAGAGTTAATCTGGCTTGTAGGTTTAGGAGTGGTGTAAATATCTGCCATCATCTCTCGTTTGTATTGGTTGAGTATATTTATGCTGATGGTGTATTCCGTGGCCAACATACAACCATGTCCTCCTCCGTAAGAAGCTTCCCACACAAAAGTTGTCCTTCCCACTACAGATGACACCAGAAGCAAAATATATCAATCCATGTGTTTCTATTTAGTATAGCTAATTCAGTACAGTTTGTTTTTGGCCATTATACTAAAGACCTTATAAAAGCAGAGAGAATATGAAACATGCATAGAATGATAGATATACAGATTTGCAGATACATACTGAAAAAACAATTTACAATTTGTGAACATATGCCTGTAACATGACTGCTAAAAAAGCGAGACGACAACAATCTTAACTACTGCACACAGATTATTATTTCTTGTCTCAAACCACTTATTAAGATATTATGATAAATGTTTGAGCAATCCACACTATTTTTCCTTTTTTGCAACCCCTTCATAGCCTTTCCGTTTGCCGCCTTAATTAGGCCAATTTTTAGGCATAAATAGTTAAATAAATTGCAGCTTTACAGAGAAGAACAAATATACAGCACTCGGTTCTTACTTGTATTCTGTTGAATTTTTTTAGAATTATGTGGACCAACTGAATAGAATCATTCGTATGTGTTCTTATACACAACCCTAAGGACCAACCTTGAAACAGTGCGGTTTCTTGAATATTTCTGTTATTCCTAGCTAGGTGAGATGCCCTTTTTATATTATTATGCGCCCCTCTTTCTACTCATCACTGAGGGTTGGATTTCTACCTTGGTATCTCTGAAAAATCTTGGATACTATTGACTTTTGCAATAACGAACTGACATTAGCAGTACCATAACCTTGGCCCTCACTAAAAACCTGGGACTATCATTGCACGTTCTAGGATCTTCTGTCTATACTCTGTCTCTATTCTGTATATCTCATCCATCAAGGTACATTCGAACTTTGGGACCTTGGTCTTTTGTGTATAGATCTTACTATGGTGTCATAGATATATCTTATCTTTTTCTTTACCCTCTGTTCAACTTCACGATTAAGCCAAAGGGTTTTCACCTTGGTGACGCTATTCCCTCCCACCTTTTGATTATTTATCTTATCATTTGTTCTATCCCGTCTTGACCTACTGTATGGCAATATGTTTTCATTTGTCAATATAATGTATACATATTGGTTTGTTTCGGTTGTTTTTTGCTGCCTTGTTGTCTTATTTTAGTATTGATTTTGGGCCGTTTTCTCTTTCTCTGTCTTTTTCTCATTTCTCATTTCTCCCTCTTTCTTTTTCATTTTTTCCAATTTTTCATTGTATTTTTAATATGTTGTATTGTTTATCATTTTGTTCATTGTCTATTTTTAATGTGTATATATATGTATATGTATGTGTAAAAAGATTTTTTATAATTGTTACAGCCCTGACGAAGTTCCCGTGGCACTAGGGAACGAAACGCGTTGGCTGTGTGCCGGTTTTTACTAAACAACCTTGAATAAAAAGAACTTTTTTCGATTACTAGCGTGTTTCCTGTTTGACTCCGATCAGAGTGCACCTTCCTTTCTTGTGGACTTTCTTACCTATTCGTCATCTTTCAATAGCGGATGCTGGGAGTTGTTGCACTCATCTGTTGATATACGTAACTAGTGGAATTGAGGTGCTAGACCTTGGTCAGCTGTTGTGCGCTTTATTATTTTAAATTAACAATCTACGTCTACTCCAAATTCATGACTTAGGCAACATTTTCAGCCACTGAAAAAATGGAAAATTGTTTTTTAAGGAAAAATAGTGCAGACCCTATTTAAAGTAGGGTAATGTTGTTTGTGGGAAAGGTATTCTACAGTGATCTTTCATACCACAAATTCTCCTGCAAAACCTTTATGTCAGGAAACCTGTAGCCGCATATTTAGACGCCACCCACAAACTTTGCCTCATTATGAAGTACAAAAGTTGTCTTTTTCGATGAAGTTATCATTCTGTACAAAATTGGTGAAAAGGGGGAAGCTATTTGGTCTTGATGATCTACCTCAGATTATGGTTAAAGGTGATGCCCTTTGTTAGGAATTGTGTTTCTGGTTGGCTGAGGTATGTACACTGTCCAAGCTGGAAAAACAATCCTAGTTAGGGTAAGTCAGATACACACCATAGATGAACCTGTGCTCACCCTCTGGTAGCTTGCCACAGAGCTGTCAGGCTTAACTTAAGAGGCATTCTGCAAAATATTTGTGCATACTTCAAACAATAACCCAGTGAAAACACCACAAAGAGACTCTACAAAACAGATTTTGTTTTTACAAAAAAAATCCAATAAGTGGAAGTCAATATATGAATTTTTAAAGATTAAAAGTGAAAATAGCGCTTAGAAGCAATAAGTGCTTAGGAGTTTATCTGGTTGCGTTGGTTCGGCAGCTGATGCACCGGGTCTCTCCACCAAGTTGAGTGGATGCTTCGATAAGCTCTCACTGCAGCGGAGGGGTTGCGTTGGTTCTGATGTGTCATTTCCAATGGAGATGCGCTGTTTCCAAGTACAATGTGTCAATTCTGCTTCACGAAGCAGAGTATGTGTCGGTTCCACTGGAGCAAGTACCAGGATCCACTTCCAATGGACCAGGCACAGGAGAAGGGGGTAAGACTTTGATATCCTTGAGTCTTAAAACAGGAGGCAAGCCAGCATGCCCTTGGAGATCACTCTGGGTTCAAGTCAAAGAGTCCAGTTCTTCCTCAGCAGGGCAGAGAGTAGCAGGCAGCAGGGCATCACAGCAGAAAAGCAGTTCTTCAAGAGTAGCAGTCCAGCAGAGTGACAGTCCTTGCAGCAGCACAGCAGTCTTTCCTCCTGGCAGAGTTTTTCACAAGTCCAGTACTGTCTGTTATGCTGAGGTCAGAGACCCAGTACTTATACCAAGTTGTGCCTTTGAAGTGGAGGTGACTTTAAAGATGGGCTGTGAAGTACGTAGAGGTCCCCCTCCTAGCTCTAGCTCCAGACTCACTGCAAAGGGTATGCAGCCTTTTGTGTGAAGACAGGACACAGCCTATTGAGGTGTAAGTGTCAGTGCCTCCCTACCATCCTGCCCAGGATGGCCCATCAGGATGTGGGTAGCCACTCAGTCACACTTAAGCTCCTTATTTGTGTGGCTGTCTAGAGAGAATGCACAAAGTCCAGCAGTCACCCACCCCAGATGTGTATTGGAGACAGGTTGCAGGCACACAGGGCTGAAACATGACGGAGCTACTCCTTTTCAATCAGGAATTACAGCTTAGAAGTGTAATAAGGAATTCCCAATATTAATCTATGTAAGCCTCACAGTAGTGAAAAACGAGTTTGGAAGTTTTTTACTATTAGGACATGTGAGACTTAAAAGTACATGCCCTATGTTGTAATTACACAGCACCTTGCCCTATGGGGTACCTAGGGCCTACCTTAGGGGTGACTTATCTGTAATAAAAGTGGAGTTTAAGGCTTGTCAAGGGGTTTTAAATGTCAAGTCGACATGACAGTAAAACTGCACACACAGGCTCTGCAGTGGCAGACCTGAGACATTTTTGAAGTGCTACTTATGTGGTTGGCACAATCAGTGCTGAAGGCTCACTGGTAACATTTAATTTACAGGCCCTGGACACATGTAGTGCGCTCTTTTTTCGGGACTTAGAGATAAATTAAATATGCCAATTGTGGATAAATCAATCAAACCATGTATTAGGGGAGAAGCACATGCACTTTCGCACTGGTTAGCAGTGGTAAAGTGCTTAGAGTCCTATGGCCAACATAAAGAAATCAGCAAAAACGTGAGTCAAACAGGCAAAATGCTTGGGGAGGATCACCATATCGCTGACAGATCTAACACCCCTATATTCCTTAGTGAGGCAAATCCAGGAATGTAGCTTCATTCTGAGCACAACCTGCCATTTGTGGATAATGGATACAGGGATTTCTCCATCCTACCTTAATTGCTACTACATGTGCAATGTAGTTGCAAAGCTATTAGAGCTCTAAATTGTGCATTTATTCCATTCAGCATCTTTGAGAAAATCATGCATTGTTCTGCTATCATGCAAAATAGGCCCATGTATGCAGTTCCTCTCAACTGAATCTTACTAGCATTGGCAGAGGGAAAAGGTGCAAGTGGCACCACGTACTTCAAAGGTGTAGAGCTGCCCTACCATAGCAATACCTACAGTGCTGAGTTGTTATGTATGGTTTTTACGAAAAGCTGATATGTCACTTACTGTCACTTCAGTGCATGGTATTGTAATATTTTGTGATTACAGTTGCTAATCTCTACCAGAGAAGCACTTGTCCTGTTGAATGAAAAATATTTCACAGTTCCGTTAAAAGTAGTCAGGTGTATTAACAGGAGTACCTTAATGGTTCCATTAAAATGTACTGCTGAGAAGTACAGGAACTGCCCTATTTTTAAAAAAAAATGCTAAGAGTCACCTGCATTGTTCGATTGAACGTACCACTGATTTAGAAGTCCGTGGCTTGTCCCAATATTACTACTGTTGGCGGTCCTTGATGCATATGCACTGTCCTGCTTTCAGAAGTGTTTCACTTTGGGTTGGGCTATCTACCCCATTAATGTTATTGCCACCTTGTTAAATTTGTAAGAACTATCAAATAAAAAAGAATACCAGCCCTTTGAACTTTAGAAGAACCTGGTACGGACTTAAAGAAAGAAATGTATGTATTTCCCTAGGTGAGCTTCAGACAATCCCACCGCTTACTTCCTCCCTACACCCTGAGACTGTGCTGTACTACATACTGCACACCAGCACTGTCATAACGTGGAACTGGTTTTTCATTCTTCTTAACTGTTTTCCTAAAAAACAGTGATCAGCAAACGGGAGATATTTATGGAAATAGGTTTATTTTTTGCATGCTATAGTTCATTACAGGAAAAAATAATTCTGCATGCTATTGTTGATTTTGACCTACAGCTTTTTAAAAAATGTGGCTTACATTTACTGATGCAAATTTTTTTGCAACCAATTACTAAGTGCCAGATGTACGAACCTTTTTAAGGTCGCAAACAGCCCAACTCAAAAATGACTTTTTTAAATACAAACACTAAACTGCAATTTGGGTTTATGATTGGTATTTGGAAAGGATGTGTTTAGGGAGTCCATTCCAAATACTGAATCACAGTGGTATGTATTAATGTTTTGCGACCGAATTCTTGTTGCAAAATATTAATATTTTATCACCAGTTAAAAAATTGGTGGTAATCCATTCACTAAAGGGAAATGGGGCCCCATCAGGACCCCTTTCCCTTTGAGAATGATAGCAAAAATTAGGAGCAGGCAGTGGTCTCACAAACCACTGCCTATTCTTTAAAAATGAGAGGTAAATGTTAATTTTTTTTTTTTTTAAAGCATCCCGTTTTTGTTTAGGAAATGGGCTACATTAAAAAAAAACATTGCTTTATTCATAATCAGTCACTGACATTTGGGTCTGCTGATCCCAGCAGGCCAATATCCCTGTGATGGCTATTATTCCTAATGGGTCACAAACTGTGACCTACATCATTAATATTTATTAGGTAGGTTAATTTGCTACCCACTATTTAGTTTTATACATTAGAAATAGCGATTTTCTTGTTGCAATTTGAAGAAAATCGCAATATGGAAATTTCTAGCACCATCTTAGTACTTCTGGTGCCCCATGCTTAATGGAGTGTTTTAATTTTGCACTACAGATTCCAATTTTAGTCTTGATGGCTGCAACCTTCCTATCTCTTTCATATAAGAAAGCAAGATACCAAGGAGTTAAGTGTTTTGTGAGAAGGGTGTTGGCGTGACCATCTACTGCATGGGTACTCACAAACTTTCTCTCGGGGGCCAAATTTACAGTGTGGTTTGTGGCCAAGGGCCGCACCGGTGGGGGCGGGGTCAGTGGGGGAGGGGGCGGGGCTAGAGCAAAAAAAAATAACTATGACCATGAGGTTGAACACAGGCCCCTGCAGCGGACGCCTTCGTCCACTGAGCCACCAGACCCGGCATACACACATCTCTCTCTCTCTCTCTATCTATCTATCTATCTATCTCTCTCGCTCTGTCTCCTTCCCTCTCTCTATCTCTCCCTCCCTCTCTCTCTCTCTCCGTCTCCCTCCCTCTCTCTCTCTCTCTCCCTCCCTCTCTCTCTCCCTCCCTCTCTCTCTCTCTCTCTCTCTCTCTCTCCCTCTCTCTCTCTCCCTCTCTCTCTCCCTCCCTCTCTCTCCCTCCCTCTTTCTCCCTCCCTCTCTCTCCCTCCCTCTCTCTGTCTCACTCACTCTGTTTGTCTCCCTCTCTCTCTTTCTGTCTCCCTCTCTGTCTCCCTCCCTCTCTCTCCCTCCCTCTCTCTGTCTCCCTCCCTCTCTCTCTCCCCCTCTCTCTCTCACTCTCTCTCTCTCCCTCCCTCTGTATCCCTCTGTCTGTCTCCCTCCCTCTGTATCCCTCTGTCTGTCTCCCTCCCTCTGTCTCCCTCCCTCTGTCTCCCTCCCTCTGTCTCCCTCTATATGTCTCCCTCCATCTGTCTCCCTCTATCTGTCTCCTCTATCTGTCTCCCTCCCTCTGTCTGTCGCCCTCCTCCCTGTCTGTCTCCCTCTGTCTGTCTGTCGCCCTCCTCCCTCTCTCTGTCGCTCTGTCTCCCTCTCTCTGTCTCCCTCTCTCTGTCTCCCTCTCTCTGTCTCCCTCCCTCTGTCTCCCTCTCTCTCTGTCTCCCTCTCTCTCTGTCTCCCTCTCTCTCTGTCTCCCTCTCTCTGTCTCCCTCTCTCTGTCTCCCTCCCTCTGTCTCCCTCCCTCCCTCTGTCTCCCTCCCTCTCTGTCTCCCTCCCTCTCTGTCTCCCTCCCTCTGTCTCCCTCCCTCACTCTGTCTCCCTCCCTCTCTGTCTCCCTCCCTCTGTCTCCCTCCCTCACTCTGTCTCCCTCCCTCTCTCTGTCTCCCTCCCTCTGTCTCCCTTCCTCTCTCTCTGTCTCCCTCCCTCTCTCTCTGTCTCCCTCCCTCTCTCTCTGTCTCCCTCCCTCTAGCTCTGTCTCCCTCCCTCTAGCTCTGTCTCCCTCCCTCTAGCTCTGTCTCCCTCCCTCTCCCTCTGTCTGTCTCCCTCCCTCTGTCTCCCTCCCTCCGTCTCCCTCCCTCCGTCTCCCTCCCTCTGTCTCCCTCCCTCCGTCTCCCTCCCTATGTCTCCCTCCCTCTCTGTCTCCCTCTCTCTGTCTCCCCCTCTCTCTGTCTCCCCCTCTCTGTCTCCCTCTCTGTCTCCCTCTCTCTGTCTCCTTCCCTCTGTCTCCCTCTGTCTGTCTCCCTCTGTCTGTCTCCCTCTCCCTCCCTCTGTCTCCCCCTGACTCCCTCCCTCTGTCTCCCTCTGCCTCCCTCTGTCTCCCTCTCTCTCTGTCTCCCTCTCTCTGTCTCCCTCTCTCTCTGTCTCCCTCTCTCTCTGTCTCCCTCTCTCTCTGTCTCCCTTCCTCTGTCTCCCTCGCTCTGTCACGTCACCCCGCGTGTGTGTCAGCCCGGGCTGAGACCGCTTCCCGGGCGCACACACAGCCGCACCCGAGTACTTCACAGCCTCAGGTCTATAAAAGACCATTCACTTGTTAATGAGGCTTTGTTGTATTTCACCTCTTCTTAGCGCCCCTGCATGGAGATGCAGGGGCGCTAAAAAGAGGTGAAATACAACAAAGCCTCATTAACAAGTGAATGGTTTTTTAAAGAATCGCCCGGCCCCCATAGAGCGCTGCTGCAACCGGCGGTGTTTGCTGGCACTTAAAAAAAAAAAGAAGAAAAAACACAGGTAGGTATCTGCAAGGTCCGCGGGCCGCCAAGGAAGGCTTGCCGGGCCGCCGCCGGCCCGCGGGCCGTACTATGAGTACCCGTGATCTACTGTAAGGAATACAATTCCCTCTACTGTACATTAAAATGATATTGCGAGTCACCTCTGAGTTCCGCAGCTTTATAAAGAAACTCCCAACTAACTTGCAATATCCCTATAATGTACAGCAGTGGATACTTTATCCCATGTATAATATGTAACATGTAACGAATGCATCACTACTATGTCCCAGATTGGCTCCAGTGCTACAGCTCTATCAGAAAATGTCCTGTAGGTACAGGACATCATGTTAATCCTGTTGTTTCTTCTCTAAATAATGACCTTAACCAAATCAGGAAAGCCTGTTAAGGACCAAATGTGTGTAATTACACTGCTCATGCTAACACAGACACTAATAATAATGTCTCAAATAGCAGGTGTCTCTGTTACCCATTCACTTTGTTCACATGCATGAACTACAAAAGAATGAAAGACTGAGTGGCCTTTCAAGATTCCAAAGTGACATTTCACAGCACAGGGATTTCTCTGCAGAGTGTGCTTTAACCTCCTGGACTATCTTACCAGAGTGAGAGTGGTGATAGCCTCCCTACTGTTGGGTGATAAAATAACAATCAGGTTTTCGAATGGAAGAAAGCTGCAGTCACGTTTGAGAAATAGTGTGTTTACGAGCAAGACCTACAAAACAGGTCCTATATTGCAAATGGACATTAAATTCCAGAAAGCAATGCATTGTAAAGTCTGAAAAGTGTTTCCTGTCATTTCTAGATGTTGTTGCTTTCAGTGTAAACAGCTGGCTTGCATCCTCTTATTTGAACATGTTTTTTATTTACTTATTTCTTTAAAGAGTTTTATATATCGCTGTCAAGACCCAAGAGTATCAGAGCACTTTACAGCATTGTCAAGGCAATTATCAGTCAATCACAATACAGTAAAATAGCTGTTACGAGAGTCAAATCATTATCAGTCAATAGCAATACAGTATAATCGTGGAGTAGAGTGTTGAGTCATTGTGTAGACTCTTAGAGAGAGAAACATATAACGAGTTGATGTTTCCAAGGTGTGTTAGGAGTTATTACTCAAAGGGATTAAGGTGCAGTTTTAGGAGGAGTTATTAACTGTCTCTTGAAGCTCACAAAGGAGGGGTTAGTTCTGATATTTACTCGGAGAGAGTTTCAGATTATGGAGGCGTTGCCCGAGAAAGAGTGATAGAGGGCTTTTATGTTTTTAGGAGTGGATGATAAGAAGTGTGTTGGAACTCCTTAGATTTCTCATTTGGCCTGCTTTTGTGAGTTTAGATGCCAGGTAGTTTGGTTTACCAGTCTGTAGAGCTTTGTAGGAAAGACAAGCAGTTTTGAAGCAGCAGCATGCTTCGAAGGTAGCCAATATTTTCAGTGCAGGGGAGATGTGATTGTTTCTCTTTGCTCCAGGGACCATCCTTGCTTCTGCATTTTGAGTATCTCTCAGGGGACCTAAGTGTGACTTCGCTGCACCTGTGAGGGTGGCATTCCCATAGGCCATGTTAGGTGAGAGGAATCCCTATACCAGCCAATAAGAGTGTAATAGAAGCACTCTTTATATGGAACCACACTTCTTTTTCCAAATAAAAGCTATATGTGGATGAACCAATATCTGGGTGAAACCACTGTCCCTCTCTGTGTAGTATTCTTGAAATCTCTTTTGTAGGTTGATCACATAAGGTTGGTGACTGCGGCACTGTCAAGATAGACCTGAAAAATAATAATGAAGTTAGGATCCTGGACAAGTACTGAAAATTCCATAATTACATATTTTATCCGGATATAAAGTTAATAAAAAACACCTGTTTAGGGTAAGACTGGAAGCTGGATTACATGGTGAACATGGGAAGCACTATTATATGGCATTGTTAGTAACATGCTTTTAGGTTAATGGGTTAAGTGAAAAGTTGTAGAGCTGAAGTGGTGACATGTTCTGGTCTGTGATAATGGTAATACTTTGGGGCATATTAGCAAGGCGATTATCGCCACTTTAGCGGGACTTTTTCCCGCTAAAGCGGCGATAATATTATCGCCTTATCAACAAGCTGTCGCTAACTGCTGTTAGCGACAGCTTGTAGGCGATAGCGACGGGGTTGGGTGCCGCTTTGCATGCCAGCGATATTTATCGCTAATGGCATGCAAAGTAGGCGTTCCCCACCTAACAGCGACTGGAAACAGTCGCTGAGGTCGCTAACGCCTGTCAGCGAGGCAGGGCGGTGATTAGCGAACCAGCGCTAAACACGTTTAGCGCTGGTTTGCTAACACCTGGTCCCACCCTGACTTAGCCATGTAATCCAATGAGAGGTGGATTACATGGCTAAGTCCCCCTCGCACTATCAGCAAGCAGAACTGGGGAACAGTGTGAATATCGCCTGTTTTAAGGCGATATTCACACTGTTCTCCATGGTTTCTATCGCTTTGGAGATTAGCATTGCTGATTGCACGCTAACTCCGCGATAGAAACCGGCGATGCCTGGCGATAATTATCCAAGCGCTAATTGCGCTTGCGATAATTATCGCCAGGCATTGCTAATATGCCCCTTTGTTTTTCTATAGAATGGTAATGAAATGTGCTACTTTTCATGGGGAATGCAGCAGCATGGATTGAAGATTGTAAAGGAAGCTAAGAAACACAACATAAGCAGTACAAACCATTGAATCAACATAGAATCATAATAACACAACACAATAAAAAACTGAACAAAACAGGTTAATCCAATAATGGAACCCAACAACAACTTAATAACAATACAAACAAACAAAATAACACAACAACATATCACAACGGAACAGCCACTATCAAATGGAACAAAATAAAAACACAACCACAAAGCTACATAAAAATAGCAAAACAACAGCAATACAAACATTACTAAACAACACAAAAACACCACACACAACACTAAAACAAAACCCACTGCTGACATCAGAGTGGAGCTGTTCAACATATTTGAAAAGGAAAGAAAGCAAGGATTGGCAAAGTAAATAAGTATGACTATATTGTGCAAATATATGCAAATAGAGCAGCAGCGGCGGGCACCGGTAAGTCTGGTGAGGTGGGGTTGGGCGCGGCAGGGGGGGAACCTGACAGACGACGGAACAGGCATTATTTATTTATTTATCAGATGATGTAGCTCTTCGGTGGAGGGAATTGATCTCCAGGATCTTTCCACTGCCCTAAGGTTACGACGTGCTGAGTTTAGGTTGTCATTGAACCAGGGTTTGGAAATTTTAGAGGAAGCATTTTTTTATTATAAAGGGGCTAAAGAGTCCAGGATACCAGATATAGAAGAATTATAGAAATCGGTGAGGACTTGAACATCTTTCATGTCTGCTTGGGAAGTCAAGGCCTTTTTACATCGGGTTGTTAGTTCTTCGTTGTTAATGCTTCTGAAGTTCCTTTTCCATAGCTTCATTTTCTTTGGTCGGTCCCTCTTAGGTGAAACCTCCCTGTTAATAAAGAAGATTATGCAGTAGTGGTTAGACCAGTCACAAGGGGTAATGGAATCGAGTGAGATGGTGTTTTCTCTGGAAATGATGAGGTCCAGAGTTTCACCCTTGTTATGAGTTGAGCTGTCACAGAATTGTGTCAGCTCATGATCCAAAAGGAAGGATTTTAGACAGTTCACTGTTTGATTGTTTGGGTCTGACCAATGAAGGTTGAAGTCTCCCAGGAAGATTTTGAACACTACAGGATCGTCGTTAAATGAGATGATTTCCATTAGATGTTCTATGAAGGACAGATTGTCTCCAGGTGGTATTCTGTCATGTTTGTGACAGAGTTCCCTGTCTGTCAAACTCTAAATTGGGCCCTTAGGCTTTTTAATCAGGCCATCCATGTTGCATTGATCTGAAAAGTAAATACATGTGAAATGGACATAGCTATATAAGAATATGAAACTTATAAAAACAGCAGACGAGGCGTGCTAATTATGATTGAGCTAATAGGAAGTTTGAAAGGGAACATTTGCTTTACACATTGGGATTTTAGGGAGCTGTTTTTGTCTGTTTTGCTTTTCCATGCTTTTCACAATTTTGTTTCACATATTGTATGTTGCTGAGGTAACCGGGCTTCCTATGTTCACTGCTTGCCATCCCATCTCCCACACCTCATAGTAACTCACATTGAGCCACTGGGGCCACGTTATGCTACCTAGGCCACATGTAGATTAGAGTTGGTCACATGAACAATAGAGCGCTCCCACCTAGGGCTCCCATTAGACCCAGGTCAACTGATTTTTGGAGGTAGGGCTACCACTGAACAGAGGTTGCCTGATTGTTAGAGTTGTTCATTTGACCACTAGTGCTCTCCCTTCTAGGTCTCCCATTGTATACAGGTCACCTGACTTTTAGGGTGAGGGCTCACAATGGACCCAGGTCCTCTTATTGGTAGGGTTGGTAAACTGACCACTAGGGCTTGTCCTCCTACTGAAACCGAGCCTTTAGTTTATCAAGTCTGAGCAATCAGGTAAAGGGTGAAAGATTACGGGTGCTGTCTTTTATAGCCTCTTAGGGACTGACAAGGGCCCAGGACCAGAAACTCTGTCTCACTCACTAACCAACTCAGGTAAAATACTGCACTGGAGTCTAATCCTCCCTCATTCCCCCTCCACATGAATGATGTGCTTATTTCTCTCTGCTTTTCACATAATACAAACAGGCAATACCACTAACAATTCCTCTGTTATTCCCCATAGAACATTCCATTCTTCTACGTCTTAATCACTGCACATCCAATTGCTCTCCTGATGCAACTGATGCAGACCGGGTTGTTGTTCCAGATAATGGGTGCATACATGAAGATCTGCTGTTTTAAAAAAAAAGAATTCTGTGTTTGCAATCTAATAGTGTCCCTGCTGTGGATATGCTTAGAACCAGCAGAGATGGTAAAATTGTTTTCCAAATAACCGAGGCTGTTGGCAGTGATGGCTTTGTAAATGATCCAGCTGGTTATGACGGTGTGTGGGCCAGCAAGGGGAGCCAATGTAGTTCCATTAGGATTGTGGTAATGTGACCATATTTTCCGCCATCAATGTTAAATCATAACCTAAACTACACAGCTGTCACCACCCCTCCACTCTTCTGTAGTTCATACTCCCCCATCAATCCCCAAGATTTTTCCAATGCTGAAATAAAAAAAAACTCCCTTCACTACAACTATCTTAAAGGCTTGATGAGCTAACATTTACAACTTCTAATCCAGAAAACCAACCTTCATCTCCTCCTTCCACACCAGCTTTCACAGATACAGTCTCAATCACAATCATTACTAAACAACACATTCATGTTACTCTCCCACAGGTGACCTTTCATCATCTCATAAACCACCTACATACTAGCATTTAGTCAACAATCACAATCACCTCCAACAAACCCATCAACCAGCACATCACAAATCATTTATCAAACACACAGCACTCCATGTCTCACAATAATGCTACATACCCTAATTTGCAAAATGTAGAGCTCCATAGTTAGACCCTCACACTTCACTCTGCCACTAACTCACAACCCAACCACTTACAACAAATGAAATAAAATCACATCTGCTTCTGCAGAATCTGCATCTCCTTACAATGCAATGCAATACAATACTGCAAATACCAAAATTACCTCCGCACATCTCCGAACCACAATGATCCACCAACACCTTCATCCCCAGATACACAAAGGCTCTTACTCACCCTCTTACAAAGATCCCGCTAAATCCTTATTCATTTTCTTTGAACAAGGTAGTGACTCCCAGTGAGCAATGATGTTAGAACCAACTGGTCCATAAATATCTCGTCCACCTAATCAGCCTTATTACCCTCCAATTCACAAGAAGACGACTATCCACCAATTAAGCACAACACTTTGACTGTGAACACGAAGGAATGTACAATGTACCACACAAACACTAACCTGACTCCATCCCATTCTGCTCTTAAACACATGCAACACCAAATAAATTGGTTACTGATGACTGCCCGATCAAAGGGCACAATATCATTGACCTACTTACTAACTCAAAGCCAGACGGACTATTTGTCACAGACAAATTGTTAGCAGAGGATTTGGCCTCGGTCCTGCATGAAGGAATCCCAGCAGTATACCAATGTTTTACTCATGCTTGACAGAAAAAGAAAGAAGGCTGCCAAAAATTTCCAAGAAAACCACTCAAAACCATCAAAAGTTAACAATACTGTGATACAAGTAAAGGTAGGCAAAATTGTCTAATTTTTTCCCTGGCAAATTTCACAAAATTCCATACAAATTTCAGTAAATGTACCTTTTGGAGTTAAATGTGGTGTGCTGGAATCTCACATGACTTGTTTCACAGTAAGCTATTTTATGCCCAAATGTTGCTTTCATGTGCAAAACTATGCAAAATAATGTATTGCAAAATTTGAAGTCTTTTTATGATTTTATATATGCAATATTCAGGAATTACGCAAATTTCACCACCGCGAATAACAGTTCTCCCAGGCTCAAATACAGAGACCCAAGCTCTTCTTATTAGATGTAACCCCAATCCTATATTCAGCAGCAACGTCTTCTACTGTACAGACCTCCACCCAATATTGGGGGTATTTACTGATACCTTCTTAGATGCAGTATCAAACCTGTGCATCACACAATCTAACCTAGGCACTCATGGGGACATAAACATCTGGTATGACAGGCCTAAAATGCCTCTACCAAATGTTATACCATCGGACATGACTAATCACAACCTAACTAGATTTGACATCAAACTGACCCAGACTGCATGCTTTACATTATACCCCAATCTTCTACAATGCTGACATTAAAATAATAAATGAAAACTCTCCCATCAGATGAACTGGTCATCACTTTGTTTCCTTCTAGCATAAGATCCCTTAGAGACTGTAATCTAACTCATCTCATTGAGTGGCATTCTACCAGCTCCATAATATAATGAATATAGAGAATTTGCAGCTCCCTCTAACCACAATCAGACAAATGGAGGCAATAAATTATATATGGAAGATAATGAACTGGATTACCACAGCCTTTGAAAAAACAATCCCTCCTAAATTGAAAGAAATCCCCTTGGATGAAAGACATTAAAACAAGATTAAGGATTAATTTCTAAACAGAAATGGCAGAAATCAAATAATCCTCTTGACAAAATGTGTTTGCACATGCACAAGAAAATGTGTAAATCACAGATCAAATGAAAAGAAAATACACTACTCAAGTGGGATCTACAACTCCAAATGTCCAGAAAAGAAACTTCATAAAATGCAGTAACTGTGAATTTTGAAATCCAAATGGGAACCAGCCTTCTGACACTAGAATGCTCATGAAAAGTAAACGTAATATTGAAAGACATTGGAATGTTAGAAATGGGGGTCTCTAGTTGGCAGGTAGTTACCCTGTCCAAGTAGGGACTCTTCTTCTTAGTCAGGATAAGGGGTATACACTACTGAAATAACCCCTGCGCATCCCCTTGGTAGTTTGGCACGAGCAGTCAGGCTTATCTGAGTGGCAGTGTGTAAAGCATTTGCATATAACATACAGTATTACAGTGAAAACACTACAATAGTACACCACACCAGTTTAGAAAAATATCCAATATTTATCTGTGTAAAACACAACCAAAACTTAAAAAGTCGAGCCTACAATAATCAAAATCTGTACTTCGCAAGCATAACCTTGGAAAAGCAGTTCCTTGAAGTTAGTGGCTCTGTCCAGTGCTATCGCAGTGCTGCAAACAACCAAATCCAACAGTGTCGGTTGACCACGTCGGTACGTACCGGCGTCGGTGTCAGAAGACTTGTAAACAATACCTTTTGTTCCGGCCGACTGTGGCAGTGTGTTCCAGCGGCAGCGGTCATCGAGGCTGCTGTGTGAAGTGGCGTGCAGTGCCCTTAGGTCGCGGTGCAGGCAGCAGCTAGGTGCCGGTCGTTCTGCGGCGTCGGTGAGACCAGGGCTGCGGTGTGAAGTGGGGTGGTGCTCGTCACGGTGCTGACGGTCATGGTGCAAGCTTTGGTGGCCATCGAGGATCGGCGGTCGATGGGGCTGGCGTCGGTGGGCTGCGGCGTGGGATGGGGCAGTGCTGTGTGTAGCTTACAAGCGATGCCCCCAGTCCACGGGGCAGACCACGGCGGTGATGTTATCTGGCAACGGCATCATCAGTGAGACCGTGAAGTGCGGCGGTGCGGAGTGCGGTGCCCACAGGTTGCGGTGCAAGCAGCGGCTCGGTGGCGGTCGTTGTAGTCATTGAGACCAAGGTTGCGGTACAAAGTGTGTTGGTGCCCTCTGCAGTGCCCTCAGGTCATTGAACTGCCAGCGGTCTTGGTGACAGCATTGGATTGCGTTTTCCCTTTGTGGCAACTGAGATATGTGGTCCCAGAGGCAGTACCCAGAGGATGGTGAAGTCTTTGCTGTTTCAGAGACTTCTTGAACAGGGGGCAAGCTCTACATCAATCCCTTGGAGAAACTCAAACAAAGAAGTTGAAGAAAGTTCAGTCCAGTCCTTTCTCTGCCCAAGACAGAAGGAGCTACTGCAGGCCAACACAGCAAAGCACACAGCAAAGTGGTAGTTCCTCCTCACAGCTACTCCTGCTCTTCTTCTTGGCAGGTTTCTGAGTCCAAAAGAGTTCTAAATTTCTGGGGTCTGAGCCCCAATATTTATACAGCCTTTTCCTTTGTTCTCTTGTGGCAGAGAGTCCCCTTGCTTAGTCCAAACCAGTTCTATCCACCCGGTTCCAGCTTCCTGGCAGGAAGTGGACACGGCATTGTGTAAGGCAGACCAGGTCTATTCAGGTTCATGGAAATCTCCTCCCACTACTCTAAATGCAGCCCAGGTCTATTCAGCCCATCCTTGACTCATCCAGGAAAGGTAGGACACACTTCAACGCCCCCCCCAGTGGTTGTCTACAGTGAATACACATCCCCTGCCCCTGTCACTCCAAAGCCAGACAGTCAATCCACAACCCAGCAGAGGATGGTTAAGCAAGAAAATATGTAAAAGTGGCATTTTCAACCACACAATATAAAGATCATCTTTACTAAAAGATGCATTTTTATATTCTGATTTCAGGCATACTAAACTCCATTTCTCTATCTTGTCCCAATGGGAAGTTATACTTGTAAGCTGTTACAAACTATCTCCGATTCTATCCTATGGGACAGATAGCCTGTCAGTAGTGAAAAATGAAATACACTGTATTTCACTATCAGGACATGTCACACACACTGATGCATGTACTACCTTTCACCCACACTGCACCCTGCCTATAGTGGTACTTTGGGACTACCTTAGGGGTGACCTACATGTAGTAAAAGGGAAGGTTAGGGCTTGGCAAGTGGGTGCCCTTGCCAATTCGACATGGCAGTCAAAACTGAACGTAGACACTGCAGTGGCAGGTCTGAGGTACTTTTACAGGGCTACTTCAGTAGGTGGCACAACCAGTGCTGCAGGCCCACTAGCAGCATTTGATTTACAGGCCCTGGCACTCTCAGTGCACCTTACTAGGGACTTACCAGTAAATCAAACATGCCAATCATGAAAACCCCAATACATAACATAATTTACAGTAGGAGCACTTGCACTTTAACATTGGACAGCAGTGAAAAAGTGTGCAGAGACACTAAACCAGCAAAAACAGAGTCACTACCAGGAGGTCAGAAAGCAAAAAAACAGGACAAGCACGCCAAAAGATGCCAGGTCTAACACATTGGAAGTGGGGAATACTTTGAAGGGGTTCAGAAGAGTAACTGTTCGCATGTTAGGAGTCAAGAAGACTAGACAGCTACTTTAGCAAATAAAAAGGTATGCCTTTAAATATTACATGCTAATGCACTACAGCCTGACTATTATGGATTGTATCATAGGAGTCTCATTAAAAACTTTGCATTCAGTTCAATGCACTTCCCCCCTTAATTTGATCACCAGAAATCCCGGTCCCTATGTAAATTCAAATGTGTAGATACTAAAGAAGAAAGCGGGTCTTTGGTAATATGACTTAGATAAACATAGCATATTTGATAGTTATTCATAAGTTCTTTAGACTACGATCTCTCACTTAAAATCTAATTAATACATATGCTAGTCTTACTATTGTACACAATAGTTATTGTGTTAAATGGTAATAGGATCAACACATTTGGGCTAAGATGTATGAATGACTTCTCTCACTGGCTGAAACTTGCTAATATTAACATTACATATGACTAATAAAGATCTGATAGGTTATCATTTATAGTAAAATTTTACTTGGGCTGCACAACAAACACAAAAATTAATATTCATTTGAGAACACAGAACCAAATTTGATAATTGGTACAAGAAATGTGTCTCTTGTGTAAACTTTAAAAAGTAGGTATAGAATGACAAGTGAACAGTTATTGATTATATATATTAGCATTAAAGAATGAATATATCCTCATTTATTCTATTTTGTTTTCAAGCACTGAGAACACAAATTATTTCATGAAACCCATGACAAGTAGGTTTATTTGTACTGTGAGAATTAAGAAACTGAAGCATGAATAAAACTAGAAGTTCTGATGTAGATTCACAGTACATAATGTGTCATTTCAGGAAAATTAGATTCTTGTCCTTTGATTATATCAAAATAATGAGATTGCCCAATGGGGCACACATATTTGTGGGCACAAATAGCACATGCTGTTTCCTCCCGTTAGCCATCCCAAAAACCAACATCGACGATGCTTGTGGTTTTCTTCTCAAGACAAGTGTAAGATATGATAGTAGAATAGATATGGTAATAGTGAATTGCTTACAAGAAAAGAAGCACAGTGTAAAGGTAGTTTCACTAAGGGATGAGGAAGACAGGCACAGTTTTAGGGATTCCGACATTTAAAAAGTCTTTGTAGACTTTTATTGCAATCTTGACATGCTTGAAAATGTTCCCAGAGAGGAGGTAAATTGGTTATCTTTTCTTTAATAAAACAGACCAATGCCATGGAGTTCATTTATCTTCCATGGAGAGTGATATTTCTCTCAGGGAAATTACCAGCCCTCGAAATGTAATAAAGAAGGGTGAATCTTCTCGATCACATAGCTTTTCAGTTGAGTGATAATATTAGTGGTTTGAAATATGCATATCAGCAAAACAAAATGCCAATATATGCTGATGATACTTTTCTTTATAGTCCAACCTTGAGGTGTCCATGCCAAATTTCTTTGCTAAACTAAATTTAGACAAATCTGAAATGTTGCTTATTATTAAGCTTGGTTTGAAGTGAATATTTGACGCTTTTGGTTTGGCTTGAATTAGCATCAAAGTGAAATATTTAGGCATTTGATTTTCAAATTTAGTGAGGAATATGCTCAAACACAATCTAAATGATACTATACAGAAATTAGAAACAGCAGTAGCAAGACAGAATATGTTATTTCTATCATGTTGTTCGCTTAGAATTAATGTCTCAAGTTGTACTATAATACCTTATTTATGAATCATATTAATATTCCCAAGAATTTTTTCAAGGAGATTGATTGCATATTGACAATATTTTTAAGAAATAAAAAGAAAGCTCTTATGTCTTTTTTGATATTGAAAAAAATCTACATTAGTTGGGGATGTTGATGTTTCTGATTCTCATTCTTATCACCCTGTCTGAGATAAGCATCATTGACTGCAAAAATTGTTTTGTGTTATTACAGGAGCTTCTGATTGCAAAGCTATTGAGTATCTTTTTCATTGCAACTTTTTCTCTTCAAGAATATATTTAATTATCCCAGATGCTTACGTTTTTGTTATAAGCAGTTTTAAAATACTTGTAGATAATTGGCACATTTTCTATTACAAAATATTGTTCGCTTACAATTAATGTCTCAACTTGAGACATTAATTCTAAGCGAACAATAAAAATGTAATACCTTATTTATGAATCATATTAATATTCCCCAGAATTTTTTCAAGAAGATTGATTGCATATTGACAATATTTTTAAGAAATAAAATGAAAGCTCTTATATCTTTTTTGATATTGAAAAAAATCTACATTAGTTGGGGATGTTGATGTTTCTGATTTTCATTCTTATCACCATGTCTGAGATAAGTATCATTGACTGCAAAAAATACTTTTGTGTTATTACAGGTGCTTCTGATTGCTTAGATATTGAGAATTTTTTTATTGCAACTTTTTTTCTTGAAGAATATATTTAATTATCCCAGATACTTACGTTTTTGTTATAAGCAGTTTTAAAATACCTGTAGATAATTGGCACATTTTCTATTTCAAAATATTTATAAAGAAAAGATAATTCCCTAAAGCATCCATTTTGTTTAAGCTTGTAAAGCTCTATTTCCTCACTCTATAATATTAAAAATGCCTTCAGGTTGCTAACATTTTTTAAAACATTTTTAAAATGTGTGAGATGATAGCATAAATGTCACTTCACATAATGCAGGATTTTTCCGATTTCATAAAGGTGTCACACACCTGCAAACACCTGCAAACCTCTTAGGACAAGTAAAGGACTAAAGTCCAAAACAAAAATATTATTGGAAAAAGATTTAAATGTATCTTTGTCTATAAAATTGTGGATTGCTATTTTGTTCAATATTCATGAATCTTCTCTTACTGCTATTGCTACGATCTTTCTGTACAACAGATTGCTAATCACTCCTGGTTTATTAAGTAGGTTTGGTGAAGGTTTAAATGGTATTAGAACATTCAAATGTTGAGAGCTCCATTGAAGACAACTGAGTAGCTCCTGGTTTATAGCTGGTATAAGCCTTCTGCTCCAGTTTTCCAATGTTTGTCTTTCTGTTTCTCCCTTTTTAATTTAGAACATTCTATCCTCAGTGGGTGGAATGATCTAATAGACTTATAGCAGTCCTGCGTCTGGCTATACTAGTTGTTAAAGGATCTTTCCCTTGTTATAGGCCCTTGCCCATGGCTCGGACAGATAACTCCAGTTCAGGGCATTTAACAATCAGATAGCCTGTGACAGCGGTATATAAGTCTATAGCGTTTTCTCATGTAACATTGTTGAAATGGTTTTATTATATATGCTTTTTACAACAAATGTTTATAAATGTTCACAAAAGAAATTGAATTTTTAAAGCGAATGTTCCTTTTTCATTATCTAACATTTTTCTGGGTAATTTATCTAACGTTGTCAGGAGGCATGACTTTCTGCATTTGGGGGCCTTTTTAAGAGATGGTTTGCCTTGTGTTTGCACCACGCAACATGGTACATGCACAATGCAAACTTTAAGTAAGATTTATGAAGGCACGCAAGGTCACTTTGCGTGGCCCTGAGTGGCTCCATAAATCTGGATATAGCAATGCTGAGCAAATCACTGCGCTGCCTTGCTCTTCCCTGGGCAGGTCACATGCAATTCCCATGGTTCTTGACACATTCCCAGATTTACCAGAACTGGCAGACCTGGGAATGCGCCAAAAAGATATGCCTTCCCAAGAGAGGTGAAACAAGGAGAAATATCTTTATTTCTACTCGTTGCTTCCTCTTTCTATGTGTGCTGCATTCTGCAGCACACACAGAAAGGGGAATATGCCTCCCAGTATTGTTTTTGTGCAGGAAGGTGGCCCTTCCTGCACAAAAACAATCCTACATTCAAAGCAGGCACTCTTTCACCATGGTGCAAGGGTTACTGCATTAGCGCTAGGCTGCCAAAAGGGCCCCAGCACAGGGGAAAAGGCAGGAATGGGCTGTATTGCCTTAAATACGCTGCATTCCTGCCCTTTCCCTGTCACGCAGTGCAGTGCAGCAAGGTGGCTTGCTGTGCTGCTCTGCGTGACTTTCTTGTAAATAGGTGCAGGGGAGTCTATTTCACAGAAAGAAAGCCTGGAGGTCCCACAGAGTGTCAATGTTGTCTGGTATAAAACTTTGCATGAGTGGAGAATGCACTGTGTGATGGCTCCCTTACTATCTACTACTCTCCCTGGCAGGCCCTGAGCTCTCAAATTGTTTGGAGATGGCAGCAGCCTTCTTGAGTTTTTAAACATTTCTTTTCTAGTGTGTCACAGTGTCAATGCCAGGCAGTCATGCTTCAATTTTGCTGTAGCAAGGACCTCGCTACATGGATTCAGAATTTGTTTTGGCAAAGAACAGGTGCTTTTTTGGACGTTTTTGGAGGCTATTGGGAATACAGGGCCACATGCATCAAGCTATTTTGTGATCGCAAACAGTGCGAATCGCAAAAATCGCCCTTTTGCGTAGCAAAATAGCCTTAAGCAATACATCAATAAAATTAGCAGAATCACCCTCATATTCGCAAAAAATAGCGATTACCGACTTACCGATTCCCAAATAGCGATTCCATATTAGCGAATCGCTAATTGGTAATCGCAAACCTATGCATGAAAAATTTGCAAATAGCAAATTTGCTGGGAATCGCAAATTGCATTTGTGAAATAGCACCAAATGAAATCAGGTGGTAACCATTTCAAAAGCCTCAAATCAGGTGGTAACCATTGGCAAACTATTTAAGCAGGCCCAGAAGGCCTCAGAATGTTTCACAATGGCAGCACTCTACGTCATGGCGAGGAGGATGAGGCTACAAGCAGCAGCACAGAGAAGAAGGAGGATACAGGAGCGCATTTTCAGAGTGCGCGTTACATTGTTGGGGCAGACAGAGGAAGAGATATATGACAAATATAGGTTGAATGCAGACATGATCTATGATCTCATAACTGAATTAGATCCCCAACTGCAGAATCAGACTCGCAGGACACATGCCATCCCCACTCATGTGCAGGTCCTATGTTCACTGCACCTCCTAGCGTCAGGTAGCTTCCAGGGAGTAATAGTTGCAGCTGGAGGTGTTTCCCAAAGTGCCCTATCACGCTTTTTCCACTCATTCCTTGAAGCCATGTTGCAGAGGATTCACCACCACATAAGGTTTCCCATAACACCACAGGAATTGCAGCAAACAAAATATGATTTCTGTCAGGTAGCCCATTTTCCCCACGTAATTGGTTGCATTGATGGGACGCATGTAGCCATTTGTCCGCCCTCAGTGAATGAGTACATTTACAGGAACAGGAAATCATACCATTCATTGAACTTACAAGTCATTTGCAATTCCAAACACATCATCACAGACTATGGGGCCGATTCCGATCTCGGCCGGTAGGGCTCCGAATCGGATTCGGCTTTACCGGATCCGATTCGGAGCCCTGTTTCCCGACCGATTCGTACGTGCGTCCGGGCGAGCGAGTATGATGCGAAATCTCCGACCGACTCGTTCGCGAGACCCAACCGCACCGACCGACTCGTTCGCGAAAGCCAACCGCTCTGACCGACTCGTACGGACACGACTTGCACCGCGCAATGGAGACGTTCCCCGGCCGGGTAAGTGCGATGCGCACCGCGAGCAGTCCGACCGACTCGCGCCGTCCGGCTCGAAAGAGCAGTCAAAGCCGCACTTTGGGGGTCCGTGTCGGACCCCCCTGTACGCCTAGCCGTGCGAGTCGCACACAGGGGGGACCCATGGGTCCCCCCTACCTGTGCATGTAAGGCGTGACCCGCTTCGACGCGTACCCGCTGTAGGGGGCGCCCTTGTTCGCCTCGCACCCATTGAGTCAATGGGAGCCCGCGTACGCGTTGTATGACCGGCTCCCATTGACTTCAATGGGAGTCCGACCGAATCGAGTCCGATAGCATGCGAACGCATCGTACTCGTTCGGTCGGACTGCTAGGGTCCGATTCGGTCGGAAATCTCTCCGGGTCCGGCTTGGTTGGAGGGATTTCCGGCCTGAATCGGAATCGGCCCCATAGTGGCTAGTTACCCTGGCAGTACACATGATTCCTACATCTTCAGACACAGTGGCATATGCACTCGTCTCCTTGGGGGTGAATTTGGCGAAGGATACCTGCTTGGTAAACATATGTAATAATGTCTTGCAGACTCTTTGGCCATGGTGACACATAGCAGTGAGTAATCTGCTGCTTTACACCCCGTAGGTGACAGCGCATATGCTGTGCACTCCTTCATACTGACGCCATACCTAAATCCAAGTAACCCAAGTGAGCAGGTATATAATGAGGCGCATATTTGCACCCGCAACGTGAATGAGAGGACATTTGGATTACTTAAAAGTAGGTTCTGCTGCCTCCACAAAACTGGTGGTGCATTGCAGTACAGGCCAGATACCTGCTGCAAAATTGTGGCCACTTGTGCCATGTTGTTCAACATCGCAACTTCTAGAGGCATACCCCTGCGATGCGCACCGCGAGCAGTCCGACCGACTCGCGCCGTCCGGCTCGAAAGAGCAGTCAAAGCCGCACTTTGGGGGTCCGTGTCGGACCCCCCTGTACGCCTAGCCGTGCGAGTCGCACACAGGGGGGACCCATGGGTCCCCCCTACCTGTGCATGTAAGGCGCGACCCGCTTCGACGCGTACCCACTGTAGGGGGCGCCCTTGTTCGCCTCGCACCCATTGAGTCAATGGGAGCCCGCGTACGCGTTGTATGACCGGCTCCCATTGACTTCAATGGGAGTCCGACCGAATCGAGTCCGATAGCATGCGAACGCATCGTACTCGTTCGGTCGGACTGCTAGGGTCCGATTCGGTCGGAAATCTCTCCGGGTCCGGCTTGGTTGGAGGGATTTCCGGCCTGAATCGGAATCGGCCCCATAGTGGCTAGTTACCCTGGCAGTACACATGATTCCTACATCTTCAGACACAGTGGCATATGCACTCGTCTCCTTGGGGGTGAATTTGGCGAAGGATACCTGCTTGGTAAACATATGTAATAATGTCTTGCAGACTCTTTGGCCATGGTGACACATAGCAGTGAGTAATCTGCTGCTTTACACCCCGTAGGTGACAGCGCATATGCTGTGCACTCCTTCATACTGACGCCATACCTAAATCCAAGTAACCCAAGTGAGCAGGTATATAATGAGGCGCATATTTGCACCCGCAACGTGAATGAGAGGACATTTGGATTACTTAAAAGTAGGTTCTGCTGCCTCCACAAAACTGGTGGTGCATTGCAGTACAGGCCAGATACCTGCTGCAAAATTGTGGCCACTTGTGCCATGTTGTTCAACATCGCAACTTCTAGAGGCATACCCCTGGAACTCTCTGACAGCGAGCCTGAGGAAGACAATCATTCAGGGCAACCACAACAAGCAGAACACGGGCCGAGCGCAGCAGAGAGGAGACAAAGACGTGCAGAAATCACACAGCATTTTTTTTAAGGTCGGTAATGATGAGACGAAACACTACATGCTCAACTGTTTTATTTAACAAAATGTGGTAGTGTTAATGCACACATACCATGTGCAAATTTGCATTGTGGTTGAAAAATTTAAACAACATGGCATTGCCATTGGACTTGAATGTCAGCCCAGACAATTTGCATTATACTGGTTACCTCACCAGATTTAACTTTGTCCCTCATTCTACTTCCTGCGGCCACACACTCCCGTGGGCCTTTCTTTGGGCTCTGCCACATCCCTTGGGGAGCCTTCGGAGGCAGTGGTGCTCCTAGTACTGCGCCTCCTGCATGTGGTCATGAGACTACTCAGGCTGGAGGCCTCCTCACTCTCCCCCCCCACCCAGTACATTGTTGCAACCAACTGCAGCAGTCTGCAATTGCTCCACGGCATTGGTGACCTGTATAAGGCTCCTGGCCACATCCCCACAGCAATGGGTCATCTCCACCTGCATCCCCACAGCACGATGGGATAGCTGAGCTGTGGTTGTGCTCAGGCGATTGATGGCCCTAGTGTAACCATCTAAGTGCACCATCAAGTAATGATGCCTTTTCCGTTGTGACACCTGGTCGTCCTGCATCACCCTGCACAACTCATGTATGGCTTGGCTGACATTAGAAAAATTGTCATTTGTGGCCCTCTGTTCTTCCACCACAGCAGTGGTGAGCTCCTTCATGCAGTCCCTTATTTCTGCCATGTTTGTGGACAATGTACCGAGTTGGGCCTGCATTAAGTGCATGTTCTTACACTGTAGGCGCTGCACCATCAGCATCTGTCCCCCGGACCACCCCAGACAGCAGACCCATCATCCTCTGCAGCGCCCATGTGAGCCCTTGCCCTGTGCCTCCGGAAAGGGACGTTTCTGTGCCGCATCGGTACCTCTGGTGTTGGTGCGGGGGTATGCCCAGCATGTGATGTGTGAGGGTCAGGTTGGCTCTCCTCTTCAGTTTCAAAGGCTGGCAGTGGTGACACTGTGGCCCTGCGTCTTGTGGATGCAGGTATTGTTGTTGCTGGTGCCACTTGTGTCTCCTCTCCTGACTGTGCCTGAGTATCCTGGGAGTCATGTCCTTCACCACCGTCAGACACCTGCACAGCTGCATCTGTGATGTTAAACAGTGCAAGTTCAGTATTTTTGTTGGACATGTAAGTCACATTGTGCATGGCATTGTTTAATAAAGTTATTTAGTTACACACAATGTCTAGTTTATTCACTTGCTTGTTGTACTTTGATGCACTAATTCTGTTTTGATCCCTCCTTGCCTTTCCTATTGTAATTGTTGTCTGCTAATACCATAATGCATTTGGGTGTTGCAAGTAAAATGTGGACTGGAGTCAGATTTGCTACACCTAGCCAGAGCTACTTAGAGGGGAGATTTTTTAGATTTAGGAATGAATGATTATTTGCATGCATCTTACCTTGTGAGATACAGGCCTGTGCCGAGGTGTCTATCTCTGTGACACCAACTACTGCTTCCGGCTGAAGTGTTGACTCCACCATGTCCTCCAGGGGTGTGTTGCCAGTTTGGGTTGATCACCCCCTCCTGTCTTCTCGGCATCCGCAAGCCTTGCGTCAACCCTCTCCTTTGCACGGCTCCGCAGGTCATACCAGCGCTTGCGCAGGTCTGCTATGGTGCGCTGTGTGACCCCCACAGCATTGATCCTGGATTGGATCCCAAGCCATATCTTCCTTTTCTCCGACTCTGGGACCTGGAGTGACTGCTTGCCAAACAGTTTGTCATGGCTCTGGGCCACCTCCTCAATGAGGACTTCAAGTTCTTTGTCGTTGAATTTCAGCTTCCTCTTGCACCCTTCTACATTCTTCTCACTAGTTCCAGGAGCCATGCTGGTGTCCTTGCAAAGGTTCTGGTCCCCTAAATGCTTCTTTCTGCTCTGCTCCTGCAGTCTGCCTCCTCCTCTGTCTCTCTCAGTACACAGGTGTGAGCATTTCCTGCATCACTTCCTGGTTGTGATGTCATCATGCTGCATCCAATACTCCGATTCGCTACTTGCGAATCGGTAATTGCAGATTCGCTTTTTGCGATTCGGTATTTCGCTATCGCTAATAGCAATAGCGAATTTTACCGATTCGCCAATTTATAGCGAATTTTTTGATGCATGGTCTTTTGCGATTACTAAATAGCGATTTCTTAAAAATAGCTATTTGGAAATCTAAATTTGGGACTTTGATGCATGTGCCCTACAGAAGAGTATTCTGAAAATAAAGTTGCAGTGAGAAAAATAATTTTGAACAAATTTTGAATATTTAACTTTGAGCATTGCTAAGACTGCAAAACTTTATTTAAACATGGGGTTTTGATCCTGTGATTGAACAGGCAAAATTTCAATTTCAAAATACCTTACACTAAGGGGCCGATTCCGATCTCGGCCGGTAGGGCTCCGAATCGGATTCACCGGATCCGATTCGGAGCCCTGTTTCCCGACCGAATCGTACGCGGGTCCGGCCGAGCGAGTACGATGCAAGCACCCGTGAAATCGCCGACCGACTCGTACGCGGCTTCAACACGCTCCGACCGACTCGCATGGACACGACTCGCACCGCGCTATGGAGACGTTTCACGGCCGGGTAAGTACGATGCGCGCCGCGAGCAGTCCGACCGACTACCGCCGTCCGGCTCGAAAAAGCTGTCGGAGCCGGACTATGGGGGTCCGCGTCGGACCCCCCTGTACGCATAGCCGCGCGAGTCGCACACAGGGGGGACCCATGGGTCCCCCCTACCTGTGCATGTACGCCGCGATGCGCTTGGACGCGTACACGCTGTAGGGGGCGCCCTTGTCCGCCTCGCACCCATTGAGTCAATGGGAGCCCACGTACGCGTTGTACGACAGGCTCCCATTGACTTCAATGGGAGTCCGACCGACTCGAGTCCGATGGCATGCGTGCGCATCGTACTCGTTCGGTCGGACTGCTAGGGTCCGATTCGGTCAGAATTCTCTCCGGGTCCGGCTCGGTCGGAGAGATTTCCGGCCCGAATCGGAATCGGCCCCACAGTGTATATTTATGAATTTATATAAGGCATAAGGAATTCTTAGCAAGTGATACTTGAATTATCAATGAGAAGTACTTTTTCGGTGGCACAAATAGTCAAATAGGAACTGAGCTTATCTTCAGAAGAGGGCACACCATTATGAAGCTTGAGGTAGCTGTTTTACTAGTAGGGGAAATAAATATGAGATACTCGTCTCTTGTAGCTTTAGTTTCAGGAATGGCATATTTTTTATCAGAACACAGAGAGCTGGCTAAACTAAGATACAGCCAAGGTATATTCTTTAATTGGCATGATTAGATGCAGGATTTCCACTGCAGGTTACTAAAATATCTCCTATTTCCTAAGTATACCCACATTGACCTGCAGAGAACGGTGACCAGTAGAAGTGAAGAGTCAGAGTTAATGTGACCAGTGTCCTTGTTTTCTCTCTAATTATATTCCCTTTTCCCTGTTGCTGCTTCTGGTCCTCATTTTATTGTCGTATATGCTCATTACTGAAGGTACTTAGAGATGAAAGAATGCATCGCTCCTGCTAGATTCAGAGAACGTTAGTGTTTTCTGACAGATTACCCAGCCCACCTTAACACCCAAATCTGAGCAGCAGATTCTAATGCTGCTGTGTCTCACCTATTAGATGTAGCGACTTAGGGGATAATTTAGGGTTTGCCAGAATGGGCGGAACACTGTAAAATGGTGTTACTCCAGCTCAGCCATGCACATTTTTTCCTACACTGTTTAGAGTCGGGGAAACAGCTGGGTAGCTGCTGGCAGAGCCTCGACTGTCTCTGTTGATGGTAACCTTGACCCAGTCTTCATCCGCAACAGGACCGCTGGATCACAGTGATGGCCCTGCCACCCTATATAGACCACAGCACCCATCACTCATCTCCCCTGCCCATGTCTGCCAAATGGATACGGGTAGGGAAAATTATTACTGAACACCACTCACTAGGAAAACCTCCCTGCACATTGGGGACATTTGTTTTGGTTTTCAAGAAACAAACTCCTGCTTCAGGAGTTTCTTGAAAACAAAAAAGATTGTAGAGTATGCGCTTTAATCATGGGACCCTTTCAGCAGGGATCTGTAAATATGGCAGACAGCCCTCTGCCAGAAGGATGGAGATCATTACCTCTGTCCCCTGACAGGCACTTGGGTGCCACCAAGGGCTTAGTAAGGCCCTAAGTTACAACATCAGTTCAGTTCAGTGAAGTCTGAAAATAAGGTTCTGCAGCTAAATTAATCTCAGTGAAACAAGAGAAAGGAAGTATTACTTAAAGAGACAAACAACTGTAGTCAAGTGCCTTTTCCCGTAGATTCCAATAATCCTGATTCATGGGCATTACAGCATCTTTATGAGACACCACATTTTTTGCACATCTTAGTTCTGTGATGACTCCAAGACTCCAGTCATACACTTGGCTCCTCCAAACTGCTTTTCTGGATAGCTGAAGTAGTTAGCATTACTTATTAGTCTGTGTTAGTTAAACATCTTGTGAACACCTATGACCTTCCCTGATGATCAATAACCTTTGTTTTGTCATATTTACGAGGGACTGTGTCAATGGTTCACTGGTAGAGAGAAATGATCCCCTATTATATATTGTTTTCAGCTGTCTGTGACCAGATGCAGAAATATTTTAGAGGAGAACAGTTACAAATCCTTCAGCACCCATACCCTAAGCCATATAAGAGGGCCTACTTCTAAAGAAGAGAGAAAAAGAAGACATGCACAGAGTTTATGTTTATACTTTGTAAGATCAGGTAAATTGGAAAAACACTGTAGAAGTAAACTTAAATCCTATAATAATCAAGCATCAGTTATGCTTCCTACTGAGATTAAAAGTAGTTCCCTTCTCAAGTGAAGGCATTAAGGCAATTCCTAAATGGCATGCTCTGCTCTCACATGTGACTCATTTGATAGTTTCCATGAAAATGATTTTGTTATACTGTCAAGAGAAAGTCATCTTATTTTTTTCAGGAACCTCGGGGAACCACATAGATATTGAGTTTATTCTAGCTTTGCAAATTCCTTTAATAAAGAAAAATAATGCTAAGGAGGTCAAGGCAGTAGATGGTTTTGTTCTGTCCCGAGGCCCAGAGCAAATTCATACACAAATGATTTTTTTAACCTGTTTTGAAAACCATCATGAAAAAATTCACATTGATCTGCTAGATGTTTCTCAGTTAGTAATCTTGACTTTACTTAACTTTGCATTGATTGGGCTACAAGGACAGTGCAATTTATTTCAGATTATTTTCAAATTAGTTGTATGACTATATGTTCACCTGGAGAGAGTTGTTTCAGGAATTACTATATCACCACTTAGTCATTGTGCAATTTCCCTCCTTTCTTGTTTTGCACAGTTATGTATTTGACAAAAGAAAAACAAATGTGTTACCCCAACAGAAACATAATTTTAAAAATTGATTTGGAACTAGGGGGGTCATTAGGATAGCGGACGGACTTTCATCCGTCCGCCATCCAATAGTATTTGGGACCGCCTGCCTACAAGTAACCCTGGGTGGTAAAATCCGCTCCGCTCGCAGAGTTTGCGGATTTTTGGCAACTCCGCGTTCCGCGTAGAACGCGGAGTTACCGAAAACTCCGCTCCCTGCAGCGTAGCGGAGTTTTTGTCTTCTTCGCGCTTTCAAAATGCGTTTTCACACGCGCGGTAGCGACTTACCGGGATCCCTGTGTTCGCCGACGAGATTTCCTATCCGTTCGTGTGCGCCACGAGATTTGGTAGCCGGCCGCACGGTCCCGCGAGAGTGTGCGATCGCGAACAAGTCATTCGGACGCGCCATCTGACTTCCGGCGGAAGTTCAGTGAAGCTCGCGATGCCGAACACGCAAAATGTGCAATCTGGAGAAGAATATCTCTCGAGCAGCATAAAACCTTCTCGAAAATGATGATTTGGATGAAAAAAACTCCTCAGATTGACATTTGGCTGTACTTTTTTGTGCAAGGAGTCCTTTTTCTTTTTTTACTTAATTTTTGGAGAGGAAGGAAGTGCCCCAGAGTCTCCAACTTCCTGTTCCTGTCCAGCAGGCTCCTCCTAGTGCTTTGTCCATGTCCTGTTCACTTTTCATTTGGATTTGGAGCTGGAAGGATCACTCTTTGTGTCTGCTGCATCATATATCATTGGATTTGAGGACTTTTGGATTTGAGATTTTACAAGTAAGTTGGTGTTGTTTGTTTGATTGGGGCATTGCAGTTGCTGCAACTACATTTTTTGTACTTTTCATCATTTAAAAAAAATGTATTGTGGGTAGCCAGTAGGCCCAGAGCTACTCATGGGTGCATGAAACAACTGTTTCTGTGGTGTCTGTTGAATTTAAACATCATTTAGGGCATGGATGGCATTAGATTGAATTGCAAAATGTGTATTTTTGGGGGTATTTCACTTTTTTGGTGTGTGTTAAATAAATGCCTTTGTTGTGTGTGTGTGTGTGTGTGGGTGTGTGTGGTGTGGTTGTTGTGTAACTTGCACACCTTGTTTAGCCCTGTGGATTTTCGTTTTTGCATTTTATTGCATTAAAGCTGTGTTGTTTAGCATGCTCCTTTGCCTGGTCATTATTGGCCTGTTTCAGTTCATTGTTTTCCAGGCCTCCTGTTTGTTGTGACTGTGAGTGACCATGTGGCTGGTGGCCATTTTGTGGTGGTAGTTTAGTAGTGTGCTGCTTTTGCCATATAGGCTTGCATGTGTTTCCTTTGTTCCTTTTGGCCTAGGCTTCTTGTTGTTGTGGGCCTGGCCATGTGGCTGGCGGCCATTTTGAAGCCAGGCAGTGTGCTTTTGCCATAGGCCTGCATTGTCTGTCTTCCCTTTCTTGTTGTTGTGGGCCTGGCCATGTGGCTGGTGGCCATTTTGAAGCCAGGCAGTGTGCTTTTGCCATAGGCCTGCATTGTCTGTCTTCCCTTTCTTGTTGTTGTGGGCCTGGCCATGTGGCTGGTGGCCATTTTGAAGCCAGGCAGTGTGCTTTTGCCATAGGCCTGCATTGTCTGTCTTCCCTTTCTTGTTGTTGTGGGTGGCCTGGCCATGTGGCTGGTGGCCATTTTGAAGCCAGGCAGTGTGCTTTTGCCATAGGCCTGCATTGTCTGTCTTCCCTTTCTTGTTGTTGTGGGTGGCCTTGCCATGTGGCTGCCGGCCATTTTGTGGAGCCAGCCAGTGTGCTTTTGCCATAGGCCTGCATGCTTGTGGCCTAGTCTGCCAATAGGCCTTTCAGCCAGTAGGCCCAGAGCTACTCATGGGTGCATGAAACAACTGTCTCTGTGGTGTCTGTTGAATTTAAACATCATTTAGGGCATGGATGGCATTGGATTGAATTGCAAAATGTGTTTTTTTGGGGGGTATTTCACTTTTTTGGTGTGTGTTAAATAAATGCCTTTGTTGGGTGTGTGTGTGTGGTGTGGTTGCTGCATAACTTTCCAATCTTTTTTAGCCCTGTTGATTTTCATTTTTGCATTTTTGCATTAAAGCTGTGTTGTTTAGCATGCCTCCTTTGTCTGGCCATATAGGCCTGCTTGAGTTCATTCTTTTCCAGGCCTCCTGCTTGTTGTGACTGTGAGTGACCATGTGGCTGGTGCCATTATGTGGTGGTAGTTTAGTAGTGTGCTGCTTTTGCCATATAGGCCTGCATGTCTTTCCTTTGTTCCTCTTGGCTTACTGCTTCCATCCCCTTTGCCAGCTGCAGCTCCCTGGATGACGTGATGCGCAAATTAATGCCAAACAGGTTCCACTTCCATTACATTTGTATTTTTGATTTTGTTCTTCTTCTTTCCTATCCTTCCTGAGTGTACACAGTATACCATGAAAGCCCTTGTTGTCAAAGTCTCACAAATATCTACATTGTTAGGTTTTTTTTTATAACTTAAACTGAGTTAATAAAATGTAATAATATAACACTAACAAGTGTGACCACCACACACTAAGTTATATATTATATTTGTTTGTTTGTACTAGTATTAATTGAACCACAACAACAAATGCAACATTTCACTGATGTTCTTCTGGCTTCTTTGCTTTTAGGTGCACAAAAGACTGAGGAGGAGGTGTCATCATCATCACCCGTTGTACTGCCAGACAGAGGTCCTGCTGCGCACGACGTCACGTGACGTGTGACCACAGACATCTCTGCAACTTGTGTAGCTGCGTCCTGCTGACATCGGAAGAAGAAGATGGCCCCAAAAAAGGTACTAGGTCCCCCAGTACCAAGAAAGTTGCCAGTGAGAAGAAGGAACAGAAGAAGGAAGTGGCACTGCCACTTACCAAGACTGGTGTGCCGCCCCACATGTTTTAGGGGAAACAAAAAATTACGCCTGCATCAGCGGTGTCCGGGGAACAAGCTGGGAGCAGCACCTCCGCATCAGTGGGCCCACCCCACCAACCTAGGCCCAAGCCCATGAGTGTCGCAGAGGTAGCCAGTCTACTTGCACAAACGCCAACGAGCAGTGATTTTGAAATGTCATTATCGCAAAGTAGTACCCAATCAACGCAGGCGGAAACTCAGCAGATAAGTGGGCAACAATAGCCAGAACAACAGCCGCAACAACAGCCGCAACAACAGCCCACAATAGTAGTTGTTCCTCCCGAAGTAGGGGCAGTTCAAGAAATCGAGCTTCCTGCAGAGGAAGAAGAGCAAGCCACTCTTTCAGAAGATCCATTGTCTTACAGATCCCCAGCAAGGAAAAGGAGGATTAGTCCATCAACTTCTTCCTCAAGCTCCCCTTCTGATGATCTAGATACCACTTGGAACCCACCAGCTCAGTCTGAGAGTGCAGCACTCCACGCGACAAGGCTAAGGAAAAGGAAGGTTCCAGAAAGCCTTAGAGTTATGTGGGAAGATGTAGAAGAGGAGGATGATGACGAGCCAGTCATCATGAAGATCACTCCCGCCTCAGTGGAGATGGAGACCGACATTATTATTACCCCATCCCAGATTGCTGTGAGGGATGTGGCACGGATGCCACCAACACAGGTAACACCAACACGACCTCCAGCTTCCATATTTGCATTTGCAAAGGCCCAGCAGGGACCTACATCCAGCACAACCACCACCTCAGTAGGTAGTGGTACTGTAACTGCACAGAGTCAAATTCCAGGCACACCCTCCAGTTCATCCAGCATTGCAACAAGTGGCACCCCCAGCAGCACAAGAAAGTACACCTCCGCAGTTTGGGACTTCTTTTCGGTCAGCAGTAAGGAGGAGAACATTGCTATATGCTCAATTTGTCGACAAGGTGTTAGTCGGGGTAAGCTTGGTACAAACTATGGTACCGAAGGCCAAACAACCCATCTGAAAAAACACCAAATGATCCAGTGGGAGGCGCACCTACTTAGCGCACAAAAAAGTAAAACTGCACCCATTGCTGTTGGTGGGGATGAAGAAGTAGAAGAAGATATGATCGCGGTGGAAGGTGAACAAGAGGGAGACATTTTCCCTGGTACACAAAGCAGCCCTGTCCCCAGCAGTGTAGTGGTACCGCCCACATCCTCAGCAACATCTCAGTGGCACCGTAGTAAGAGTCAGGCTGAGACACCAAGGCAACAGAGTACCGCAATGAAAAAAAGTGCGTCGTTGAGCCTAACTGGGTTCAAGAAGTCACCTGCATCAGCTGCACCAGAAAGGAAAAAAGTCCAGCCTACCATTGTCAGCATGCTTAGGTCGGAGGGGCAGTATGAACGCAACCACCCAACGGCACATTTGTACAATGCAAAGCTGGCTAAAATGTTAGCGCTGGACCTTCTCCCTTTTTCTTTTGTGGAAGGGGTGGGTTTCCTTGAATTTGTGACAGCCATCTGCCCATAATGGAAGATTCCCAGCCGGTCCTATTTTGCCAGAGTTGCTGTTCCAGCACTACATCACGACGTGCTGGAATTGCTTGGACAAGCTTTGCAGCAGAGTGCTGTTCACAATATCCACCTGACAACAGACATGTGGACCAGTTGCCAAGCCACTGATTACATGTGCATAACTGCACACTGGATCTCTTTTGTGGGGGTTAGAGAAAAGATATCTGAAGCAGGTGTTGTTGACACTGCTGAGATTTTTAATGCTACTCGTAAACATGCAACTGTAGCCATGTTCGCCATGGAGAAATCTCATACTGCTGCAAACATTTTGGAAGAGTTTAACAGCAAGGTCTTTGAATGGCTCTACCCAAGAGGGCTTAACATTGGTTTTGTTGCCATGGATAATGGCAGTAATATAGTTAGGGCTATGCAGGATGGTGGCTATTTCAGGGTCCTGTGTTTGGCGCACTGCATTAACATTATTGTTCAAGACTTTCTGAAAAAAGAAGACCGAGTCAGCAACTTACTGACCACCTGCAGTAGAATATGCACACATTTCAGCCATTCTTTTAAAGCCTGGAAGCAGCTGAGGATCATTCAACGTGAGCATAGAATGCCAGTCAAAGCACTCATCCAGGAGGTGCCAACACGTTGGAACTCAACTTATTACATGCTTGATCGTCTGTTTGATCAGCACAGACCAATCAATGAATATGTCATGCAAAGAGGGGATGCGACTGTGAAAGGCATGACCATACAGATGGACCAATGGGGCCTAGTTAAATGCCTGACAGAGATGCTACTTCCTTTCGAGCTCTTCACACGTGAAGTCAGCAGGGAGGACTGTACTATGGGCCAAGCTATCCCATTGTTGCACATGCTAGAGCAACAGCTGAAGGAGGTGTCTGAAACGTACACAGGTGTGGAAGAAAAAAATGAAGCATATGAGTTGGTGGAGAGCTTATCCCGTCGCTTAGCTGAAAATACAAGGGTGCAAACTCGCATTGTTTTTGAAAAACATTACATTTGGGCCACAATTCTGGATCCACAGTACAAATCGGCACTGAACACTAAGACATTAATTCCTTTTTCAGAAGTGGATGTTGCCCAGTACAAAACTTGGATAGCTGAGGCAGCCAGTGACTTGGAAAATGAACGGCTGGTAATTAAAGGCCCGCTACTCAAACCCACAACAAGTACTGCAGCAGGGCATCCGGCGTCAAGTTCAACTTCAGAGCCTGAGGGCAGTGCGTTTGGCTCACAGCGGTCACCAACACTATCGACAACAGCAAGAACCGGATCATCAGCCCCAGTAAAATCGGCACAGGATTGGTATTCACAGCAAGGGCTTGTTAGGTCCAGTGCTGATGCAAAGACAAAAGAGGCCCAGCAAAGTGGAGCACCCCTGAACATTGAGCGGATGGCCAGGCCTATCTGGATGACCCAACAGAGGTCTACATTGATCAAAACCCATTGCTGTATTGGTATGGGAAAAGGGGCCAATGGCCAGTGCTCAGCAGGCTGGCGATAAACTATCTGGCTTGGCCTGTCACAAGTGTCTCTTCTGAGCGGGTTTTCAGTGCTGCTGGTGCCATTGTAACAGTGAAAAGGACCAGTCTCGCACCCAAAAACGTGGAGAGGTTAACCATGATCAAAATGAATCAGTACTTTATACCACCGAATTACAAAATACGTGAATCAATGCAGGAAGATGAGGACAGCGACTTAGGTGATGGAAGTAGTGTGTTAGATGATTACCTACTTCTGGTTGAACCACCAGAGTTTGAGGACGAGCTATACTTCCCTGACAACTAGGCTTTGAACTTCTTACTTTCTTTCTTCCTTATTTACTTTTATTTGTGTGTGTCTCTGTCTTTCTGGTTCGAAACTTCGAATCACAACAAATCCATCACCACCGTCTTCTAGTCTTTTTATTGCCATATTGGAGTTGCAGCTGTGCGCATTTAACTTAAGTCCACTCCTCCGAGTCCTGCTCCATCCTCCTGACTCGCCCTAAATCCATTTCCCTCAAGCCAGATGATGATTGGATGGAGAATAGTACAAGAAATGTTGCCTCATCGAGTCCCTCCAAAAGAAGTGGAACATGATCACTACTATAGCTATCCTCCTTTCTGAGCCGAGAGAGACTGCCCCTTAACTTAAAATGAGAACAAGGAACAGGTAATGATGGCATGCATTGGACATTGACTCTGAGTGATTGGTCTTTGTGTTGTTGTTGTTTGTTGTGCATGAAGTGAATTCATAGTGTACTATTATTTAATCTACACACTAAAAGTGACTCAAGTCAATGTTTCCCTTCTTGTTGTTTAATAACAAAATTGTACTTCTACTGCAGGCCGATCCATTGCATTTTTGAATATGGAATCTCTGGACTCACTCGGTGCACTGCAGACTGAGTTGGACAACACCATGATGATGACCACAGTGACATAATATCTTCGCAGTCAGTCAGTAGGATCGGAGATGATTGATGGAATAACTCACGTCGTTTCATGAGTGGCATGAAAGGTAAACAAGTCAACAACAACCACAGCAGACCTACATGTCTGTGTAGTGGTGGAGTCGAGTCACGAGTGTAGTAGTGGTGGTATGAATGACAGCTGTGCATGCCATTGATTTAGTTACTTACTTTGGAAAATGCTATGTTGCTGTATATGTGACATGTGTGCTCTGTCTGGCTCAGTCAAAATCTAAGCTAAGTGGAGGTTGGGTGGGCGCCGTGGGCCTGCTCTGTCCTGTTGCTGTTGTAGGTTAATGCTGGAAACAGACAACAGAGTAGACATGATTTAGCCATGCCGCTCTGAAAGTGTTTGCACTCCTCCGTAATTTATGCTTTTTTTTCTCCTTGATTTTTAAATATCCCTTTTGTTTTTCCATCTACACTTACAGGCCGGCCTTTACCCTGTGCTAAACAGAGAAAAACAACTCACACTCACCTACCAATCCGCATCCACCAGGCAGGCAGTGGCACCCAAGATTGACGGATGCAGCGTCCATGGAAGGGAGGACCAAGAGGAATGCCGAGATGCAACTCCCCAATTTGACCAGGATAACATACAGTAACAATTTAGTATCAACATTCATCATCTTTTAAATAATTTGATTAATTTTTTCTCTTCAGTCATTACGTCTGTGTGTTATTGTTGTTTGCTCTCTGCTGATAATTGATCCCTACAGCTATTTTTTATTTTTTTTTGCTAGCTTTAAAAAGTAAGCCCGGTACAACAGAAGTAAAAATGTATGGAATTTGGGTCTCTCTGAGGGCAGACAGGCATGGCAAATTGCATAATAATTAATAATATACTGCTGCCCTGTACTATCTACTAGTCTAGTTAGCAAGTACTACTTATCATTAACCATCAAGTCATCATCATCATCATGCCTGCATTTTCTTTTTCTCCCTTAACAGATTTATGGATATGATGGTCGTCTGCCAAGATTGTGTTTTTTTGTTGTTTGTCCATGCGTAGTGTTTTTCTTTGTCAAACCTTTCCCCCGGGCTGTGTGATTTATATTGAGGTGTGACTAAATTAAATGTACACCAATAATTGATCACACGCTTGCTGGGGCGGATGTGGTGAAAGCAACACTAATTCAATTTCAAGGCAGGGCAAGGATCTTCTTCTGCTTGCCCATCCATGCTCAGTACATTTGCAAGTCAATTTGTTTTCCAAAGGAACCGAATCCATCATAATTAATTGCCGGCATCGATTGGATTCATCATCCCCCTACACAGCACTAAAGGTTACGCTTGTGTCGAGTGACTCGACACAACTACAGTTTGTAACTTGTTGTACTAGGTTATCCCCGTCACCATTATGCTTTAATTTACTTTAGCATTGCTAATCAGCATTATTATTATTATTGTTTGGCAGTCTTCTTGTGTACTGTATTGTACTTCGTTCTACTACTCCTCCCAGAGTCTCTCTCAGGCGACTGACTGTCTCATTTTCTTTTTTTGCAAATGCTACTGCCAGTGTATACTACTGCCATCACAACCATGGCATCTTGGGAAACCAAACCATCATCGCCATGCAGCCATCGCTGTGTCTAAGTTAAACATCAATCCCAGGTAAGAGAAGAAGTTTGGGGGAGGTATAATTAATAATGAAAATTAATTAATTAATTCACACACCCCTTGAGTCCTCCTGTTGCAGAATGCATAGACTAGGAGGAGAGACTGACAGTACTAGTAGGACAAGTCACTCAGTGAGGGGTACCACATCTATCTGTTTGTCTGTTACCAAATCAGCAGATTATTTAAATCAAACACTGGCTGCGGCCCTGCAGCAGCAAGGAAACCGTGTGACGTAAAACAGTAACCACCCCAAAAAACATTGACATCGTATGTAAAGTGTAATTATAAATATAACTTAATCCCCTAACAAAAATAAACTATGTAAAAAATCCCACAACACCTGACCCACCCCTCTCCCTAACCCCAACCAATGTCCAACAAGAAAAAGTCCAACCAATGTCCGGTGAATAAAACCCCAACGCCCAATTCCCACCCACCAAAAAAAGGAATAAAAAAGGGGCAATCCAACAGGGTCTTTCTTATCGGCGGGCTCTGAGACTCTTGTCCACCAGGACCTTTACCCGCTCCTCTAGGTGCTCCTCTAGGCATGCTATTCGGAGGAGCATGCAGCGCTTGAATGCCCTACAATTGCATCCACAGGGGGGGCAGCAGTGTTGGATGAACTAGTGCGGCGGCGGGTGGCTGCCTGACCGCAGCGCCATACCACTGGAGGGGCCTGGGCCTGGCTGGGGCCCGGCGCATTGGAGGAGGCTGCAGCTGCTGCCGCCTCCTCCTCCTCCTCCGCCAGAACCACCAGCCGCCAGTATTCACTTTGGATGGCCTCCAGCTTCCGGCGCTGGGCCATGGCTGCCAACTCCTTCCTGTCCGGTTTAGATTTTCCTTTGGAAGGAGTAGCTATATCAAGAAGAAAAAGAAGACTATTGTAACAATATACTCTTAGCAAAACAGTAAGACAAATTAATTCTACACATAGTGGCACAGTAGCACTAGCAAGCACAGTACATAACATTTGTGGTATGTATCTATCCTGAGTCCTCCCACTTCCTCGGCCTCTAACATTTGTGGGAGTTTCAGGCACTATACTAGCACTATGGACTCGAGTACACAGTACACCAGTCTTCTTCTTCTCTCTTGTTTAGCGAAATTACGTAACCTTGTTGTAGCCAGCATGCCAGCTCAGTCAGCTTGCGCCCAAGACAAACATACTCGTGACGCAGACTCACGTTAGTTTTATTTACTACTGTCTGCAGGTGGGGAAGCTGACTAGACAATCATCGTATTTTTCTATTACGGGTGGCACTGTCCATACTCTGTTACATCAAGGCCAACTGCTCAATTTCACTTTCACCCTGCCCTGACTACTACAAAAAGGTAGATGATATCTGATCCAAATGATCATTCTTATATATGGGACGATGACATGAGGTACTTTGTTTTGATTGATTGTGTAAACAATAAACAAGCAGCCGATAGGCCACCCATGGCAGGCTGACACAGTTGAAAATAAATTGACATAGGTAGGGAGTGGGCCTTGAAGTCGGAGGGAGGCGCTTTATAAGAACATACATACACAATATATAGGCTGTGCTTGCAAACTACTGTGAGTCAAGGGTGTATTCTGAAAATACAACTTCTATTCTACTTGGCTTTGCTACTCTGGCACGGTTTCTTTTACATTCTCTTCAAACTAAGACTCTTCATCCAGTGACAGTCTCCACCTATGCTATCTATGATGAATACCATCCAGGCATCCATCCATTCAAAGTAAACATGTCTATCATTCTTCTTAATCTCTCAACAAGCCTTAGTTTGTTTCACCAACAACAAACATTTATTCTTTTTTTTTTAAACCACCACCCATGCGTCCTTCCTTCCTTGCTTGCCTTGGCTTTGAGTTTGACCCATGAAACAACCCGGAGGATTCTTGCTATCTACCCATACAGTTTCACCCGCCCAGGCAGGCATCTTTTCTTTCACCTTCCACCCATCCTTCAACCACCCATGCATCTGATTCCTTCCTATCAGCCACCTATGCATGCATCCCGTGTATCCTTCTCTGCCAGTCATAAATATTACATCTCGCCCGTCCTTCCTCCTTCCACCCTTCTTTCCCTTTTCGTTCAACCCGTCCATCAAGGTCATCTGATCTGACTCTTAGTCTTCTCCATAAAACTTTCACAGCTGAGTTGAAGTCAGATAGAAGAGGCCATTAGTTACTCAACTCCCGCCGCTAATGCTATTGCTAATACTAAGTAAAGGGTGTCTTCTTCAACCGGTGTTCACAACAACTTAGGGGCCGATTCCGATTTCGGCTGGAAGGGCACCGAACGATGGTCGGAGCCCTTCCGACCGAATCGGAACGTGACGGCCGGATTCCTTTCCGACCGAGCCATTCCGATGGGCTCGGTCGGAAAGGAATTCGACTCGGATTTCCGGATGGCTTACGACGGGCTCGGAGAGCCCGTCCGCCGTCCGGAAATCCTTCAGTACTCCCCCGGCCGCCTCTTCACGACCGAGGGAGTACGATGGCAGTATTTCACTGCCTTTTCGTGCCGGTCTTTCCGGCACGAAAAGGCAGTCGGTAACTGTCTTTGGGGGCCCCCAGTAGGGCCCCCATGGGTGCGAGGCCGCCGAATGGCGGCCTGGGGGCACCTATGGTGCCCCTCTGTTGATCCCTGCACCAGGTGGCAGGCACTTTGGGGTGCCGGCCACAGGGTGCAGGGATGAACTGCACCCCTGCTTTCCACAATGCAAGCATGCATTCCGCTCGGAATGCATGCTCCCATTGTGTAGTATACGAGTGTGACCGAACAGGGTTCAGTCGCATCGTACTTGCAGGGCTGTAACTGACGACAGCAGGTCTGTCGGTTACGGCTCCTGACCGATGTCGGATGGACCTGAGTCCGTCCGACATCAGAATCGGCCCCTTAGTCTCTCTCAACAGTACAGTGTATACCCTTGCAGCGAGTGTAATGTCAATAAGTAAGGAATATAACTTACCACCGCCGCCACTGCTGCTGGCTCACCCCCTGCAGCTGCCGCATCTTCTGCTCCCTCCTTACTAACCGTGTCGCCTTCGCCGCTGGCCCCGGCACTGGTGGCCGGTACGCCTAGAAAAAACATTACACATTTTTTAGATGCCATATACACCTCCCCCTGTATTTATTCTTTTTCACTAGCAAGATTGAAAAAAAAGTTAATACATACATATACAACATACACCACTAGTACAAATCGGGTACTAGAGTAGAGTAGACTAGTAGTAGTATGTCCTATCCATTCCTATCAAAAATTGTAAAATATCTGGTTGGGCATTTTGTTGGTGGGAATTGTCAAAAAGCCTCAAGATTAAGAAGACTAGGAGAGGACAACCCAAAGGACTGGACTCAGTGGCTAGAGCTATTGGTGAATCTGAGTTTTAAAACCTTTTAAATAAAGAGTGGCCAACTGGGCAAGCTTAGCTACAGACAGACTAATAGTAGTAGTACAGAGAGTCATAGCAGAGGCAGTTAGAGGCAGGGATAACAAGAATTTAGAAACAGATAGTCTAGATCGAAGAAGAATTGGTAAAAAATAGAATTAGGAAACGGAAATAATAGTTTGGAAAAAATAAGGTGCAGTAAAAGTTAGGGAAGTATAATTATTAATATTAACAACAGGAGGACTTACTGGGGCCAGCAGCAGAGCCCTCGGTAGAGGAGAGGTCCTGGTCCTGGTCCTGGCCCTGGCGTTCTCCAGCTGCTCCCGCCGACTCCGACCCCGTCTTCTTGCCCCTGGGTGCTGATCATGTTAGATATAATAAAGAAAGAGACAAACATTGATGATTGGTGTGAAACAAATACAATATTTTAAAATACGCTCAAAAAAACATTTATGGAATCAACAATTGCAATAAAATTGACATATCTAATCTGGTCGACTAGTAGTATTATCGCGGGATTCGCGGACCGTCTAGTTATTATTTATGAACACTAATCCAGTGTTCATTCTGATTCCAGAATACTAACTAAGCCTAAGTACCACCTGACCTAGCCCACCTATTCCAGATGGGCCAATTGTTCACTAAGTCTGCATTTCCATTTATTTTAGTCCTCAAAAATGCATAGATGGAGGACACATGCATACATTTTTGCATACACCAAATTGTTGGTTGGTTGCTGCTGATGTTCTGCTAGTGCTAAGCCTATTACCACTCACTAAACAAACTACAAAAGGTTCTACAACGGACTGGGGTAAGCAGCACTCAGCAGCACGTGACGTAACAAAGGATGCGTCACGCAGACCGCTAAAAAATTACCAACCAATACTAATAAGTAACTAAACCTATAAATCCACCACTATCTCTTAGTGACAGGAGGACAAAGGAAGGACTAGAGTCTCTCTAGCATTACCTAACTTAAGTTCTCTAAAGTAAACTCTTACATAATCAGCGCAAGCGAGCGCAAAGTTGCAAACAAGTAAGATTAGTAGCGCCGAGCACCTGTGGCATAACAATCACAGAAGATTTTTAAACGTAATTTACCTGCAATGTAAGCAGCAGCATTCTTGCTATTCGGAAAAAAATTATATTCGCAATATATAACACAGAGCAGAAGAACACAAAGTAGTAATATTAAATAGCTACTCACCAAGCCCTGGGACTTCAACTCCTAGCAGGTCCTGCTCCCGGTCCAGGATATCGGACCACCAGTGCGTAAGCTGGTTATGGGTGCGCCGGACCCCAGAGCAGCGAAACACTGCCCGGCGCATCCTTCCCCACCGCTAGTGACGCTCCCAGAGCCCGTACCCGGACCCAGGCCTGCCGCCTGCTGCCAGGGTTAAGGGGACAAAAAACAAAAAAAACAAGTGCGGCCACCTCCGCCTCTCCAAATAAGGACCGTGCCTGCACCCCTTTTGGGTGCTGCCTTCCGCAAGGAAGGTAGTCGCGGCTCTGGCTGCGGGTACGAGCCTTGCCCTTTGCCATGGTTCTGGAACTCGGAGGGGCGGAAAAGAAAAGGTAGGAATTAAAAAAGTAAGTAAAAGAAATGAAAAAAGCAAGTAATAGAAAAAGAGTGAAAAAGTAGTGAAAAACACACAAAAAGTAGAAAAAAACTCAAAATATAGAATCAGGAAAATAGAGAGATAGATAATAAATAAAAAGTTCAAAAAAATAGTTTCCAGAAACAAAGGATTGAAAAGATAGAGGGAGGATAGAAAAGCAGGCCCCGAACCATAGCAAAAAAGTGAAAAACAAGATGGCCGCGCCCGTTGCGACCGCATGGGCAAGTTCGTGCGATATTTCCCCCCGAACACGCAAAAAGCGTCGCGAACACGCAATACGTGTTCCTGAACAGGAAATACGCATCGTGAACGGCCGGGAACACGCAATACGCGTTCCGGAACAGGAAATACGCATCGCGAACGGGCGGGACAAGTGAAAAACAAGATGGCCGCGCCCATTGGCGACCGCATGGGCAAGTTTGCGAGATATTTCCCCCGAGCACGCAAACAGCGTCCCGAACACGCAATACGCATTCCCAAACAGGAAAAATGCATCGCGAACAGGCGGAACAAGCAACTCCGTGCGCTCGCGGAATTCTGCGTAGCTCGCAGAGTTTTTTTACCACTTCGCGGAACTCAGCGTAGATTGACTACGCGAACTCCGCCCTGGGTTGCCTACAAGGCGGTGGTCCCACAAGGCAAATTAGGATGTGACTGCCACTGTGGCGGTCGCATTGCCCATGTTTTGTATTGCGTCGGGTGCTGCTCTCTGCAGCAGCCGCCCTAAGACAAAACAGACACCCCACACATATCCCTGCACTACATGGCAGGCACCATGCAGTGCCTACCACATGGTGTAGGGATATGTAGGGGCCTATGTCCCTGGCCCAGGCGGTTAGGGGGGCCTGCTACGGGTCCCCAAATCTGTTTCTGCCTGCCGTTTTGCTGTGGTGTGACTGCCACAGAAAGGGATATTGTAATCCCTACGGCGGTGCCTGACAGGCACCGCCACCATTCTGGGACTACAGGGAGGTCCGACAGGTGGCCGGGTAAAGCCTGTCTGTCGGGACCGTGGTGGTCGGTGTTTCCGACCACCACCCGTCCAGAAGCCATTGTATTATGGCGGACGGAGGTCCCTCTTACGATGGCTGAGGGACCGCCACCAGTGGCGGTCCCTCGGCCATCGTAATCAGGCCCTAAGTGCACAAATACTTTTTAGTCAAGTATATGTGGTTACTGAATCAGAAGCAGAATATGATTAACAGTATACTCAGATAAAAACCTGGATAATATGTTAATTAGGCATAGGAGCAGCTTTTCGGGGACTAAAGAAGCTAATCAGGATTTTGTTTCTTAAAGTAGTGTTTTTCTAGTGCTTCTATTATTCAACATTGTGTGAAGTTTCGTTATTAGTTGTGCAGGATGGGAGTGCTCTGTAGAGGACTCAAAGGACTGCCTTTGCTGTGCAATCAGGGCTGTTGTATGCCAGATACCCACTCCTAGGCTCGCCCGGGACCTCACCTTCCTCAGCACCAATCTGGACCCCACAAGTACCTCCCACCATTGCCATGATCTGGGCTGGGACTGTCCTCAGCCCCAACGGAGCCACTAGACCACATCCATCCAAGATTGCAGTGTCCAAATCTGTACACAGTGGACTCAAAGGACAAAGGCAGTGCAGGCCCACATACAGATATGGCCTACACGCAGCTTCCCCTGTGGCCCAGCTAACATGTTGTTCACAGCGACTACTGTAGTAGATGAGCAAGAAGGCTGTCTGAGCCTGCAAACGACAAACAAGGACTTGAACATCATTTCCCAGTATCATAATATGGTAAAATTGAACCCTGAGGTCCAGAATTATTATTTTTGGTGAGATACAGCACAGCAACCAAAGTTGAGAGAAACAGTGCAGAGACATAATTATTAAAAATAACCTGCTGCTGGCATTCAATGTGCTGGTGCAATACAAAGGCCACATTGTATGACAAACAGCCTTGCACCAAGGTGCAGAGGTGAGTGTGTGCTGTTTAGCATAGGATGTGTACTGAAAGCATACCTTTCCATTGCTAATTCCTATCCTTAGACGAATTCGGAATCATACCACACATTGAATGTGTGCTATACACTACAGCACGCATGTATTTTCTGGGTTGTATGCAGAAATTGAAGCATTTTCCTGTTTTAACACTTGTTTCAAGGAGGTGTTATTATTTATGCAAAACTCAGTCTGCCTCTCTTAGGAAATTGGGCCTTATGCAAAAAACTTCAGGTTTTCAAACTGATCCACCCATGTTACACCCCAGTAATGCCACCTTGATGCAAAGTGACACAAAACAGTGCAAAGCACTCAATATGCTGTAAAAAGCGCACATTTCTGGTACAAAATAAGTTTTGCATTGGGAAGTTATTTCATTTGTAGAACCTTACGTGGCACTGTCAGAGATCTTTAAGAAATTGAGGCCTGAGTGCACATTTGGCCATGAGCAAATAAATGCTGCATCAGGGCTTGATTTATGCTGTATGCTGATTACCCAGAAAGAGGAGGACCCAGGGGACCCAGCGCTTAGGTAGCCACTTGGGAAAGTATCAGCAGAATGATCAGGGAAAGTCTGAAACCACAAAGATGAATTGCACACAGGGACACCAAGATGTATAACGCATTGCCTTGTATGGTGTTTAATACAACTGTTTGATTAAAGTTAGTCATTTCTATGAAAAGATAAGCACTGAGCTGGAGATTGAAGTTACTGTGTCTGTTGAGTGAGTGTTCAGTGCTAAGCCTGAGAACCCCATATTACATCCCTGAGAACCCTGTGACGGCTTAACCTCACAACTCTGAGAGTCAAGTGTAGAAGAGGCTGAATTTGGAAGAGCCATCGTAGGACAGACCCCAGAACACCTGTGGCAAACTACCCTCAAACTCCATGGTTTGAGGCCCAGTAGCCTGTGACAGCCCTGTGTTACCTGCCCTCCCCCCCCCAAATGGTCTAACAATTTGCATTAACAATGTTCCTTAGCAATTCATCTACCGCTTCTAATATACAACAAGTTAGACAGAAAGAAGTGAGCAAACACTCTATATTTATTTTTGCAATGATATTGTGCACCTATTATATTCACACTTTAGGTGATATCCTTTAGCAATAATGTTTATATTTCTCAGCAAACTTAGATTTAGAAATGAGTTCATTTATAGCACAATCAGTTTTTGATGTATATTGTCACTATTTCCAAATGTTTCCTCCTACCTGAGTTTTCTTTCTCACTTTTCCCTTTGAAAAAGGCTATGCATGGTTTATATTCAAATACTGCATTCAATATATCCTGTATGGTAATATAATGTTCTGTTTTGATTTGAATGATAACATTTTTATTTTGTGATAATCACTTATTCTATTGTACCATTAAATCTTAAAACACCTTCTCAGACCTCAATAGCGCCAATTCTAGTCACCATACTTCACCTCCATTAAGTCCCCCGTGTTATATGTTCACTTTTGAATTCCTCCACCAACACCCCACTCTTACCCACCTCAGAACTCCATTATATTCCCATCACTCCTTTGTCCTTCTTCACAGCATATGTTGCCCTTCCTCCAATCCCATACCACCTCACCTAGCTTTTCCAACTTTTCTCATTGCACATGCTCTCTTATGTAAACTACTTATCTCTTAACACCGCCTCACTCCACTTCCCCCTTGCTCCACTGCTGCTCTCACCCCTCAATCCCTCCTTCTGCTTCCCTTAACACATTTTAAACCACCTCCCCTTGTGTAACCCCAGTTCCCCTTTTAGTTCCTTGCTATCCCTCAGTCTGGTTGAACTTCCTCTCCTCATCACACCTCATCCTGGCACCCTTATTGCCAACTTCTTAACTCTTTGCCCCATTCTACCCCGCTTCCCCTTCCCTCTCACCTTCACCCACCCGTCATCTCTTCCAGCCATTTTTTTCCTGTGCCTCTATTCATTAATATCCATGCTTTACAAGGGCTACCCATTTCATCCCTGAACACATGCAGCCCATTTCACCACACAAAGCCTTTTTAAACGCTTTCTCTGGAGACATATTCCCACCTATACAACTCATTTTCAGTCTGACTGTTCTGCAGGGCAACCTGCAAATGATCTGCAAAAACGAGGGGGGAAGTATGTACAATTAAGAGATTACATGCAAAATAAAATCATGTGTTCCCCCATATTTATTTTGCTCAGGCTCATATACAGGACTTTACAGTTCATTCCCATACGTTTTCATTGCACAAGCATTCAATCATATGGAAAATGTGGTAATCTAATTAAAACAAGCGATAGGGTATCGCTATCCCCAGGGGCCTGAATTAATGGAAAATGATCTAATACTTCGGGTTTCTATTTTGGAAATGTATTAATATTAGACCACAAGCCCAGAGAAAAAAGTGCTTCCCATTTGCAAGGCAGCAATCCGATACTCAAATAATTCCGAAGTAGGAAGCAAAATTGTTCTTGCCCGAGCCTCTGTCTGCAAACATTGTCAGTTATGATCCGTATTTAACACAGAGGGATTCGCCCTTTGAAGACATGTCGTTATCGATACAATGCCATTTAAACAAAATGAAAAAAAAAACCTAAAAACTGCAGTTTTACTATGGAGGGAAGCATACACTTATTGTGAACTAGACACTATTTGTACATGAAAAGAAAGCATTGCCTCTTTTTTGCGACTTTTGCTGTGTGAATTTTGAAAGTAACTGAATGTGTTGTAATTGCTTCCAAAGTTCCAATATCTTTTTTTATGTTTCAGAATGTTCAACGACATTCTTTCCAATATGGGATTTTGCTACTCTTCCATTACACAAGGGGGCATATTAACAAGGAGCTGCGATAATTATCGCAAAGCGCGCTTAGCGCTGTTTTAAATATCGCCGGCTATCGCTGCATTACATCGCCGAGATATCGCGTTATTATCAACGCTTATCTCCAGGGCAATAAATAATGCAGCAATAGCAGCGAAATGCGGGATTATCCTGGAAATCCAGCAATAACACCGCAGCGATTGGGAATTCATTGTTGATACGCCATGGTGGTCGTAGCCTGACAATCCACCTCCCTTTATACATATAGCTAAGTCTGAAATTTAGCAGACGTTAGCTTACGGCGATAACCGCGGTTAGCGCAGCCTTTTTATGTCGCTATGGGTGTCAGTGTCCGGCTTGTTAATACCGCGATGTGCGGTTAGCGACTTTTTCTCTGTTGTTTTCTGAGGGAACGCCTTCTTTGCATCTCATTAGAGATGCGATGCGAGGCGTTAGTGAAACGGCGGCTGACACAAGGAAACACGCGCTGATGCCTATTAGCGTGTCCTTGCTAATACTGAGGTAATTCAATCACCGCTTTTCGGCCGAAAACGGCCGTTAATGCGGCGATGTTGGCCTTGATAATATGCCCCAAGATTCTTTGTTTACAGGACAGGTAATTCACATGGCTGCAGCAAGCATATCATTAAGTGTAAATACCAGAGCCAGATGTATGACCCGTTTTTGCATGCGCAAACGGGTTTGCAAACCCGTTTGCGCATGCAAAAACCTATTGGGCCATGTACATAGCCTATTTAGCGAGTCGCAATTTTTTTGCGACTCGCTAAATAGGTTTTGCGACTCGCTATTTGGAAGGGGCATTCCCTTCCAAATAGCGAGTCTCAAAACCATGTACAAATGTTTTGCAACCGCAATTGCGGTCGCAAACACACTCGCAATTACCACCTACTTCAAGTAGATGGTAATGCATCAGCAAATGGGAAGGGGTCCCAAGGGAACCCCTTCCCCTTTGCAAGTGCATGCAAAATTACAAGGACAGGCAGTGGTCCCAGGGATCACTGCCTGCCCTTAAAAAATGAAAGGAAAACGTTTCTTTTTTTCTTTTTAAATGCATCCCGTTTTTCCTTTAAAGAAAACGGGCTGCATTAAAAAAAAACTGCTTTATTTAAAAGCAGTCCCAAACATGGTGGTCTGCTGAGCCCAGCAGGCCACCACCCCTTTTAGGGCTGGCATTTCCAATGGTTTCGCAAATTGCGAGAGGCTCATTGGGAATCGCAAACAGTGTTAAACACACTGTTGTACATTTCATTTAGCACCTCGCAATTTGCGACTCGCAATGTGTCGCAAATTGCGAGGCGCTAAATGATATGGTCGTACATCTGGCCCATCATCCCGTGTCCGTATTGTCCTTTGGCATTATCTGTGTTATCGTGTGAAGATCGTTGTACTTCCCTGTCATGTGTCCTCGTGTAGGAAAGTGCACTTTTTTGCGTGGTTCAACTATTTTTACTGGATTTACAGACATATTTTGACCGTGGGCATTGTGAGCTTGCTAAACACTTCCAAGCACGTACCTGTCCAATAGACATTGCAATTAATTGACTAACCATAACTAGACTATCAGACTATTAGGCCTCGAAATTGCACAAGTCACTTGTTGGCTGCACCACTCACATATGACAATGGGGCTGCCCCTCCACACTGACTGCAGGCCAGCGGTGCAGCCGTGCCATGTCACAGTAAACCTTTTCGACATGTTTAGTAGCCTACCTCTAACTTTATCTAAGTCATCTGTAAAAGGTGCTTTGTTCACCCTTTGGCCTAGGTGAATAATCTGTCTGAAACTGACTGTTTCTGACATAAGATTCAAAGGTGTTATTTATTGCAAAGGTTATATATAGCCTCTCACGTCTTTTGGAAAAGCCATCTTTTAAGTATAACACTCATATTTCACTAACATAGCATAGGGAAATGCTAGCAATTTGTCTTCTTGGTAATTTGCTATTTATCAAAAATCTTAATAATTGGTTAAATTTTTAGTAGAAATACTCCATAGATCTAATATTTGAGGTAAATCTCTAATATAAATGTCAAGTCAAGTCAAGTCAAAAAGATTGTTTATTTAGACCTTAGGTCCTTAAACATGCACGAACATACAAACATAGCAATCTTCGATTTGAAAACCAGCTCGAGTTAAAGACTTTATAATACCCGTATAAAACTCCAAATACATGAAAAAAAATTCTAAACGAAATATATTCTATATAACAATTATTTAAATTCCAAGTATTATTGATAAAAACTGGTGTACATTTCATCAAGTCAATACTAGTGATAAAACATCCACTCTACACATATTTTAAAACTTTTTTAACTTCAAGCATGAACTTCCCTATTGCACATGCTACATCTAATGAGTACATTTCAGTTAACAGGTGTACTGCCTGTGCACGATTCCTAACCTCATATTTTAGGAAGATTGGTCGTAGCCACAGTTTTCGTTCATCAAGAACATTAAGACAATCCAATTGGATGTGCAAAATATCGCATTTTGTCCCTATGTTACAGGTACACTTCCCTTCGTGGTCAATCATGGCCCTCTTAATCCTATCATTCTCATAACATGGATTAGTCCCAATCCTTATTTTTAATAATTCTCTCCTTAACCAACAATTGGGAAGAATATCCATATATGGGAACTGTTGGCCGTTATGCCAAGATTTCATCATAAAACATACAGATCTTTTCCCTTCCAAGTATTGCCTATCCTGGTCCCATGATATTTCTTTCCCTAATGTCCTAAATTCCTTCTTACTTATGGTTGGATGAAGGTTCTGCTGGCATATGTCAGCCCTCAATTCCCTACACACCGTAACAACCGTTTCTCTGATCCCCTTTGCCCACTTCATTTCACTCTGTGGGATCTCACATTTACACCAAAAGGAAACTTTTTGCTCCTCTTCACGGTCCAGGCGTTGCCAGAATCTTATTAGTGCCATGCTTGCCATTTTCTCCCATAAAACCATTCCGGTTTCTAATCTTATTGACTGGTCATGGAGGATCTGGGTAGGGACAGTAACTTTTTTACGCATTTCCCTTCTTCGCCATCCCACTTCCTCTTATCACTTAAGAATAGCAGTTCAGCACCATAATAAAAATTGAGGAGGTACCATGGCTGTGTAAGCTTTCAGGACTGGTCTATCCGTCATTTCTCCATAGGTGTTATTAAAATTGCCTCATGCCACTAACCGAGGATAGGGCCCGAATTCTTAGTGCATCCAGGTGTACTTTCCACTTCATAGATTTCTCAAACCAGATTCCTAGGTATTTGTATTCCTTAACTATCTCCAATTTTATGGATCCTAGGACCCAGTTGAACATCTTCCTCTTTTTGCTGAAGCACAGAATCTTTGTTTTTTCCAAGTTTACTGTTAATTTCTTACGACTACAGTAGTCACCAAACACCTTGAGCTTTCTTTGCAGACCTATCTCTGTTTGGTCCACAATCACCAAGTCGTCTGCATAAAGTAAGCATGCAATATGTTTCCCATCTATTTTTGGGCTGGCACCCGCACAGTTCTCAAAGTGATGGGCAAATCCGCTTTAAATAAGGAGAAAAGCAACGGGGCCAAGACACACCCCTGTCTTAGTTCATTTTCAATCAATATCTTCTGTGACAGTGTACCATATGTATCCAGAATAACCTGGGCCCAATTCTGACTATGTAACCTTTGTGTGATAGACAGGAGGCCCTTAGGGATATCCAAGTCACCCAGCATTTCCCATAGCCATTCTCGGTCTACCAGGTCAAGTGTGGCCCGAAAGTCTATGAAACAGCAGAACAAACTAGCCCCCTGTTCCAACGACTTCTGAGCCATTGCCCATAACGCAAAACTGTGATCAATTGTGGAGTGGCCCTCCCTGAAGCCACCCTGTTCTGGAGGCCCAATTTGATTGTCCTCAGCCCACTCTTTAGGTTTTTCCAAAATTATTTTGGAAAACACCTTTTCACTGATATCCAAGAGATTGATTAACCTGTAATTTTTGGGTAACAATATATCTCCTCGTTTATGGATAGGTCTAATAATTGCCCCTATCCAGTTTACCGGCATTTTCCCGGAATCAAGGATGCTATTGAACATTTTGGTGAAAAAATATGCCCACCAATTTGGTCTAGTTCGTATAATTGCTGCCAGAAGATTCTCTGGACCCGCTGCCTGGGTTAGTGTTAACTTTGATATAATTCGTCTTACATTGGATACTGTGAAAAGAGACCTAACATCTTGTTCCACCTCTATCCATGATGTATCTTTCTGACTTTCTTGACCAATCCCTTTCCCATATAATTCTCCCAGATAACTCTCTATGGCATCTTCTGTCATCACACAGTTCATAGCCCCTTCTTCCTACCGGAGCCATCTTGGACTAATTTCCAGACCATTTTTACATTCCTTGTTTCTATAGCTTCCAGTAATCTTCCCCAGCACTTCTCTTTATATGTTCTTTTGTGCTTTCTAATAGAGTTTTTATATTGTTTCCTTAGTTTCTGTAGGCTATTGGACATGCATAAATCATACTTTAATCTTAGATGTCTTTCTTTTTTCCTTATATTCAATTTTAGTTTCCTACATTCATTATTGAACCAGTTCTTATTCTTACACAGAGTTCCCCCCTTTCTATGGTCCCTACGGCTATTTCTTTTTAGGGCCACCCTTAAACATTGTACCATTTCGGAAATAACATATTTGAACCATCCTATATTTTCAGTGTTAGGGATGATCTCTAGTATCTGGACCTGCTGGAACGCCACTAGCTTTCCCAAACACTTCTCTGTTAGACGAGTATTGAGTCGTCTCGGGTAGTCCCTTTCAGAGGGATAATTGTGTCACTTGAGTTATTATTGCCTCCTACAATCTTAAGTGTTAGTGGCCAGTGGTCACTTACCACCTCTTTCCTTACCTCAAAAGCTCTTATGAGTTCAAAATCTCAAGCATGGATAAAGATATAATCTATAGGGCATAGTTGATTGCCTATCCTGAATGTACGATTTGCTGGTCGATCTAATTCCATCCTTACATTTATACAGACTAGGCCCAATGAGCCCAGAAAATTCCCTAGGGCTATATCTCGTGCTACACCTCCCCCTAGGAAAACAAGCGGGTGTAATCTTATAAAATGGCAGTATCTCTTTACACCACTGGTCGATTTCACCAGGATCTAGCTTGTCTAGTTTATGGTTAAAGTCTTCCATCAGTATAAACAGATCTCTATGGTGTACCTCGATTATACCTTGCACATCTTTTTCGAATTTTTCCAATTCCAATTTATACTTTTTATCTCTAATCCCCTGCATATAGACATTAACTATGACGATACCATCGTACTCCGGGATGGGATACAAGAGAGTCACTCTACCTGCCACTAGCCATTTACACTTTACTTTCAGGGGGACCACCTTCTTGGCTATTTTAGTCGATATGAATGTTATTCCCGGATGCACGCCCACATTTTCCCTTTCTAGCCAGTGAATTTAGTTGGGCATACCCTTGGATCAGAGGGGTTTCGTCGCATAGCCAAGTTTCCTGAAGGCATACAATTTCATGACAGTTGATTAGTCTTTTTAAATTTTCTGATTTTGATATTCTGCTAAATCCATTTATATTCCAAGTAAGTATGCCCAAGCTATGTGGCGACCCCCCCCCTCTAATCAATTTCACTTAGCCAGCTTTTTTCCTCATCTTCTGATGGTGCTAGCACGTTATATCTATTTGCTAAGGTTAAATCTTCTCTATCTGCATCCAGTGCATAAGGTCTTATAACAATTTTGAGATCCTCCTTAACTTTGCATCACTGGTTAATCAGCCTAATTTATCTTAATCCTAGCCCTGCATGATTTAGCAGAAAGGGGTTTTCGCATTTATCCCCTTCCGACATTTCTTGTCTGGGGGTAAATCTAATCCCTTCTTTAAGTAGCTCCTTCTCTGCATTTAATAGTGCTGACTTAACCAGTCGTGAGTACAAAAAGACCTTTGTTATTTCTTTTCCCATGCTGTTTAGAGTGAATCCCACTTCTCTTAAATCGTTAGTCCCTTTCTCACTCAGTTTTGCACTCTTGGAGAAGGAGAAAAGAGACCAATTTAATGGGCTCAGTTTCTTTGCCTTCTTTCCCTCTTTCTTTTGATGTGTTATTTCAAGGTATAGAAATAAGACGTTGTCTAGTGGAGTTTCCTTACCATTCCCTTTCCCCTTTTTTCCTCCATTTTCTCTTTTCTCTCGTTACTTCCCACTGATTTAATAATACCTTTAACACACTCATTTGCACTCATTGCCTGTGCTCTGGCATTCTTTGATCGATTTAACAATTTCTTTTGCTCACTGCCCTTCCACACCGTGTCCATTGCATTTCCAGTGCCCATTTTTATCTCTGCATTTCTTACACTATGCTGTTTTTTGTGAGGTTTTTCTGCCCCACTGAACCCTCCTTCTATATTAGTGATTTCCTTTTCCTTATATTTTGTATCCATATTGTTATCCTTCCTACACCTTTTCACCAATCTCTTTGTCCTAGGTATTGTTAGACCTGGCATCCTTGGCGTGGGTCTCCCTTCCATTTTTTTATGATGCCTCCTATGTTACCGATCCATTTTTGCTGGTGTTAGATGCTTTGGGCACTGTGCCACTGCTATCCAGTGCCACAGTGCAAGTGCTCCCTATGATAAATTGTGTTATGTATTAGTGGCTCCATGATTGGATGATTGGTTTACTTGTCAGTCCCTAGTACAGTGCACTGAGTGTGCCCAGGGCTTGTAAATCCAATGCCGCTGGTGGGCTTGCAGCACTGGTTGTGCCACCCACAGAAGCGGCTTGTAAAATGTGTCTCAGGCCTGCCATCGCAGAACCTGTGTGCAGCCTAGGGCTGCCATGTCGACTTGGTGAGTACACCCACTTACCAGTCCCTAAACCTTCCCTTTACTACATGTTGGTCACCCCTAAAGTAGGCCCTAGGGCAGGGTGCATTGTAAGTATAAGGTAGGACATGCCCTGGTGTGTGTGGCATGTCCTAATAGTGAATTACAGCCATTTTCGTTTTTCACTATTGCAAGGCTACCTGCTCCCCATAGGCCAGAATGGGCAGACTGACTATTACACCTTATAGTCAGAACTGACCCAGGGAACATGGTAGAAAAACGAATTTAGTATGCCTGAACTCAGAATGATAAAATACATCTTTTAGTAAAGTTGGTTTTAACATTCTGTGTTTGAAAATACCACTTTTAGAAAGTGGGTATTTTTTTGCCTAAACTTCCAAGCCTGCCTCTGCTAGGTTGTGTATTCCTTGTCTGGAGATTGAGTGACAGGGGCTGGGGGTGGCTACAGGAGACAGGGTGAGTCAGCACAGGGCTGAATAGAAAGATCTGCATCCAGAGTGGAGGGAGGAGTTGCACCTGGGTCTGAATAGGGCTGTGCCTGCCTTCCACAATGCTGGCTCCACCTCCTGCCGGGCGGCTGAGCACCCTGCCCCACATTCTGAAAGGAAAGAAGGAGTCAGAAAAACAAAGTGCTCCAGGACTGACCAGAACTGGTTTTGACTAGGCAGAGGCCTCTCTGCCTTCAGAGAACAAAGGAAAACTGTGTATAAAAGGGGACCCAGACCCCTAGGAAATTAGATCACTTTGGGAAAACAAGAAGAAACCTTTGCTGAGGAGAGGAACCAGAAGAAACTGAGGAGAGGACTATCCCTAAGCTAGAGGGATCTGCCTGCAGTGGTTGCCTGACTGCCAAAGGAAGGAGAAAGGACTTTGTGTGCACTTTTATTCAACTTGTAAAGTATCTCCAAGGGCTTGAGAAAAGAGCTTGCCTCCTGCTGAAGTCTCAGGGACAACAGACTTCAACCACCAGCTCCCCAAGAATCCTTTGGAAGTGCCTGCTGCTGTTTTGGGCCTTCTGAAGGGACTGCGTGTCGCAAGGAGCTGGAAGCGCGACTCAAGAGGAAGAAGCGTGTCGCCGTCGCTGCTGCTGCCGTCGCAACTCCGAAGGAGGGTGTCGCCGCTGTAGCTGTCGCATTGCACCGCATCAAGAGAAGAGTCTCGCATCGAGGAAGAAGCGTGTCGCCGTCGCAGCCGCTGCCGTCGCAACTCCGAAGGAGGGTGTCGCCGCTGTAGCTGTCGCATTGCACCGCATCAAGAGAAGCGCCTCGCATCCACGGAGAAGCGTGCCGCCGTCGGAGCTGCTGCCGTCGCATCACGAAACAAGGGTGTCGCCGCTGCAGTTGTCGCATCGAGCGGAAGCGTCTCGCAACGTTGGAGAAGAGTGTCGCAGCCGAAGCTGTTGCCGTCGCATCGCTGAACAAGGGTGTCGCCGCTGCAGTTGACGCATCGAGTCGAGACTTCTCGCAACCTCGGAGAAGCGTGCCGCATCAGGAAGAACTTGACGTCTTTATTTCTTTGCACCAGAACTTTGTCGCATTTCCATCACTGCAACATTGCTTGTTGTGGAAGCGTCCCGCATCGTAAGGTACATTGACTTAAAGTGTCGCATCTTAAGAACTGAACTGAACTAAGCTAAAACTACCATTTTAAGTACAGTATTGTGGATTTTTGTCGTTTATGGTCTTGTGTTAAAACTATATAAAGAATACTTATTTTTGATATAAACCTTGTGTGGTGTCCATCTGTAGTGTGTCACTAGATTACTGTATGTGTTCACAAATGCTTTACACACTGCCTCTGAGATAAGCCTGTCTGCTCGCGCCAAGCTACCAAGGGAGTGAGCAGGGGTTATTTTAGGAGTGTACCCCTTTACCCTGACTAGAGGCGAGGGTCCCTATTTGTCACAAGTACCTACCTGTGCCAACTAGAGACCCCCAATTCTAACATTGGTGGCAGCGGTTTGGATAACGTAAAATAAACACACATTGTTTTTCAATCTGCGAAGATGCTTCTTTCTCCCCTCTGATGATGTATACTTTCCACGGACTTTTCTTCAATAACTGGCCTAACTATCGAGGGCATATGATCTTTAATTTGTTTCAGTTCCCCCACAATCAGTTGTAACTGGTCTTTCTGGGTTTTTAAAATGTCATTGTTCATCACAGACACTTCCAATAGACCTTGCAGAGTTTTTTGAAGGATCAGCATTACTTCCAGCATTGAGGCGCTTGAGGTAGCTGTCATCTCAAGGTTAGATAATGAACCTTCTGTCAGGTCATTCCCTATGGCTGGAGGCGATTCCATTCTTTTATTTATCTCCATTTGAACTCCTTCTCTGTTCGTTGACCTCATGCTACTATGCTCACTTTCTATACTCCCCTGTCCCTCTGAGTTACATAACTCAAGATCGGTGAAGAAGCAGGGCGACGAGGACAATCTTGGCTCAAGCAAAAGATCGCTTATATTTGGTATATCATGCTGACAGACATAAGACGACTCCACATCCTGTAGTGTCAGGCTTTCTGCTATTGCTTGTTTCACCCGTGATTGTGGGTCAGTTGTTAATTGGTTCTTCATAAAATGTTTGCCTACAAAGTCTTTTATTGACTTAGAGACGGACGCTCCATTTGTTGTTACTTCTGTTTTGTTTTGTTTGGGGGTTTTAGACTGCGATTGTTTGGCCTGGGTTTTACAGCTTGTCCCTGGGGTTACTTCCTCCACCCTGCTGTTGTTTCCTTCCTTCTTATTTTTAGTTCCCTCCAACGCTTTTCCCTCTTCTAGGGTTCTGGTTGCCTTTACATGAATATTTTGTCCCTTACGTGCTTTAGATTTCCCTAAAGCCATATCTTTCTTTCTTTTAACTTGCCCACCCTGGCTCGAAGGATGTCCATGGCCACTATTTTCCGGATATAAGTCCCGCTTTTTCTATGGCCACACTGCTCCGGTCAGAATAGGTCAGGGTAGGACAATTCCAATTCACCAACCATTTTCAGACTTATCTCTCTCTCAAATACATTCCAAGTACTTTCCACGTACTTATCTGTGCTCACCGACTGCCTTACCGACTCACTGCCTTGCTCCCTATGACACCACCGTCCGAGGAAGTAGCTACACTTGAATCTCCCAGATTCCAATTATATTATCCCATCCTTCTGTAGGCGGCGGCACCCCACAGCCCCTTGCTGGGGGGCCACTCAAGTGTGATCAAGTGCACCCCTTGTCTCTGCTAGGGGTGGGTGGCACTCGGTCTCCAAAGGCTGAATCTGAGATTACTTCAAGGCGACCACCAGTCCTACTTGGGCTGGCTTATGCACCGGATCCCTTCTGAGGACTGTCACCTTAGCTGCGGGGCTATTATGGAGACCGTGGGCTCCACCACACATCTCCTCTTCTCGGGTTCAGCTTCATCGGACGGCCGGCGGCAGGTTCATGGCCCCAGGCCTACGTGTTCCGACGTTTCCACTTTCTGGCGCTCTCGGCGCTTGACACTGCTTCCGGGTTACAGGTCACATAGGTTACGGCCACGGCAATGGGCTCACGGTAGGGTACGGCAGTCGGCAGACTGCAATCGGCAGTCGGCGGTCAGGTGAGCAGAGCATTCCCAATATAGAAATGTTGTGCATCTCTGCCTGAGCCAGGTCAGCCTGCAGACAGGATCTGATAGGTTCTTATGCACTAAATGATTGTAATCAGTTTATGACAGCCAAAAGGAAGTATAAATAGCCTCCATTATGAACCTCTGGAGAACAAAAGTCTTTAGAGAAGATGCCCTGGAGGAAAGCAGATGAAGGGCAATAGGGCAATGATAGCCACAATCACGAATATTTATGTAAAGGATGTAAGGGGTTAGGATAGAACAGGTGATCAGATGGCCACACAAAGTACAGGTAAGTACTTTTACAGGGCAAACCACCTTTACCACTCAGTCATTACGACCTAATGCCTTCACCATGCATCCAATGCCTTTAACACAAATTACCTTTAACACACATGACCTTTAAGACACATGTTTTTACTAAACATATGCCTTTCCCATGCATACCTTTACAATGAAATGGTAAGTATAAAAAAAGTAAGTATATATAAGCGTGTTTTTAGGGTTTAGTAGGGTTTAGTGGTGGGTAAGGGTATAGGGTGGAAAGGGTGATTTTAGGGTTTAGAGGTGGGTAAGGGAATAGGGTGGTAAGGGTATTTCTAGGGTTTAGGGTGGGTAAGTCGATTTTAGGGTTTAGGGGTGAGTGAGATGTCACCATCATTGGTGACATCTCAAACATCTATAATGTTACTTTAACCTTTGGTTTTTTCACTGAGTATATATCTTCACTGAAAAAAAACAAAGGTGAAAGTAACGTTACAGTTAGGTGAATTTGTCAGTGACAATATTAATGTTGTGAACTAAATCAAACCACAGAAAGTCTAACTATAACTTGCACCCCTGGCATGCACTGGTTATGACCTCAAATATGACATCACTCATGACATGGCGGCTAGCTAGAGAGCCGGCTGCGAGCTCCGCGCATCTCCGACTTTCACTCACCGCGTCTCGAGGGTGTAACCAAGCTTCGAATGCCATGCGAATAGACATCTTGTAACAAGCTTTCTCCTCAGGTTGTTTGCTCTTCTGGGGGGGGTCGTGAAAAAGGGAAAAGACAGCAGAGGCATCACGACCCCCAGGTGCTTAACGGCTGCCTCGGAGATCCGACGTGATCGCCGAGTAGCAGCCCGAGTTTGTTTCCAGGGCCCCAGGGGCAGAGTCAGCACTTTCCCCCGGGAGGCTCTGGAACCTGTAAGGGCAAGGAATGAGGTGAGGAGTGGAGCCCACCTCCAACATGTAAGACTCCAAAAAAAAACAAAGCGCGTTCGGGTAGGAAACCGAAGGTTTTTTCCCTGAGGAATCCAGAAGTTGCCGCAGTAGATGCTGGGGCAGCCATCGATAACCAGAAGACGACTGATGGTCCAGTTGAGACACTGACACTGGTAGATTACGAATTTCCCACAACCAGAGCAGGTAAAAACAGATACAAGTTAAGAAACACTGATTTGGGGTTAGGAGAGGTAGCCTCGTCGCAAATCTTTAAGGGAAAAAGTCAAAAGGGTACATCAGTAGCTACGGTTTCCCCAACAGACGTCAGACAGAGAGTGCATTATAAATAACCCCCTTTACAAACAAGTAGTCAAAAGATTTTCGAAAGGGGGGCAAAAATCTTGCAGCAGCCCGAAAACAGCTTGAAAGGCAGAGTTAAAATCACCCCCTCCCTGGGGTCTTATTTTAAACTAAAAGGCACAGAGAATCAGACTAGCTGGTTGGGCAGTACAGGGAAAACTGATAGGAATTTGGCTCTAGCAGAGATGGAACCAACAACTACAACGCAGGGAAGATCCCAGGATCTTCTTGTCTCAAATCTGTTTGCACCACTGGCCAGTGTCGATCTCCCTAATAATCCCTCAGAGGAAACTCGACCTAGAAATGCTGAGATGGGGGGGGAAGCCAGCTCGAAGACTCCTGAAGGTATCGGGAGGAAGGTAGGGGGAGAACAGGGTGCAGAGGAAAGAGAGTCTTCAATAGTAAATGAGACACGAGGCACCGAAATTAGCCATATGCTACTCACTCTATCAAATGAGATAAAGGAGAAATTTGCAGTATCTGAGTGCAACCAGGCAAAAATTCAAGGTACATGTGAGGATTTAAAAGAGAGGCTAGTAGACATTACAGAAAGGTTGCTGGTCATGGAAGTCTCTTTCGGGACTTTGCAAGAGGAAGTAAGGAGTAATCAAAAGGAGATCGTAGCCCAAAAAACAGCAGAAAAGGAACTAAGGGACAAACTAGAAGTGCTAGAAAATAACTCTAGAAGGAACAATTTAAGACTTCTGAATGTTCCGGAGGGCAGGAGGGAGGGAACATCAAGCTCTTTGTAGTGAACCTGTTTAAGGAACATATCCCGGAAGTTTCCTACATTCATTATTGAACCAGTTCTTATTCTTACACAGAGTTCCCCCCTTTCTATGGTCCCTACGGCTATTTCTTTTTAGGGCCACCCTTAAACATTGTACCATTTCGGAAATAACGTATTTGAACCATCCTATATTTTCAGTGTTAGGGATGATCTCTAGTATCTGGACCTGCTGGAACGCCACTAGCTTTCCCAAACACTTCTCTGTTAGACGAGTATTGAGTCGTCTCGGGTAGTCCCTTTCAGAGGGATAATTGTGTCACTTGAGTTATTATTGCCTCCTACAATCTTAAGTGTTAGTGGCCAGTGGTCACATACCACCTCTTTCCTTACCTCAAAAGTTCTTATGAGTTCAAAATCCCAAGCATGGATAAAGATATAATCTATAGGGCATAGTTGATTGCCTATCCTGAATGTACGATTTGCTGGTCGATCTAATTCCATCCTTACATTTATACAGACTAGGCCCAATGAGCCCAGAAAATTCCCTAGGGCTATATCTCGTGCTACACCTCCCCCACTAGGAAAACAAGCGGGTGTAATCTTATAAAATGGCAGTATCTCTTTACACCACTGGTCGATTTCACCAGGATCTAGCTTGTCTAGTTTATGGTTAAAGTCTCCCATCAGTATAAACAGATCTCTATGGTGTACCTCGATTATACCTTGCACATCTTTTTCGAATTTTTCCAATTCCAATTTATACTTTTTATCTCTAATCCCCTGCATATAGACATTAACTATGACAATACCATCGTACACCGGGATGGGATACAAGAGAGTCACTCTACCTGCCACTAGCCATTTACACTTTACTTTCAGGGGGACCACCTTCTTCGCTATTTTAGTCGATATCAATGTTATTCCTGGATGCACGCCCACATTTTCCCTTTCTAGCCAGTGAATTTAGTTGGGCATACCCTTGGATCAGAGGGGTTTTCGCATAGCCAAGTTTCCTGAAGGCAAACAATTTCATGACAGTTGATTAGTCTTTTTAAATTTTTTGATTTTGATATTCTGCTAAATCCATTTATATTCCAAGTAAGTATGCCCAAGCTATGTGGCGACCCCCCTCTAATCAATTTCACTTAGCCAGCTTTTTCCTCATCTTCTGATGGTGCTAGCACGTTATATCTATTTGCTAAGGTTAAATCTTCTCTAGCTGCATCCATTGCATAAGGTCTTATAACAATTTTGAGATCCTCCTTAACTTCGCATCCCTGGTTAATCAGCCTAATTTATCTTAATCCTAGCCCTGCATGATTTAGCAGAAAGGGGTTTTCGCATTTATCCCCTTCTGACATTTCTTGTCTGGGGGTAAATCTAATCCCTTCTTTAAGTAGCTCCTTCTCTGCATTTAAAAGTGCTGACTTAACCAGTCGTGAGTACAAAAAGACCTTTGTTATTTCTTTTCCCATGCTGTTTAGAGTGAATCCCACTTCTCTTAAATCGTTAGTCCCTTTCTCACTCAGTTTTGCACTCTTGGAGAAGGAGAAAAGAGACCAATTTAATGGGCTCAGTTTCTTTGCCTTCTTTCCCTCTTTCTTTTGATGTGTTATTTCAAGGTATAGCCATAAGACGTTGTCTAGTGGAGTTTCCTTACCATTCCCTTTCCCCTTTTTTTCCTCCATTTTCTCTCGTTACTTCCCACTGATTTAATAATACCTTTAACACACTCATTTGCACTCATTGCCTGTGCTCTGGCATTCTTTGATCTATTTAACAATTTCTTTTGCTCACTGCCCTTCCACACCGTGTCCATTGCATTTCCAGTGCCCATTTTTATCTCTGCATTTCTTACACTATGCTGTTTTTTGTGAGGTTTTTCTGCCCCACTGAACCCTCCTTCTATATTAGTGATTTCCTTTTCCTTATATTTTGTATCCATATTGTTATCCTTCCTACACCTTTTCACCAATCTCTTTGTCCTAGGTATGTATTGCTTATATCTCCTTGCTTCACCCAATTTCTTTATAAGCATTGGATAACGTAAAATAAACACACATTGTTTTTCAATCTGCGAAGATACTTCTTTCTCCCCTCTGATGATGTATACTTTCCACGGACTTTTCTTCAATAACTGGTCTAACTATCGAGGGCATATGATCTTTAATTTGTTTCAGTTCCCCCACAATCAGTTGTAACTGGTCTTTCTGGGTTTTTAAAATGTCATTGTTCATCACAGACACTTCCAATAGACCTTGCAGAGTTTTTTGAAGGATCAGCATTACTTCCAGCATTGAGGCGCTTGTGGTAGCTGTCATCTCAAGGTTAGATAATGAACCTTCTGTCAGGTCATTCCCTATGGCTGGAGGCGATTCCATTCTTTTATTTATCTCCATTTGAACTCCTTCTCTGTTCGTTGACCTCATGCTACTATGCTCACTTTCTATACTCCCCTGTCCCTCTGAGTTACATAACTCAAGATCGGTGAAGAAGCAGGGCGACGAGGACAATCTTGGCTCAAGCAAAAGATTGCTTATATTTGGTATATCATGCTGGCAGACGTAAGACGACTCCACATCCTGTAGTGTCAGGCTTTCTGCTATTGCTTGTTTCACCCGTGATTGTGGGTCAGTTGTTAATTGGTTCTTCATAAAATGTTTGCCTACAAAGTCTTTTATTGACTTAGAGACGGACGCTCCATTTGTTGTTACTTCTGTTTTGTTTTGTTTGGGGGTTTTAGACTGCGATTGTTTGGCCTGGGTTTTACAGCTTGTCCCTGGGGTTACTTCCTCCACCCTGCTGTTGTTTCCTTCCTTCTTATTTTTAGTTCCCTCTAACGCTTTTCCCTCTTCTAGGGTTCTGGTTGCCTTTACATGAATATTTTGTCCCTTACGTGCTTTAGATTTCCCTAAAGCCATATCTTTCTTTCTTTTAACTTGCCCACCCTGGCTCGAAGGATGTCCACGGCCACTATTTTCCGGATATAAGTCCCGCTTTTTCTATGGCCACACTGCTCCGGTCAGAATAGGTCAGGGTAGGACAATTCCCATTCACCAACCATTTTCAGACTTATCTCTCTCTCAAATACATTCCAAGTACTTTCCACGTACTTATCTGTGCTCACCGACTGCCTTACCGACTCACTGCCTTGCTCCCTGTGACACCACCGTCCGAGGAAGTAGCTACACTTGAATCTCCCAGATTCCAATTATATTATCCCATCCTTCTGTAGGCGGCGGCACCCCACAGCCCCTTGCTGGGGGCCACTCAAGTGCACCCCTTGTCTCTGCTAGGGGTGGGTGGCACTCGGTCTCCAAAGGCTGAATCTGAGATTACTTCAAGGCGACCACCAGTCCTACTTGGGCTGGCTTATGCACCGGATCCCTTCTAAGGACTGTCACCTTAGCTGCGGGGCAATTATGGAGACCGTGGGCTCCACCACACATCTCCTCCTCTCGGGTTCAGCTTCATCGGCCGGCCGGCGGCAAGTTCATGGCCCCAGGCCTACGTGTTCCGACGTTTCCACTTTCTGGCGCTCTCGGCGCTTGACACTGCTTCCGGGTTGCAGGTCACATAGGTTACGGCCACGGCAATGGGTTCACGGTAGGGTACGGCAGTCGGCAGACTGCAATCGGCAGTCGGCGGTCAGGTGAGCAGAGCATTCCCAATATAGAAATGTTGTGCATCTCTCCCTGAGCCAGGACAGCCTGCAGACAGGATCTGATAGGTTCTTATGCACTAAATGATCGTAATTAGTTTATGACAGCCAAAAGGAAGTATAAATAGCCTCCATTATGAACCTCTGGAGAACAAAAGTCTTTAGAGAAGCTGCCCTGGAGGAAAGCAGATGAAGGGCAATGATAGCCACAATCACGAATATTTATGTAAAGAATGTAAGGGGTTAGGATAGAACAGGTGATCAGATGGCCACACAAAGGACAGGTAAGTACTTTTACAGGGCAAACCACCTTTACCACTCAGGCATTACGACCTAATGCCTTCACCATGCATCCAATGCCTTTAACACAAATTACCTTTAACACACATGACCTTTAAGACACATGTTTTTACTAAACATATGCCTTTCCCATGCATACATTTACAATGAAATGGTAAGTATAAAAAAAGTAAGTATATATAAGAGTGTTTTTAGGGTTTAGTAGGGTTTAGTGGTGGGTAAGGGTATAGGGTGGAAAGGGTGATTTTAGGGTTTAGAGGTGGGTAAGGAAATAGGGTGGTAAGGGTATTTCTAGGGTTTAGGGTGGGTAAGTCGATTTTAGGGTTTAGGGGTGAGTGAGATGTCACCATCACTGGTGACATCTCAAACATCTATAATGTTACTTTAACCTTTGGTTTTTTCACTGAGTATATATCTTCACTGAAAAAAACAAAGGTGAAAGTAACGTTACAGTTAGGTGAATTTGTCAGTGACAATATTAATGTTGTGAACTAAATCAAACCACAGAAAGTCTAACTATAACTTGCACCCCTGCCATGCACTGGTTATGACCTCAAATATGACATCACTCATGACATTGCGGCTAGCTAGAGAGCCGGCTGCGAGCTCCGCGCATCTCCGACTTTCACTCACCGCGTCTCGAGGGTGTAACCAAGCTTCGAATGCCATGCGAATAGACATCTTGTAACGAGCTTTCTCCTCGGGTTATTTGCTCTTCTGGGGGGGTGGTAAAAAAGGGAAAAGACAGCATAGGCATCACGACCCCCAGGTGCTTAACGGCTGCCTCGGAGATCCGACGGGATCGCCGAGTAGCAGCCCGAGTTTGTTTCCAGGGCCCCAGGGGCAGAGTCAGCACTTTCCCCCGGGAGGCTCTGGAACCTGTAAGGGCAAGGAATGAGGTGAGGAGTGGAGCCCACCTCCAACATGTAAGACTCCAAAGAAAAACAAAGCGCGTTCGGGTAGGAAACCGAAGGTTTTTTCCCTGAGGAATCCAGAAGTTGCTGCAGTAGATGCTGGGGCAGCCATTGATAACCAGAAGACGACTGATGGTCCAGTTGAGACACTGACACTGGTAGATTACGAAGTTCCCACAACCAGAGCAGGTAAAAACAGATACAAGTTAAGAAACACTGATTTGGGGTTAGGAGAGGCAGCCTCGTCGCAAATCTGCAAGGGAAAAAGTCAAAAGGGTACATCAGTAGCTACGGTTTCCCCAACAGACATCAGACAGAGAGTGCATTATAAATAACCCCCTTTACAAACAAGTAGTCAAAAGATTTTCGAAGGGGGGGCAAAAATCTTGCAGCAGCCCAAAAACAGCTTGAAAGGCAGAGTTAAAATCACCCCCTCCCTGGGGTCTTATTTTAAACTAAAAGGCACAGAGAATCAGACTAGCTGGTTGGGCAGTACAGGGAAAACAGATAGGAATTTGGCTCTAGCAGAGATGGAACCAACAACTACAACGCAGGGAAGATCCCAGGATCTTCTTGTCTCAAATCTGTTTGCACCACTGGCCAGTGTCGATCTCCCTAATAATCCCTCAGAGGAAACTCGACCTAGAAATGCTGAGATGGGGGGGGAAGCCAGCTCGAAGACTCCTGAAGGTATCGGGAGGAAGGTAGGGGGAGAACAGGGTGCAGAGGAAAGAGAGTCTTCAATAGTAAATGAGACACGAGGCACCGAAATTAGCCATATGCTACTCACTCTATCAAATGAGATAAAGGAGAAATTTGAAGTATCTGAGTGCAACCAGGCAAAAATTCAAGGTACATGTGAGTGTTAGAAATGGGGGTCTCTAGTTGGCAATGGCTGGCCACTGTCCAAGTAGGGACCCTTCTTCCTAAGTCAGAGTAAGAGGGCTACCCTCCTTGATACCCCTGCTCAACCCTGTGGTAACGTAGCACGAGCAGGTAGGCTTATCTCAGAGGCAGTGTGTGAAGCATTTATGACCATACACAGTAACACAGTGAGGCACACTACAAAGGGACACCACACAAGTAGCTATAAAAAAATAAGTATCTTTATATATATATGGACTTATCACAAGACCAATAACTGTAAAAGCCACAATACTGTCAAAAATAGGATTGCTGTTGAAGGGCTGTCAAAAAATAGTTCAAAGGTTGCAAAAATAAGGTTCAAATTCAAAGCAGTGGTCTCTGCGACCCTTTCTCTCACAAAGTACCTGGGTTTAGTAGCAAAACCAACAAAATGTCGCAAATAAGCTGTAGCGATGATTCTCGGCACGCGAGGCCGGTGATGCGTTGAAATCCTTGCCGCAAGGGAGGATGATGCGCCGAGCTGCGTGATGCGTGCGGAGAAGATGCAACAAACTTCTGCACGCTGGACCGTTGATGCGATGACTTTCTTGCCACGAGGGAGAAGTCGATGCGATGATCCTGTTGCGTTGTGCGATAGTGTTGCGATGCGAAGAGAAGACGCTCCGCGAGGGAGCGACGAAATTCAGTGCGATGCGATCAAAATGGCGGACGCACGGCGTCCGCAATGCGATGTCTTGAAGCGATGATTTCTTTAGGGGCTGCGAGCGCACGCGACAGCAGCGCGATGATTTTTCCAGCGCGTCTCGGCTGCAGCGGCTCGCAAAGGTGCGTTAGCGATGGTTTCGTGTTGCGAGCACTCAGCGGCAGCAGCGCGATGATTTTCCCAGCGCTCTCGACTGCAGCGGCTCACAAAGGTGCGTTAGCGTCGATTTCCAACACTCTTTTCTCTGAAGCAAACTAGAGGCCCTGTAACTCACAGGAGCCTCATCAGCAGATAGCAGTCCTCGCAGGGAGGAAGCAGGAGGTTGGTGGTGGAGTCTGATGTGCCTGAGACTCCAGCAGGAGGCTAGCTCTTTTCCTAGCCCTTGGGTAATTGCTGTAACAAAAATAAAAGTTCTCTCAAAAGTCCTTTTCCCTCTTCTTCAAGGTCCAGTGGTCACTGCTGCAGGCCAGTGCAAGAAACAACACACAAGCACAAGGACAGTCACTTCCTGAAGATTCCTCCAGTGGCACGGACAGAGTTTCCTCTCCAGATCCAGGGGCAATACAATTTGTAGGGGTTTGAGCACAGATATTTATACCCCAAAAGTCTTTGTTCTCAGAAGCTACAAGTCACTGAACCTAGCCAGAACCAGTTCTGCTCAGACCTGGAGCACTTTGTTTACCAGGCTGCATCCTTCCTTTCAGAAAGAGGGGGTCTGCTAGCAGACACACAGTAGGAGGTGGAGCCAGCATTCACCTTGCCAGGCACAGCCCTATTCAGGTCAAGGAGCCACCCCTCCCCATACTCTAAATGCAGATCTCTCTATTCAACCCAGGTCTGACTCAGCCTGCCCTGCCCCTCCAAAACCAGACAGCCAATACACATAACAGCAGAGCACACTGGAAGGCTTAGGCAAGAAAATACCTACTTTCTAAAAGTGGTATTTTCAAACCCAGAATATAAAAATAAACTTCACTAAAAGATGTATTTTATTATTCTGAGCTCAGGCATACTACATTCGTTTTTCTACCATGTTCCTGGGGTCAGTTAGGACTATAGGATGTAATAGTCAAACTGCCCATTCTAGCCTATGAGGAACAGGTAGCCTTACAGTAGTGAAAAACGAAATGGGGTGTAATTCACTACCAGGACATGCTACACACACCAAGGCATGTCCTACCTTACACATACAATGCACCCTACCATAGGGGTGACTTACATGATGCCAAGGGAAGGTTCAGGGGCTGGGAAGTGGGTGCACTTCACAGCCAAGATGGCAGTTCTGGACTGCACACAGACACTGCAGTGGCAGGTCTGAGACACACTTTACAAGCTGCTTCTGTGGGTGGCACACATCAGTGCTGCAGGCCCACCAGCAGCATTTGGCTTACCAGCCCTGGACACACACAGGCCACACTACTAGGGACTAACAGGTAAACCAAATAAGCCAATCAGGGATATACCAATTCATATAGACATATTTACACAGGGAGCATTCGCGCTGTGGCACTGAATGGCAGTGGCACAGCGCCCAGAGCATCTAACAACGCAAAAACAGAGGAGACAACAGCGAAAAATGGGAGGGAGACCCACGCCAATGGTGCCAGGTCTAACAGTGAGGATTTAAAAGAGAGGCTAGTAGACATTACAGAAAGGTTGCTGGTCATGGAAGGCTCTTTCGGGACTTTGCAAGAGGAAGTAAGGAGTAATCAAAAGGATATCGTAGCCCAAAAAACAGCAGAAAAGGAACTAAGGGACAAACTAGAAGTGCTAGAAAATAACTCTAGAAGGAACAATTTAAGACTTCTGAATGTTCCGGAGGGCAGGAGGGAGGGAACATCAAGCTCTTTGTAGTGAACCTGCGTAAGGAACATATCCCGGAAACAGCAGAGCTGAACTTAGAGGCGGACATACAGAGAGTTCATCGAGATCTCTTTAGGAAGACTCTAGATAAAGGGAAAGCAAGGAAGATCTTGATAAACTTTCGCTCCTACTCCATAAAAGAAATAATTCTTATTGCAGCACTTAGAGCAAAGCAGTTCCAAAAACAGGGGTGGGCCTTTACTATAAGGTCTGATATTTCGAAGGCAACTCAAACCCGGCAGTGGGAGTTAGGTCGCTATATTCAGGAGTTGAAGGACCTAGGTGCAACGTCACAACTGAAATTCAGTGCAATGCTGAAGGTAATCTGGTGAAATAAGATGTTTAATTTAAAGGAGTCACTCGAGGTTGAAAATCTTGTAGCACAGATCAAATCCCATAAAGACGTATAAAAAGTAAAATTACATACTAAGGAGTTTGCGACGCGGGGCTTAAAATGGTATGAAGAAATACCCAGTTTGGTTAATGGGAGGGTTCCCCAGGGTGGGAAGAAGAGAAGGGGCACGGAGAAATGTGGTTTTTTATATATTTAGCACAGAGTGGGGAGCATTAGGGAACATTTTTTTTTTAAAAAGTCCTCAATGATTTCAAGGTTCACCACAACATAAAGGTTTGCGAGAAGAGGTGGGAGATGCGCTATACATATCAGTACAAAGGGGAAAAATGATTCGTAGCTTAAGGGTTCTTTCATGGAACGTTAATGGGTTAAGAGTGAATAGCAGGCAAAGGAAGATCCTAGAATTTCTCAAGCTTTCTGAGAATGATGTGATAATCTTACAAGAAACCCACTTACAGCGGGAGGAATGGCAGGGAGTGTTAACACGGAATAAATGGATCACGCATCTGGTTTGTACTAACCAATCTTGTAACGTGAAGGGGGTGGCAATATTATATAAGAACACTGCTCAAGTTAGACTGGAGGGCTCCATCGCAGATCCAGGAGGTAGATGGTTAATCAATCATGTCAAAATCAATAATATTGTGTATGCTTTCGTCTGATATTATGGTCCAAATGTCGACGACCCATCGCCCCTTAAGGAACTATATCAACAGCTGTTAACGACAAAATATTACATTATTATAGGGGGGGATTTTAATACACTGTTAAATCCAGCACTTGATAAATCCACACCTAGACCAGCCGTGAACGCACCTAAGATGAGGGATTATGTACACCAGCTAATAAAAAATTTAGCGTTGGTCGACATTTGGAGATTGAAGGCTGGCCAAGGCAGGGAGTACACTTTTCAAAATAAAAAGTGGTCTCATTCGTCCAGAATTGATTTTTTTTCTGATAGATTGGAAACTCAATAAGACTATTAGTAATGTGGCACATCAACCTTCACATCTATCAGATCATGCAGCTGTAAAATTAGAAATGTTGCTAGATACCCCCCCACACACAAACTAGGTGGACAGTAGATATAACGTTATTAGCTGATCCAGAAATTATAAAAACCCTAAAAGTAGAGACAGTTGGATTTTTTAATCAAAACGAGCATTCCGCACTGCCACATATTGTGTGGGATACTTTTAAAATCCTATATTCGTGGCAGATTAATTAGTGCCACAGCATATAAGAGGAAGATAGAGAAAAATAAATTAAAGGACTTGGAGCGAGCCATTGAAGAGACGCAGGATAAGATGACAAATAGCGCACACAATCAAGTTAACATAGTGGTGCAGTTGGAAAATGAATTAAGAGAGGCAAAGGAAGCACTAGCAGATTATCTGGAAGGAAGAGTGAAAAAAAGATGGGAGGCCAGCAAACTAGCAAATTATGAATACGGGGAAGGGTGTGGGAAGATGCTAGCCTGGAAGGCGAGGCAGGATCAGGTCCGAAACCAGGTTAAGGAAGTAGTTAATAATAGAACTAATATGAGATGCACGGAAGATCAGACAATTGGGGAGGCTTTTCTGTTATTTTTTAAAGAGCTGTATACAGAAGATACAGTAGTGTCACAAACAGAAATTAGGGAGTGGTAGCAACAAGATACACTTCCTTACCTTGGGGAAAATCGACAGGAGTTCCTTAACCGAGAGATCACTACTTCAGAAATAGAAAATATAATCAAGGATTTAAAGAATGGGAAAGCTTCAGGCCCCGAGAGTCTCCCTAATGAGTTGTATAAAGTTTTAAGGGAAGAACTTACTCCTGTTATGGGGAAGCTGATAAATAATGTATATAACTATCAAACCCCTACCTCGTCCTCGTGGAATGAAGCAGTGATAACGCAGATTTGCAAGCCAGGGAAGGATAGTAAGAAATGTGAGTCATATAGACCAGTTTCATTGCTTAATACAGACTATAAAATATATACAAAGATACTGGCAAAAAGACTGGAAAGGGTATTGGGAGAGTTAATTGACGTTAACCAGAAAGGCTTTATGAAGGGAAGACAGCTCTCAGATTTAACACAAGACCTGGTGTGTACAATAGACATACCCACGGTTATGGGGGCCCCTCTGTCAATTATAATGATAGACGTGGCCAAAGCTTTTGACTGAGTTAGTTGGCCATATCTTTATGAGACAATGGAACAAAATGGTTTGGGGGGGAACTTTCTCTCAGCAATTAAGAGTATATATTCAGCGCCCACAGCTAAGGTACTGGTTAACGGGCAACTAACTGCAAGTTTTCAGATAAACAGGGGCACTCACCAGGGGTGTCCGTTATCGCGGCTCCTGTTTAATTTGTATATAGAGCCTCTTGCGAGAAAAATTAGAGCAGAGCAAAGTATACCATCATTCCAGTATGGGGATTGGCAAAAAAAGGAGGCTCTGTATGCCGACGACTTAATAATCTTTACGAGCAATTTGGAGGTATCACTACCGATAATGTTGGATATAATGGGAAGTTTTGGGAGAATTTTGAGATACCTCGTTAATAAAGATAAAACAGAGACGATGACATGGAACAGAGCATCTTAAACATCTAAATAAAGCAGAAATTAGGTATTTAGGAATCCGGGTCACGAAGGAGGTGGAAAAAATGGCTCTTACAAACTTCAATTGTTTAATGCAGGAGTCAAAGAAACTATTACAAAGTTGGGCCTCGCTTCCAATCTCGATCTTAGGGAGGGCCAACTTAGTCAAAATGACGATCCTACCAAAATTCACCTTCATGTTTAATTCTCTCCCACTATGCTTTAAGAAAGCCTGGTTTAAAAAATTGCAAGGACAACTTAGCAGTTTTATATGGGAGTGCAAATCAGTGAGAATAGCGTGGAAAAAACTCAGGAAAAAAAGGATGGAGGGGGAATCGCGCTCCCTGATTTCCAGCTCTATTATTGGGCCTTCTTCTTAAAAAATGCTAGATGCTTGTTGATGGACGTTAAAGATATGTAGCTATGGTATAGAGCCTTGGTATGGAAACTAGCAGGAGAAGCAAATCATTTTCTATTTAAGTTTGGCCACCCGAAGTTTTTAAAAAGATAAAATTTAGGATCTTAATAGCAGCATGCACAATTTGGATACAAATCAGGAGAACTCTAGAGATCCCCTATTATAGCTATTGGGCACCAATTTGGAGATCCCCAGGAATCCCTCTATGTCTAAAGGACAGTTTTGCAATCCCTTTGCTAAAGGCCGGGTTGGTGAGATGGGGGTCAACTCGTTGATCAAGTGGACTTGGCGTCTTCATCTTCGTTATCGCAGGCCACTAATTATAAGTTGTCCCGATTCAAATATTACCAATTGGAAAGTTGGGCACGATTACAGCCTAATCTGGGGTTGGAAACAGAGATCGAGAAGGAGCTACAAAATACTCAGAAATATAACAAAGAAGTATCCAAATGGTACTGGGCATTGGTACAAGGGGACAACGCTCACCTGATTCTGCCAGAAGAGATCTGGAAGCTGGACATGCCAGGCTGCGATGTTGCATATTTATGGCAAGTATCAGCTACTACATTATGGGCATGGGTAAAATCTGCTGCATTCAGGAGGAACCATTTGTTCACATTATACAGGGTTTACTGGTCCCCCAAGAAATTGGCGAAGATTGGTGGAATTAGGAGAAGAAGCTGTCCAAAGTGCGATTTGGAGAATGTGGACGACATACATCTCTTCTCGCAATGTCCAGCTATCCAGGCCTTCTGGCAAGAGGTGGGAGAAGTTCTGAAAAAAATTCTGGGGGTCAATATTGAGGTAAGCCTATCGCTAATTATCTTTGGAGTATTAAATGTAACTATACCTGTTTTGGGGAAAACTAAGTCTTCTTTACTTTTTATATTAATTGCTGTTGCACGCAGGGAAATATGTGAAATTGGGTCTCTGAAAAACCACCGACTTGTCAGGGGAGGCTAAGCTTTGCTAGACATGTGGCAAGGTTGGATTGTCAATCAGGTTCGGCCAAAAGAGAGAAAATGTGGGACAGTTTCTTAAAGATAGATCCCCAGATCAATAGACGTGGGTGGGCTGAAGTGGATAGTTGAATCCTGTTAGAAACAAAGTCCAAGGATTAAGATAAACTCAACTGGATGAGGTGTTTGGTGGGAATACCACTAAGTTCTGCCTCAGGTAACAGTTGAAAAGGGCGGTTTACGGGCGGCAGGAATATGGAGGTATGTGGCGCTTATAACTGGGATACCAGGTTCCTCTCCCAAGCTGTGGCAAAGCCTTTGTCATATATGAGGACTAAAGAAAAAAAAAATCACTCATGACATTTTCTATGCCATCATTTATGACATTACTGATGAAATCCCAAATGACATCATTGATGACATCACTGATAACATCATCCCATGAGTGTTCTAGTTTATTTTACAGTTTACACAGTGGTGGGTAACTACCATATTATTTTTCTACATAATTTCGCACAGCTTGGGTCCGGCTTAAGGGTGCAAGTGTTTACAAAATTCATGTGCTCCTAATGCACCATAGCTGTTTAGAGGTATTGAACACGTTATAAATGTTTACATTCAAGAGCAACTGTGTGTGCAAGTGACAGTTGACTTGTATTCATTATGCTCCACACAACTTTTGGCTCTGCAGAAAAAGTTTCGAACAGGAGAAAGATTCTATATAGTAGATACAAACTTTTGTAAGCAACCATAAGTTACTAGAGAGAATTGTTTCAGCATGATAATTTATACTTTACATTGAAGAGTGTGTGCACCAGGTGCTGACCTATGTACACATGCTTGTTTTGCTTCAGAAGATGGGCTATCTGTAAAGTTTTCTCCACAGTATGAAGGGTGGAGGTAGTATGATCTTTAGCACCTTCAGATCTTGGTGAATTTTAGTAAATAGTGCCTTTTTTGACAACTGTTGCATAGAATGTACACTGTTCTTAGTAGATTCATTTCAATGCTCCGTGGTGTATTTCTTATGAGAGTTTCACTATTTGCTATATGTGTAGTATAGAATGAACTCTCCATAGAATAAATGCCGTTTACAGTACTCAGTCCTCTACTGATGTCAACTTCATTTCTTAATCTATGTTCGGCGTGTCTCAGTGGTTTGATACAGATAAAAGCTGTATTGTAGTAGGCCATTTGTTTTGGAATTGGCACTCACTATTTCTCTGAACAGTTGAGGGTTTCCCATATGTGTAATGCCATAGCAATTTATACAGCAATATGCTGGAAAACGAAACTTGGATGATGTCATGAGTGATGTCATCAATGATGTCATTTGAGATGTATAAAGTGATGTGATAAATGATGTCATAGAGCATGTCATGAGTGATGTCATATGTGAGGTCAGAAACAGTGCACGGCAGTGGTGCAAGTTATTGATAGTGCTGCTAACTATAACTGGTGAATTTCTGTATTTTTTAGTTCAAAATTTTAATGTTGTCACTGACAAAATCATCTAACTATGGCATTACTTTAACCTTAGATTTTTTTCAGTACATTTCTGGGTTTTTTAAAACAAAAAACAGATCTTTTTATCACACCTAAATATAACCTTACCTAAACCTTTGTTTTTTTCAGTGCATTTCTAGGTTTAAAAAAATATATATATATATGTATATATTTTTTTTTGGAGAGTGTATGTATGGTAGAATAATTAACTAATATATCCTGGGTGCGGACATTATTTTGAAAGGGAATTGCATTTGTATCTGTGTTCTTCATTTTCCTCAAAACAAAAGTCAAAATAACCTAAAAATGTTAATTTATATACTGATCAATAATTCATAACAGTGATACATCACTATAGTCTCTAAAATTGACTACATTTTTCTCGCATAATTACATACTTCTATCTCGTATACCAATAGCTTCTTATTCCTTTTTCCAAAAATATTCCACACCCTCAACCAGTGGTTTTTTTGTTTGACAAATAAATTATAGCATACCATCAATACTGGTTCCATAAAGGTTTATAAAGTAACACATTCCTCTTGACACACCTTTGCTAACAGTGAGCACAGTGGTTTACTCTATAAATAGCAACATCTCCACTCAAACATCTCATACAGGTAAAGTATGTGTACAGTAAGGTTTATAAAAAAAACTAGAACTTGTATTAAGAGAGTGCAAATTCTTTGCTTTATAATTTGAGAAACAGAAAAACTGTCCCTTTTACAACTACAAACAGATTGAACAGTTAATTTTTTAACACAATGTGGAATACTTGCTGATATCTCTCTACATTCTAATGTCTACCTCTCAAAACTATTTTGAGAATTCTACACCTCTACATACGGCTTTTCACTCAGTAAACCTTGTGTAGAATAGGTTTACCAACAGTAGTGTACTTACTGGCTCTTCTCAACAAAGTTTATAAACTATTTTCTTAAATGTCTGAACTTAAAACTGTTTCTTAAATGCAGCTTAAAACAACAGTCTCTTTCAGTTCCAAATGAAGTCACATTTGATGAGCACAACTCAAAGAGACTTCCTTCTCCTCCACAGCAACAAGGGCCATCTGAGCTCTCTCTGGCTCTGCAGCCAGCCACATCACATTTTCAACTATGTAATAAGAATGTTAACTATTGGTTGATCTTGGTCCTTTTTTCTACTTCCCCTAAATGATCTCACAAGACTCTCATAGGATCGTAAAACACCTCGTGACAGGCCCGGTAATTTTCCAAGTGGGTCTCGCGATAGTCTCACAGGATCGAACTAGCCTCATGCAGCACGCTTCACTCCCTGAAGCTTGCATTCTACTCTTGCAGGACACTCGTGAGATCACAACAGTATTGTAGGGAAATAGTGGTATATGGAAAGGACTAGCCTCCCCAATGACCACCCTCTCTTGCATAATGGGTGTGAATACCAGATTGTGAGGAGGGACTGCCTTCTCCTTTTGAGATGTCCCTCTTGAATGAAGGGTGTGAATAGTAAGGTGTTTGGATGGACTGGCCTCTCCTTTGATACCTCTCTCTCAAATGACAGGTGTTCATAGTAGGTTGTATGGATGGACTGGCCTCTCCTTCGAGGACTCTCACTCAGATGATGGATGTGTGTAGTAGGGTGTATGGGCAGCGACTGGCTTCTCCTTTGAGACCTCTTTTTCAGATGACGGGTGTGCGTAGTAGTGAGTGGGGAAGGACTGGCCTCTCCTTTCAGACCTCTCTATCAAATGATAGGTGTGTGGATATGAGTGTGGAGGGGTACTGGCCTCTCCTCTGAGACCTCTACTTCAGATGGCAGGTGTGTGTAACAGGCTGTGTGAATGGACTGGTGTCTACTTTCAGACCTCTCTCTCAAATGATTGGTGTGCGTCGTAGGGTGTGCAGATGGACCGACCTTTACTTCGCGACCTCTCTCTCAAATGATGGTTGTGCTAATAGTAAGTGGGGAGGGAGTGACCTCTGCTTTCAGACCTCTCTCTCAGACGACAGGTGTGTGTAGTAGTTTGTGGGGAGTGACAGGCCTTTCCTGTCAGATGTCTCTCTCAGATGATCGGTGTGTGTAGTAGTGTGTGTGGATGGACTGGCCACTCCTTTTAGACCTCTCTCAGATGATAGGTGTGTGTAGTAGGCTGTGGGAAGAGCCTTAGCTCTACTCACAACTCTTCCAAAGTCAATGAGCATAAATATTAGACTCTAATAAACACTATCTCCAGTAAGACTCCTTCCTACAGTAACAGGTGTGCATTCCAGATTGTATTCAAAGATCACCTAGTCCTTCCTACATTTCATGGTCCCGCAAGATTCTCGCAAGATCATAGCATTTAAAAAAAGAATGAACCTTCTACTCATCACAGTAATTATCTCTTACACACTTCCTCTCAATAACAAGTGCCACAATATACATTCCTACTAGTAGAGTGTATTGAGAACTCATCTACTACATTTAATATTCACAATCCCACGAGAGTCCCAAGAGATCATTACCGTTTTTTAAGAACAATAAAATTTTTATTTTTTTCATAGTAGTTACCCCTTAGACACCTCTTCTCTAAATCTAGGAGGACAGCATATCTTTATGCTGCCTCCGTACATAGCTTTTTTACTTCATTCCCACAACATCTCCAATTTTTCTCAGTAAACAGTAATGGCAGCCATTTCATTTCTAAAATTCCAAAAGCTAGCTAATCAGAATGCTCGCTTTCTTTCACTACTATCTGTGTCTTGGTACCCTAACCACTGTACCTGGCAGTTCAAAAGATTTACAGGAGAGGGTACACTGACAAAATATCGACCCTCAAAATATACCCATACCAAAATATTGTGACCAAAATATCGATGTCAAAAATATAATCATCTTAAACTTATAATGGTAAGTACAAAAATATTGGAAGAAAAAAATAATCAATGTAATAAATACTGTTGTATTAAATATCGTTTTTTAAATATATAAATTAAAATTAATAAATATATCAAATAGTAACATTAATTAAAAAAATTAAATATATGTAATATATATTTTAACAAATATAACAAATAACCTTAATTAAAAAACTTAAACAACAGATAACAATTAATATATATATATATATATATATATATATATATATATATATATATATATATATATACATTTACATATATCCACTTAAGAAACAATTATTAAACTAATCATTTTAATTAATATTATAATTTCCATTCTTAAATAATATAAAAATATAACAAATAAATATATATGTGTATAAAAATCAGTCAACTCACTGTTATAATGAGGGCTTAACTCATCTATAGCACTCAGACCCCCGTTTTAAACATCCCCATAACAAAAACCACCCTCATTATAACAGTGAGTTGACTGATGACAACTGAGGCTTCGATGTGGACGTTTGCTTAAATTCCCATGGAGCTTACTATATCCTTCTTGTAATGCTAACAAGGGTTAGACATCAGGTTTATTTGTACTTATAGATAGGCCTTTTGATAGTAGCGTTTGGTGAAGAGGACACACAGAACTATGTTCCCATATGAGAATAATTTGAATATAAACAGCTTGCCGTGTGATAAAAAACATTGAGCATTATGATCAGCTTGGTACATAGCTAATGTTGATGAATTATATAGGTACCATGCTATGAGTGATTTTTCTGTCAATATATGTTTTATAAGGACTGTTGATTTATTGATATATAATGGCTATTTTTATGACCTTGATGTTACCTGTAGGTTTCCCAGAAAATAGAGGACCTGATAAAGGTAGAAGCATAGAATTGGTCTGATATTGGTGAGATCATTTATCAATTCACCTGTGTCTTTTCACGTGTGTGGTGATTTGGCTTTTCACTTACACTTGGTTATGAGCCAATGGACATGGATTATGAATATGCTGGACATAATTATGTGTTTGTGTGTTACAGAAAACAGACAAGAACTGAAGTTGGTTCTGAAAAAGATCCATTGAATTAAGTATGGTTTTTTCTTTTTCGTTTATCACAAATTGAGCAGAGTGACAAGACATTGGTCCTGAAGAATGCCGCGAACCTCTGGTCATCTGGGCAGAAACATGTTGACCTAGTCGGATAGGGAACATCCTTACCCCTATCGTTCACACTGGTTTTTAATTCTATCCATAGGGGATACTTATTAAACTATTTCCCCATATGAGATGGTTTTAATTCACTTTTGATATTATTTTTGCACTCTGCCCCTCACTCACACTAGACATTGGAGTGATAAAACACCTCACGCTCCTCTCCTGCGGGAGAGTTGTAGCCCACACAGTGCACCTTGCGGGCACTGTGTGTAGAAGGAACCCAATGATGAAGCATGTCACCCAAAAGGTGAGTGAGGGTTCTCGTCTTTAAAAAGCAAATGCCCTTCTCTTGGTTTTGTTTTTGCACAAGCATATTTATATTCTAGTTAGGTTACCATCCGGTTACCTTTTGTGTGTATGATAGGATTGATTTTGGCATAGACAAATAGAAAGCTTTGGATGGGGTGCTTGAATTTGGAGTTTTATTTTTTTGATTAAGCATTTGCCAGTGCCAAACAGCGTGATCCTTCCTGACTTGTGGTTTAAAAAAACTGCATGAACTTTAGCAACAGAGACCTGAAGCAGGTATGGAATAATTCTAGTGAGAAAGCTCAAACCTAGACACTGCCCTTGGCTATAGCAACGAACAAATCATTGTAACTTATTAAGAGCACACACCCCAGAAAGTGTGGAGATGTTACTACTAGATACATATTCAGAGTAATTATTGTGCCATTACAAGGGTGTGCAAAATGCGTGTTTTGCTTTCGCATAATGAAGGTGACATTTTGAAAAAAATTATGCAAAACTATGCAAAATGCAAATACTTTGTTTAGCACTATAGCACAAAATACATCCTTGCATGAATTTTTGAAAGGAGGATGCATTTTGGCCTAAAAAAAATAGCATGAAAAGCACAAGTGCAACAACCAACAGCTACTCGCATTCTGGTCATTTGCTTTGTTCCCAAATGCTCAAAGTAAACATTTGCACTAACTGCAGTGTAATTACTCAATGTGGAAAAATGCCATCGTTTTCAGAATTTCACGTAACAAGCAAAACAAGAAGTTCCCAAAATTACACAAAGTAAACCATCATATTTAAAATTTTGCCTGGGCCTAAACATCTATTAAAGTTAGTGTGCATCACATACCAGCTGCCAAGGGTAGAGCTTGAATGTTCAGCTTTTTTACTCCCTGAAAGTCCAACACTAAAGAAGAGGTACTTGGCCATTCAGCAAACACAGAGTAGCACCCAGTTTCTGTGTTTCCAAAGACAGAGGCAAAAATTAGCACGTGCACTCATGCACACACACAGGGGCCGATTCCGATTTGGGCCGGAAAAAATACCGACCGACTCGGTACGGGATTATAGTCCGACCGACACGTACTGGCGTTGCCCGACCTGGGAAGTACGATGAAATGCATGGAAATCACGACCGACTCGCACGGAACTCAAGGCGAACGACCGGCCCGGCCGGAAACAAGCTATCTGGCCGGGAAACCATGCGAATCGCACCGACCGACACGCACCAGGAAACAACCCGAACGAAACGTACCCACGAACTCCGACCCGCGCAGTACGATGCAATGGGTGCAAAATCAGACCGACTCGCACGGAGCCCAAGCCGTACGACCGACACGCATACAAAAGCCAGCCAAACAAACACAATACCCCGCGAACGACGCGTACGCCGCATATGAAACGGAGCTGAAACACAGCGGGAACGACTCGGACAGGCGCGCACGAGACAACTGCAACGTCCTACTCGGTCAGAAGAACGACTCCTACATGCACAATAATCACTAATGAAAAAATACAAAAGAAAAGGGCCAAACAAGCAATGACAAAGCCAATAAATACAGGGGGAGAAAAAAATGGAACAAGGACACACCCCCAACTCCACCTACATAAAGCCCACAAATCCCTACCATGATCCTTTGCAAATTCCACTGACCTGCCAGCACACAACACCATCACACAGCAAACACAGCACACACACAGCTCATCCAACACAAAAGCCACACACCATTAGCACCTCAACAAATAGCACCCTCACACACACACAGCAAAACCTACACTCACACACCCTCACTTGCACACACACACACATCAATCACCACCACCACCCATCACCATGCCCCTAAAGAAGAATCCAAAGTTCCTAGATAGTGAATTAGAAGTCATGGTAGACGAGATCCTGAGGGTAGAGCCACAGTTGTTTGGCACATTGGTCCAACAGACCCCCATGTCGCAGAAAACCAAGATGTGGGCGAGGATCGTCGACAGGGTGAACGCACAATCACCATGTTTGCGCACAAAGGAAGACATCCAGAACAGGTGGTATGATGTGCGCAGGAGGGTCAGAGACCTACTCAAGAAGGATTACCTCCTGAGCCAGCACACTGGCAGTGGCCCTCCTGCAAAACCAGTATACCTCAGGCCCTGGAGGAGAAGGTGCGGGCCATCCTACCACCAGTGAGCGTATATGGACTAACAGACATCCCAGAGCCTGGTGAGTACACAACTAATATACACAATATTGTGTGCCAATACACACACATCACTCTCAAGGGGACAGTCAAACCATCCACCCCTAGCAAATCAACAGCAACCAAAAGATAATCATCCCAAGATGTGTATGTCAGTTAGATTAACACAATACATGCCATCTCATAGTGATATGTAACTGTGTCATGACATGTACAAACACAACAACAAATAGAGCAAGGCAGTGGTACAAATATAACCAACAAACACTGCCTGATATTTTGCCACCACTAGAACACCACCTCACAGGGAAGCTCACTTAAAGGAAGGAAATCTGTGTATGCTGGTGAAGTCAGTGTAGCCAATAGCATGATGGGAGTTGTAGTCACAGATATTGGTCACCCTCACAATTGGCCCATCAACACCACTCCGAACCATGCTCACATCACAGGGAGTGGATAAGGGCTGACGACACTGGCTACTGCTGTGGGGTGCACAAGGCCCTGCTGGGAACTGTGCACCAACAAACAGCAGGACACCACTGTCAGCCATCTTGCCATTGCTGTCACACTCACACACAGTGAAGTCCACTCAAAAGCAAGGAAGTACGGGCATGCTGGGAAGGGGGTGTAGGCAATAGCATGATGGGAGTTGGAGTCACAGATATTGCTCAGCCTCACAATTGGCCCATCAACACCACTCTGAACCATGCTCACATCACAGGGAGTGGAAAAGAACTTACAAGATGGCTGACACTGGCTACTGCTGTGTGGAGCACAAGGCCCTGCTGGGAACTGTGCACCAACAAACAGCACAACACCACTGCCTGACATCCTGAAAGCCAACTTGCACTCTCTGCAATGCAAGCACGTTGCATGGTGGGATATCTGGCTGGGTGGGAAGGAGGACTCACAGCACTGACCATAGTTACAAGCAGCTCACCTCACACACCCCCTCAACACAAACTCCACATAACCCACCTGGGAGAATGCAATGCCTCACATACCAAATGAAGATCCCACAAAGAACCACCACCCTGGGTAATGCTGTGTGAAGCACAGGGACACACCTGGGACTTGTAGCCAAACAAACGCAAGGACAACACTGTCAGCCTTCCTGTCAGCACAGGCACACTACCCCACAGGGAAGCACAGTCCAAAGGAAGGAAGTACGGGCATGCTGGGAAGGGGGTGTAGCCAATAGCATGATGGGAGTTGGAGTCACAGATATTGCTCAGCCTCACAATTGGCCCATCAACACCACTCTGAACCATGCTCACATCACAGGGAGTGGAAAAGAACTTACAAGATGGCTGACACTGGCTACTGCTGTGTGGAGCACAAGGCCCTGCTGGGAACTGTGCACCAACAAACAGCACAACACCACTGCCTGACATCCTGAAAGGCAACTTGCACTCTCTGCAATGCAAGCACGTAGCATGGTGGGATATCTGGCTGGGTGGGAAGGAGGACTCACAGCACTGACCATAGTTACAAGCAGCTCACCTCACACACACCCTCAACACAAACTCTACATAACCCACCTGGGAGAATGCAATGCTTCACATATCAAATGAAGATCCCACAAACAACCACCACCCTGGGTAATGCTGTGTGAAGCACAGGGACACACCTGGGACTTGTAGCCAAACAAACGCAAGGACAACACTGTCAGCCTTCCTGTCAGCACAGGCACACTACCCCACAGGGAAGCACAGTCCAAAGGAAGGAAGTACGGGCATGCTGGGAAGGGGGTGTAGCCAATAGCATGATGGGAGTTGGAGTCACAGATATTGCTCAGCCTCACAATTGGCCCATCAACACCACTCTGAACCATGCTCACATCACAGGGAGTGGAAAAGAACTTACAAGATGGCTGACACTGGCTACTGCTGTGTGGAGCACAAGGCCCTGCTGGGAACTGTGCACCAACAAACAGCACAACACCACTGCCTGACATCCTGAAAGGCAACTTGCACTCTCTGCAATGCAAGCACGTAGCATGGTGGGATATCTGGCTGGGTGGGAAGGAGGACTCACAGCACTGACCTTAGTTACAAGCAGCTCACCTCACACACCCCCTCAACACAAACTCCACATAACCCACCTGGGAGACTGCAATGCCTCACATACCAAATGAAGATCCCACAAACAACCACCACCCTGGGTAATGCTGTGTGAAGCACAGGGACACACCTGGGACTTGTAGCCAAACAAACGCAAGGACAACACTGTCAGCCTTCCTGTCAGCACAGGCACACTACCCCACAGGGAAGCACAGTCCAAAGGAAGGAAGTACGGGCATGCTGGGAAGGGGGGTGTCGCCAATAGCATGATGGAAGTTGGAGTCACAGATACTGCTCAGTCTCACAATTGGCCCATCAACACCACTCTGAACCATGCTCACATCACAGGGAGTGGACAAGGACTTACAAGATGGCTGACACTGGCTACTGCTGTGGGGAGCACATGGCCCTGCTGGGAACTGTGCACCAACAAACAGCACAACACCACTGAATGACATCCTGAGAGTCAACCTGAACCCACTGCAAGGGTGGCATGCTTCATGGTGGGATAACTGGGCCAGGTGGAGAAGGATGGCCGGATGTCCACCAAATACAACCAATGCTGGCCATGCACACACCTCAACATTCATAGTGAAATGCCCCAGGTATGCATGACAATGTGCTACACCAATATCAACCTCTTACTGTGACAACTTAGGACAATGCAATGTACATGCCCGCATCCAGAGGTACAGTCACAACTGTCAGGTGTGTGAACCATTGATGCCTGTAGAAACATTACATACAATGTGTGTCTCTTCCAAATACAGGTGACGATGATGGGGACACAGCAGTAGGCGAGGAGGAGTCCCTGTCCCAGGCTCCGGGGGACACAGAGCTCACTGGTGTGGAACAGCCTCTGCCCACCTCGGATGGCGAAGACATACCTGGCACCTCCGGTCTGAGTCATCATGCAGCACCAGCTGGACCAACATCTGCACCCCCTGCACCCACCCCTCCAACAACTGCCAACATACAGACCACCCACGCCGACACAGACAGACCAAGGACCACCGCTGACAACAGCGCAGGGTCCCAGGCCCACCGTGGAGCAACGGATGACAACACCACTAACAACCCCCAAGTGGGCCTCGGGTCAACTGTGCGTGCCACCGCAGGTCCTGCACGTGTCGCCAGGGGTGGTGGGAGGGGTGGTAGACAAAGGTCGCTGCTTGCAGAGGGGTCTGGACTGCATGATGACCCACAACTGGCACGCATCGCTGATGCGTACCAGGATAGCACCGGAGAGGTCAGACAGGTAGTGGGGATCCTCAAGGACATACAACAGCAGCAGGCTGCCCATCATGCCCGCTTGGACTCCCACATGGCCCGTGTGGAGACACACATGGCCCGTGTGGAGACACACATGTCGGGCATGGAGTCCAAGTGGGATACATTGCAAGAACTCACAGTGGTGCATAGGGACATATTGACATGCCTCCACCAGATTAGCACCAACATGGCCACACCTCCCTGTGTACCCACAACATCTGGTGCTGCAACAACTGACACCGCCACAGGGAGGGAGGAGGACTCTGGCGGAGAGTCCCCTGCACCGCAGCAGCCTGCACGTGAGAGTCCCCCCACAAAGAAGAGGGGTCGTCCGAGGAAGGAAAACTGAGAGGTTGATGGCCACGTACATCCCCCAGGAAGCCAACACCTGTTCCGGAAATTCTCCTTTGTGTGCAAACGTTTCACCCTGTCGAATGCAACACTACTTTCCCACATGACATGGGGAGTTCAAGTTGGACTAATGTATCATATGACTGTGGACTTCACTCAGGACATTTCTGCTACCAAGACTTCCAACTCATCTGGGAACTTTGGATCACAATCACAATGTACAGCACCCACCATCCTGTGCACTATACACACACACATTTCTGTAAATAAAATCACTAGTACACCATACTTGCCACTGTTGTTATTCAAATGTGGATACTGTTATGGTGATGATGTTCTGCTAAATTACACTGTGTATGCTAACTGCTACAGCAAGTACAACACCGTCGTGTGAGTCATGGTGACGTGACACATATGAGGGAGACACACCACTAGGGCTACACAACACAGACACCAGGGCCATCGGACTCATCGCCCACAGTGATGTTGGCAGGAAATACAGTGGAATGCACAGACACCACACCTATTCAGAGTCTGTGTCAACTAGCCCACAGGTGCAGTAAGCAAATGTCAGTCAGATGTGTGACCACAGACAACGCACATCCCAAAGTGAAGCACTGGTTTATTACACATTTGTAACATGTTGTTACCACTACAAATGCAAGTTAATCCCACGTGGCAGTGGCCACACAGTCAACAAGTGCAGAAGATATGAAGTCCAGGGGTATGTGGCACATCACCTGTAGGGAAACGACTGCTGCCACCCTTAAAGCTGAATCATGGTGTTGGGGGATCCAAGTTGACCAAACAACTCTGTAAGCACCCTGTGAAGGACAGACATGACACACAGTCAAAACCACTGAAGAACCGGACAGAACTGCAATACTCATGCCCTAAACATGTCACAAGATACCTACACAAAAGCACGTTTGCATGTCAACACTGTTGGGGAGTACAGACTACCTGTAAGGACACATCGCTGCACGCATCCAGTCAAGTGGCACATGGCCACACTAAAACAGCACCAGGGCACCACCCACACATATCATGCAAACTCACATCATTCACATTGCATCTCCCTGGATACTCACATTCAGCTGAAGAAGTTGGTGATGAGCTGTGTGCGGACATCACCACCATCATCATCATCATCACTGGCATCGTGGTCCAGGCCAGGATCCTCCACAGGTGGCGGACGTTGGTCATCGTCATCCAGGATGAGAGGCAACTCCTTCCGCACTGCCAGGTTGTGGAGCATGCAGCAAACGATGACAATCTTGCACACCTTTGCTGGGGCATATGGGAGGGCCCTTCCTGTCTTGTCCAGGCAGCGGAAGCGGCTCTTCAGGAGACCAAAGGTCCGCTCGATCACTCTCCTGGTCCGACCATGTGCCTCATTGTAGCGCATCTGGGCTGGTGTCACAGGGTTCCTGTGGGGTGTCAGCAACCATGGCATGTTGGGGTATCCGGAGTCACCTACAGACAGACAATTGCACATTAGCTGAGTTCAAAAAGTGGGCGGAATACAACATAGCAGAACACACACAATGGTACAAAGTCAGTACACACCGACAAGCCAGGCACGCTGGTTCGGCATCTGTGACATCATCCTCGGGATGCGACTACTCCTCATCACGTAGGCATCGTGAGCAGAACCGGGGAAACGGGCACAGACATGTGTGATGGTCATATCTGCAAGACATACCACCAGCGCATTGATCGAATGGTAGTGTTTGCGGTTACGGTAGGCCTGCTCATGTGCCTGTGGTGGTACCAAAGCCACATGTGTCCCATCAATGGAGCCAATTACATGTGGCATCCTCCCCAGGGCATAAAAGTCACTCTTAACGTCAGTGAGTTGTCGACGTTTGGGGAAATAGATGAACTGGTTCAGGTTCCTCAACATAGCCACCAAAACATCGCGTAGCACACGGCTGAACATAGTCTGTGACATCCCACCATCAGTCGCCACAGTGTGTTGGAAGGTACCGGTGGCAAAGAAGTGTAGGGCTGCCATTACCTTCACCTTGGGTGTCAGCGCCGTAGGGTACGGCCGGCCCGGTTGCAGATGTGGTGCCAAGCGCACTGCCAAATCCTCAATCAGCTGCCTGGTGAAGCGGTACCGTCGGATGCTGTCACGTTCCACCATCGTTGCCAGGTCAGGGAATGGTCTATGGACAGCTGGAGCCCTGCAGTGCATAGGATGAAGAAAGAAAGATTGTCAGTCACCCCACAGATGTGCCATTCACCATACTCAATTTCACATGATACATCATTACGAGACACAAGTACTTGATGTGTGTGCCGTTCTGTTCGGACATAACTCGCACCTACATGGCCATCATCTAAGTTCTCAGTACAACATGTGTGCACAACAGGTACCAGGTTGTGCTATGGGAAACCATTAGGCTGTATCACAGTACCCATTTACTGCTGTCACGTTCCACACACACACCACAGTGACATGTCTGGACAGATGCGCCACAGGCATCACAGCACATTGACAGGTAGATTCCCAGGGACCCTGTCTTGCCACATGGACACTGGCATGACATGGTATATCATGTACACGTCAGAAAAACAAACATGACTCCCACAGGTAGTGGCCCCTGTTGCCTCCGCAGGACAGACATGGACGTCAGTGACACACACACGCACAACATCAAAGTCCATGCACAAACAACGTTGCTGTGGAGACTGTCTCCCATCGTGCACATGGAATCAGAGACATCGGAAACACAACATGTACACAGACTGTGGAGGGACATCACTATTGTGGCAATGGGTCATCCTGTTACGTACATGCCTTCCCCCATGGGACCCTGGCGGTATGTGACATGTCACACACATACACAACCTGGAAATGTGACCATGCCACATGCTCTGAAATGAACTGTTGCACACCACAGTGGTCATGTGCACAACACACAAAGGACCCTGTCCCCATGAACACATGCACAGCCTGGGTGTGGATGCCCACCAGTGCCACCACAGAAACCACATGTCAACCCCCATACACAGAAAAGGTAATGCAGCCTTACATGCCTTAGGAAACAGTTTGGAGTGGGTGTGGTGTTGTAGGGGTGCCCCTGTGTCTCTGGCAGGTATATGTGGCTGGCATATGTTCACCAGTGACAAGCATGGTGACATATGCGACTGACCTGTACAGGTACGCTTTGTACAGCAATGGACCGATCGGTGTGCCCGGCCGGCCCATTGCATGTGTTGTGTGCGGGTACGCGTTGTACAGCAATGGACCGATCGGTGTGCCCGGCCGGCCCATTGCATGTGATGTGTGCGGGTACGCGTTGTACCCCAAAATACGCGTTGTACAGCAATGGACCGAGCGGTGCGCACGCATTGGCTGGGGCCTGGCATGGCAACAGACGCGTTTTCGTGGCTCCAACGAGTCTGATGCAGTGAATTCAGTTGGCCAGCCACAACAATGTTGCAAAATCATGGATGTCATGAATTTGAAGATTTGAAGGATGCTGTGGGCGTGTATTAGTGCTGCTATTCCATGGATTGGTCAGATTCAGAAGACGCAAATGACTTGGACCAATCACTTTGGACACATGGGACAGTATCTGCCTCTGCAGCACACATATAATGCTGGCTGTTCCCCTGAGAGCTCACTTGCCTGCACTACATGCTCCAGGACGACATCTGCCAACAACACTGCTGCTGTCTCTGCATCCTCTGGCTACTGCAATGGCACGTACTGTGGATAGAGCCCCAGCCTTCAGCCTTGAGGAGAACCAGGCCCTGCTGGACAGCCTCCTTCCACAGTACAGCAAGCTGTATGGGAAACCAGGGGAGCAGGTGAGTGTGCTGTCCACTGCCTTACCAATTGTGCATGTTGTCTGACTAGCAGGACTTACAGTGTGCACACCACTGGCTAGCATGCTCACTGAGTAGTTGTCACACCCCAAAGTGTGTAGTTACATGCACTGAACAGGTACAGTGCAGTAACAGTGCATTCCAAAAAGGTTTACTCCCCATGCAATGACACCATGTAGTGACTGCTGGCAAACTGTTCATAGCCATTGTTGCACTGCCTATGTACATCATATGCCCCTGTGATTGAGACATGTATATCCAACTGTGTGATGCACGGATATGTTGCATGTGTAGTAATGGCCTTTTTCCCTTTGTCATCCTCACAGGTCGATGCCCACCAGAAGCAGGAAATCTGGCTGACCATCGCCCGGGAAGTAAGATCCGTGGGGGTCTACAGGCGCAGGATCCGCAACTGCCAGAAGAGGTGGCAGGAACTTCGTGGCTGGACCCGGAGGATCACAAGGGTCCAGCTGAAGCTGTCGCCTCCTCGCAGGAGGGGCGGACACCGGACCCTGACCCCCCACATGCTCCGGATCCTGGCGGTGGTCTTCCCTGACCTGGATGGGCAGCTGAAGGCCAGACAGCAGCAAGGAGGGGGTGAGTCCATGACTGCACTGTGCACTTTGTCTGACATGCTATGTGCCCTCCTCTGGCCTGGTTAAACTTCCACAATACCTCAGTCATGTGGTCCAGGACCCATGTCCCTCATTTGTGACATGCCTACTTCTCCTCTGATACGCATATGTGTGGCCCTTACAGTCAGGAAATTGTGTCACTTGGGGACTGTGTCATTGCATTTAGCTTCGCTCAAGGTGGGGGACAGCATTTGTTCCCATGAATATGTTGTGGGATTCATGTGTGGGTCAATTGCTTACACAATACCTAAGTTCTGACATGTAATCTGGGTGTAACTTTGATATGTGGTCCACTTGCTGATCTGAATCACCACATGTCCCTGGGGAATTTGGCACACACCCATGCTGCCGGTGGGAACAATGTTTGTGCCTCAGGAGTATGTGTATCAAGTGTGTCACACGTGCTTAGCCACATGCCTACTGTCCAGGACTCATTCCAGGTGGAGCTGGACAGTCATGCCTACTCCAGGGCATACAACACACTCTGTACTCCCACTCCCGTGTACCATCTGGCATGTTGTGATCAGTGAAATGTTCCCTCAGGTGTCTGCCTCTGTGTCATTGTGCTGGGTCCTCGTTGTCAGGACTACTGGTATGTTTATCGGTTAGGGCTCAGCATGCCAGCGGAGATGTGACCATGATAGACGAAACTTCTGTGATTTTTAGGTGTCTGATCACTTGACTGTGCACACAGGTGTATGCGACTGTGACTTTCAGGCAGCTGTTTCTCATTCACAGCACACTGTGAGGTGCTCATGTTCAGAGAGTTGTGTTTCATGTCCCCCATATGTCCAATTGGTATGACGTGGACAAGTAGTAGTACTGATGATGTGGTTTTTGGGGGATGGACATGTGCACTTGTCAGTTACATAACTTGCATTCCCCATGTCCTAGGATTGTGACACAGTGCAGACTGTTGTTGGCTGGCTGCCATGCCCATGTGACTGGAGACAGTGATGTATGACTTTGCACGCATGCCTGTGTCATGGCATTAAACTTCCTAAGAGTGATCCTGCAGGGGAGTGACATGTGCAACATGCACCCCATTGTGGCATTGACTATCCGGACATGGGTGCATCATGGTGTGTGGTGCTGGTATGCATCACATGCATTTCTATTTAGACTCTGGCCAACCCTTCATCCGGACACCTGCACTGACTTAGTGGCAAGAGATGTGTTGTGTGCATGTTCACATACTTCACCGTGTTCCCTGCAATGTCCAACAACTGTGTAGGTGGTGCATGTGTCCACACTGGGGTCTTACCATCAGACAGGCACCAGACAGATGGGTGCAAGGGCAGGAGGGGTGTGAGTCCCATGGTTGACCATCAGACTGACAATTGGCTTCCACAAATCTGTGTGAGGACTTTAGGAATGTTCAACTAAGGATGCCTGGGCTGGCTCTGTGATGTGCTGTGCTTACTGTGGTGTGTGCGTTCAGTGCAGGTGACTGATGTTTGTCTGTTTCCCTAATTGTTTGCAGATACATCCACGGCCACAGGAGGGGACAGCTCCACGGACCAGGAGGAGCAGCGGAGTCAGACTGGGTCAGCGTCCGACGAGTGGTCAGAGGGACCCAGTGGCACGGAGGGCGAGGGGAGCCACACCGAGGAGTCCTCAGCACCATCCACCTCAGCTGAGGACCACAGCAGCTCGGAGGATGACTCCCTTGTGGAGGCGAGTGTCATCAGCCACCAAAGTCAAGCTAGTCTGTCTGGCCCCGCCACCACCACCACCACCACCGCCCTCCCATTGCCTCCCATTCCTGAGGTCCGTGGAGGCTCCCGTGCTCGGGAGCGTGTCTCCTTCATGCCAGGCACCGCACCCCCTGCCCCTGTGTCCCCTGCTGCCCTGAGTGAGGAGTCTGTGTACCTCCTTCGGCAGCTCCATGTAGGGCAGACAGCAATGCTGACTGTCCTCCATGCACACACCACTCTTTTGACACAGCTGGTGTCGTTCATGGAGGGCATCTCGATGGGTATGTCTGCCCTACAGAGGAGCAATAGGTCCATGGACTCCTCCCTGACGGCAGCAGTGTCCCTCCTCCAACAGTCCCTCACCCATCCCACCTCTGCCCCATCCACACTTCCTGCCACCCTACCTGTCCAAAGCACATGCACACCTCCACAATCACCCAAACACACAGACACGAGCAGCACAGACACACCCAAGAGAAAGGCAAGACGTGCACACAAGCATCCTCAGGGGACTGATACCACAGACACAGGGGATGGGGAACTCACACACACACAGGCATCCACAGTCACTCCGCAGTACTCCAAATCCTCTCCCTCCAAGACCCCTTCCCTTGCCTCACCTGCTACCCCACATACACAGCAGCTCTTCCTGTGTGACCTCGGCCTCTTCCCCTCCAATCCTGCTGATCCAGCATACCGGGGGAAGAGGAAGTCCACCCACACAGAGGGGAGTGCCCCTCGCCCCCGGACACCCTCCCCCAGGCGCAGGCAGACACAGGACCCCATTAGGAAGTCCCCCCGGACCAGGAAGAGCAAGACCCCACCACCACCACCACGCAGCTCCACCACCCAGTCTCTCTCCTCCATCCCCCAGGCCACCACTCCACAGGTTCCCCCACCACACCCTGCCCCAGGTTCCCCCACACACCGATACTGCATCCCCAGACTGCTTAGGCCCTCCCCCTGCCACTTGCTCTTCCACACCCAACCCAGACGCTCTGCCTGTTAGTGCCACTGGTGTGGGGACCGGGTCCCCCCCCCCTCTGTCCTGCCCACCTCATCTGCCCACCCTTCCACTCCCTTGGAGTTATGCACTGCAGTGGAGTCCACAACCACACCGTCTGACTTGGGCACTGCAGTGGGGACCCAGTCCACTACATCAGACCAGTCCACTGCAGTGGTTGCAGCACCCACACCAACTGACTTGTGTAGCACGGTGGTGCTGGCCCCCTTGAGTCAGACACCTCCACTGCAGTTGCCGGTGACACTCCTGCACCCACCACCCCTTCACTGCCTCACTCTGCCATCCCCTGATCCTGTCCCTGCGGTGCCTGGCCTGCCCCTTGTATGCCCCTCCAAGGGGGATGTCCCCTGTCCGTACCAGTGCAGGCAAGCAATGGGTGACCAGTTGTCACTTGTCACCCTGTTGGGACATGGATTTTGGACTGGCCATTGGCCTTAGTTTCTTTTGGACGTCAACTTTTAATTTTACATTAGCTGAATAAAGCCTCTTTTTGTTTAATTGAGGTGTTTCTTTTGATGTACATGATGTAGATGAGTAGCATCCTGCATTTGCAGTTGTTATAGTGTTCAGATCAGGAAAATGAAGTGTTGCTGTGATGGACTCCATGTGGTCCATGGGATATGTGTCCTGTTCTACTCTGGATCTATGGCATCCTTTGCTGCAGTCTGAGGGTGTAATGTTCATCATTTGACACAGGGATGTACGTTTTGCATTTGTAAAGGAACATCTTTGTCTTACACTGATGCACATCTGGTGGGCTTACCACTGTTCAATGTTCCGATTTCCCTGACTGTGTGCCCATCTCCACTGGACATGCAGTTTTGCACATCAATGTTGAAGGACTCATCTGTGTATACAGTGCAACTGGCTTGACACGTGTTTTGGGTGTATGCAGATGACTGACGTGACACTCCCGTACCCAGGCTGATGTGAGCAGAGCCTTCTGTGTGTTGTAGTTGTTGACTCACTGACGAGTGTCCTGCTGACATGTTTGAGTCGTGCACAGACAAGGTTTGGCACAGCGGACCTTCCACAGGAGTGGAGTGCCCTCATGGTAGTGTGTAATCCCGTGCCATTGCGTGTGCCCGTGTTGTGTGTTGTGTAAGCATGTCTGTGCGTGTTCCCTTCCCTTTTCCTACACAGGCTGTGTCCCTAGGGATGTTAGTGTTTGTGTTGCTTGCAGAGTTGGTCTGTGTTCATCCAGCATCTTGGACCTGGTTTCTCTGTGAGGTGGTTGCATGGCAAACTAATGTTCATGAGGTTGTCATCCCAGGTTGTCTTTGTTGTCAGGGCTGGGGATGTGGGCAAACGGTGATGGGACACATTCAGGATTCCCCTTGGCACTTGTTGTTTACACAAGTCATGTGAATTTCAGTTTGTGGTAGCTTTCAGTGATTGTGACACGGTGTGTGTGTGACTGCTGCCACTCCTCAGGGTCAGAGCTGCAATGTTGGAAGTTGTGTACGTGTGTTCTTTGTGTGTCACCTTGGCTTCTTCGTAGGTGTGTGACTATGGCCAGGATCCCATTGATTGTGGTAGATTTCACATCATGCCCATGTACGGCGTACTGTGCTGTGTGTCAGACATTGACGAGTCTTATTGACTGGCCATGTGTGATGGGTATCTACACCTTAGTTCCCCCACCACCCCTGGGATTGTCATGGGTGCATGTGCACTGTCACCAGTCCATGTGAGCTTCACTGCTGCACATTGGTGGAGATCAGGGTGTGTGGTGTTGAGTGTGCAAATGTGAGTTGTTGCACGGCTAGACCCCTACCTCCATATTGGCCTTGGCTGGCAGGCCGTGCTGATTGATTGGAGCTTGTGTATGTGTGATGGTAGTTTGTTGCTCAGGACACATGGCTGTGGTTCACAGTGTGAACGACATCTACCTTTGTCATCACAGTGGGATTGTCATGCAGGCTAGTGTCAGCAAAATGTGGGGTCCCTGGGGCTAGTGCTGTGGTGGGTCTGTCTCTTGCTGTGTTAGTTGCTGTTCCTACAAGCTGGTGTGACATGTGTAATTTGGCCTCCCTCTCAGCTGACGATGCCTGATTGCCCACATAGGGGTATCCGATCCATGAGTAACATTTGTATGGCACTGTATACACATCTGTGTGATTGGAGTTCAGGCCTCCTCATGTGTTGTGTGGTTGCCTGGGGACACTGGCACACCCCCCCATCACCTGTTGTGTTTGAAATGCAGTGTGAGTCTGCCTGTTTGTGTTTGTGCATTTGCACCACTGCATTGGCATTTCTGTAGTGTGCCATTGTCTGTATGTTGTTTGGTGGCTTTCCCCAGCTGTCCCTGGGACTCCTAGGTCATCAGTCAGCACAATGATCATGGTTTGTATGTCCCATTGATGCCATGGTATGGTATTTGTTCACCTGACATCGACAGTCTCCACAGGATATCTACATTTGTGTGTCCATTGGCAGATATGTGGCTCAGCATTATGATGGTCACTTCTGTCATTGTGTTATTTGTGAATATTGACAATGTGGTCCCCCATGGGTGATGTTTGTATGCACATGGCCAAAACGATGTTTCTGTGACACTGCACTGTTTGCCCCGCCCAATCTATGTTGCTATGGGACACAAGCACTACTATGCCACTGATGTGTTTGTTGTTGTGTGACCAGGATTCATCCATACAGTTTGGCTTTCGCAGCTTTTACCATGACTACACTTACCTTATGATCACCGTGGTGATGGTGCTTTTGGCCCCATTGCCACACTGTTCAAAAGGTGCATCAGCTATGGACCCCACACTTACCTTTTGGTCACTGTGGTGATGGGGCAAAAGGCCCCATGGCTACACTGTTCAAGAGGTGCATCAGCTATGGACCCCACACTTACCTTTTGGTCACTGTGGTGATGGGGCTTTAGGCCCCATGGCCACACTGTTCAAGAGGTGCATCAGCTATGGACCCCACACTTACCTTTTGGTCACTGTGGTGATGGGGCTTTAGGCCCCATGGCCACACTGTTCAAGAAGTGCATCAGCTATGGACCCCACACTTACCTTTTGGTCACTGTGGTGATGGGGCTTTAGGCCCCATGGCCACACTGTTCAAGAGGTGCATCAGCTATGGACCCCACACTTACCTTTTGGTCACTGTGGTGATGGGGCTTTAGGCCCCATGGCCACACTGTTCAAGAGGTGCATCAGCTATGGACCCCACACTTACCTTTTGGTCACTGTGGTGATGGGGCTTTAGGCCCCATGGCCACACTGTTCAAGAAGTGCATCAGCTATGGACCCCACACTTACCTTTTGGTCACTGTGGTGATGGGGCTTTAGGCCCCATGGCCACACTGTTCAAGAGGTGCATCAGCTATGGACCCCACACTTACCTTTTGGTCACTGTGGTGATGGGGCTTTAGGCCCCATGGCCACACTGTTCAAGAGGTGCATCAGCTATGGACCCCACACTTACCTTTTGGTCACTGTGGTGATGGGGCTTTAGGCCCCATGGCCACACTGTTCAAGAGGTGCATCAGCTATGGACCCCACACTTACCTTTTGGTCACTGTGGTGATGGGGCTTTAGGCCCCATGGCCACACTGTTCAAGAGGTACATCAGCTATGGACCCCTACACTGTTCAAGAGGTGCATCAGCTATGGACCCCACACTTACCTTTTGGTCACTGTGATGATGGGGTGTTCGACCCCATGGCCACAGTGGTCATGGTCTGCTTGCATTGTGGAGGCCACACACATTTATGTGTGACACATGTGATAGTGGGTCACATTGTATGTTCAATGTCATGTTCAGTGTTGTAGGCATTTGACACAGACTACACACGCTTGTCATGGTGTTGGGGGGGATGTAATGTTCTGTCATTCCTTATGTGGGAGTATGCTGGTTGTGTCATGCATTACCCGTCCTATGAGTACGGGTGGTGGTAGTGGCAGGCATCCAGCCCCCCCTGAGTAGGGGTGGTGGTAGTGGCAGGCATCCAGGCCCCCATGAGTAAGGGTGGTGGTAGTGGCAGGCATCCAGCCCCCCTGAGTAGGGGTGGTGGTAGTGGTAGGCATCCAGCCCCCCCTGAGTAGGGGTTGTGGTAGTGGTAGGCATCCATCCCCCTATGGGTGGGGATGGTAGTAGTGACAGGCATCCAGGCCCCCATGAGTAGGGGTGGTGGTAGTGGTAGGCATCCAGCCCCCCCTGAGTAGGGGTGGTGATAGTGGCAGGCATCCAGCCCCCCCTGAGTAGGGGTGGTGGTAGTGGTAGGCATCCAGCCCCCTGAGTAGGGGTGGTGGTAGTGGCAGGCATCCAGCCCCCCTGAGTAGGGGTGGTGGTAGTGGTAGGCATCCATCCCCCCCTCAGTAGGGGTGGTGGTAGTGGCAGGCATCCAGCCCCCTATGGGTGGGGATGGTAGTAGTGATAGGCATCCAGGCCCCCATGAGTAGGGGTGGTGGTAGTGGTAGGCATCCAGCCCCCTATGGGTGGGGATGGTAGTAGTGACAGGCATCCAGGCCCCCATGAGTAGGGGTGGTGGTAGTGGCAGGCATCCAGCCCCCCCTGAGTAGGGGTGGTGGTAGTGGCAGGCATCCAGCCCCCCCTGAGTAGGGGTGGTGGTAGTGGTAGGCATCCATCCCCCCCTCAGTAGGGGTGGTGGTAGTGGCAGGCATCCAGCCCCCACTGAGTAGGGGTGGTGGTAGTGGTAGGCATCCATCCCCCTATGGGTGGGGATGGTAGTAGTGATAGGCATCCAGGCCCCCATGAGTAGGGGTGGTGGTAGTGGTAGGCATCCAGCCCCCTATGGGTGGGGATGGTAGTAGTGACAGGCATCCAGGCCCCCATGAGTAGGGGTGGTGGTAGTGACAGGCACCCAGCCCCCCCTGAGTAGGGGTGGTGGTAGTGGCAGGCATCCAGCCCCCCTGAGTAGGTGTGGTGGTAGTGGCAGGCATCCAGGCCCCCATGAGTAGGGGTGGTGGTAGTGGCAGGCATCCAGCCCCCCCCTGAGTAGGGGTGGTGGTAGTGGTAGACATCCATCCCCCTATGGGTGGGGATGGTAGTAGTGAAAGGCATCCAGGCCCCCATGAGTAGGGGTGGTGGTAGTGGTAGGCATCCAGCCCCCCCTGAGTAGGGGTGGTGGTAGTGGCAGGCATCCAGCCCCCCCTGAGTAGGTGTGGTGGTAGTGGCAGGCATCCAGGCCCCCATGAGTAGGGGTGGTGGTAGTGGCAGGCATCCAGCTCCCCCTGAGTAGGGGTGGTGGTAGTGGTAGGCATCCATCCCCCTATGGGTGGGGATGGTAGTAGTGACAGGCATCCAGGCACCCATGAGTAGGGGTGGTGGTAGTGGTAGTCATCCAGCACCCCCTGAGTAGGGGTGGTGGTAGTGGTAGGCATCCAGCCCCCCCCTGAGTAGGGGTGGTGGTAGTGGTAGGCATCCAGCCCCCTACGGGTGGGGATGGTAGTAGTGACAGGCATCCAGGCCCCCATGAGTAGGGGTGGTGGTAGTGACAGGCACCCAGCCCCCTGAGTAGGGGTGGTGGTAGTGGCAGGCATCCAGCCCCCTGAGTAGGTGTGGTGGTAGTGACAGGCATCCAGGCCCCCATGAGTAGGGGTGGTGGTAGTGGCAGGCATCCAGCCCCCTGAGTAGGGGTGGTGGTAGTGGTAGGCATCCATCCCCCTATGGGTGGGGATGGTAGTAGTGAAAGGCATCCAGGCCCCCATGAGTAGGGGTGGTGGTAGTGGTAGGCATCCAGCCCCCCCTGAGTAGGGGTGGTGGTAGTGGCAGGCATCCAGCCCCCCTGAGTAGGTGTGGTGGTAGTGGCAGGCATCCAGGCCCCCATGAGTAGGGGTGGTGGTAGTGGCAGGCATCCAGCCCCCCCTGAGTAGGGGTGGTGGTAGTGGTAGGCATCCATCCCCCTTTGGGTGGGGATGGTAGTAGTGACAGGCATCCAGGCCCCCATGAGTAGGGGTGGTGGTAGTGGTAGGCATCCAGCACCCCTGAGTAGGGGTGGTGGTAGTGGTAGGCATCCAGCCCCCTGAGTAGGGGTGGTGGTAGTGGTAGGCATCCATCCCCCTATGGGTGGGGATGGTAGTAGTGACAGGCATCCAGGCCCCCATGAGTAGGGGTGGTGGTAGTGGTAGGCATCCAGCCCCCTGGGTAGGGGTGGTGGTAGTGGTAGGCATCCATTCCCCCTGAGTAGGGGTGGTGGTAGTGGCAGGCATCCAGCCCCCCTGAGTAGGGGTGGTGGTAGTGGTAGGCATCCATCCCCCTATGGGTGTTTATGGCATTGGTGATGCCCATCCCACCCCTATGGTTGTGCTGTTGCTAGTGTACGTCATTTGTGCATCCCTATGTGTGTGTGACATATTTTGGGTACGTGTAGTTTGTTTGTATTGTTGGTGTTTGACTTACCGTCTGCGCCGTACGCGTCCGTACCGGTCCCGGTAATAGATGTAGAGTATAGGTAGGACCTGCGCGATGGGATTCATGGTTGGGTCGTCTCGTTCGGGTTTCTCGTGTCTTCGACTCGTACACGTCGCTGGCTTGTTCGTCTCGTAGCCGTGGATCGTCTTGTGGCGCGAAACGGAGCTTATGTGCAGCTCTCCCGGATGCTGAAACGTGCCGGACGTAGCGACTGGTTCGGCGCGTACGGAGCGCGCATCGTACTAGTCTGGCCGGAAGGTGCTGTGTATTTGGTTCCGTGCGACTCGATTCGGCGTTTACGGATCCGGCTCGGGCGGGGAACAGGAGCTGGATTGGGTGACGGCTCACTCAGGAAATGGGTTGTTATACGCATCGTACTTGTTCGTCCGGATGGGTGTACGAATCGGTCGGGAAACACGCATTCGGCTGGGTTTTTTTCCGGACGAATACTGTTAGGTGCCCTACCGGCCGAGATCGGAATCGGCCCCCCAATGTCTTTGTTAATAGCTAGTGGCGAGTTTGACTACATAATATCCCTCGCTCCGTTGTAGGTATAGCCTGCTCCACGGATGTGTTGTGCATTGGTTGTTCCAGTGGACTGTGACTGGGATGCGGGTCCAATCCACTCAGCAACAGAGTTGCATCAGTTCTGCTTGGGTTTGCGCTGCGCAGTAGAGGAGATGCGTCTGCTCCACTGGATCTACAGAGGCTGGCAGAGCACCTTAAGACCAATTCCAAGAGTACAGGACTGGAGTAGCACCACTTAGAATTGTAGACTCGCGGATGGCAGAGTCCAGGTGCAAGGTTGTTGGAAGCCCTGAAGCTTCTGATCAGGAGGCCAGCCAAATAGGCCTTAGAGTCATTCTGGGTTCTGGGCTCAGGAGATGCAGGTCCAGTCTTTTTCACCCAGCCAAGAGGGCATCAGGCATCAGGTCAGCACAGAAGGGCAGTAGTTCCTTCAGAGCAGCAGTCCAGCAGATTGGCAGTCCTTTCAGCAGCATGGAGGTCCTTCTTCCTGGCAGAGAATCCACAGGTCCTGAAGTACACTGAAATGGGGAGAACCTTCTAGAGGCATTCCTTTGAAGTGCACAGGTGCCCTGCCTTCCTGACCCTTGCCCCAGACTAACTACAGAGAGTATGAATCTCTTTGTCTGGAGACAGGACACAGCCTATTCAAGTATAAGTGGGGATGGGTCGAGCTCCTCCCTCCCATCCTGTCAGTGATGGCCCATCAAGTCACACCTATGCTCTCCATTGTGTATGGCTGTCTAGAAGGAATACACAATGCCCAAATGCCAATTACATCCAGTCATGTGACCCCGAGACAGGCTGTAGGCAGCAAATGGCAAAGGCAAGAAAAAGGCAACTATCTAAAAGTGGCATTTTCAGAACTGTAATGTAAAATCTGACTTTGCCATAAGTTAGGATTTTAAATTGTGATTCCAGAGACACCAAACATGAAGGAGTTACCTGTTCACATTTGTAAATTATACTTCTAAAATGTAATAAGGTAATTCCAATGTTATCCTATGGTTGAGGTAGGCTTTGCAGTGGTGAAAAATACATTTAAACATTTCCACTACCAGGACATGTAAAGCTTAAAAATGCATGTCCAACTTTTTAATAGATTGAACCTTGCCCTAGGGGCTGTCCAATAAATAGAGAGAACAAGCACTTTAGCAGTGGTAAAGTGTGCAGAGTCCAAAGGCCAGCAAAAACGTAGTCAGCAAAACAGAAGATCTGAAGGCAAAAGGTTGGGGGAAAACCACACCAAGGATACCAGGTCTAGCACGGTATGGTGTAAAAGAGGCTGGACTGTGGGTTGATGTCACCATTGAGATTAATGTATTAGCGAAAACATACCCCTTGCCAGTTGTATAACCATGAACACCAGGCGATGTGAAAAGCACACTGTCATGAAGCTAAGCCATATAAAAAGTCAATTAAAAAACATATCACTTGAAATTTGCTATAAATGCATACCCAAATTGCAGCTATATCAACACAAAGGCCTTTACAGTCAATACACAAACAAGTACTAAACGTAACCACGTAAGTGTATCATCATCTGTCTAGCTAATTCACACAATCATCTACAGATCCTCTTCGGTTGCAGGTCTATCTTCCCCATTTTCAACTTGTTTTACATTTTTAAGTTTAAACAATTATTACTGCATTCTGCTGCAGTATCCTTTACATACAGATGGCACAAAAATGAATGTATACAAGTCAAAATAAAGAAATGTATATTGTTTCAACCTTCCAGCTTATGCTCTCCTTTATTGGGATCTGCAGTTTGGATGGCAAGGGAGCTGCTGCACTCCAGGGGCCATATTGCATACAGTGTCCCAGGGGTGCAATGTCAGTGAGTATGCATTTTTTGCACCCGTGAAGCATGGTAGTATTTCAGAAGTGGCACAGATGCTTGTGCGGCCCCCTCTGGAATAAAGATAGCATCAGTGCTGGTGCTATCTTAAGGGAGTATTTCATAATTATAATGAGGGTGTAGTCCCCTGCTAATGAGGGAAACACTTGGCCTCTGTGCCTGCACCATATTATGAACCCTAGTGCACAGGCAAAAAGACTATCAGTAGATCCATTGACTGTGCACCACATAAATGTGGCTCCCAGGCAGTGCCTCCTGCGGTCCCCCTCTTCGAAGGAGTCCCATATACCCCAGACATCCTCTGCAGGTGGGACAGTTACTCACTGCAGCTTCCTGCAGATGGGTCTGTCCCTCATGAAAGTTTAGGCCGGGTGTCGTCTGCACTGTGAAAACGGACCACTGCTCTAGTCAGCCAGTCTACTTTTCACTAATAGAGGTCTCAGCTGACTTGGGGGCAGAGCATTATATGTTATAGGGTGCAAAGTCTCTATTTGCGCCTGGTGCACCTAGTTAAAGGTGCACCCCAGTGCAAACAAGGACAGTGAGCCCTTACTGTAAACAGCCCCAGGTGGATAGTTATTGTCTTTAGGATGCCATCTGTGATTGTTTATGCTTGTGCTTTCCTAACTTCCCAGAGCCACTATACAGTACAAGTATTAACCTGATCAATGGCACTCATTCAATTAAGGAGTATCTCTTTGTTCATTGTTGACGTACTTAATTGTAAAGGTGGTAGCCCTTTGTCTCCTTGATAGTTTAGAGCTTGCAAATCACGTTTTGCCATGGATTTCTAATATTTTAATTTGCTTTCAATTGATTTTATGTCAGCCTCATTTAGATGATTTTATTGTATAGAACATGGACAGTTTGTTTGTCCCACTGACCACAGCGCTTTGTTGGGATTCAACGGTACTATTGCATGTGAACTTTTTTCAACATCCTCTTTCTATAGAAAAAATGTGTTCGGCTTGGCGCATCTTGTCGTGATCATCAGCGCCCAGTTCTGCAGAAAGATGCCTCATGGACACATGTCCAGATTTTATTTTCCTTGGTCAGTTTTGAAGATACAGGGGCACATGTACAAGGAGTTAAGGCTGCCGTAGCATCAATGTTTTGACGTTACAGTGGCTTTTTTTTCGCCATATTTACAAGTTGCCGCTAGCCTCAGTTAGCGGCAGTATTCTGGCGAAAACGTGCATTTTTAAGATCGCCACTTCTGTTAGCGGGAGTTAACGAAAATGAGATGCAAAGTAGGCTTTTCCGTGAAAAAACTGCAGCTAACCCCATTTCGCGATATTTACAAGGAATTCCTTGTATGGTGCAAAACCAAAAAAACTGCCTCTAACTGCAGTTAGAGGCAGTTTTTTAAGATCAGAAAATAGCTGGTCTTAAAAATGGTGCAAACACTTGGGGCCTCATTTCAGAAAGTTTTGGTGCTGGAAGGCGCTGCAAGGAATGTTACTGCGCTGCCCTGCGACAAAACTACAGGGCAGGAATGCACACCATGAATAAGATGGGGCGCATTCCTGGGCCTCATTCAGGAAAAGTGTTGCATCACTGCGACAAAACAGCGTTGCAACTCTTTTCACTATGCCCTTCTTGCGACACCATGGATGCGCTGTATTCACTGTATGGCGCTCCATGCTGCAATTAATGACAGATACGTCGTTAATCATGACGTATCTGTCAGCGCTAAATTCACGCATTGCTGCAGTTGTCACAAGCATGTCGCAACTCCAGCAATGCATGGGCCAGCCTATCCATGTGGCACTGCATCACACTTATGCCTGCCATGAGGCAGGCGTAAGGTACTGACGCAGTGGCATCCTACAATTGTTGCAGTGAAATCTGATGGATTTCACTGCAGCACTCCTATGAGGTTTTGTTGCGTGGGAACGCCCACCCTGCATACATCATACCTGATGCAGGTATAATGTGGCACAGGGCTTCACAAGGTCACACATATGCCTAGATGCTTCACTTTGCAAATACGGCGCAATGTGGTGCAAGAATCACGCTACAAGTACGTCAAGAAAATGATGCACTGGCGGGGTGAAACTGTCAGAAGAGGCTCATGAATAAGCCCCCCTGTCTTTTTCCCCTACGCTGGCGCAAAATGGCTGCCATGCGACAATGCAGGCACCCTTGCGCCATGGTGCAAGGGTGACTATGTTGCGGAGTTGATTGATGTTGTGGCTCCATCACTTCTCGAGACGTCTGCAGGTGCGTCTGGACTAGTGGAGGGTGGGAGTGAACCATTTGGCCTTCTTGGAGTGTTGTTTGCCTGGCCTTTTCTTGAGGGGTGTCGGCGCAGTTGGAGATCCATTGGTGGAGGTTGCACGCTGCGGTTTTGTCGTCTATAAGCGTTGGCGGAGTGGTGGTGCTGTGGGAGTTGACGAGAAGTTCTTCGGTGGCCATGAGGGGGGGGCGATGATGGTGGTGGTGTACGATGGGCATGGTGAAGACATGATGTATACAATGATGGTCGGTCCAGGAGAGTCCTGTGGTGTGGCTGTAGTTCAACTTCCCGCCGGCGGTGAAGACGTGCTTGACCGTGTGTCCGGCTATGGTGGTTGGTGCGGTGACTAGCTGCTTGAGTCCAATGTTGGCGAGGTTCCCCAGGAGGCGAGTGGTGTTCTGGTCACTGGGGTTGTGCAGGTGGAACTTGAGGTCTCTGAGTAGGATGTAGTTGGTGGATGGGAGAGCCTGGGGTGCAATGAGGTCTACAATGGCATCAGTGAATGCGGGGTCCATGGCCCGGGGGGCCTGTAGATGAGGGTGCAGCAGAGGATGGTGTTGGTGTTGGTCCGGATCTGGTAGTGGAGGTGTTCCATGGTCACCTTTGGGTCATTAGAGTGCGTGGTCAGTAGGAGTGTGCTTTTGTAGATGATGGCAATGCCTCCTCCTGGACTGTCGGGGTGGTCCTTGCGGGTGATTTAGTAGCCGTCAGGGATGGCAATGGCGTTGTCCGGTCCGGAGCAGAGGTTGGTCCAGGTTTCTGTGAAGAAGGCGATGTCTGAAGAGGTGGCATTGAGGAGGTCCCAGATGTATGTGGCTTATTTGTGGAGGGACCGCACATTGGGGAGGATGGAGTTGAGCCGGTCGGGTGCGCTGTTGGTCGGCTGGGTGGCAAGAGGCACTTGTGTGCTGATGTGGCAGAAGGTGCATTTGCAGTTTTGACAGGCACAGGGTCCAAGGGTATTCTTCTGTGATGCTAGATGGCAGGTGGCGTGGCGTCCAGGGTTGAGGGTGAGGAGGGTGCTGGCGTCGGAGCGGTGGAGTGTCCGAAAGGCAGGGTTTGTGGTGCTGGGCACGGTACAGGGCCGGACGGACACAGACGGGCTTGCCTTTGGCTTCCCTTCTACACACCAGTGGCATGCCTGCTGCTCATGGCCGCACAGCATCCGCCATTAAGTAGTGCTGCAGGAGGGCTGGACAGCTGTGAGGCGGGAGACACGGGAAAGGACATTGGAGGGGGCGGGGATGTGGGTGATCGCAGCAGCAACGAAGGAGAGGATAGGGAAAAAGGAACTGCAAAAAAGCACAGGAAAAACAAAGCTAAACACAGCAAAGATTAACAAATAAAGTAAAAGGTAGGAAAGCAACGTAGAAGAGCAGAAATATGAACAAGAACAGCAGACGAGAGGGTCTGTAGTGTAGTTCCTATTTCCCTAATATTCTCTGCACATTGGAATAATATAACCTATAGGTTTGACATAGGACTAAGGTCGGTATGTCCCTATCGATTATATTAAACTTAATTACCTGTGCCAGCTAGCTCAGAGGCCACTAGAAACTCCTTGAGAACAAGAAGGGAGTAGTTTCTGGCAACCGAAAAACATGACTACTTTGTTTCCCTTTAGAAGCGGAACATGTCTCAGAATCGTGGAAACAATAGATAACAGTTTCACTCATTCAATCGTGCATGCTTAGTTTCTGCAGAGTTACACAGAAAGGAAAGACAGGCGTTTCAATAAAAGGGTTTTATTGAACAGTCTTGTTTGTCGTGTAAGAGATATGTGCTGTTACGATCACAAGACAGTATGCAAGATAAATAATATACAGCGTGAGCAGTAGAAATAAATAATACTGCGCTAGCATTATCTTTTAGTATATATTCACGTACATAAATAACATGAGCTAAAAATGCGAGTACTCATACGATGCGTCTCTAAGCTAGTTCTACCCCAGTGTACCTAACCTAGTCTAGGTGTAGGGAAGAGTAGAAGTAGGTGGAGTATTCTCTAGTATGGTAGACTAAGAGTATGTTAAGTCTAGTATGCCAAGAGTCCCTCTAGGTTCTAGTCAGCTCCATACCTTGAGAATGAGAGAGGTGGGAATCTCCTGCCGGATCTTGGAACTCTAACACCCCGCAAGGGGAATCAGAACACTGGAAGCTGGTTAGCTGGATTCTCTGCGTGCAGGGATGACAGCATCTTCTCAGTGCGTCAGGCCAGGATACGGGCTCCTCTGAAGTCGAGGTCTCCTCTAACTTGCTTTGGCAAGGGAAGGTATATTTATACCTGGTAGGTGTCGAGGAATGTTAGCATTGACGTTAGGTCGGACAGGGGAAGACGTCAGGAATGAACCCTTAAGGTATAACGGTTCATACATAATAGATGAGTTCTTGGAGAAATCAATAGTCCTGTGCTAGGGGAAACTCCCAAGGCTTAAGGGTCTGGTTTCTAAGAACTCGTTGTGACGTTAGGGTGGACGGATGTCGGTGACCATGCCTGTATATGGAGTGCATGGTTAATGCCTAAATAAGGACTGGGATTCTATGCCTATATAAGGGCATGGCGAATTGTGCCTATATAAGGACATGATTCAGGAAAACTTATATACGGGTACCTAAAGCGGAATACAACACCCACTCCATCTTCGAATGAACGATAATACTAAATGCTAAACATTGTAAATGCTAAACATAATATTGAGTACCACATATTGCTAAAAACATTTCTAAAAGCATTTAAAAGAAGCTCAAAACTGTTGAAATGCAATAGGTACTGTACATTTGAAAGCATAGCTTTTCATTCAAAGCATATAACGGAAGTAAAATGCAACATGAATGAAACAGTAAGATATACATATGATGAAATGGTCGATAAGGTCTCAAAATCAAAACCATTACATATCACGGAATCAAATGAAATTTTTTCTAGACAAGTAAGGTGACATTGTGTCCCTGGAAGTATTCAAAGAAGTCCGTTTTATAAGACTAGTTCTACCGTAAGCAGATTGTTCTTTTGCCATGTTAGTTCAAAAATTTTTAAAAAGTTCAATTCTGGGAAAAGTTCCAAGTTTGAAAAATAGGAAGGCCAAAGTTTCATTGATGCCCTGGTACACTGTGAGCCGAATCAAAGTCAGTGTACGGGTCTGGCGTAAACATTAGATCATCTATGTCAGTAGCCAAAACATCATCCACCGAAGTTGGTGACAGTTGGAATACTTCGTGTAGAAGATTAATTGCACAAAGATGGGAAGCATCGCTGTCAACATTGGATGCCACAGCAATGTCTGCGTCCGTTGTTACCTGTGTGCCCGTTGATCCATCTTGTACCTCAGCAGCAGCCGGAAGCGTCTGTGAGATCTCAATGAATGCCGCCATCAGGATTGGAAGCCTTTGGGGACAACACACAGCATGGGCCGTTATCGGGTCCAGGAGAGTATCGATATCCGTTGGCAGGACTGATGGGAGTGTCAGACAGATGTCTAGCACGCATTCTTCTCCGCAAAACAGGCAGCGTAGAACAGGTAAGATGCAATCTTGCCAGATTGGTCTGAATGACAGGAACCACGTTGTATTAAGTTCCCGTAGACGAGGCATGCCAAAAAGCTGTACTATTCGCTCACGGCATTTCCGTTCAAGGAGGGCTCTCTCCACATCGCTCGGAGTGATGTTGGCGAAGAGGCTTGCCATAGCGTAGTAGGAGGAATAGAAACAGAATTCCTGCAACAAGTGCTAGAATTAACGGCACACCACCAAACACCGAATGTGCGAAGTTTGGGATGATTCCGAGGACAGCCTGGAAAGGTGCTAATAGTCCGGAACAGATGGTCTTAAATACATGTACAATTCCGCTTGTATCAGACATGTTAAAGATACGTCCTATCATTTCTACGAAATGTATATGGCAGTTTGTACTAATTAAAGCTTGTATCTCAGCCGAAGTCCTTGCAACTTGTAGATCATAGGTCTCTTTGGCCGAGGTCAAAGGCACTGATTGTTGTATAAGCATGGCTTTCATTCTGCTTAAAGTATCAAATCGAATAAAAGAGACATTCAACGAAGGCCATAGAGGCGACTCCCTGACTGTGTCTATTGGGGGAAACAATCCTTGCATACAGCAAGTGACCCTGGAGTTGACTGTTACTAGATATGGGATGCCTGGCAACATGCCACAGCAACTCTGATCATTCAACATGAGGTAACTCCCGTTAGAAAGTTGTCCAAACGTTGGATTAATCACAGCAGCTGGTGTACCTTGCTGGTGGCAGGACAAGTTTGCCACAGAACCATTACAAGCCCCGTGTAAAGAAATGTCCTGACAAATCAGTGAACCGCTTAGTGCATTTTCACAGTGTGTACCGCTTAAAAACACTTCACGATCCCCACTCTAACATCTATGTGTTTAAGGTAAATTCCAGGATGTCTTAATGTATTCTTTACCCAACCTTTCATATTTGCCTGCTTGCATCTGTTGAAGGCAATACTGAAATTGAAAAGTAGTCACAGGTAGACTAATTTTGCCATGAATAAGCCATTCTGTAGCTGGTTTTTCTGCCACCGTGAATGGTAATTCTTCAAGTTTTTCAATGCTCAGTACTGTATACTTTGCTCCCCTTTGATCTGTTTATCAGTTAGATTGTATTCTGCAAACAGAGCCGTCGTGTTGATAAAACGCCAAGGCACATAGCCCGCACGCAAAGATTGCAGCGTCCAGCTTAATAACATAATAGAACGTAACTGAGACTGGCCTTGCTGTAACATGGCTAAATCTTGTTCCAGTATGTCGATAGCAGAGGATACAATACTGTCCAATGAATAAATTCTGGAGGACAAAGTTGTTAACCCATTGTCGACCACAGAGAGAGCTTTCTCTAAATTAATACGATCAAGTTCACGTATTCGTTCTGCGGCCTCCATCTGTGACACCTTCCATGCTTCATTATAAACAGCATAGATGCCGGCATATATGAAACGTTTTTGACGCGGTTTTCTTGGTCCAAGCAAGAATTCCCTAAGGTCTGCGTCCTCTTTAAGTAAAGATAAGTGTTGTTTCACATCCTTAAGTGTAGATTTTTGCAGCCAATCGAGGCATAATTTCCCTACACTGTATGTTGTTACTACCCCGGATGTTGTCTTTGGATGTATCTTGGGTCTGGCCTATGAATAGTAAACCCCGTGTTTTATTCAGGAATCTATCTTGACAGTTGTTTGTGTCTGTGGGCCAGATCAACCATTTTCTCCAATCAGGATTTGTTCTGTTGAGTTGTAGTATGGTGTCAACTGTAACCGCTGCCTGTGTATTGTTATCACTTGCAGGTGTTGGTACAGAAGGATTTTTCATGTCTTTGATCTTGGCTAACCCAAGGCAAGACGTTTGTTGGACCGTGTCATTCAAAAACATTATTTGTTGAGGGACAATACAGGCTCTAAATAAAGCTTCTATCCCCTGCCCTTGCCAATCTTTAGTACCGAAGACAGATTTTGTGTCTATTGTGTCTTTCCATAAGTCGAAACCCTGTCTAGACAGTTGGGCAATAAATGCTGCAGAGTAAATCTGTTTTGTATTTGTTAACATAGTTTTCAGTCCTGTTTTGTTTACATTTCTATAGTAAAATGTTTCTAGATCAGATGTATTGTATCCTGAAAAATATGGAAACTTTTTAGCAAATGTTTTTGAACTACCTTTTGGTGATGTCGGACAATGCTCCCATTGGTTAAACATAAACACATTCCTAGGCATTGCAGATTTATGTAAAAAATGATGACCATAGTGGTTATAGCAATACAGCTGTTCATAGTCTGATGAACCCTCTAAATATTCGTTATTAGAAAATGCAGCAGACTTTTCTAGGTCAAACATTATGGGGTCGATTCCGATTCGGGCCGGAAATCTCTCCGACCGAGCCGGACCCGGAGAGATTTCCGACCGAATCGGACCCGTGCAGTCCGACCGAACGAGTACGATGCGTCCGTATGTTATCGGACACGAGTCGGTCGGACTCCCATTGAACTCAATGGGAGCCGGTCGTACATAGCGCGTACGCGGGCTCCCATTGCCTCAATGGGTGCGAGGCGGACAAGGGCGCCCCCTACAGCGAGTACGCCGCGAGCGCCCGCGGCGTACACGCACAGGTGGGGGACCCTTGGGTCCCCCCTGTGTGCGCCTCGCACGGGTGCGCGTACAGGGGGTCCGACACGGACCCCCAAAGTACGGCTCCGACAGCTTTTCGAGCCGGACGGCGCGAGTCGGTCGGAGCGGTCGAGGTGCGCATCGTACTTACCCGGCCGGAAAACGTCTCCATTGCGCGGTGCGAATCGGGTCCGAGCGAGTCGGTCGGAGCGGTTCGAGTCCGAGCGAGTCGGTCGGAGTTGTCGGGACGCCCGGACGAGTCGGTCGGCGAATTCGCATCGTACTCGCTCGGCCGGACCCGCGTACGGTTCGGTCGGGAAACAGGCTTTCGCATGGCTTTTTTCCCGACCGAATGGTATTGGGTCCGCCTCCGACCGAGATCGGAATCGGCCCCTATGTCATTTACAGTTTCAAAGTCCCAATCATCAGAATAGGTACTAGATGAAACAATAATCACTTAGTGAGATCTTAAATAGACGTGGAATGTTCAAATGTTCCGTCGGGCCAAAGATATCGAAATCTGTTTTGTCCCACACTATACCATCCTGTATAGGAATGGCTGTGATGTTCACTGCAGACAAGTCTCTTGTTTCACGATGGGATGATTTGTGAGGTTTCAAAAGTAAGTTCACTTCTTTTCTTTCAATGTCCAAATGGATGTATCTGCCATTTATAAGCACGCTCATAGTCATAACCAAAGCTAGCCAAAGCAGGAAGAAAAATATTCCAGAAATAACCCAAAAGTTCAATCCATGGTGAAACTAGATAAGTCTTTTTCCAAAAATGTAAAAAGTCTTGAACTTGCTGTTTAAAAGTTTTTGATGCTGGCGACGTCTCGGGCTCCCTCGGATCCTCAGAAAACGTATCAAAGTTAATGAAGTAGCCAGAAGCAGTCCTGTCAATTGTTGGAATTGCATCAGGATTCGTTGAAATTGATGGAACCAGTTGATCACGTGCTACGTTGGTGTAGACAGGTGTATTTGGACAAACTGATACTTGATTTTCAAGAGGGATGAGTTCCATGGCATTGTTGCTTAGTCCTTCATCTGTTACTGCTGAATTCCCAATTGTTATGAGTCTTTCAGTCTGAACCTCTTGGATAGTAGCGAGAGGAGTGTGTCTGCTACTAGGTCGGAGTCCACGAGGCCTACTACTTAGTATTGGCCACATACTGTGGTTTGATGAGGTCGATGGACACAAATCTTTTCTCCTTTTTTCCAGCAAGGGGCGGCAGAAGTACTGTTCTTGTTCCGTGAATGGCTAGGACAGGTACTGGTTGTCTGTAAGAAGGTCCAAATTCCTTCTTGTCCACAATTTTCTCTCTGACTAGATCCCCAACTTTTGGAATCCAGACAGGCCTTGCTGGGACAGCCGGTTTTTCCCCAGTGGTGGTTGGCTTCAGGAACACGTTGCTGTGTTTTGTTCTTAACTCATTTAAGTCCTGTAAAACAGCCAAACAATCTTTGATATCAAAGGGTTTATTTTCCACCACTGTGCCACTGCATTCCAGATCGGGCACCCACATTCTTGTCCCAAATAGAACCTCATATGGAGTGACCCCCCCTAGAGAACTTCTTGGCAAGTTGTTTAATAAGCGTTGGACCCCATAAAGATGTTTGACCCACCCATCACCCGAACCTAATACCCTAGCTGTTATAGACTGCTTTATGTCCTGGTTTTTCCTTTCCACAACAGAATTTCCCTCAGGATGAAATGGAGAGGAGTACCGCAATGCAACGCCCAGACTGGCCATGGCATCTTTGTAAGCCCGAGAGCTAAACGCAGGGCCCTGGTCAGAATGTAGCGTGCCTATTGCGTATGTGCCGATAAAGACTCGCAAATCTTTTATAACAGTTCGAGCGTCAGCCGAGCGCTGAGGCCATATCCATAGGAACCTTGATTCAGTATTTTTGGGATTGCATTTGTCCAGAGGGACGCCTGCGCATAGATAGTCTAATGCTGTCTAACAATGGTGTCTGTACTGGGCAGCTACATTCGTAGCATGGTGTCTGGTGGCCTTCTCGCTGCAACTTGCAGTCTAAGCAGTTATTGATGAATATGTGTATTTCTGTATTCATTCCAGGCCACCAGTACATCTCTTTTAACGTTAATATTGTTTTAGAGATCCCTTGATGTGACAGACCCTCTCCCAGATGTGTTTCATAAATCAAGGCTGCTCTTCGTTCCATGTTTGGAATTACCCTATCCCCCACTCCAGGGATTCAAGCAAAAGGAATGTTGTTCGCATCAATTACATAAGAGTACTTGAGTGGAAACTTTTTTGGTAACGCTGCACTGCTGCCTTTGCTTGAAGCATTGACAGCCAATATTATCTCACCGTCTATTTTCGTTTTGAGCGAGTGATCGCAGCTACGGAAGCCGTCTGAACAGCCCCCTTTGCGGCTTCGTCAGCCAATGAATTCCCTGCAACGTGAACGCCATCACGCTGATGACTCAGTGTATGGATCACGTGAGCCTTTGGTAGTTCGTTTTTAACTGAACTACTTGTTCCCAAAGCGTTTTATGCTTTATTGTGCCACCTTTTGCATCTTTGAACCCATTTTCAAGCCAATTTTGTATATATTCATTATACGACTGCACACAGTAGAAAGAATCGCACACTATGAGTGTGGGGAATTCTCGATCTGTACTTTCAAGTGCCAGTTTGAATGCTTGTAGTTCAGCTCGCTGAGCTGTGCAATCTCCTAGAGACTGGGTTTTTGTGACAATAGGTCTGAATTTGCCATCGCGCATGCGACCTTTAACGATTGCACATGCTGCACTGTAAGCTTGCTTACTCCCAGTTGCGGGTTGTGCGGATCCGTCAGTGTAAATTATAAATTCATACTGATCGAGAGGCAGAATCTCAGTAGGCAGAGGACATTCATGTTCATATTGCAGGAATGCTTGTGTTTTTAGATCAGGATCAAAAACATATTCAACATCTGTTGCAGCAAGAGAATTAACCCACTGTATCCATCTCGGATGTAAAGCCTTAGCATTTGGAATGCTCGCTTTTGTTACCGCCTCTAAGGCCGATGCAGGAGTCACGACAATAATGCGTTTCCCTTGGGCTAGAGCTCTTTCTTTTGCTACTGCAGTTTGAACTGCTGTCAGTATTTTTTCTGTTGAAGTGAAGCACATTTCTGCTTGTGTATACAAATGTCATTTGTATGCAATTGGTATTTTTTCACCCTCGTTAAATGTTAAGTAGGTGAAACCGCATTGACCCGAAATTATTCGGATCACTAAATTGCGTTGACTTACGCGTGTCTGTAAGTGATTTGTTGCTAACATGTTAGCTTGGAGTGAACGCAGGATGTCTGTGTATTCCTGTGTCCAGTTTTTGATTGAAAAATCAGGTTTGATTAGTGCGTAGAGAGGTTTAACCCTTTCTGCGTAGTTCAGAATGTATGTTCTTCCAAAATTGAGGAAACCCAGGATGGATTGTAAATTTTTCAGCGTTTTAGGAGGTTGGAGCAGCGCACACCTTTCTAAAAAGTTAGCTGCCAATTTCTTGCCTTCACTTGAAAGCTCATATCCTAGAAACAGGACATTGAGATGGGCAATTCTGGACTTTTTGAAGTTGAATTTGTAGCCCTCAGAGGTGAAGCCCAGTATAATGGTGTTCACCCTGTTCAAGTGTTTTTCCAGGTCATCGTCTGTCAGATAGATGTCATCGACATATGACAATGCCTCATTATCATAGATTTGTAGTAACTCCGTTACCCTCGCTGAGAATAACCCCGGGCTGTTCTTGAACCCTTGTGGGAGTCGACAAAATTGACGCTGGGTCCCCATTATTGAGAAAGCTGTTAAGTACCTGCTTTCAGGTGCTATGTTTTGACAAAAGAAACCATTTGAGATATCTAATGTGGTTTTATATTTTTTATGCACAAAGTTATTCATTAATGCTGTACTATGTGCATTTTATACTGCAAAAGTTTTAGAACATGTGTTCAAGTGTCTGTAAACCAAAACTAGACGATATGAATTGTCTGGTTTGGAGACAGGAAACAAAGGATTGTTCATTGAGGAGGTGCATGTTTCAATCACCCCTTGGTATTCAAGTTGATCTAAGATCTCCCTGACCTGTTTTTTAGCTTCTTGCTTTATTGGGTACTGCCTTTGTGCAGTCGGTTCATTTTTCAGATGTATTTTATGATGAGGTGAATCCTCATCCCATCCTACATGATTTTTATATAATGCTGGGGCCTGGGCTACTGCCCATTTCCTGGCATAAGTATATTTTAAATGAATTGGAATATGGTTAGAGAAGGCAGGCAAAATAATGTCCTCGCCGTGTGGGCAGTCACTGACAAATTGTGATGGCCAGTCTTTTTCTGCTAGAAGTATGTCATAGCCCCTTGAAAGTTTTTCCCAAAAGAGTGCTCTCACCTGTCTAGGTATGTCTCCCTCCATCCGGAGTGTTATTTCATATAACTTTTGTGGAGTACTAACCCTGGTGTCTACAGTCTCAACTGTAATGTACTCATTCAGGTCCACTATCTCCAGAAGTTCCTTCAGGTTCTGGCGAGCTCTTGTGACTTCTGCTGCACTGTCCAGCATTGTCTGAGCCCATTCTCCATTCTTGAGTTGTGTTCTCAGTATCCTCGGCATGTCTGATCTTCAGACCTGCTACTTTCTTCTTTGAGAATTGAGGTTTAGATTTATTTTTCGGAACGTGTTTGTCGTCTTTCGATTTGACACGTTCTTCTCTATGTTCTGACCGTCCTCTTCTTTCCGATGTCTGTGACGAGATCTGAAAGGTACGAGAGGAACGTGTATCAGTATCTTGATACCTGTCAGGCTTTTTCAAATTATCCCTATTCCTGAGGTTATACCTCCTTTCAGAGGGCTCCTTTTGAGGAGACCTACCTCGGGATTGAGACCGTTTCTCGTTTGAATTTTGTTTATTAGTCTCCCACTTCTTTTTAGAAGATGTAGGAGTTTGTTGAATAGAGTCCTTCTCAGGACTTTCAGATAGTTTTGGCTTCACTGGTCTTCCACCCAAACTATCTCTGCCTAATTCAGCATATGATTGTTCTATTATTCTGGGTAGCTCTGTTTGATGTTCTGTAACACCGAATTCCCTTAATTTTTGGCGGATCGCCACTGCTGCTGCCTCCCCTTTAATATTAGATAATATTATTGTTGAGAGCTGGTCGATATTTTTCAGTAATTTCATACCTAAATTCAGAGCAGGCTCTGCCCCGTATTCGTTTTGAATTTGTTTTAGGACATCAGGTATTACCGCAATTGACGGAATACCATGTGTTTTAGTATAGATGGCAGCAAAGACTGAGCCCCAAGTGGTGCAGTCTTCCAGTTCTGGTGTGATCCCCATCGGTAAACAGATGGTTAGGATTCTGTGTTTTTCATACGGGCTAGAATTTGGAAATACTGCTTCGATTTAAGTAATTTTTTAGCTATCCAAAACGGAATTTGCTCACGTTTTGTGGGCATTTTTCCCATGACTGCGTATAGAGTCTGTGGTGTAATTTTTAGTGCATTCCCCTGGTGAGGGGTTTGATTTGGAATAGTCAATGGTGGTTGGACTGTGAAAGTCTGCATGACATATTGGACCAATTGTCTGTAGATTTTTATTAACTCTGTAATTTGAGTAAGTAGTTCCTCGTCTGACATTATATCGAGGTCAGGATGAGGAGTGTAGCCGGCTAGAATCGGCCATGTTGCTCCTGGTCTACCAAGTGGACCGAGCCTGGTAATGTTTTTGTGATGTTTTAGGGCGCCTTTAAACCAGTGCTGATGCTCCTGGTATGTTAGTGGAATTTCAATATCCTCGAAAGGAATATATTCCTCTGGTGGATCATCTTCTTTGTAGAAGTGAAACAGTTGTGTTACTGAATTTGATTCAGGAAATATTACCCATGAATAGAATACCTTGTGTGAAAAGATTTGTGTGCCTCTATCACGAAAACTGCTCTACCACCTCTAGGTGATAGGCCATGTTTCATAAGTTTTAGAGTGATGGCTCTTCTTAAGTTTGGATTGATGTCTATGACACCCTCCTCAGGTTCATTTAAACCTGTAAAGTTAAAAACTGCTATGGCTGGGACAGCCGCAGCTCCACCGGTGTCGGTGGCATTGTCCCCGTTGGACATTTGTTTTTTGAGAAATGTAGAACAAGTTTCAAGGAAACAAAAGATAAGGTGCACAATATTTTGGAACACTGTATCCTTCAACGTTGAACAAACCAAACAACTAATATATAGGGTGCTTCCCTATTTAGTTACGGCGGATATTTAACCCTACCCACTCCAGACGTCTTAAGGAGTATGTGAGTAGGGGTCTCTGAGAAAAGCACAAATGAGTTACTCAGTATCTAGCGTTAAATTACTGCCTTACCAAACCGTTGGGTGCCATGTAGTGTAGTTCCTATTTCCCTAATAGGCTCTGTGCATTGGAATAATATAACCTATAGGTTTGACATAGGACTAAGGTCGGTATGTCCCTATCGATTATATTAAACTTAATTACCTGTGCCAGCTAGCTCAGAGGCCACTAGAAACTCCTTGAGAACAAGAAGGGAGTAGTTTCTGGCAACCGAAAAACATGACTACTTTGTTTCCCTTTAGAAGCGGAACATGTCTCAGAATCGTGGAAACAATAGATAACAGTTTCACTCATTCAATCGTGCATGCTTAGTTTCTGCAGAGTTACACAGAAAGGAAAGACGGGCGTTTCAATAAAAGGGTTTTATTGAACAGTCTTGTTTCTCGTGTAAGAGATATGTGCTGTTACGATCACAAGACATTATGCAAGATAAATAATGTACAGCGTGAGCAGTAGAAATAAATAATACTGCGCTAGCATTATCTTTTAGTATATATTCACGTACATAAATAACATGAGCTAAAAATGCGAGTACTCATACGATGCGTCTCTAAGCTAGTTCTACCCCAGTGTACCTAACCTAGTCTAGGTGTAGGGAAGAGTAGAAGTAGGTGGAGTATTCTCTAGTATGGTAGACTAAGAGTATGTTAAGTCTAGTATGCCAAGAGTCCCTCTAGGTTCTAGTCAGCTCCATACCTTGAGAATGAGAGAGGTGGGAATCTCCTGCCGGATCTTGGAACTCTAACACCCCGCAAGGGGTATCAGAACACTGGAAGCTGGATAGCTGGATTCTCTGCGTGCAGGGATGACAGCGTCTTCTCAGTGCGTCAGGCCGGGATACGGGCTCCTCTGAAGTCGAGGTCTCCTCTAACTTGCTTTGGCAAGGGAAGGTATATTTATACCTGGTAGGTGTCGAGGAATGTTAGCATTGACGTTAGGTCGGACAGGGGAAGACGTCAGGAATGAACCCTTAAGGTATAACGGTTCATACATAATAGATGAGTTCTTGGAGAAATCAATAGTCCTGTGCTAGGGGAAACTCCCAAGGCTTAAGGGTCTGGTTTCTAAGAACTCGTTGTGACGTTAGGGTGGACGGATGTCGGTGACCATGCCTGTATATGGAGTGCACGGTTAATGCCTAAATAAGGACTGGGATTCTATGCCTATATGATTCAGGAAAACCTATATACGGGTACCTAAAGCAGAATACAACAGGACAGGAGGGCAGTCAAGCTGCAGAGCAGTGACGCTCTTTGACTGGACCACCAGGAATGAGGCGCAGGCAGGAGCCTGCGGGTGGATGAGGGACTCAAACACCTGACCTCTGTGTCAGAGGAACCAGCAGCAGCAGATGGGGACTGCAGCAGCAGCAACCACACGGCGCAGCACTGTGGAAAGAGGAAGTTCACTAAGGGTTAGTCCCCCGTACACACAAATGCAAACTAACAGGGGGCAAGGAAAGGCAGCAGCAGCTGGTTGCCTCTTCCGATCTGACAGTGGTGACCAGATTCCATGTTCCCCAGTTCGCCAGCGAGTAACAGCGGATCAAGCTGCATACCCATGGGCCTGGGCCAGAACAGGCCCTTGGGTATGCAGTGATGTAGGTCAGCCGCAGCGCAGGGATTGCTCATGGAATGGTGTGCATCACCCACAGGCGCTAGGCCTGGGCCCAACTCGCCCCCAGGCCTCCTCCACTACGCGTCCCACCTTCTTCTCACCTGGACATTGACACCAGGGCTCAATGCACTGCACTCTCTCCAAATCTGTGACTCAGCCAGCAGGAGCCTCGGCCAGGTGGGATTTCACAAGCCTGGGTACAGGAGTCACCGCCAAGTCCGCTGGGGAACCTCCTGATGCAGGTGTGGCAACAGGGCCCCCTTCGGGGCAATGTTGCAGCGCTCCTGCCACACACGTTTGGTACAGCTCAGGGGTCTCACTCTCCACAGCATCCAGCCAGCACAACATCCTACGGCCTGTGATGCAGAGAGGCACGGCACATCATTGATGATCTCCTCTGTGCACCCCGGTGTAGTGGTGGATCATAGTATGCGATGAAGACCTCCCTTCGCTGGTGCGCAGGAGCGCCTCTACCGTTCACAGCTCCAAGGGGCATCAGGCGGTCTTCTCACACAAGTCAGCAACGTGACTCCATGCGACCTGCCAGATGTCACCACCAGGAAAGGGCGATAGCCGCACCTCAATGTCTACCACCATGGCTCAGTGGCTCCACAGCACCTCTGCATCCCACTCCGGGGCCCAGACGCAGCCCCAGCGAGGTCTCCTGGCCCCGGGGACTGTCCCCGCTTTCAAGGTTTTGGATGCCATGGTGTTGCAAGGAGTGCGCAATGAAAAGTGATGCATCACTGGTTTGGCACAGCGATGCGCCTCTTTTCGTAGATGTAGCCCTGAATTTCCTCTTCCAATGGGACTCTGGCTGGTCATCCTGGCTGTCGGGGGGCTTAGCGGGGTATTGATCTGTGCTGCACTTATCCCTGGCTGCTCCATTCTGCATTCCATTGGTTTTATTTCCTATTTTTCATTTGAGGTGGACTTATAGGCTATTTTTGCCTCTAAAGGCAAAAAAAAGTCACGTTGGGCTGACTTTTTTTGCTGCTAATGGGCCTTTCGTCAGTTTTCGCCCGCTAATGTCAGAATTTGTATTGCCTTCGCTAGTGTTACCAGCAGTTTTCACTGCAGCTACTTGAAACTATCGCCATGTAGCGACGTATTGTAAATACATCGCTAACAGGGCAATAGCTTTTGGAGATAGGCTGCATTAAGAAAACTGCTGCTAACTATCGTTAGCGTTAGTTAGCGGCAGTTCTTGTACATATGCCCCAGCGTGTCAGAGATTAACTATTTGGTGACTGAAATGCTTTGCTCACAGAAGCTATCCAGTGCTGCGTTTTGCTGGAAGGAGTTTGTTTGTGTACATCTGGACAAAGGCATTTTTGCTTTGAGTATTTGAGTCTTTTTAGGTAAATGTTTAATGGTGTTTCAAGGTCCATGCCTGATTTTGAGCTGTGCTTCTTAATTTGTTAATTTAATGGTGAGTGTTTGAGAATATGTCATATATCCAACTGCATCATTTGAACTAGTTCCTCCCTTTGTTGATTTAAATAATATATGTGTGTTTTTCTCATGTCAAAGTTTTGGTAATGACCATTTCTTTCCTTGAATTGGCATTTTAGGTCTAATTGTGTGCCTTTTTTGGTCGGAGCCAGCAAATGGATTTCTCGGGTTAGAACCCTGACCTAATCTCTCCATCTCATTTAGCTGAGAATTGTCATTCTCCGACTGACCTTCTTCACATTCCTGCACAATGTTGCCCAGCAACATTTCCACCAAGAACACTAAAACAGAGACTGGCAATTGCTGCATCGGTTTGACTCTCATACTGCATTTCCCGATGAACCCAAAGTATGGATTTGCACAGGTTTTCAACCTTGCACCCTACAGTACTTATGAAAAAGGTGCTTTTCACATCCCCGCAGTTATCCATGCCATATACCATAAAGGCATGGTCATGCCTGTGCAGCTGTTTTATAAAGAGCAGGATGTGCTTCCAATGAGTTACAAGTGATTGGACCAGTTGATGTTGGTATACGTTCAGGGCTGGACTAGCCAATAGCACAATCTGGCAGTGTCAGGGAGGCTGGTCTGGCAGGTCAATGTGTAGGTTCGTTTTTTAGCTGTCTATGGGCCGGTATTATGGGTCAGTGGGCCAGTTTTTACTGCTGATTTCCCTACTATTATGATACAATAATACAGAATGCCTTTACAAGTTCAAAACTGCCCGATTTGTGAATGTGGGACACTTTTTAGTTATCTGAATATGTATTTTTTTTTATGCCCAGGCCTATTTTATGTCCCAGCCAGACACTGTGGGTCATATTATCAAGAACGGCGATAACATTATCGCTGCTTTAGCGGCAGGAAACTGCAGCTAAAGCGGCGATAAGGGGCTTGATAATATGCCCTATAGAATTCCAATAGAAGCCCAGGTTCTGGTGTGAAGGACATCAAACCTGGGCTTCTATTGGAATTCTATAGGGCATATTATCAAGCCCTTTATCGCCGCTTTAGCGGCAGTTTCCTGCCGCTAAAGCGGCGATAATGTTATCGCCGTTCTTGATAATATGGCCCTGTATACGTTGTACAACTGCACATTGAAGGTATTGAAAAAGCTGTAAAGACACCTGATTTGAAATCACTACTTGAAAGATTTTGAAACAAAGGACTTCTACAATGTGGTCAAGTGGGCAAGTAACCACCGAATTTGAGATAAGGATCAAACATGATATGTGTTCAAGGCTGCCTTGAGCTATCACCACACAGTCACACTGTTAGTGGCATTGCTCTGTGTTTTTACTTTTTTTAAACTTTATATCTAGAATTTTGCTTGCCCATTGAATTTCAGATTTTTAGGCCTTCCGTTTATTGAAGACAGCTGTGCTCGCCATGTTCAATGAGCGGTGATAGCCATGTATGAACATATGCAGATTTTTTATAGAGCAAACCTTGCTAGGAAACAACCGTGTTGTACAGTTGAGGAGATGTTGGCCAATCCCATGTTGGTGGGTGGTGAGGACAAGGATGTTAGGGGCAGGGAGCAGGAGGGACGCTGGATGAGGGCGAGCAGTCTTGAGGGGTGCAGCTTTTTGCAAAGAATGAAGCAGTGGTTGACTGATGATGCGTGTGAAGGGGACCCAAAACGCCAGGGGGCATATTTACAGGAAAGTAGTGAAGCGTGTCGTTAAGCCAAGAAGGCTAACATCACGCTCCGTCATTTTAGAAACGCAAGGCTGCACCATATTTGCTAGAATATGGTGCTGCCCTGCAATTCCCCCTGCGCTGGCGCTAAATTTAGTAGCCTAGCGCCAAAGCAGGCTCCCTTGCACCATAGCGGAAGGGTGTCTGTGTTGAGGGGAAGATTGTTTATGTGCAGGAAGGTCTCCCTTCCTGCACATAAACAATCTTTAAATGGCATTCTGTAACTTTTATGTGTGCTGCTTAATGCAGCTTAATGATTGTTTATGTGTAGAAAGGGAGACCTTCCTGCACATAAACAATCATTGGAGTTTTGCTGTTTCCATGTGTGCTGCACAAAGCAGCACACATAGAAACAGCAAAAACCAGGATAAATAAAGCATTTCTCCTCATTTTGCCTGTTTAAGACCAGGTTGTCCTTGGTCTTAATTTTGGTGCTGCCTCCTATTAACGCCACCCTTGTAAACAGAGGGCAGCGTCAAAATCAATGGGTGTTGTAGTGGAAGGCCAACCGTAACATCCATTGCCCTCCCCTTTCACGCTAAGTACAGCGTGAAAGGGCGCCTTATTTACAAGGCAGCGTTAAGCCACGTGGCTTAACGCTGCCTTGTAAATAAGGCGATGCCCCTATCGCCACCACAATGTCACTAAAAGTGATGTTGTGGTGGCGATAGGGGCTTGTAAATATGCCCCCAGAGTGCACAAGTATTTACCAAGGAAGTGTGAAGAGTGGGCGCAGATCTAGTACACAATGTAATATTCCTTTCTGCTGACCTGAAATTACTGCGAAAGCGCCTTGAGACCCTCACGAGTGATTTGCAGCGCTTTATAAATCCCTGATTGATTGATTGATTGAGTGTCAGACGAAATCTTGATAAAAAAAACACAACGTGACGGCATGAGCTGGGCACGTTTTGTCTGATGAATTTAAAGAGGACTGAGAGAACCATTTTGTGTAGCATTTATCAATCGTGAAAGCTATGAGTTTATCAAGGTTGAAAGTAATGAGTCCTCACACGATGTGGTGCAGCACGTTCCCTTTTGATATTTTAAAGAGTGCTGAGAACATGTTCACCTGAAAAAAAATATTGGCACGGTGGGTGATGCGTGTTGAAATCACTGTTGAAAATGTTTTATGGCTCTTTCCACTGGCATGAGATCTTCGATCTGCATGATGTTATCAGTAAGTCCTTTCCTCAGATTTCAGCAAGAACTGTCTCAAGGCCTTTTAGAGGGAGAAGCCGATACACTGAGGTTCTCAGTAAGCGAACACATATAAATATTTTTTTCCTCAGAAACTTAAGGCCAGTGCCTTGATCCTGGCTTGCCTGGCTAATGGTGATGACTGGAGCTATATGCAAGCTAGTATGATGAAATGTGTTTCCATGGGTGCGTCATTGACAAAAATTGGTGCAAATGGAAGCATTGTTCAGATTTCCGGCACGAAACATATTTTGTGCCTAAAGGTTTAGGTGAATGCCACACTAAATGGCTTTGTGTCACACAAACCCTTGATAATGATTGAAAGTGCCTCGATAGGGGCAGGTTAAGTGCAAATACTCTTGGGATGAATTTTAACAAGCCTGCATTTTGATACATCTGGGTGTATACGTGACGGGACATTTTATATGTGGAGATTTCTGTTTTATGTATGTGTGCGGAGACTCCGCAATCAGGGCGGAGATTTTGCACATACAAAGTTAGGACATGCAGTCCTAAAACTCTGTTGTTTGTGTATTCCACTTAAAGTGCAAACTTACAGAAAGTGAAACAGGCCCTACAATACTTAAGCATCAAGAGCGAAAAGGCATTGAAAAGGTTAGCTTCATGTGAGAATGTGAAGAGATTGCACAGTCTTAATCTGTGAGGAAGATAAAATAACCTCTGGGATAGTCAGTTAAATCCACTTGGACTCCAAGATTTCAAGCCATGGGAAGAAAACTTCGACTTTGACCTAAGACCAAGACAACATCTCTGTTTCAAGAGAATGGAAACGGAATCAGTTGCAAGTCATATATTTCAACTCTATCTGATTCAAAGCAACACCCAGATCACCATCCATCAAAAAGAGTATCCGAATTTAGGGGCATATTATCAAGGCGGCGCTATGAAATTATCGCCGCTTTTGCGTCCGTTTTCGGGTGAAAAGCGGCGATAATTTCAACGACCTTATCAGCAAAGACACGCTATCGCGTGTTTTGCTGACTTAGCGCCCGTTTCCAGCACGCCTAACTTTGCATCGCTAATGAGATGCAAAGTAGGCGTGGCTGTGAAACCAACCAGGGAAAATATCGCGAAGGCAGCTTCGCGATATTAACAAGGAAGGGTAGCGAATTTTTAAATCGCGTTTAGTATGACTTAACGCAGGCCCTGACTAAGGCATACTTAACATGGGGGGTGGATTCTGTGGCTAAGACCACAGGCCCTATCATCTAGAATATCGCCGTTTTCCACCATGGAAAACGGCGATATCCACACTATCTCTGGAATTTTTATTGCCTCGGCGATCCGCGTTGTTGATAACGCGCTAACCGGGCGATAAATTCCAGAGATAGCCGGCGATAAATATGCAAGCGCTAAGCGCGCTTTGCGATATTTATCGCCGGCCCTTGTTAATATGCCCCGTAATCAGCAGTATGCATATATAATACAGCGTTTCAAAACAAAGAATGAAATCTGGCACTGGTGGAGCTGAGAAAGTAAGGGGTGGTGGTGATGAAAAGAAACATGAAGACACCACATTAGGAAGCACAAGACTCACTCTCGAAGGGTGGAACTACCAAGGAATGAGACCTACCCTCCTTGGATATTAGTTAAGCAAAATTCCAGAAGTTGCAGAAATGACTACATTTCTCATTTCACCCCATAGGACATCTCAGGAAGTGATGTCATATTCACGTGCTTATCCCATGCCCTATTTCCAAAAAGAGTACTTGTCAAAATGATTGACCAGGCATATTATTTTCTTGTAAATTACTTTCAATGTCATGTTCTTATTGTGTGAATTAAAAGATTTTAATAAGCTATTTTAAACCATTTGAAAACACTGCTTTAAGCGAATGAGAAAGATAAATATTAGCCAAAGCCATGCACAATGAATACAAAATGTACAGAATTGCAATCTTTAGACTTTTACACTACTGGATTAATTAATGGAAAGAAAAGCTGTAACGGTTTCTTGAAATCGCAGCCTTTCACATATTTAACAATATATTTGCAAGTTCTGTGCTGACTGGTTTCTTGGAAAACTGTTAGGCAAGCAATCTGATCCATCGAGGATCTATCTTCTTCTTGGCATATTGCATGTATAGTTAGAAATCATATTATGATCTGTTCCTCAATACATTTAATTTCCCTCTCCCATGTACAACTGGGGCAACTGTTTAGTGTCTGACAGCAGAGCCTCAGTTGGCTTCACTTTTCAAATCCCTGCTGGTGGCCCAGCTTCCATCGGGCCACCAGCTTTGTAGCCTCAGAAAGCCCATCCGATTTATCCATTACTTCCAAAATTATTTCGCTGTTTGAGACTGCCATGCAAAGCACGGCAGTCCGTGGCAATTGCAAAGCCAGTAGGTCTCGCCTACGTGAGAGCTACTGGCTTTGTCAATGTATTTTAGCTATGTTGTCTGCAACCTGGTTAAAAATGTGAAAAGTAAGCGCTATGACTCGACCAGCGCTGGCTGCATCGTTATGCTTTTTTTTTCTGTTGTGAGGGAGGGGGCAAGCACAATGACAGGAAGTAGGGAGTGAGAGGGGAGGCAAGCAACAACAATAGGAGGCTTGAGGAGAGCAATGAACAATGATGGGAGGACAAGCAACAATAATGGGAGATGGTGAGAGGGAAGGTAAGTAACAACGACGAGAGAGGTGGAAAATAACAATGACAGGGCTTCAAGCAACAACTGGAGGGGGAAGGAGGGGAGACAAGCAACAATGAGTGGAGGGAGTGCAAACACCAATGATAGAAGGGAAAGCATCAATGAAGGCAGGGTGCGGGTGCAAGCAACAATGGGCAAACAATGATGAACAGGAATGGAAGTACAGGAATCCAAGTGCCAGCAGGGGAAGGACACTAATAAAGCATTTAATCAGTACTTGGTCTATGCTCCATCAAAGGCAAAAACACACAAAGACAAAATGAAACCAGCATGCACTGACCAATGAGAAGTGAGAAAATGAGAGTCATGATGAAGCCAACCAATGATAAGTAATGGGCATGCTCTAAGCCCCCTTTAACTTTAAGATAATGAAAGCACCAAGTATGCATCTTCTCAGGCAAGACCTAAAAATGCAACATATCTCTGATAAGCAAGGAGAAAACTCCCAGTGAGTCACAGCAATGCTGTTTCGTTTTCCTGAAAACAAATCTGCTTTTGTTGCAGAAAAACAAAAACAAAAAAGAATGCTGACTGACCGGTCATTCCACTCTAACACAGAGAGCCTGTTTGCATTCATGTTTTCTCTAAAATTGCACTGTGTAAACATTGGAACCCTTCGTAAATCATCTACGCCGCAAGGGTCAATGAACGTGGGGTTTCCACTGCTCCAGGAGCTTGACGTCGGGCCACTAGAGTCAAAATAGCCCATTAATGCACTCATTACATTTGGCCTCTTAATTCAAAAGGGGTCAATAACAGCAGTTAACGACCACATCAGAATTATGAGATCTGTGGGTTTTATTGTTGGCTGTTTGTTTTCACACAGAGATCCTCAAACACTTTCATCTGAAAATCTCAGGAAAATTGTGGACTCACCAGGGGAATTGGACATGGAACTACTGAGTTCACGGTAGTTCCTCATTTATAAGGGGACCCCCAGGGTGCCACTTATAATGGGCCCAGATTTTTTCCCACTACCCACGTTATACTCTAGTATTAGCAACTCTGGGTCTTGTGAAAAATCAGGCCATTTTATGGTTTACTTGTTATGAGGACCTTAGTGTTAGCACGAATAGTGAAACGAGAGCCAGCTGGGATTATATTATGTTATTTGAATTTGCATTATATGTAATGCTTAGGTATTAATTTATGTAATAGTTTTGTAAAAGAACAGTGTGTGCCAACTTTCAGTTACTTCGAGGTACTAAGGTGTAAGGTAAAGATCTGAATGACTCAATCAGGTGTGGGCTGGGGCCCATTACCGACATTTTTCAATTGAGGCCCATGCTCTGTGATGACATCATTTGAAAGCAGGTTTAAGTTGTTCAATATTAAGGGATCTTCCGAACCCAATGTAGGCCTGTTGTGCCGTCAATGATGGGTTCAGTGTGTTCTTCAAACAACAGACATTGAACTGCAAGTGTCCTGCCTCTGTATTTGTAGGTCCAGTATATCATCAGCTTTTCAGTTGATGAAGGAAATCTTCTGAACAGCCCATCATGGGGTTTCATTGCTGGCTGGATGTAGAAAAATCTACTTTTTTGCATGCCCCCCAGATTCTTTGTTTTTGTTTTATGGACTAGGATTTATGGTTCTTTGAACCTCTTCAGTTAGAGCATGCTATATACTAACACAGAGAGAGAATCAGCATAATCAACGCCATACACCCTCCTAACTTATACAAAAAATCTCAAAAAGTAGGGTGGAGATAAGGGGAGTAACTGGAGGTAGGTAACTGCTGTAGTCATACAATCGTCAAGGAGATCACCTGAGATTTATCTATTTTCTCCTCATCTGCCAGCCGCAATGGTACACTCCTCCCTCCAGCTTGACCACAGAATCAGTTATTGCTCATACTAGGGTAACCATAAACATTAGGGTGAAGGTAGGAATTTCCCTTTTCACCACATATGAATGGCAATAGTACTATTTTTGAGGCATCCATTCCTAACAATGTAAAATGCCCCTTACCTGTTTCTAGGTACTAGTGTGGGCAGAAACATGTTGGCTAATGAAAGCATGACACAGGACATTATGCCCACCTCATCACATTTTAAATCTTTAACCATACCTAGGGTATCTACTAATAAAGGTAATTCCTATAGGTTTTACCCTGAGGTATTTTTAACTATCAAAGAGGGAAGGGGGCACACAGCCTCACATCCCAACACTGAGGGGCATATTTACAATAAACTGGCGGACCACGTTGTAGCTCCAAAATTGCTAACGCCACGCTCCGTCAGTTTAAAAATGCAGGGATGTGCCGTATTCACAAGAATGCGGTGCACCCCTGTGTCTCCCCTAGCGCTGTTGCTAAATCTAGCTGTCTAGCGCCAATGCAGGCACCCTTGCTCCATAGTGCAAGGGTGTCTGCACTCCAGGCAATGATTGTTCATGTGCAGGAAGGTGTACCTTCCTTCACATAAACAATCCATAATGTCAATTTGTAACTTCTTTGTGTGCTGCTTTGTGCAGCACACGTAGAAGTTGCAACGCGTCATTTTTATATGATTGTTTATGTGCAGGAAGAGAAACCTTCCTGCACATGAACAATGACTAATGGCGATTTGCTGTTTCTATGTGTGCTGCATAATGCAGCACACATAGAAATAGCAAAAATGAGGAGAAGTCAATCATTTCTCCTTATTTCGCCAGGTGAGGACCAGGTTTTCCCTGGTCTTATTTTTGGCGCTGCCCCTTATTTACACCACCCTTGCAAATAGGGTGCAGTGTCAAAAGCAATAGGTGTTACAGCAGAACACCCACCGCAACACCCATTGCCCGCCCCTTTCACGCTAAGTCCTGCGTGAAAAGGGGCATTACTTACAAGGCAGCGTTTCAACAGTATTGCTACCCAAGAATCTCCCACTCCACCCACAACCCCCGCACCCCACGACGCCGAACCCCAACAGATCTTTCTCAACTGGACTCCCCTCACCGGGGATGACACACTCAAGACCATGAAGAGAATCCACTCCAGAGCACCCTCAGACCCCACCCCACATCACATCTTCCACAGAGCAGCCACCACCATAGCCCCTGAACTCTGCCGCACCATCAACTCCACCACCTTCCCGGAAGACTGGAAACACGCAAAGATCAACCCCTTGCTGAAGAAACCCTCTGCCAACCAGACGGACCTCAAGAACTTCAGACCCATCTCTCTTCTCCCCTTCCCAGCCAAGGTCATCGAGAAGGCCAACAACGCCCAACTTTCCAAGTTCATCGAAGTCATGGACATCTCCCAATCCAGCTTCCGAAGCAACCACAGCACCTAGACTGCCCTCCTCACCACCACAGACAACGTCTTTGCCCTCCTCGACCAAGGCAAGACCTAGCCCTCATCCTCCTGGACCTCTTGGCTGTCTCCAACACCATCTCTCACCGCACCTTATGCACAAGACTCCATGACGCCGGCATCAGCGACAAAGCCCTGTAATGGATTCACTCCTTCCTCACCGGCCAAACACAGAGAGTCAGACTACCTCTGTTCCTCTCGGAACACACAGAGATCAGCTGCAGAGTGCCTCAGGGCTCCTCCCTGAGCCTCACTCTTTTCAACATCTACATGGCCACGCTCGCAGCCATCGTCAGGAACCACGGACTCAACATCATCTCCTACACCAAAGACACCCAGCTGATTCTCTCCCTCACCAATGAACCCTCAGCCACCAAGAACAACTTTCACAACAGGATGAAGGCTGTCGCACACAGGAAGAAGAACAGCTGCCTCAAGCTCAATTCGGAGAAGACCGAAGTCCTCATCATGGGCTCCACCCCCTCTGCCTGGGATGAGTCCTGGTGGCCTGCAGTGCTTGGAACCCCCCCCACACCCACAGACCATGCACTGAACCTCAGCATCATCCTGGACTCCTGGCTCACCATGAGCCTCCCGATCAACACCGTCTCATCATCCTGCTTCCAAAGGATTTTCAAGTGGATCCCCACAGAGTCCAGAAAGATGGTCACCCACACACTCATCAGTAGCAGAATTGACAATGGCAACACACTCTACACTGACATTCACCTAGAAACTCCTCAAGAAACTGTAGACCATTCAGGGCGCTTCCGTCAGACTCATCCTCACATCCCCCACCGCAGCCACATCACCAGACCCCGGAGAGACCTTCACTGGCTCTTAGCCACCAAAAGAATCCCCTTCAAGCTCCTCACACATGCCTAAAAGGCCTTACATGACATGGGACCGGTGTACCTCAACCACCACTTCGCATTCCACGCACCCATAGACCTCCGCTCCACCCAACTTGCCCTGGCTTCCGTCCCACGTATCCACAGGCCCACAGCCGGAGGAAGATCCTTCTCCTACCTCACAGCAAAGACCTGGAACACACTACCTCTTCAGCTCAGGCAATCACCGTCACTGCCTCACTTCAGGAAGAACCTCAAGACCTGGCTCTGTAGAGAGTAATGAGTTCAAATTCAAATTTATTTATCATGCATAGGAAATTAAAACCATTACATGTCCATTACAACACATTAAAAACAGTACCATCTAAGATAGAATCAAACTAAGCTGGGTCTGGCTAACAATTTAAACAATATCAAATCAGGATCAGTCAGGATGTGCTGAACCCAGGAATAAAATCTGTCAGAATAGATATTGGGCATCCACAGGAACCAGCTGGAATGAAATCCCCTTACAATTTATTCCCTGAAGGACTTAAATCTTTATACCTATGCTGGCAGTAAACTGCTTATCATGCTGTGCAACCCTCATGCATTAAAGGGTGTGTTGTGCTGCTGTTGTAATATCTACTAGGTGCAGCATGCACTCTTTTATGCCAACACTCAAGCTATAATTGAATTTCTAGATGGCATAACAATTAAAATGTTTTTTCCTGATAAACTCTCCCAACCGGCTATTAAGTGCTTATCATAATACACCCTCCAAAATGCATCATGCAAATTTAAACCATAGGTGAGTTATTCCAAAAAGGAGTACCGTCTTGGCCAATGCTCATGAGTTATGAGATGCTTATGTCAGTGTATGGAGTGCTTAAAATACTGTGCTGAGCACATATTATGATGCACATTTGGCAAGAACAAAAAATGTGGCCAAATAAAACCTTATAAAACTTAGGGGCATATTAGCAAGACCCACGTTAAAATTATCGCCGTTTTAGCGGCAGGAAACTGCCGCTAAAACGGCGATAATGGGCTTGCTAATATGCGTTATGGAATTCCAATAGAAGCCTAGGTTAGATGTCCTGCACATCTAACCTGGGCTTCTATTGGAATTCCATAACGCATATTAGCAAGCCCATTATCGCCGTTTTAGCAGCAGTTTCCTGCCGCTAAAACAGCGATAATTTTAACGTGGGTCTTGCTAATATGCCCCTTAATTTTCTATGTTGGGAGCAGGTCATGGATGCTTAATATGCTATTTTTTAGATCTCGCAAGCACGAAGACCTTATAAAACAGGCGACACTTCGGATTAAATAGGCATCCAGATGAATTTTGGGCTCTCAAAAAAGATAGATTATATGGTCTTAATCTGTACTGTAAACAACAACAGTAATTTTACAAAGCATATATTCAATGTTGTGTTGGTGGGTTTCAAGCACTCAATAACTGCAGGCATACAGGTACTGACCCCCAGCTTAATTAGGGGCTTCCTGAGGTACTGTCTTCGTGCAAATAGGAGGGTAGGACAAATCCATCAAATATGTATTAACATTTCCTCAACCTTACCACAAAGCCTCCATTTCAAATTTTCTGGGGCCTTGGTCCATGGTGGCAACCTGTCCAAAGTTGGCAAGACTCCGAAACAATATTATAAAAACTTGGGGGCATATTATCAACAAACATATCGCCGCTTTTCCGGCACATAGCGCCGGAAAAGCGGCGATTTCAGTAAATCACTATTTACAAGGACTCGCTAACGCGAGTTTCCTTGAGTTAGCTGCTTTTTTTTCCCCACTTTGCATGTCAGCGATGAACATCGCTAATGACATGCAAAGTGGGCATTCCTGCCCACAACTCCATGTAAATACTCGCGTCCGCGGTTATCGCTGTAATTTAACGTCTCCTTTCATATCGACTTAGCTATACTGATAATGGGAGGTGGATTGCCTGGTTAGGTCCACACTCCCCTATCAGCAAGCATTTCAGTAGCGCTGTGAAATCTTCTCGGATTTCACACGCTAATGCCGATTCTCGCCGTGTATCGCTGGTAATTACATCGCGTGTGCGCTAAGTGTTGCTAATATGCCGCTGACACGGCGATGTCAACCAGCGATACACGGCGGTATTGGAAAACGCGCTAAGCTAGTTTAGCGATAATTATCGCTACTTGTTGTTGATATGCCCCTTGGGGGCATATTAGCAAGACCCACGTTAAAATTATCGCCGTTTTAGCGGCAGGAAACTGCCGCTAAAACGGCGATAATGGGCTTGCTAATATGCGTTATGGAATTCCAATAGAAGCCCAGGTTAGATGTCCTGCCCATCTAACCTGGGCTTCTATTGAATTCTATAACGCATATTAGCAAGCCCATTATCGCCGTTTTAGCGGCAGTTTCCTGCCGCTAAAACGGCGATAATTTTAACGTGGGTCTTGCTAATATGCCCCTCGCTTTTTTAAAACCTGTGACTAGCACTCAGGCAAATAAGCATGTGGACCAGGGAAGGAATAATTGTTAATAATCTGCCTTGAATTTGTGCACTTGGCATTTTCACTTTTATCCTCCAGCCTCTATAGCATGCAAGTTTGCTTATTTATTATCCGTTTAAATACAGCTCCTGTACACGGACGGCCAACAAAGATTTTAACTGTTGGAGAAAGGATACCATATAATCTCTGTATACCGAGAATCCCGTAGGAGCACTGAGCTCTTCCCAGATCAAGTTGTCCAGGGATCCTGGGTGACCATTTTTAAATCGGTGACATACTTTGAGAAATGCTCCACGTCTCGCTAGACTTTGTTTTACAAGGTCGAACTCCAGACGCACATGTGATTGAGGTGCAAATATTGGTAGACAAAAGGTATGACTGTAGGTTTTAGCAATCAGCCTATCTAAAAGGTCAGAATCCTTACATCTCGTTATTTCACTCTCACGTGTAATGGTGGGGATCAGTTTGGCATTAAGAATTTGAAGCAAGGAACCATACGTTGCACCTTTCAATGACTTAGAGAGCATACCAAATGCAAAAGTAAGAGACTCTTCTTTGGCCTTGACCCAGAGCTTTTGTTTTTTAGGGGCCTCTGGATAGCTGTACTCAGATTTAAGTTTCCCGTTTATATTCCAGGCACCTGGTTCATTGATTTGCCTTACTATTTTTAATACCTTAGTTTTAGTCAAGTTTATGATCAGCCCTACCCTCGTCTTACTTCAAAAAAATAAGCCGTCTGCATATAATAGATTTGAAACCATTTTCGGTGGGTTTGCAATCACCTGATCCAATCAGCTTGAAAGATCAGAAATCAATAAATTAAAAAGGAGGAGCACCAGGATGCACCTTTGTTTCAAACCCGACAGAGTGTATATTTTCCTGGATAGCTTGCTACCATCACTAAGTTTTACGTGGATCCATTTATTGGTGTACAGGATTTGTGTTGCCCTGAGTAATTTTGTGGGAATATTCCAATGGGCTAGCTTTCACCAAAAGATCTCTCTGGGCACACTGTTTAAGCGACTTTGAAATCAACAAATCACACATTTAGAATGGTTTTAGTAGTGAAGGACTTTTCAATACACAGCAAGATCACCATGAGATTTAACAGTGTCCCGGATCCAGCACGAAAGCCTGTTTAATTCCAGGGAAACTTCTCATGATCGCTAGTCAATTTTTGTAGATCTTGCAGAAGGGTAGCAAAATACTTGGTGTTACTGTCCAAAAGAGCTATTAGACGGTAGTTAACCGGACTGCTCTTGTCTCCTCCTGTAAAGATAGGGTGTATAATTGACCCTCTCCTGGTATCTGGAACTTCTCCACCTCTCACAACTGCCTCACACACCAGGTAGAGTTTGGTTGCCCAGAACGCCATATTAACTTTTAAAAAAACTTTTAAAAAGGCCTGAGGTAAGCCATTTGGCCTGCAGCCCCATTCTTTTGGCTTTCAGTATCACCATCAACAGCTGTTCACTAGAATAAATTTAACTAGTGCAGCACACTTCACTTTTATCTCTCTCGACTGCCGTGTTGTTTTCTTTCTCAGGTGCTGAACTCCGTGGTTCAAAAAAGATGTCACAGGAATGTGTGTCTCCCAAAGAAGCATGTGTTATGCTTAGACTTGTGTGTGAGTAGTTGTCTTGCAAAAAAGTTACTCGGGATGACTCATTAATATTGCTGTTACATGCTCTTCCGCTTTCAATATCAAGTGAATTTATAATGCTCTAAAACTGTTGTGGATTATTCTTATTACAGGGGTAAAAGAGTTTGGCCCAGAATTCCATCTGATATGTTTAATTGTCTGCCCAAATTTAATTTCCACACCGTTGCAGCAGATTTCTAATGTTAACAATTAAACTAAGGTTGTGAGGGACCTTCTTTAGGTGACATATTTGTTTAGCAAGATGTTTCTTATGCTGCTTGCGTGTCGTTGTGAACCATGGTGTTTTGTTCTTCATACCCAGAGGATGGAGTTCCAGGTACAATTGCCAGAGCATAGTTCAAGAATCTTTTTCCTGAATTTGTTACAGGCAGCAATCAGGTTTCCTTCTTTGAGATTAAGGTCCCTCCAGAGTTGCAAGGAAATTTCTTTGCTATCGTAAGCCAACACCTCATGCCACCTAAGCCTATTAAAGTTCTCAGTGCATGCATCTTCATACATGATATTGTTGTTTTGATGTGGTATAAGACTAGTGGCAAGATTAATAATCTGAGGATGCTGATCACTCTCAGTTCGGAAATCAATTAAATAGTTAGCTATCTGGGGGTGTGGCTTGGCCGAGCAGCAAGATGGCCGCTTGTTAAGCAGGCTCTGCCGGCCGGGCTTTATATACTACATAATCCTTCTACCAGCGGAGCGATCGAACCCCTAAACAATCAGAGCTACACTCCGTGCATCGCAGTGACCAGAACAAGCCCTCTCCTGAAGCGCAGAACTGCTCTGAGCGTGAACTGCGACCTGTGACGCACTGGGGCAGCTGCGGGCGAGGACGCATTGCGGCCTTGATTCCTGTCCGGGCGCCCCGGGACTGGAAGCCCATAGCACTGGATGCATCGGGCCACTGCTATCAACACTGCTACCTCTGATCAGATGCATTCCTTGACTGGCCTGGTGGTGAGTGGACGAGGCTGGAGGCGCTGCACCGAGTGCAGCGACGGTAAGAGCCACACTGCGCTGCAATTGCAGGCTGGATCGGCCCGCGATGGGTCCGAAGCTGCGGCCGCGACATCGACGTGCTGAGCCGCCGCCATCACCTCCGCTAACCCTAAGCAGCCATTTACCCTGAACACCCTGAAGGGAAGAAGGTGCGGCCGGAGGCACTGCATCGGATATCGCAGCTGAAGGTGCCGCTCCGAGCTGCCGCTGCGGGCCATTGGGGCTTGCGATAAGACCGGAGGCGCTGATGCGGCCTACCTAGACGAAATCCAGACAGACCCTGACGACGGGGCCTGGGCTGCATGCCCCCCAACAGAAGCCGTGTGCACCACAAGGACGAGCCGCTGCGGTTTGACCACCGGATGCCAGGCCTCGCCTGTGTCCCTTCGTGGCTGTGATGTGGATCACGGAAAGACTGTGCAACCTCTTGAAGTCAACCTAGACGCTCGTCAAGAGCCCTTCACGACCAACTGTGAGTACCCACTGAGATCCCTGGGGCTGCGCGGGGCTGTGTGTGTGCGGGCTGGTCCTTTGGTGACATCGGGGTGCTGGGCTGCAGCCTTTCCTGGTGGCTGAGGGCACTGCGCGCCGCGCGCTGGGCTGCGGGCCCTGTGGACCAGGGGTCACTGCAGGCCATAAGGGAAGGATGGGGTGGGTGCTGGGTCTGGGCGCGTGGGTCTGGAGCGACGGGACCCTGAGCACTCGCGCTCCCTGCCGGGGCCGGGGCCTGTGTGCTGCTGAACCACTCGCTGCCTAACCGCCTGGCGCTGGCACCTGTCCCACCTGTGGCCTGCTCGGTGCGAGGACGGGTTGTGCAGCAGACCACATCCCGGTGTCCCTGACTACTCACGGCGTAAGGATAGGCCTGCCCCTCTCCGTGTACAACAATACCGGCATACAATATGGGGAAAAAATGATCCAAAGCAGCCCAAACTCACGTTTGAGAATAAGTGTCACACCCGCACTATGGATCCTAGCTCTGAGCCTTAACTTGAGTCTCAGCCTAGTGGAGACCCACAAGAAGAAGACTTGCGCACAATCATGCTGGAAGTGTGCACAAATCTAAAATCCATTGACACTAATCTTGACATGCTCACCTCCAGATTGGACTCAGTGAAGCGCCAAGTAGACTCGCACAACACCAGATTAGACGCCTTGGAAAACCGCGCGATAAAAGCCCACGAATTCCAAGTCGAATCCAAGGAACACTTTCTCAACATGGAAAAAGTCCTGTCAGTAATCCAAGCGAAGAACGAAGACTTTGAAGCGCGCACTAGGAGCAATAACCTTCGCATTGCTGGAATACCGGAAACTATAGCCATACCCAAAATGGAACCGTACGTGACCGTATGGACCTCTGCTACGTGAACTTTTTCCGACGGCATTATCTGCTATGTTCGTGATAGAGTGTGCGCACAGAACCTTGGGTCCTAGACCACCAGTCGGCGGCACACCTAGGCCCATAATAGCGCGTCTCTTAAACTGCCGAGACAGAGACTCAGTCTTAAAAGTAGCTAGAGATCACGGTCCCATCAATCACCAGGGCAACAATATCTCCATCTTTCCTGATTTCACCCCCCTTGTCCAGGCCGCGCGTAAAGAATTTCTTCCCACTAAACACCTCTTGCAACAAGCTGAAATCCCGTATGCAATGCTCTATCCGGCCAAATTCAAGATCTCATACGACGGCCAAGCCCACTTCTTCACTGATGCCAAATCTGCCCTCAAGTATGCCAAACATATTTGCTCTGGACAACACTCACCTCGTCCTTCACAACACGCCGAAAAAAAAGCGGGACTTAGTGACAATGACTGATGGCAAACTGCCACCATGCTGCAATGAAAAGCGCCACCTTGCCTGCACTGCTCCTGTCGCTATCAATTTGTGTCTGTCTTAGGCGCTGTTCCTTAACACACCTGGACTTATGGCTCACCTAATTATCCTGCACATGCTCCCTGAGCCTATAGGTCAGCCCGGCCACCCTGCTCCGCGAGCAGGGAAGTTCGCCGGCGACTCATGCCCCCACAGGGAGAACTCCCATGGTTACAACTGCTTGTTTCATTTGCGAGTTTGTTGGGGTGGGGGTGGGTAGAGCTTTCACAACCTGTTTGGGGGGTTGGTATGGGAGGGGGGTTGGACACAGGGTTTTACAAGTTAAGTGGAAAGTTGGAACCCGGCACTTGGACATGAGCTCCATCTGCTTCGTCATGCGCAGGTACAAGCCAAACATTTGTTCACACAGTACATTGCATCTCACGCACGGACACTCCATGCTTGCCAGCAGGTATGTGCAAATTGGGCTATTTGGGACACGCCCGCCTCACTACTAACCATACGCAATGACGGCAGCCACATGCATCACGTAGAACATACATGGCCTTAATGACCATAGAAAAGCCAGGCTGGTCCACGCCTACTTGATAAGGCATAAGATCGACATATGTTTCCTGCAGGAAACACATCTCCAAAGTGCCAACGATTCCAAACTTCATAACAGATACTGGGGGGAGGTGCACTCGGTTGTATATTCCAACTATGCGAGGGGAACAGCAATCCAGTTAAGACGCAACATTGGCTGGACTACGACTAGCTCGATTATTGACCCTGACGGACGCTACGTCTTACTGAAAGGCACCTTACACACCACACCCGTAACCCTGGCTGCTGTATATGGCCCCAACACCGACGACCCAGCCCTATTTGAGACTATCTGGTCTAAAATTATGCTACTAGGGGAGGAGTCGATTATATGGGGGGAGACTTTAACGTCATTATGCAGGACTCTTTAGATAGGGTAGGAAGTACTCGATCACTGCAGCCCAAAGCAAACAACATGCTCACTACTATAATTCAGGAACACGATCTCATCGATATATGGCGCTCCTGGCATCCAAATACCCGAGAGGGCACTTGCATCACCGCCTTCCACAACGCATGGTCTCGACTAGACTACTGGTTACTGTCTATGAATGTAGTTACTTGGACCACCACCGTCAAACACTTAACACGTATCCTGTCTGACCATGCACCGGTGTTGTTCACCTGGACTATACCGCTGTCGCTGCCACACGCTTTCAGTTGGCGCCTACCGCCGCACGCATTGGCTGACATGGTTTTTAGAGAAGAGGTACGTGAAGAACTCCAGCAGCTGCAATATTAGGCCCAAGAAACAAAAGCAGCAGTGCTGGGGCCCAGTTTAGTTAGACAGCAGTGTGGCACACTTGCACCCCCCTCCCTCCCCATGGCCAGTCCCAAAAAATTGCCAGGGCTGATTTGTGTACTCAGTCTCGCCTTAACCATATTTAGTAATATATGGCGCATTCCTGCTCTATATATGCCTTGGCGCACTCTGTGTTTCCCAGGGCCAACGCAGGCACCCTTGTACCGTGGTGCAAGGGTGCCTGTGCTAAAGGCAGGATTGTTTTTGTGCATGACGGGACACCTTCCTTCATTAAAACAATTTTTACTGTCTTTTTCCACTTTCTATGTGAATGCAGCACACAAAGAAAGAGGAGAAAACAAGGAGAAAGAAATGATTTCCCCTCATTGCTCCTCTTTTGGGAAGGTGTACAATTTTGACACATTCCCAGGTTTACCTCTCCTAGTAAATCTGGGAATGTACCAGAAAGCATGAGTGAATGCATGGAAACACCCACTCTTTATCCATATAACGACTTCCAGAGTAACACAACGCAGCGACTTTCGCAGGCTTGCATTACTCTGGATTTACCAAGCCACGCAGGGTCACGCAAGATAGCTTGCTAAATCTGAATTAAGCCCTTGTGTTGCCTTAGGTCACCTTAAGGGCAAGGGCTTGATGAATCTGGCCCTGCAGATCTGAGGATTAATAGTGAGATGAATGTTTACACTTTTCACAGACTTCTAGCTACAATATTAAAATGAGATGAATGTTGACCCCCTTAAGAGCAGCTGCGGTTCGGGCAGGTAACAGCGGTGGGGTGGTTGGGCCGGGTGAGGGGGGGAATTTCGACGGACGATGACGAGGGAAAATTAATTATTTATTTAATTTTCGCTCGGCATAGTCCCTCGATATCCCCCCACACTCGACCCCATCGCCCCACCGCTGTTACCTGCGCGGACCTCTGCTGCATAAGAGTTTTCTACCTACAATACCTGAGAAATTCTACCGGTGGAAGATCACCCTCTTCCCATGGAAGGTGAGCGTGTGGGCATTAACTCACAGATTCAAAAGTCAGAGCCCTGAATTCATGAAGGCCACTGGTAAATGAGACTCTCTTGCGTGACCACCAAAAATATTATTCCAACTTTCGGTTTTAATGAAACAGTTAAGATGTTGGTTTCAAAAAGGCTTTCAAAGAGATATTTTGCTTAAATTCAGCAAATATTCACATGGATTATAAGTGGGTCTGGGTTTCATTGGCGCACACATGCTGTTTCCTGTAATCAAGATAAGGCATGGGAGGAGAACAAGGAACCACAAAGTTAGCGCGTGACCATGAAACGGGTTAGTTATAATGTGTGACTTTATTTTTTTCCCCTTGTGACAAGCCGTGCTATTTATCGTTCCGCGTGATTTTGTTCTTTGTTTAATCTGAACCTATATGCGGCCCCATGGACATTGTTCCAAATTGAATTTCAGCCTACACTATATCTGTTTCAAATCACTGCATTTTGCATGACGGCTGCAGGGAACAGGGAAGCAAGCTTTTTTCATAGAGGTGGGGCAACTGTGAAGAAAATGAGATAAGACCAGTAGCGGTCGGTGGTGGGAGTGCCTCCGGGCGCTGACGTGGGGCGGGGGAGGGGCAGGGTGGGGGGTAGTAAACTACGGATTATGACGGATTACAGGTAAGTAAACATATAAATAAATAAAACGAATTTCGTTGCTCGCGCTGCAACGCATTTGGCGATGCAGCGCGAGAAACGAAATTCATTTTATTTATTTATATGTTTATTTACCTGTAATCCGTCGTAATCCGTAGTTTACTACCCCCCACCCTGCCCCTCCCCCGCCCCACGTCAGCGCCCGGCGGCACTCCCACCACCGACCGCTACTGGATAAGACCTATGTATCAAATAGATACAAGGTAAGCAAGACTGATATTTTACTGAAGGCTTGAACCAAGTCGATAATTTCGAACAAGTTGACAAGGTTTTTTTTATTTAAACTTTCTCACAAATATGACCATTTACATAAACTATTTCCTCACAGCCTCCCTCTAAAAACAATGAGTTTCCCATAACTTTGATAAGAATAATCAAACCTCTTGCAAATGAGTATCTGAAAAGTTATTAGCAGGATCTATTTTATTTGAAGCTTGTCATTGTGATTCTTTTGAGTGGTTATATTTTAGGCTGTCCTTTGGAGTTAGCATACACATGTTTCAACTGGTCTTGGAACACACTAGAACAATTTATCCACATATTTGACAATTTATGAGAACTAAAACTCCCTCACTTCTACACGATTCCTCTACAAAACATTCTGAACTTCAGGCTAGCACTGGTAAGGTCGCACAGGCGCAGTTGTTCACTTTCATAAACATGCACTAGTGCAATATCACCAGAATGACTGCTCTAGAATAGTGTTTAATTTGAGCAGGTGGTTTATTTTTGTCAGCACCGCCTCTTAATTGTCAACACCAAGCTTGTGACAGTCTGCCAGAAGGTGGCACTGTCTCGCTAATTTAGAAATGACCACAACAACAGTCACTTATTAATTCAATATACATTAAAAATCACTATTACCTGCCACCCAAGCCATTCTTATAGCTTTTGGGGCCTGGACTAGTCCGTATTGTCACACTTGTAGGAGTGTGATGGTTAGTAGTTGTGTTGTTACTATCATTGGCAGCATGGCAGGAGCAATATGTGGAGAGGGCCCTGGCACTTATTTGTTTACAAATTAAGCACTGGTCTAGAATGAGCTATGCTGTTATTGAATGCCAATGCCTGTGTGATAGTGTTCTGCTGTAGTAGTGAATGGTCCTACTCCTATTCACAGGAGGGCGTTGTCAACGTCAGCGTCCTATGACAAGCCTGCAGGCACATCTGTCTGTATAAATTGTGTCTCTCTGTGTGTAGGTCATTTCATATAAAGATATTAACTGTCCGAGGCTTCTGTGAGCAGATGGGGTCCTGTATTGTAAGCACCTGATAGCAGTGGCGGCCCCTCCATAGGGGCGTGGGGGCGTTGCCCCACTGCTTTCTCGCAGTGCGAGAAGCAGAAACATAAATTGGTAAAACTACCATTTTATGTTTTTGCTTCTCACACTGCGAGAAAGCAGAAGTGCCTGGAGTGCCTGGTTAGGGGCGGGCGGGTGGGCGGTCCTGCTCGAGGGCAGAGGGGAGTGGCTTGCCCACTGTTGTGGGTACTGACTGTTTGGTCGGCCCCAGGGCCGACCAACTCAGTCATGTGCACTCTCCCTTTTTCTCTATGTAGGCTGCATGCAACCTACATAGAGAAAATGGCCTCCCAACAGGTGCCCGGCTGGGGCGCTCTCCGCTGCACCTCACCAATCACAACGCTGCCATTGCAGCGTTGTGATTAGCTTAGGGTAGGGGAGGGAGGCTGCCTGCTGGGCTGGCTGCTTCCTGTTCCTGCAGGAACACGCGGGACCCGGCTGCACCATTACATGCCTGGAGCGGAGGCGGTGCAGTACCCGGCGGTAAGGTAGGTAACGTTTTATTTATTATTATTATTTTTTATTTCCCACCCGCGCCCCCCCTCCCTCCCGCGATCATGCCGGCTGCTGCATCAGAAATTATTTCTTATCCTTTTGGAGTTGTTGTTATAATATGATTTCAGGTCTTACAGTTATATGGCCTTATTTGCACTCACTCTGTTTGCACTCGCTCGTGTCAATAAGCTGCCCCCACCTGTTTCCCCCAATTGCCTCACCAGAGACACCACCAGAGTGGAAGCGCCCCGAAGTCCCCTCCATGTCCACCTGAAGCACTGACGGGGCTGTGAGAGATGCCGAGTCTGACATTGCATCCGAGAGATACATTGTCAGCCGCTGCAGACGGATCGATACCTCTGATCGGAGCCGAGCGGATCACTGTCTGCTTCACAGCCAGAGCCCTCGCGCATTCAGGGAAATGTAGCGTTTAGAGTGAGAACGGGCTGAGCAGCGCTGACTCTCGCAGGCAGGGCCGGCATTAGCGCTCGTCTCATCTTCCTGTGTTTATTTGCTGCAGGGGGCCCCAGGAGGCCCGGGAAGTGAATATTGTAGCAGCGGGGGGTAACCTTTGAAAGGGATCAGAGCCCGGGCTGAGTCAAACTCTTTTAGTCTTAGAATGAGCCAGGCAAATGGAGGCAATTAATACCGGTAAGACGGCTCTGTGAGCTACACGCTCACTGCTGACATTTGCTATGATCTGCAGGCCACAGGAGAGAATCCCGGGAAACCCTATTCATTCTCTCAGCCTTCCAAGAAGCAGCGCCTCTTGTGTGCAGTGCTTCAAACCAGCAGGAATGCAGCACAGAGTGGTACATAAAAGACAAACCTCCTCCCTGCTGTTCCAGTGGCCCCAAGGTCAGGGTACCCCTGACCCTGCACCAGCCCGAACAGCTAAGATCCCGCAGATTCACTTTAACTCTGAACTCCAGTTTATGCCGCGTGTCCATGCAGCTGTCAAACCCACCGCCAGCTTCCACTCTCCCACAAATCCTCCCACCTCTCCAGAGTGATCCCTGGGACCAGTTCACGAGAGCCATTGGCATGGCACAACTGGATTACTGGATCATCTACACAGGCCTAAACTAGACAACGATCTCAGGCCTTCAAGGCAGCGTGAAGGTGGCATTGGTGGATAGTGTGAGGTGCCAGAAATAGTGGACACTGTAAAAGTTAGCACAGGTGAGCTCCCTCCTCCACACTCTATCTTGCTGTCTGTCTGTTACCATACTTTTTTTCTGCCACACTCTCAACATCTCTGTGTGGTCCTCTGTGTAATAACCTCCCCAAAAAAATCCAACACCCAGCAATTTCTTAAATGATAAATAATTCAATCGTATTGCTTTATTAACCTTCCTGCTTCCTCAAGTTTGCTTGAAAATGCATCATTTGTCCACTCTTTTTTCAAAACAATTTCTGGGGGAGACCCCCCAAACCCCCCGTAGGTTGTTCCTCTCGCTCGCTACGCTCGCTCGCCGTAGTGCAGTACGACAATAATTTTACGCTTCACCACTTCCAAATGTCACCAGCCGCCACTGCCTGATAGGAGGAAGCCACTCCTCACCTCAAGCCCTTTGAATATCTCTGAGGTGACTGATGCCCATGGTGATATTTTAAGGATCTCTAGAATGAATAAATAAATGAAATACTTATGAAGCTCGAACATTTGCCAAAAGGGATCTTGACCTGTGAACTGTGGTATACAGAGACCAGCTGGCAAACTAACAAGGCAGGTAGGTCTCAAGAAACATTCCATGGGGACATATTCTTTTTGCCTTATGACAGAGTGAAACATAAGCGTTGACCAATCCTAGTGGTCTGACTTTCTTTTAGTGAAAGTGTGATAATTGAGTGCTGAGTTTGTGTGTGGTGGTATGGATGGACGAGTCGCTGAATGTGGATGTTACGTGAGGGGGTGAATGTGGGTGATTGTGTTAGGTACAGCCATTGGTGTCAGAACTCAGTAACAGCAGTAAAATTCTAGGATATGACAAAAGCAGGAGCTTTTGCAATGGTGCACAGACTCACAATTGCTGCGGATGGGGTTCTTTATTCCACTGAAGTAACACTCACAGCATCACAAGTAAAAGCAGGAAGAATGAGTGACAATAAGTGTCATGAAAGGGAATGATGTCCTGAAGTGCAGCAGAACTCATACATTCACTCACTTATCCACCCGTCAACTTGTCTGAGTGGATTAAGTTCCAGTTGTGTGTAACTTACATGCTATTGATACTGGAACTTTACATGTCCTGTGAGCAATGGCAGCTTGCCCTGCTGCTGCAGTAACATCTCTGTTCTGCAGGAAAGGGAACCCTTAAAGGTGGGGGCCTTCTCTGACTGAAGGCAGCTTGTTAGGTTCTTGTCATGCTGTACCTCTTCTGTGAGGAAGTGAAACTTGCACTGCTGCTGCCCAATTTGCACTTGTTTTCTCTGGGAGGGTAATTATTACTCGTGCTCCCCAAGATTGGTCCTTTTTCTATGGTGCCATGCAATGGAACAATGAACTGCATAATAAGAACAAGATAACTTATCTTCATTGCTGCTAAAGTTGTAAATTTTGAGTGAAGGAGGGAGCTCGGCATTCTTCTGAGTCATATCTCTTCTGTGAGGAAGGAAGCTTGCACTGCCAACACCATATTGTATCAGGTCTAACGAGAAGGAAAGCGGGCACTCTTGCTATCAAATGTGTATCTGTTCTACCATGCAGAGGTATATGCACCCCTGATGCTCGATTTATAGTTGTACAGAAGTCTGTCATGTTCAGTGGATACAAAAACCTATGCTACGATTTAGCCACTTTGGGGCCGATTCCGATCTCGGCCGGTAGGGCTCCGAATCGGATTCGGCTTAACCGGATCCGATTCGGAGCCCTATTTCCCGACCGATCCGTACGCGCGTCCGGGCGAGCGAGTACGATGCGTATTCGCCGACCGACTCGTCCGGGCGTCCCGACTGCTCCGACCGACTCGATCCCGGGTTGAACCGCACCGACCGACTCGCACGGACACGACTCGCACCGCGCAATGGAGACGTTCCCCGGCCGGGTAAGTACGATGCGCGCCGCGAGCAGTCCGACCGAGCCGCGCACTCCGGCTCGAAAGAGCTGTCGGAGCCGTACTTTGGGGGTCCGTGTCGGACCCCCTGTACGCGTAGCCGCGCGAGTCGCACACAGGGGGACCCATGGGTCCCCCTACCTGTGCGTGTACGGCGCGAATCGCTTCACCGCATACACGCTGTAGGGGCGCACTTGTCCGCATCGCACCCATTGAGTCAATGGGAGCCCGCGTACGCGTTGTACGACAGGCTCCCATTGACTTCAATGGGAGTCCGACCGACTCGAGTCCGATGGCATACGTGCGCATCGTACTCGTTCGGTCGGGCTGCACGGGTCCGATTCGGTCGGAAATCTCTCTGGGTCCGGCTCGGTCAGAGAGATTTCCGGCCCGAATCGGAATCGGCCCCTTTGTGTCACACACCGGCACTGAATGTGCTATTACTGTGATCCTTGATGAAGAACAAAGCTAAATAGAAATAAGCAAAACTGATACTGTAGCAACCAACAAAGTAATCAGTTCTTAGTTTGAAAATCTGTAGGAAGAGAAGAACAGTGGTGTAGTCGGTGAAGCAGGCACTTTGAAAAATGTCTCCAGATAGCCTTGAGTAATACCAATTAAAACACTAAACTGCTGCATTGAAAAGTTTCCATGAGCACTCTAACCCATATAGGGTACATAAAATGCCCCCTGCACATCAGAAACTTTTAGCAGAGGCCTTCTGGACTAATTCGGTTTGAAAGATGAAAATCACCAACAGAAATGAACCACAGTGCGACACCCTTACGGGAATATATGAGGTTACAACGCATACCATTACAATGCATACTTTTACATCGCAGTTTTTACAACATTATTGCCATTACATCGCATGTTTTTACAACGCATACCATTACAACGTATGTTCATTGAAATGTATTAAAACTACCATTACAATGCATACCATTACAATGCATACTAATACAACGCATACCATTACAACGCATAATATGTTTTCATTGTTTTTTACTTAAATTTCAGTAACTCAATATTTTTGCATCCATCCCCTGGGACGGAATGCAAGGGAAATAGGGGTTTTGGGTGGGGGAGAGTATTAATACCCAGGTATTAATTTTAATACTCGGGTATTTTTTATACTACCTATCCATTAAAATTCCTGGGTATTAATAATAAAATCTAAAAATATGTTTGAAAAATTGGCGAAAATGACAGATATTATTACAGCAGTTTTTTAAAAATACACACTATTGTCAGAGAAAAAAAAAGATTATACATACAATCCATTGGAAGCACATAAAACGACAGTCCTTTAACTATTTTTATTTCAGACCCAGAGCCAACATCTACTCAAAATGGCTGACATTCCGATAAGAAACGTCTAAACGAACATTTTTACACAAGACAAAATAAATATACATTCAGTCATGGTATGAATCACGCGAAAAAACTGTTTCCAAAACACATTTTCTTTTAAATTCTCGTTTACCCCCAAAAAACGTATAAAAGAAGCCGTTCACCATTTTGTGTTCAGTGGTAAACTGACTTCCATAGTGACCACACACAGCAGGAGGAGCGGGAGAATTTTGCTGATTTACCAGTTGAACACTGCCATCTACAGACTAAAGTAAGTGTACGTTTAAAAATAAACAGCTTCCAAATAATTACACCTTATTCTCAAGTAATTGTAATATATTTTTTACTTATTTACAGCATTTACTGAATTTGAATTTGAAAAGCAGCCCCAAATATACAGCAGATATTCTTAAAATTATCTTTCCATTGAAAAGTAAGTGAATAAATGCGCAAAACGTTTTTCAAAGTAAAAAAAGCCATAAACAAAAAAAAAAGAATATTAAAATTTTCCATTTGATATTAACAGAGATTGGAAATACAGCAACACCAAATACCTACCAAGACCAACAAACCTTTACAGAATCAAATGTAAGTGAACAGTAAAAAATGATAAGAACAAAAAAAATCTTTATTAATGTCAGAAATAATATATTAGCAGGCACTGATAAGGGATATGTTTTAAAAATACTATTTTTTCACCTTCATGACTGTTCCTCAGGGAACATGCTCATGTAAAGTACTGGAACTGGATGGTGGTGGGGGCAAATTTACTATTCCTACTCCGACAGGTGCTTGCCTCAGGGCAAGTGTTGGATGGTGGTGGGGACAATGTACTATTTCTACTCCGACATGTGCTTACCTCAGGGAAAGTGCTGGATAGTGGTGGGGGCAAATTCACTATTCCTACTCCAACATTTGCTTGACTCAGGGATAGTGCTGGATAGTGGTGGGGCAAATTTACTATTCCTACTCCGACAGGTGCTTGCCTCAGGGAAAGTGCTGGATGGTGGATGGGGCAAATTTTCTATTCCTACTCCGACAGGTGCTTGCCTCAGGGAAAGTGCTGGATGGTGGTGGGGGCATATTTACTATTCCTACTCCAACAGGTGCTTGCCTCAGGGAAAGTGCTGGATGGTGGTGGGGGCAAATTTACTATTCCTACTCCGACCTGTGCTTGCCTCAGGGAAAGTGCTGGATGGGGGTGGGGGCAAATTTACTATTCCTACTCTGACAGGTGCTTGCCTCAGGGAAAGTGCTGGATGGTGGGGGGGGCAAATTTACTATTCCTACTCCAACAGGTGCTTGCCTCAGGGAAAGTGCTGGATAGTGGTGGGGCAAATTTACTATTCTTACTCCGACATGTGCTTGCCTCAGGGAAATTGCTGGATGGTGGTGGGGGCAAATTTACTATTCCTACTCCGACAGGTGCATGCCTCAAGGAAAGTGCTGGATGCTGGTGGGGGCAAATTGATTGTTCTTAAATTAAATATTAAAAATTAAAACTGTAAATTTCACATTTTCATTTCTGTTCTTTGTCAGGCATGCAATCAAACAGTTTTTTTTCTTTACAATTCACCACAGATAAAATCATATAAACCAACAAGAGTAGAGGAACACATCCACAACCACAATAATCCAAACAAGCCCTTCAACACTGAAGAAGCCAAATTATACAAGGTAAAAATTATCCAAAACCACAATTTTCTTACATGTTTCAAGTAAAGAAGCATTTTTTTTTTTAAATGTATCATTGCATTAAAATAACGAGCCATACAAACTAAAGCAAAATTACTTTTTTTCAAGTACATAAGCACTAATCTATTTCTTTGCAGGCTATTTGCAAAACTAAAACTTTTCCAAGCAATAAACTTATAACATTTCTTCATTTTTTTCAGAACCAAAGAATCAAAAGCTCCAAACACAACATAAACAACAACTGATAGAAAAATTCGAAAAAAACAGCATCTACACAAGAACTTTCCAACCACACAACAGAAAAACCTAACAAAGGTAACCTTTTTCATTCTGTCAAGTCTATTCAAAATTAATCTTTTTTCAATCAAAGGTATCAAAGCAGCAAACAATTCCAAACCAACATTATCAAGCCAATGCAATTAAAACCTGGTACAATTTTGTTAAAAAAAGCTGTAAAATAATTAATGAACACTAACTTTTCACTTGCAGGCAACATTTTTCAAAAAGCAACCACACACAAAATCTCTAAAACATTTTTTTCTCTTTTTCTTCTTTCTACAGAGAAAGGCAGCAAGAAAACAAGCCAACTATTTTCAATCAAGCAGGGGAAATAGACTTTTAAGTTACAGTGGCTACGTTTATTGTAAGGAGAGATTCACTGAGCCCAGGTGTCATTGGAGGTGTGTGCATTATTACTCATCCTATTGTATAGGCAGAGCGGTTACTCTTGGTGACACTGTTGAAAGGACCACCGAGCATAACCACTCTGCCTCTGCAATGGAGCTAGAGGTAAGAGAAAATATAAATGAAATGAAAGCCCTGGCATCCACCTCCAATGAACCCTGTGGCTCAGTTTTGAGGGAGGTATCACAAAACATTCAACACTGAAGAAGCCAAATTATACAAGGTAAAAATTATCCAAAACCACAATTTTCTTACATGTTTCAAGTAAAGAAGCATTTTTTTTTTAAATGTATCATTGCATTAAAACAATGAGCCATACAAACTAAAGCAAAATTACTTTTTTTCAAGTACATAAGCACTAATCTATTTCTTTGCAGGCTATTTGCAAAACTAAAACTTTTCCAAGCAATAAACTTATAACATTTCTTCACTTTTTCAGAACCAAAGAATCAAAAGCTCCAAACACAACATAAACAACAACTGATAGAAAAATTCGAAAAAAACAGCATCTACACAAGAACTTTCCAACCACACAACAGAAAAACCTAACAAAGGTAACCTTTTTCATTCTGTCAAGTCTATTCAAAATTAATCTTTTTTCAATCAAAGGTATCAAAGCAGCAAACAATTCCAAACCAACATTATCAAGCCAATGCAATTAAAACCTGGTACAATTTTGTTAAAAAAGCTGTAAAATAATTAATGAACACTAACTTTTCACTTGCAGGCAACATTTTTCAAAAAGCAACCACACACAAAATCTCTAAAACATTTTTTTCTCTTTTTCTTCTTTCTACAGAGAAAGGCAGCAAGAAAACAAGCCAACTATTTTCAATCAAGCAGGGGAAATAGACTTTTAAGTTACAGTGGCTACGTTTATTGTAAGGAGAGATTCACTGAGCCCAGGTGTCATTGGAGGTGTGTGCATTATTACTCATCCTATTGTATAGGCAGAGCGGTTACTCTTGGTGACACTGTTGAAAGGACCACCGAGCATAACCACTCTGCCTCTGCAATGGAGCTAGAGGTAAGAGAAAATATAAATGAAATGAAAGCCCTGGCATCCACCTCCAATGAACCCTGTGGCTCAGTTTTGAGGGAGGTATCACAAAACATTCAACACTGAAGAAGCCAAATTATACAAGGTAAAAATTATCCAAAACCACAATTTTCTTAGATGTTTCAAGTAAAGAAGCATTTTTTTTTTAAATGTATCATTGCATTAAAACAATGAGCCATACAAACTAAAGCAAAATTACTTTTTTTCAAGTACATAAGCACTAATCTATTTCTTTGCAGGCTATTTGCAAAACTAAAACTTTTCCAAGCAATAAACTTATAACATTTCTTCACTTTTTTCAGAACCAAAGAATCAAAAGCTCCAAACACAACATAAACAACAACTGATAGAAAAATTCGAAAAAAACAGCATCTACACAAGAACTTTCCAACCACACAACAGAAAAACCTAACAAAGGTAACCTTTTTCATTCTGTCAAGTCTATTCAAAATTAATCTTTTTTTCAATCAAAGGTATCAAAGCAGCAAACAATTCCAAACCAACATTATCAAGCCAATGCAATTAAAACCTGGTACAATTTTGTTAAAAAAAGCTGTAAAATAATTAATGAACACTAACTTTTCACTTGCAGGCAACATTTTTCAAAAAGCAACCACACACAAAATCTCTAAAACATTTTTTTTCTCTTTTTCTTCTTTCTACAGAGAAAGGCAGCAAGAAAACAAGCCAACTATTTTCAATCAAGCAGGGGAAATAGACTTTTAAGTTACAGTGGCTACGTTTATTGTAAGGAGAGATTCACTGAGCCCAGGTGTCATTGGAGGTGTGTGCATTATTACTCATCCTATTGTATAGGCAGAGCGGTTACTCTTGGTGACACTGTTGAAAGGACCACCGAGCATAACCACTCTGCCTCTGCAATGGAGATAGAGGTAAGAGAAAATATAAATGAAATGAAAGCCCTGGCATCCACCTCCAATGAACCCTGTGGCTCAGTTTTGAGGGAGGTATCACAAAACATTCCTACACATGTAGCAAGTTGTATGCCCACAATTTCCAACCTACGCAGAATTATTCAGCGTAAAAAACAGGCAAGTAAACCCCTACGTGTAACACCCCAAACCTTCTCTGATATTAACATTCTTCCTCAACTTACTGTAACCGTTACTATTGAACCCTTTCTTTTGCATGACAACAAAAACCCTCTTAAAAGAATTCTAATCTTTAGCACACCCCATAATCTTGTTAAGTTAGAGAGTAGTGATATTTGGATGATGGATGGGACTTTAAATCCACACCCCATCCATTCACCCAAATATACACTATTCATGCCTGCATTAATCATACAGTAGTGCCCTTAGTGTACAGTTTACTCCCTGATAAACAAACCTCAACATACACTGAATTTTTGTCAGTGATAAAAGCTAAAACCATGAACAAAAGTCCTAGAAAAAGTGCTAATTGACTTTGAATTACCTATGATTAACACAATTACCTAAATGTACACGGATACCCAAATTCAAGGATGTTTGTTTCACTTTTCACAGGCTTATTGGCGAGAAATTCAAAAAACATCCTTAGTTGAGGATTACATATCAGACAGTAAACTGCAATTTGAATTGAAGAAACTAACAGCACTTTGCTTTGTTTCTCCTGACAGTGTAGATGAATACTACACATCTATTACTGCATCTGACTATTTTACTGCAAACGAGGACAAATTGGCACTCCTTCTAAATTACTTTGAAGTCACATGGATTGGCCATCAAAGCAGGTCAGGTCACAGGAGGAAGCCACGTTTCCATGTGAAGTGGTGGAACTGGTACTCAACCTGCTTAGAGGGAGGAGCAAAAACCAATAATGCCATAGAGGGATGACACAACTCCTTCAACAAATCTATAGGTAAACCACATCCTAACTTCTATCATTTTTTGGAAATTTTGAAGAAGGAGCAAAGTTTCCAAGAAATGAGAATTGCTCAATCATTAACTGGTAGTCTGAACCCACGAATTTCTAAAAGAACAAAAGAAATGTCCGAGCGACTATTGAGTGCAATACAGCAATTTTCGTTGATGGTGACTTCAGACTACCTAGATAATACTGCACACATCTTACATTTCTAATCTACACTAACTCCTAAACCACCTTACTTGCCTGTTTTGACAATAAATTTCCCAAATTCAATTGGCATTTTTCTAAAAAAAAAAAAATTATAAATTAAAAGTTGGGTTTCTTACTTTCAGTTGTCTTCTTTTTCCAACTCTTGGACTTGTGTACAATCCCACATTTCACCAAGAGTCTTGAGCAGTCCTTTAATCCATAGGAAATAATCCATAATCCGTGATGTAAGCCATGACCTGAGTTAAACTAACTAAAATGGGCACAGTTTGGAAAAGCCATGTTTTTACAGCAAAAATTGTGCTGAAAACTGTACTGTGCTCACCTACAAAAAACGCATTACCCAAAAAAATCCTGAAAAAGAATACTTGTTTAGCAAAAAACGCAACAAGAAATCCATCGTTGCAATCCTCTCTCGATCGAATTCACGTTTAAAGAACCTTGAAAAAGTAAAAACGTTTTGAAAAAAATCGCAACAAACAAATCCATTGTTGAAATCTTCTCTCGACCGAAATCCAGCATAAGTCCCAAAAACCATATATCCATGTTTTAAAAATGTCCCAAAAAGTATTTCTGCAATCCATGAAGGCTTTGTCCATGTTCCTACGTCCTATCCGGAAAACCGCGATGATGCAATGACTTAGGGGCTGATTACGATGGCGGACGGACTTGGTCCGCCCGCCATCGTAGTGGTGTTTGGGACCACCCGCCAGACATGCGGCAGTCCCACCACTGCGATTAGGATGTTTCTGCCATACTGGAGGGAGCATCCAGGGCTTTTAACATTGTGGGCGGTGCTGCTGGCTGCAGCACCGTATGCAATGTTAAAACGGCATGCACTGCGTGGCAGGCACCACGCGGTGCCCCCCAGTGCAGCAACACCTCCCCCCAGAACAAGGGGGGCCCGCAACGGGCCCTCAAACCCCATCCCCGCCAGCCATGGAAAGGCCTTTTCCTCACAACATCCTAATCTGGTGGACGGTGCCTGCTAGGCACCGCCACCATTTTAGGCACCCTGCACCGTCCGCCAGGCAATCGGTACGATTGCCTCTGGCGGTGTAGTGGCGGGCGGACTTTGCGTCCGCCACGGTACACACCGCCATCCTAATTGGGCGGTGGGTTAAACGCTTAGGGCCCGATTCCGATGTCGCTAAAAATGCCTTCCCAATGCCATTCGTAGGCTTACCTCACGACCGACTCGTATCCGGAGCTTCCATCTACAAACGAGCAAGTACGATGCGTATTACAGGCAAATTTCCGACCGATTCGTCTGCTCCGATTCGTGCTCTATTTCACGACCGAACAGGCTCAGGAAACACGGAAATCGAGTCGTACGGAGGCTTTTCCCAACCAGTTTCCGGACACGCAAGTACGATGCGTCTTCACTACGCGTCGTACAGGGCGCCGCTTCCAGCACGTCACAGCATTCGGACGAGGCGTATTGAAGCTCCGATTCGCGCCAGAAGATGATCAACGGGGACGAGACTGAGCAGACATGTATCCAATCGCACATGTCTTCCCTATACTGTATGCCTACCGTTACCGACGCGCACGACGCAGAAGGTAAGTCAGACACCTACCACACACCAAAATGACACAAAAGGAAACACCACCATAGGGGGGTGGATGCCTATCACTCCCAGCATTGTCCACCCCATAGGGGTGTGGATGCCTATCCCAGCATAGTCCACCCCATTGGGGGGTGGATGCCTATCACCCCATAGGGGTGTGGATGCCTATCCCAGCATAGTCCACCCCATAAGGGTGTGGATGCCTATTCCAGCATTGTCCACCCCATAGGGGGGTGGATGCCTATCACTCCCAGCAGAGTCCACCCCATAGGGGGGTGGATGCCTATCCCAGCATTGTCCACCCCATAGGGGGGTGGATGCCTATCACTCTTAGCAGAGTCCACCCCATAGGGGGGTGGATGCCTATCCCAGCATTGTCCACCCCATAGGGGGGTGGATGCCTATCACTCCCAGCAGAGTCCACCCCATAGGAGTCTGGATGCCCATCACTATTACCATCCCCACTCATAGGGGGTAGAATGTCCATCACCACCAGTACCCCCTACTCATAGGGGGCTGTATGCCCATCACCACCAGTACCCCCACTCATAGGAGGCTGGATGCCCATCACTATTACCATCCCCACTAATAGGGGGTAGAATGCCCATCACCACCAGTACCCCCTACTCATAGGGGGCTGTATGCCCATCACCACCAGTACCCCCACCCATAGGAGGCTGGATGCCCATCACTATTACCATCCCCACTCATAGAGGGCTGGATGCCTAGCACTACCAGGATTCACACACATAGGATGAGTAAGCAAACCCCTCATACCATCTTTGCAAGATTTAATGCAAGTGTTTGTAAAATGCTCACAACACAGATCCTGACATTGAACATACAATGTGACTCCCAACACATGTGTGCCCAAAAGGTGATAGTATGGATCAAAAATCCAGCATCTCTGGAGTAATGTGGTAATGTGGTCTAAACCCACCATCACCACAGTGACCAAAAGGTGTCAGTGGTGTTCAAAAATCCAGCATCTCTGGAGCAATGTGGTAATGTGGTCTAAACCCCCCATCACCACAGTGACCAAAAGGTGTTAGTGGGGTTCAAAATTCCAGCATCTCAGGACCAATGTGGTAATGGGGTCTAAACACCCCATCACTACAGTGACCAAAAGGTGATAGTGCGGTTAAAAAATCCAGCATCTTAGGACCAATGTGGTAATGTGTCCTAAACCCCCCATTACTACAGTGACCATAAGGTGAGTGTGGACATGAAAATAGCAGCATCTCCAAACCAAAATGCATGATTCCTGGTCCCCACACCACAAGCAATGTTGTGGCAATGTAGTGGTTGTGTCACATACAAACATAGATTTGGTGAGGCAAAGATTGCTGTGTATCACAAGAACACCTCTGCCATGTGCAGACAAGCTATGACCATGATCCCTGACAATTACTCCAGTGTTCAATTAGACAATGCGACAAGTGAGCACCATGATGCATACACCCAAATCTATACAAACAGACACACAAACTAAGGAATCCTGTGGAGACTGTAGATGTCAGGTGACCAAGTCCCATACCATGGCAGATATGGAACACACCAAACATGATGAATGTGCAGACTGATGAGCCAGGAGACGCAGGGACACTTGGGGAAAAACCTCCAAACAACATAAGCCAATGGACCGCAAAAGCCATACCAATGCAGTGGAGCAGATGCACAAACACAGACAGGCAGCCCCACACTGCATATCATACACAACATGTGTGTGTGTTTCTCAGTGTCCCCAGGCAAGTACACAACACATGACAGTGGGCAGAACTCCAATGACACAGATGTGTACACAGTGCCATACAAAAGTAACTCATGAACTGGGCATCCCTTGGTGGGCAAGCAGGCATTGTCAGGTGAGTGGGATCCCAAATCATTCATGTGACACAAGCTGGGCAGCACAGCAAACAACACAGCAAGAGACAGCCCAACACAGCACTACCCTCAGGGACCCTACATTGGGGTGACAGTAGCCTGTACAATCCCACTGTGATGACAAAGGTAGATGTTGCCCATACTGTGGAGTACAGTCACCTGTGCGCACTGGGGCATGCGTCCTGACCAACAAAATTCCATCACACCTACACAAACAAATCACTGGCCAGGGCCTGTCATCAATGAACACAAAGTAGGTAGGGGCCTATCCATGAGACAACTCACATTTGGCCACCCTCAACACAACACACCTTGATCTGCAACAATGTGCATCAGCTAAGCACACATGGACTGGTGAAATTGCTCATGCACCCATGACAATCCCAGGGGTGGTGGGGAGATCTAAGGTTCCCAAAAATACACACACATGGCCAATCAACAACCCTTGTGAATGTCCGCCACACTGTACAGTATGCGGTACCTGGGCATGACGTGAAATCTACCAGAATCATTGGGATCACTGCCACACTCCCACAACAATGATGAACCAAAGCAGAGCCACAAAGAGCACATGTCGACATCTTCCAACATTGCAACTATGACCCTGATGAGTGGGAGTAGTCACACACACATACAAGTGACCCACTCACTGACAGATACCACATAGGGAAAACTACATCATGTTGGCAACACAGAAGTGCCAAGGGGAATCCTGAATGTGTCCCACGTGCGTCTGACAACATCCCCGGGCATTACAAATAAAACACCTAGGGATGACACCCTAATGACCAGTAGTGTGCCATGCACCTACATCCCAGGATACCCAGGACAAAGATGTTGGATGAACACAGGACAACTCAGCAAGCGCCACGAACAGGAACATCTGCAGGGAACACAGGCTGTGTAGAAAAAGTGAATGGAACACACACAGACATGCTCACACAACACACACCATGGGCTCAGGCAATGTCACAGTATGACACACTGCCATGAGGGGACTCCACTCCTGGGGAAGGTTAGCTGTGCCAAACGTTGTCTGTGCAGGGCTCTGTCATGTCAGCATAACACTTGCTCAGTGAGCCAACAATTACAACACAATGAAAGCTCTGGTCACATCAGCCTGTGTACGGGAGTGTCCCTTCAGTCATCTGCACATACGCAATACACATGTAGAGCTAGTTGCACTGATGACACAGATGACTTGTGTACCATTGATACACAAACCTGCCTGTCCAGTGGAGAGATAGGCCAAGTCAGGGAATCTTACAATGTGCCGAAATGTAAGCCCAACATATGTGCAACAGTGCATGGCAAAGATGTGAAGTAGCAAACAGAAGGAGTAATACCTGGTCCACAAATTCTGCAAACATAATCCACAACATCTTCACATTTGTCTGTGTATGACACCATAACATGTGAAAATACACAACTAAAATTGTGTCCCTCTTCTACCCACAGGCACTCCCGAACTGAGGTCAGCACCCTGAAATAGCAGCAAATTATGTCATGAATACATACCAGGAAAGTACACATATCCCATGGACCACATGGAGTCCATCACATCAACAAATCAGTCTCTTATACCTTTAAAACACCATTACAACTGCAAGTTCATGATACACATCATCAACATCATGTACATTAGATGCAACACCACTGGATAACAACAATTTGCTTTATTCAGCAATGATATCCATGTAACTGTGAACTCAACAATGTCAAAAGGCCAATGGCCAGTCCTTCCAGGAGTCCCAACAGGGTGACATGTGGAAACTTGACACCCATTGCTTGCTTGCACTGCTACGGCCAAGGGACATCTCCCCTTGGAGGGACATACATAGGGGCAGGCCAGGCACCGCAAGGACAGGATCAGGGGACAGCAGAATGGGGCAGGGGTGTGGTGGTGGGTGCAGGAGTGTTGCTGGCAACTGCAGTGGAGGTGTCTGTCACAGTGTGTGGCATCACCACTGCTGGGCCCAAGTCAGATGTGGTGGGTGCTGTCACTACTGCAGGGCTCAAGTCTGATGGGGTGGTTGCCGGCACCACTGCAGTGGGCAGGTCAGATGGTGTGGACGGGGTCTCCACTGCAGTGCCCAAGTCAGACGAGGTGGATGTGCTCCCTACTGCAGTGCCAATCTCAAGAGGAGTGAAATGGGGTTCTGATGAGGTGGGCAGGACAGAGGGGGGGGACACGGTCTCCACACCAGTGGCAGGAACAGGCTGAGCGTGTGAGGTGGGGGTGGAAGTGCATGTGGTAGGGGGAGGGCCTAAGCATTTTGGGTATGTAGTATCGGTGTGTGGGGGAACCTGGGGCAGGGTGTGGCGGGGGGACCTGTGGAGTGGTGGCCTGGGGGCTGGAGGACAGAGACTGTGTGGTGGAAGTGCGGGATTGTGGTGGGGTCTTGCCCTTCCTGGTCCGTGGGGATTTGCGGATGGGGGCCTCAGTGTTCCTGCACCTGGGGGAGGGTGTCTGTGTGGCAGGGGAACTCCCCTTTGTGCGTGGTGACTTCCTCTTCCCCTTGTCAGTTGGATCAGATGGATCAGTGGGGAAGAGGCCAAGGTCACAGAGGAAGACCTTCTGGGAAGGGGGGATTGCAGGTGAGGCAAGGGAAGGGGTTTTGGAGGGAGAGGCATCTGAGGACTGCGGAGTGCTCGTGGATGCCTGTTAGTGTGTCTGTAACCCATCCCCTGTGTGTGTGCTATCAGTCCCCGGAGTGTGCGTGCTTGTGCATCTGGATTTTGTCTTGCGTGGCTGTGTGCTGCTTGTGTCTGTTGTGGTACGTGCCTGTGCCGGTGTGTGTGTGCCTTGGACAGGTAGGGTAGTGGGGATGGTGGATGGGGCAGAGGTAGGAGGGGTGAGGGACTGTTGGAGGAGGGACACTGTTGCCGTCTGTGAGGAGGCCATGGACTGAATGGTCCGCTGTAGGGCAGACATGTTTGATGAAATGCCCTCCATGAAGGACACCAGTTGTGTCAACAGACTGGTGTGAGAATGGAGGACACTCAGCATCGCTGTCTGCCCTACATGGATCTGCTTAAGTAAGTCCACAGCCTCCACACTCAGGGCAGCAAGGGAGACAGAGGCAGGGGTGCGGTGCCTGGCACGAAGGAGACATGCTCCCTTACACGGGAGCCTCCACGGACATCTGGGATGGGAGCAGTTGGGAGGGTGGAGATGGTGGTGGTGGCGGGGACAGACTCACTAGGTGTTGTCTGGGGTCTGCTGACACCCGCCTCCACAAGGGAGTCATCACTCGAGCTGCTGTGTTCCTCAGCCGAGATGGTTGTAGCTGAGGTCTCCTCAGTGTGACTCCCCTCACCCTCCGTGCCACTGGGTCCCTCCGACTCCTCTGCAGCAGACCCAGTCTGGCTCTGCGGCTCCTCTTGGTCCGTGGAGCTGTCTCCTCCAGTAGCCGTAGATGTATCTGCAAACAAACAGGATAAACAGATCCACATCAGCCACCTGTATTGACCTGACACATCACAGTCAGTACAGCACATTACAGAGCACGCCTTGGCATCATTTGCAAAATATTGCAAAAGAGCTGACACATATTTGAACAAGACACTTGTCAGTCTGCCAGTCAACCATGCCCCTCATATCCTTCCCGTCCATGGACCCATCTGTCTGGTGCATGTAGTATGCCACTACTCATATGTGCACACATGCACCACATACACAGTTGTCTGAACTGCAGGATTTGTGATTGAAATGTGTCAGTACACACATATCCCATCTCCTGCCACTGACTCAGTACATGTGTCAGGATAAGGGATGGCCAAAGTCATTGTCAGCAATATAGATATGCTCCCATCACCAGACAACATGATGTGCTCATGTATTGATGGTCAATGCCACAATTGAGTGCATGCAGGACAACTTACATTAATGCAGGATACACATTTGCACGTGGTATACCATGCTACAGGCCAGTCTGGCTAATCAGTCATTACTGGCTTCAGTCACAGGGGCAGTGCATCCAAAAACAAACAGTCTGCACTGTGTCACAATCATGTTTTTGTGGGGAATGTAAGCTCTGCAGCTGTCAAGTGCACATGTCCACCCACTGCTACCCACATCTTAAGGCATCTGATGATCCCACGTAATACAAATGCTACAGTTGAGTGACTGCAAGCACAAATCTGTAAACATGATCACATCACAGTCTGATGAGAACGAATTAAAGCTGCCTGCACTTTAATGTAGAGTACACCATTAGGCACAGTCAAGTGATTACACACCTATGTTTCACCCCATTGTGCTGATCCAACAGCCAAATCTCAGCTGGCTGCCCACCCCAAACTGTTTAACACACCAGGAGTCTAAAAAGCTAGGCCACTCCACAATGACACAGAGGCAGACACCTGTTTGCACATTTCACAATGCACAAAATGTAGGCTGGCACACAGGAGTAGGAGAACAGAGTGTACTTTCATGTCCGGAGTAGGTATACCTGTCCTGGTCCATGTGCAACATGGGATAACCCTGAACACTAGGCATGTGTCTATGCATGTGTGACACACATGATGCACATTCTTCTGAGGCCCCAACATTGTCTCACCTGCTGCATGGGTGTGTGGTAAATACCCCAGACACATATGGTGACCCAGAGCAGCAATTAGTACACATATTAATGGCCCACACAGGGTACATGTCAGCTTTCTGGCAATGTGCAGACACATGTCAATCAATTGCCTCACTCATGAAGCCCAAAACAATGCACCGGTAGCAGATGCTGTTTCAAACCTTATCCTTGGACAACAGCAGGGACACACAACCCAAGTGACACAAGTCACAGACTGAAAGGGCCACACCTGTGTATCAGATGAGGATGGGCCATCACCTAATTTAGGCACATGACTCTTGTTCAAGCAGACAGACGAACTGTGGGAGTGTAATCAGGCTGAAGGAGTGCAAATAGCATGTGAGACATAGTTCACAGAAAAGGCATGCACTTACCCCCTCCTTGCTGCTGTCTGGCCTTTAACTGCCCATCCAGGTCAGGGAAGACCACCGAGCATGTGGGGGGTGAGGATCCGTCGTCCGCCCCTTCTGCGAGGAGGCAACAGCTTCAGCTGGACTCTTGCGATCCTCCGGGTCCAGCCACAAAGGTCCTGCCACCTCTTCTGGCAGTTGCGGATGCGGCGCTTGTAGACCCCCACAGATCAAACTGCCCGGACGATGGTCTTCCAGATCTCCTGTTTCTGATGGGCATCAACCTGTGAGGATGACAAAGTTAAAAGACCATTACTACACATGCAACATGTTTGTGCATCACACAGTTGGATATACATGTCGTTATCACAAGGGCATATGATGTACACAGGTAGTGCAACTATGGTAATGGACAGTTGTCCTGCATTAACAATATGGAAACATTGCCTGGGTCTTATGACCATGTAAAAATACACTTTTTCAGCACAGTACCTGTTCCCTACAGGTACCTACACACTTTGGGGGTTACAACTGCTCAGTGAGCATGCTAGCCACTGGTGTACACAATGCCATTAGTGCTAAACAGACAACATGCACAATGAGAAAGGACGTGGACTGCACACTCACCTGCTCCCCTGATTTCCCATACAGCTTGCTGTACTGTGGAAGGAGGCTGTCCAGCAGGGCCTGGTTCTCCTCCTCTGTGAAGGCTGGGGCCCTCACCACAGTACGTGCCATTCTTGAAGCCAGAGGATGCAGAGACAGCAGCAGTGGTAGCAGAGATGTCAATCTGGAGCATGTAGTGCAGGCAAGTGAGCTCTCAGGGGAACAGACAGCCTTATATCTGTGCTGCAGAGGCAGATTATGAACCATGCGTCCAAAGCGATAGGTCTGACACGTTTGCATCCTATGAATCTGGCCAATCCATTGCATTGCACGCCTCGTACACGCCTTCCGCATCGTTTAAAAAGTTCGACTTCATGACACCAATGAGTTTGATACATTGTTGTAGGGAGCCAACGGATTTTTCAGCACACGAATCGTACAAGTATCAAATCCACGTCAGTCTCCATGGCAGTCAATAGCCAATGCGTGCGCAAGCCTTGGTCCCTAGGTGTCTGACGCGTCTTTTGAAAACCCACCCGCGTATGTCACCATTACATTCAGGGTCCAAGGCGTGCGCACGCCTTGGTCCCTAGGTGTCCGACGCGTCTTTTGAAAACCCACCCGCGTATGTCACCATTACATTCAGGGTCCAAGGAGTGCGCACGCCTTGGTCCCTAGGTGTCTGACACGTCTTTTGAAAACTCACCCGCGTCGAACAGCATTTAATCAAGCATGCAATCTGTGCGTCCGGATCGGTCAGGATGTGGCAGACGCATATTTTGAGAACTCACCCGCGTCGAACAGCATTGTCTTAAGCATGCAATCTGTCAGTCCGGCTCGGCCAGGAGTTGGCTCACGCGTCTATGCAATGCTCACCCGCGTTGAACAGCATTGTCTTAAGCATGCAATCTGTCAGTCCGGCTCAGCCAGGAGTTGGCTCACGCGTTCATGCAATGCAAACTCATCATGTCAGACAGTATATGTAAGATTCATGTCATGCTGTATGCCCTGTGTGGATGGAGTGAAGCACATGTCAAATGAGACCCAGACATATACAAGACTACTCCCATGATGTTCCTAGCTTACAGTGCAAAAATTGCATTGTTTGTGAGGAACAGGACAAGTGTGAGTGACCACTTCACAGATCATCCTTCTGTGCTACACATCATCAATTGTTTGTGTATGTGATAGGACATGAAGGTCGGACATCACATCATGACAATGTCCACACCATGACAGTGGTGTGCATGGTGACAAGCTGTCTGTATCTAGTGTTGTTGCTAGGTTGCAATACATGATCCATGTCTGTGTACCTTTAGAACATCTGCTAGTTGACCTTGACATCTATGTTTGATACTTAATTAGGTGTGTGTCGTGATGTTACGATTGATCACATGGAGAGTGACAGACAACAGTGAATAGTTACAGTACAACACTGTATCACTTGAATATCCATGACAAAATTGAGTGTATGTTCAGGATCACATAGCTGTCAGTTGTGTATTAGCTGAACCTCACACCTCTGACTTCACTGTGTCTTAATTGAAAGTGTAATGCGATATGTTGAATCTAAATTATGTGATTTTTATTAGTACTAGTAATATGTGTGCATACTTTGTCATATGTTACGCAGGGGACCAAATGTCCACAGACCCTTCCCTGACCTTGCGACCATGGTGGAACGTGAGTGCATGAGGAAATACAGGTTCACGAGGCAATTAATTTCTGAATTGACAGACCAGTTGTCACCACACTTGTAACCTGGACGCACATATCCCTTTGCCCTGACCCCCAAGGTGAAGGTGATGGCGGCACTACATTATTTTGCGACAGGATCGTTCCAGTTTACTGTGGCTGATGCTGGTGGGATGTCGCAGATGATGTTTAGTCGAGTGCTCCGGGATGTGTGTGAGGCCATTTTGAGGTTCCTCAACCTGTACATACAGTTTCCTACACCGCCACAGTTCCGTGCCATTAAAGATGACTTTTATGCCCTGGGACACATGCCACATGTGATTGGATCGATTGATGGGACACATGTGGATTTGGTCGCACCACGAGCCCATGAACAGGTTTACAGAAATCGTAAACACTTCCATTCGATCAATGCCCTTGTGGTATGTCTGGCGGACCAGATCATCTCCCATATATGTGTGCGTTTCCGGGATCTGCCCGACATGCATACATAATGAGGATGAGTCGGATACCCCAGCTGATGTCCCAGCTCAGGAATGAGCGTGCCTGGCTTGTTGGTGAGTCATGGTGTCAGTATCAGTTGTGTGTTCATTGTCTGTCATGTTGTACCCTGTTTTTGCTCAAATGATCTTTTATATTTGATAAATGTAGGAGACTCTGGATACCCCAACATGCCGTGGTTGCTGACACCACTCAGGAACCCGGTCACCCCAGCTGATGTTCGTTACAACAAAGCACATGGGCGGACCAGGCGAGTGATAGAGCGCAGATTTGGGCTGCTGAAAACCAGATTTCGCTGCCTGGACCGGACAGGAGGTGCCCTTCAATATTCCCCAGCTAAGGTGTGCAAGATCATAATCGTGTGCTGCATGCTTCACAACTTGGCTGTGAGGAATGAGCTCCCACTCATCCAGGATGACAGGGACCAACGGCCTCCATCAAGAGAGGATCCAGGCCTCGGGCACGTTGCCAGTGACGAGGAGGAGGAGGTGGATGTCAGGAGACAGCTCATTAACAACTTTTTTACATGAGTGTAAGTATGCAAAGATGTTTGATAATGCCTTTCCTAAGCGGGATGAGTTTATGTAGAACAATATGTTGTGATACGTGTGTGTGTATGCCAATTTACAGGGTCATTGTTGTTGTACAGTGTATGTTAAGTTATGATGGTCACCACTACATTGTTGAATTTACTCCTAGCTTGGGTTCAGAAGTTACAATGGACAATAGTGAGTCAATTATTGGATATGTCATCATAGCAAGTTGTATTTAAGACTGTACTATGTCTCTCCTTCACAGGCTCCTTTGGCTGTTGTGTGGGTACACACAATGCTGTTCCATAATGGAATTTCAATTTGGAACAGTACTCTCTGACAGACAATGCTTTCGGTCAGATCTTACATTTCTTTAGTTAATTTGAATACTTGGAACTGTAATCAGTTTGCTTTTGTGTTGAGCAGAGCTTGTGCCTGTGTAATAAACCTGTTACACACAATGATGTTTGCCTTGTCTGTTTCCACACATGCTACAATTGTTTATATCCTGTATTGATGCCATGGTGTTCATTTCATTAGACAATGGTCATTGTTTGTGCGGTTCAATGGTCTAATTTGACAACAGTGTGTGCAATGTTTTAATGTTGCATGTGCTATGTGTGTTGTGGTGACCTTGTGTGTCTATCTCTGGTATGTGTCATGTGACATTTATTCACAAGACGGTAGATGATTTGTCAGCTGGTCCCTGGGATCATGCTGGATTATGCTAAGTTACCCTGATCCAAGCTTACATTTTAGCTGTGTGTCTTACATTTTTGCGCACATTCTTTCTCTGCTTGTTGTACAAGATGCCTTTGAGTCCACATGAGATCATTTTGGTACTGTTCAAGCGCTGCGCCACAAGGTTGAAATTCAGGACTCTTTGTAATGGACGATCTAGTCAGCACGTATTGTTTATCCATGAAATGGTACACTTTTAGACACAAATGAGAAATACTAGCATTACATTGATGCACAGGGGATTCATCTACACAGATGGAAGATTACCTTCTATGAACACGAGCTTTGCTGTGCATATGCTGTAACCAGTACTCATAGTTTCTAAGGTGAGCGGTTCACCCGATTTGGCACAGAGATCTTCATTAGTATGATAAATATGTCACCATCACAGGGAGGGTGGTGATTTCCACACTGTTCATAGATACGCATTTCACTTTTGTCTTCTATGGAAATGTGGAGATGAATATTGTTTGATTATCATGTATTCTGCTGCTGGTGCGTGCTCGTATATTGCAGTGTAAGACAACGGACAGAGATTGTTCTTTCTTAAACGTGACATTTTAGACTTTACTTAGACTATGCATTATATTTTTGTGGACAAGCATGGGTGAGTGAGCGAGAAGGTGTGCATTGCTTCCGCGACTCTGAGAGGTTGATAGTACTGTGTTCTGGGTGGTAGAATCATTGTGTATCTTCTGTATGTCTTGTTGAGTTAATGGGACATTAGAGGTAGTGGCTCTTTGGATTTTGGGTTCTGATGTGCAAGGAATGCCCAACCATCTTTTAATAATGGCCTATTTTATTGTGCATGGTTCTGTATGTGCAGAATCCCTACCACAGAACTCATGCACATCATTTGGAGACAGTGCCAGGTTGTGCTGATCATAATTTCAATTGTGGGTACAGTGTATAATTCACAGATGACACAGGGATTGTGTGAATATGATGAATCTAACAGTTAAGGGTAATTGCATTCCAAAGTTTTAAATCCAAAGTTCATGGAGGAGTTGGAAGTGTTGTTAGATGAAAATCTTCCAAGCAAAGTCCACAGTAATTTTAGCAAGTAGTCCAACTTAAACACTCCATCCCATGTGAGAGAGTCCAGGGACTGTCAACAAAGTGAATTCTTTGCACACAATGGAGGATATCCTGAGCATTTCTTTACTTCCAGGGTGGATGCATGGCCATCAGTCTCTCACTTGCCAGTCTTCCTTGGACGGCCCCTCCTCTTCAGAGGGGGGGGACCCTCAGTATCAGGCCGCTGCGGTGGAGGGGACTCTACGCCAGACTCCTCATCCCTCACTGTGGCAGTTGCAGATGTTGAGTCAACAGGTGTGGAGTGCACACGGGGAGGTGGGGTAATGTTGGTAGTTATCTGGCGTAGGCATGTGAGTATGTCCCTATGCACCGCTGTGAGATCGTCTATTTTCGACCAGTTGGACTCCATACGGTCCATGTGTTGGTCCATACGGTCCATGTGTTGGTCCATACGGTCCATATGGAGATCCATCCGGTCAAAATGTGCAGCCTGCTGATGTTTGATGTCCCTGAGGTTCCCAACAAACTGGGCAAAGTCTCCGGTGCATTTGCGATATACATCATATATGCGGTGCAACTCGGGGTCAGCTTGATCTCCGACACCAGCTGTGGGACGTGTCCTCCCACCACGCACCCTCACACCACTCCTAACCCTACCCACATGGACATTGCCTGGCGTTGCATGCACTGACAGCTCCTGTCCTCCTTCATTGTTGACAGGGCTGGTGTTTCCTGCCAACTCCAGAGTGGCCTGTGTTGCTGTGCTCCCAGTGTTTTGTTGTCTGGGTGTGTCCGTGGGGATCCTGGGCGTCTGGATGTTCACAGATGTTGCCAGAGTGGTCGCTGGGGCTGGTGATCGTACTGGTGCCGCATGCTGACCCACACTGGAGGTGCCAGGTTGGTCCACATTGCCCGAGGAGGTGTGAGAGTCATCCCCACTGGAGGTCTCAGTGTCCGACGTAGTGCTGGAGGTGCTGGTGGACTCAGAATCGTGTCCAGATGCTGACCTCAGTTCAGGAGTGCCTGTGGGTAGAAGAGGGACACAATTTTAGTTGTGTATTTTCACATGTTATGGTGTCATACACAGACAAATGTGAAGATGTTGTGGATGATGTAGCGTTTCCTTCAAATTTATACTCATCAATCGTCACAGGCACTGGGATATTTGTTCATGGGACATTGGGATTTAGTAAAGATGTGCTTTACTCTGCATGTCCAGCTCTGTGCATCAATGTGCATGTCTGTTTATCCTTGACTGTATGAAGAAATTGATTGTCAAGTGACACACTGTGCATGGCCCAGGTGTGTTGTTATTTCACACATCAGTGTTTTCACTATGACTTAAATACTGTAACAATTCTGATGTTTAGCAAGATTTGTGCATCTGTGCTTGCCTTTGTGCATGTTTGTAACTGTCACATTGCTGAGGTGATATACATACTCACTATCCTGAATCTGTGTCAGCATTTAATAATTTAGCTTGGATGAATGTGTTGATGTGAACCATCAATGACATCACATGTGTGACATCGAATGCAATAGCAACGCGTTTGTTATGACAAATGCATTGTTACATGGCAGTCCATTGAAACACAAGTCATTACATTGACATGCAGTAGGAGTTCGCTAACATGAGTGGTTGTATAATCAGATATTTGTATGATCTGACATTCCCTACTGTTGCACACACTGGACTTGTAATGGTAAATTGTATCAGTTCGTAATCCTGCGCAGTACCTACAGCAAGTTTGTGTGATATTTTGCGTTGTGATGTTCTGCAATGTAACAACACGGTCGTTGTTATGCCTGTGTTGTTTTTGCAGGGTTTGTAAACGTATGCAATGTGGGAAGACATATTTGTGTTGATATTTCTCATCACTTTGCACACATGTGAATATCTTTCTGTAGTACATTTTGTCGCAGCTTACTTTTGCGCATGATCACTTCATGTACAATCTACTTGTTCTCCATGGACAGAGGAGTTTCCCAAGGATGATCAGTTGCCTTTTCATGGTCAGGGATGTGAGGTACAGTGTGTTTAGTGCTTGAGTTAGGCTGCATTGACTTCTACCCCTCTTCCCAATGGCAAACAGACCAGCTTACTCAGCATTGACAGAGGATCAATGACAGTGAGGGTAGTGTAGTTCAAGGATGCTGACACCGCTGACTGATGTTGAAGTACAATGCAAAACACAACAATGCCTTGTGCACATGACACAACCCAGGAGTGTCAGCCATCTTGCATTGCACCTCACATCTACTGTCAGATGGGCATTGTCCCTGATGTGTGTTTTTAGTGTGTGTGGTTTGTGTTATGTGATGTGACTGCTAACTAGACTGTGGCCTGTCCTCCACGCACATTTTGTGGCATGCACAGTGAGGGCCCATGTGACTAATCTTTACCTGTCAGTGTGTGGAATGTACAGTTAAGGTTATGGTCTGTAGTTGTGTGAGTAGGCCAAGAACTGGCTGTCAGTTTTTCCTAATTCGTACATGATGCCCCTGTGTAGCCATCTTGACAGGGCATTTGCATTCACTCTCAGGGACAGCATAGTGACAGGTGTGTTATTGTGGGAGTGGGGTGTGTGTGTGTGACAGTGGGTGCTGGTGGCAGTAGTCATAGCTTCACTCCTCCTCCCACCCAGACCAAATGTGCCAGCATGTACCATGGTTCCATGACAGTGAGTACAAAGTTACATTCAAGATGTCTGGCTGTTATGTCTGTGGCTGTGTATTTGAGGTAATTTTATGATATTTGGACATGTACTCACCAGGTTCCGGTATTCCAGCTAATCCAGTTATGGCCTCCGGTGGGAGGAGGTCCCGCACCTTCACCTCCCAGGTGGTGAAACGCACCGGTTTATGACGGCCACCGCCAGTTTTGTTGCTCAGGGCATGTTCTCTGGCAATCAGCTTCTTAACCCTCCTGCGTACATCATAGTACCGGTTCCGGATATCCTCCTTTGTGCGCAAGGTAGGTGAATGGGCATTCACCTTGTTGACAATCCTCTCCCACATCTTGGTTCTCTGGGACTGGGAGGTCTGTTGGGCCAATGTGCCAAATAACTGTGGCTCAACTCGGATGATTTCATCTATCATGACTTCCAACTCAGCATCTAAGAACTTTGGATTCTTCTTTGGGGGCATGGTGATGGGTGGTGGTGGAGGTGTATGTGTGTGTGAAGGTGAGGGTGAGTGTGTGTGAGTGGAGGTGTGTTTCAGTGATGCTAGTTGTGTGGGGGTTGTGTGGTGGATGAGTTGTGTGTGTTTGTAGTGGGTAGATGAGTTGTCTGTGTAGTAGTGTGGTCTGATGCATGTCTGTCGAAGTAGCAAATGGTGTTGGGAAGTTTTTGCTCCCTCTATATAGGTTGAGTTGTGGGTGTGTCTCAATATTTAAATTTAGTTTTTTGTAGATGACAATGCATTTTTTGGTAGTCTTTTTCTGTTTCTATTGTATTATTTTTCAGGATTATGTAAGTCGTTTTGACGGCACATGATGCTTGTTCTTGTGTTATTTGTTTTGTCCAAGTCTGTTCCATTCATACTAGGTTATGTGGCATCGTTCGCGTACGAGTCTGTCGCGTCGTGTATGTGCTTTGCTGTGTAGAATCGTTCTCGTACGTGTCTATTGGGTTGTGTTGATGCTGGACTATGTGCATCGTTCGTGTCCGAGTCTGTCGTGTCGTGTTAATGCTTGGCTACATGGAGTCGTTCGCGTACGTGTCTGTTGTGTCGGGTTGACGCTTGGCTATCTCGAATTTTGCGCGTACGAGTCTATCACGTCAAGCTCCTTTCCTTCCGACTCGGCTGTAAAAAAAAATTCCAGTTGTAAATTTCAAGCATCGCATCATACTCAGCCATTTGGAAGGCGTGTGTAAGGTTCGGTCGGGAAATATGACGGGTCCGTGTCTGGAACAACGTTTTCCAGCCGAAATCGGAATCGACCCCTTAGTGATGGCGGAAGGACCGCCACCACCAGCCCACCGGTGGCGGGCCTTCCGCCATCCTAATCGGCCCCTACATTCCTAAAAACCCGTCGCATCAGAAAAATTTCAAAAAAATTGCTTTCATAACACTATTGTTTAGTAGAAAATTTAATCACTCTTTTACAATAATTCTATTAAACAAAAAGTGTTACAAAAGCAATCAACCCGACGTGGGCCTACAACTGCTACCTTTTTAGGAAAACATTTTTAAGTTAAAACATACAAAAATATCAAAATACAACTTGCTTAGTTCTTACTACCTCCCTCCTCTCTCCTTACAATAAACTATACCACCCTTAAACTATTTTTAATAATTTAAATTTGCCTTAGCTGGACGCAGCTCTTCCTTGCTTCTGATCCAGACCGCGACGATCCTTGCAATGACGTAACTTAAGTACAAGCGGCAATGTCATCTCTTTCCGTAAAAAAGAAAAAGGGACAATTTCTCTCATTCACTTGAATGGAAACCGTGGGAAAACCTACAAAGAAAATAAAAATGATATGTTGCAATACATTTAAAAATCTATGTTTATTTTAAAAAAATAATACAACTAATAAAGTTTTTTTTTAAATGTTGATTCTTTTTTAACTGTATTATATTTATTATACATGTAATAAAATGACCAACAATACTATTAATGTGTCAATTGATTTTTTTGTTAACTATTACATTTTTATTACTTAATTTTATGTTTTAAAACATTTTATATGTCTATTTATGCAAACTCATGTTGTAAATATATGCTTTTTTAATTTTTAAAATATATTAATATACTTTTAAAAGTTTATTAATTTTATAAATTAAATTTAAAATTTATATCAATGTATTAATGTTAGGTTATAATTAACCCTTGCTATCAAATCACCCCCCTACCCAAAAACACCCTGATTTTGTCTGCATATCACTTTAATACATTTTTATTATTAAAATTAATTTTACAATTTTACAATAACATAACTGAGAAATTAAATAATAAATAATACTCAAGTATTAAAAATGATACCTGAGTATTAATACACTCTCCCACTCAAAACCCCTGTTTCCCATGCATCCCATCCCAGAGGATAGGTGCATAAGCCTTGTTAAATAATTGTATTAAAACATATTTTAATTATTATCTATAAGTAAATCTAAATATCAATTAATTATCAAGTATTTCAATTAATACCCGAGTATTAATACACTCCCCCACCCAAAACCCCTGTTTCCCATGCATCCCATCCCAGAGGATAGGTGCCAAAGCCCTTTTTAATAATATAAAATAAAATGTATTTTAAAATATTCTATTACTAAAAATAAATATCAATTCATTCTCAAGTATTAAAATTAATATATGAGTATCAATACACTCCCCCACCCAAAACCCCTGTTTCCCATGCATCCCGTACCAGAGGATAGGTGCGAAAACCTTTTTTATTAATTAAAATTAAAATTATTTTTAAAATGATCTAACAGTAAAACTAAATTTCTATTAATTCTCAAGTATTAAAAGGAATACCTGAGTATTAATATACTCCCCCACCCCAAACCCCTGTTTCCCATGCATCCCATCCCAAAGGATAGGGGCCTAATCATTTTTTAATAATTAAAAAAATATTATTAAATTTTCTATCACTATAAATAAATATCAATTCATTCTCAAGTATTCAAATTAATACCTGAGTATTAATACACTCCCCCACCCAAAACCCCCGTTTCCCATGCATCCCGTCCCAGAAGATAGGTGCCTAAGCCTTTTTTATTAATTTAAAAAACAAATTTAAGTTTTCTATCTCGATAACTAAATATCAATTAATTCTCAAGTATTAAAATTAATACCTATTTATTAATACACTCCCCAACACAAAACCCCTGTTTCCCATACATCCCATCCCAGGGATTAAGTGCAAAGCACATTTAATATATTTTAAATAAATATATTATATTAAACATATATATATATATATTTCTATATTTTTAAATAATAAAAACTAATTACATTTTTTAATAATACTCAAGTATTAAAATTAAAACCTGAGTATTAATACACTACCCAACCCAAAACCTATCCTTTTTAATTAATTTTTATGATAAATACATTTAGTTTTTTAAAAACAAACTTGTAAACTAAATATTACTTAATTCACAAAAATTAAAAATAAAACCTGGGGATGTTTGCCATACCCTTTTTATTAAAATAGAATATTAAAAAACTCCCCCACAAAAATAAAAAAACATAAATATTAAAAATAATCAAAAATAAAAACTTACCTTACTTACCTCCATTACTTACATTACAATGCGTTGTAATGACATGCGTTGCAATGGCATGCGTTGTAATGGCACATGCATTGTAATGGCATGCAATGTAATGTAACCTGCATTGTAAAAGTTGCGTAGTAAAGGCATGCCTGCGTTGTAATGGACGTTTCCCCCCTTACGGTAGCCTTGATTCAACCACCCAGTAGTCATGTCTCCTCAACCGCCTTTGAACCTGTTGTAGGGATTCGTCACATACACAGAGCTATGCACAGGATAATAGGACCTCGGAGTATAGTGGTGAACCAAACATACACCTTAGTACCCACAATCCCAATCCGACTAGCTTTAGCGTCTCATTCGCAGCAAAGCTACCAATGATTAGACAACCCAGAACACGGTCTCTCTCTCTCTCTCAGGACTCGCGGAAACAAGAACACCCTTTCATAACTCACTCATACTTGTTCACAACGTGCGTAATAAGAGACACAGGGGTCGATTCCAATTCGGGCCGGAAATTTCTCCGACCGAGCCGGACCCGGAGAGATTTCCGACCGAATCGGACCCGTGCAGTCCGACCGAACGAGTACGATGCGTCCGTATGTTATCGGACTCGAGTCGGTCGGACTCCCATTGAAGTCAATGGGAGCCGGTCGTGCACAACGCGTGCGCGGGCTCCCATTGACTCAATGGGTGCGAGTCGGACAAGGCGCCCCCTACAGCGGGTACGCGGCGAAGCGATTCGCGCCGTACACGCACAGGTAGGGGGACCCATGGGTCCCCCTGTGTGCGACTCGCGTGGCTACGCGTACAGGAGGTCCGACACGGACCCCCAAAGTACGGCTCCGACAGCTCTTACGAGCCGGAGTGCGCGGCTCGGTCGGACTGCTCGCGGCGCGCATCGTACTTACCCGGCCGGGAAACGTCTCCATTGCGCGGTGCGAGTCGAGTCCGAGCGAGTCGGTCGGAGCGGTTCGAGCCGGGAGCGAGTCGGTCGGAGCGGTCGGGACGCCCGGACGAGTCGGTCGGCGATTTCGCATCGTACTCGCTCGGCCGGACCCGCGTACGGTTCGGTCGGGAAACAGGGCTCCGAATCGGATCCGGTAAAGCCGAATCCGATTCGGAGCCCTACCGGCCGAGATCGGAATCGGCCCCACAGTATAGTTTAAAATGTTTATTTCAACTATCGTGCTCTAAGATACAGTACACGTGCCAGTACTATCAGCATAATGCATAATGATAAAATAATAAGCATAGTTACAATTCCATAGAATACAAACGGGGAAAGCATTTCATAAAGCAGTGGATATAGGGCTAAATGGCCTTACCACCCTCCCCGTGCTACGAACTAGTTTATTATAAAAATAGAAGACCTCTGGGCTTTGTCAGGCGGACCCTCATACCTCAATCTCTAGATGCTAGGTTTACATCATCAGACAAGTACAGCTCTTCTCTCTGGAAAGGTTTTTCTCCAAGTGCTCCAAACAGAGAAATCACAATATTAAAAGCACACAAATTTCTCCAGTGCAGCTGTTTCTTTGTGTTATGTCTAAGTGCGAGGGCTGACCAGATCAGCAAGAACAAGGGACGTTGTTTTTCGACCTTGTACATGATGTGCAGACGAAACCCACAGGGAACATGATTAAAGGTGAAAGGCAAGGAATGCAGACAGTTCTAATACAGCTGGGCATAAGCAGAGGCTAGAAAAACAAAGTCACCAAGTAACGTGTGCAAAAAAGGCATCATGGCAGCCAGGCCTAAGCTAACTTAGCAAGGTAGACAATGAGGCCGCAAACCACACGACACCCTCCCCTGGTCAGTCCATAGGCGAAGACATAGGACGAAAACAGAGTTCAAATAGATGGAGCAGAATGCAAACGTCTATATTGGAAGACAAAAGCCAGATAGGGTCAAAAACAAAATAGAAAAAAAAATTCCAGGCAGCCCGGACGCTGAAAGCGGAGGCCTCCTAATCCAAGAGAGTGTAAGTGCAGAAAAGGGCCACACCTTCCAAGAGGACATCGTTGGCATCGTCTGAGAAAAGAGACGCCATCCAGTTCAGCAAATTAAAACTACAACAATGCTCCTCACAAGAGGGAGCATTGATCAGCAATGTGGGACAACTTGCGTGATACTCCACGTAACTTTGTCGTAGTAGATCCTGAGCAGCAGCCCAGATATCCCATTGCGCCAAAACTCCAAGTGCGGCCGCAACCGACATCCATTCTGCGCCGGAACAGTCGCGTTCATGGGCCACTAAGGGGCCCATCAACTGGCCAAAATCCGGATCCAACAGAGAAGTATTGGAGAGGCAAACATCCAAGGACCAGGAGAAAGGACATCGTAAGCACGACATCACAGGTTGCACGCAAGTGAAATACGCAAAGCGGAAAGAAAGTCTGTAGGACACACCAAGTGTCGCCAGTGGCAAAACACCGAAGCTAATGAGCATGCGCTCACGGAGCATCCGAAGTCGACCGTGGTCGAGGAGATCCCCAGGAAGTGCAGCCATTGCGCAGCAAACAAATTAAAAGCAATACTCCAGCAGCTAAAGGCGAGGATCAACGGGAAGCCGCCAAAGACGCTGGAAAATATAAAATGAAAAAAAGTCCGGTATTACACCAAATATAGTTTGAAAGGAGGTAACAAAGCCAGAGCCCACAACTTTAAAAAAGTGCACAAGACCTTCGGTATTAGAGGCATTAAAAATCCGGTGAATCAGCTCACCGAAATGTTGTGGGAGGTTTGTGTTCAAAAGGGCCTGTATCTCACTGTGGGTACTAGCCACCTGGAGAATGAATGTTTCCCGTGCAGACGTGAGCATAACCTCCTGGTTCAATAATAGCGCCTTTATTCTGCTCAATTTATTGAAATCCGCTTTCAAAGTCAGAATGGAAGGCCAAATGGAACTATCTATTATGTCGTGCGGGGGAGGAAAAAGCACATTTTTGCAACAGACAACCCGGTGAGAAACTGTTACAATGTAGGGGATGCCAGCCAGCATCCCACAGCAGTCCTGATTATTCAAAAGGAGATAGCTACCATTTGCAAGCACAGTAAAGGTAGGTGTGATAGCAGGAGCAGGAATGCCTTTTAAAACACAAGCAAGATTCGGAGCCGAAACGTTACACGCCTCGTGCAATTTAATGTTCTTACAAATCAGGGAATGACCCACAGTAGAATCGCATGACTCTCCTGTGAGAAAATCTTCTTTGCCGTCCCTAAGACATCTATACAGGAAAGGCAGGGACCAAAGTTCATGCAAGAAGGCACTGCCTAAAGGCTGAAAACGGCCAACAGGATAGTGTTTCATGCAGGAACTGAACTCAAATAAAGAAAAAGGCAAAGCGATAACCCCGTGAACTAGCCATACGGCAGAGTCCAATTCCGCCACAGAGAATGGTAAGGGCTCTATTTTCTTGATATGTAAGAGAGTGTATGTTGCATCCTTCATGGACATGAATTGCTGTTTTTGAGTCAAATTAAATGGCAAGAACAAGGCAGAGGTGTTCAAAAAATGCCAAGGAACTTTACCCATTTTAAGTGTTTGCAAAGTCCATGCAAACTGCATTACTGAACGCAATTGATTCTGACCATGATATAACACAGAAACATCATCTTGTACAATATCAACAACAGAGGAAACAATATTCTCTAATGTGTAAATGCGGGAAGACAGGGTATTAATACTATTGTCAACAACAGCAAGCACCTTTTCTAAATTTGCTTGATCGATTTCCCGAAGACGGGAAGCAGCTTCAATTTATGAAAGCTTCCAGAGCTCATTATACGTTTCATAAATGAATCTCTTAGGTCGAGGGCCACGAGGCTCCAGAACAAAATCGGACAGATCAACGTTGCCTGATAGGAAGGACAAATGTTGTTTCACAGAATCTAATGAGGAGTGCTGCAACCACTGTTTACACAATTTACCAACAGAATATGTTGTAACAGTACGAGAGTCAGAAAACCTAGGATCTGGCCTATCCTGTTTGTAACCAGGAGCTGAGTCGTGAAAACGCAGTTGGCATGCATTTGATGCTAAGGGCCAAGCCAACCAGGGTGACTGAATAATCGTAGAGACATTAAATGAATTGTTTTGAAACAAAGCTTGCAAAACTGCTAGGGAAATATTAAAACGCAAGCTCTCATTGGGAGCGGAAGACAATACGGGAATGGAAGGTGCATTTAATTGTTTGGAAGTAGCCAAACCCCAACACGTTGTTTGATAGATTGTATGATTTAAAAATAAAAGTTGGGCCGGAATTAGGCAAGCACGGTGCAAGGCTTCCGTGCCCTGTACCTGCCACGATTTGGTGCCCCAGATAGATTTTAAGTCAATGGTGTCCTGCCAGTATTCATAACCACCCACCGCCAATGTGTTAAAAAAAGAACCCGAATATAGCAATTTGGTGTGGGTCAATATGATTTTCTGAGTGCACGAAGTGTTTAATCTAAAAAAAAATAGGACCCAGGGTTTGATCTATCAAAGTCCGTAAAATAAGTAAACTTACTTTTAAGTGTGTGGGAGCTACCTGGCAAAGGGGCTGGACAATGTTCCCATTGTGTGTAATTAAAAGTACCCCTAAGTGTACTCGGTTTATGAAGAAAGTGGTTGCCCCAATGCTGGTAACAATATAAATCAGCATAACTTGCAGAATTTAAATACAGATCTTCAGCATTAAAAGCAGCATAATATTTCAAATCACTAAACAACGATTCAACGGCATGCACATCCCAATCGTCAGAATGAATATTACTTTTAACGACATCACCCATTGAAACACGAAGGACATTTGGTACATTAATAATCTCGGTTGGTCCATGAATTTGGAAGTTTACCGCATCCCATACGATGTCATCAGCGACTGGGAAAGCCGAAATGTTCACAAGTGTCTGGTCACGCTTCATGATGTGAGAAGAAGAATGCGGAGCCAAAGTTCCAGCGACACAGTTCACTGCAGAGCGTTCTGGTAAATAGTGACCATTTATGAGCAAGAAAAATACTGTCACAAAACCTATGGACATGAAGAGGAAAATAAGGAACAGTACCAACCAGATGTATGTCCATGGGGGGACCAAAAAATTGTCTCTGAACCAGGAGATAAAAACACTGAAGTTGGACGGTATAAGTGATGAGGTGGAAGCCGAATCAAAAGAATAACGGGTTGGGCTCATCGGTGTGGATGGTAAATGAGCCACCGACTCGTTGGCTGGGTAGGTATACTCGGTCTCCTCGTTGCAGGAAGAAACCGGGCAGTCAAGCAGGCGATCAGGCAAATCGACCATCTCAATGGCAACATCCGTGTCTGTGTTAGGTGTAGGGACACAAACAGCAGTCCTTGAAATGACGGGACATGATACCGCAGGTGTCACGCTATTCAGGATCGGCCAGATGTTGTAGCTTGACATTGTCCACTGAGATGTATCTGTTGTCTTTGCGACCAGGAAGCGGTGGTAAGATTACTGTACGAGTACCCTTCAAGCCAAGGACTGGAACCGGTGTACGATAAGAGGGGCCAAATTCTTTTTTGTTCTCCACCTTCTCTCGGACCAGATCTCCAACCTTCGGAAGCCAGCCGGCAACCGGAATCTGCAGCGCAGCGTCTGTGGCTGAAGGTAAATGTTTGTTTGCAAGTTTGTCACAGGCTTCTTGTAAGTCCTGCACATAGTAGAATGATTATCTACGTCAAAGATTGCGGCACTCGCCGCTATGTCTAGACCATCAAGGTCCGGCACAAACATTTGGATGCCAAAGAGCATTTCGTATGGGGTCCGCCCACCCAGAGATCTTCTAGGGAGATTATTAAATGCACGTTGTACGCTATACAAGTGGGCCAGCCAGTTCCTGCCAGTACCTAAGACTCTAGCTGTCAAGGATTGCTTTAAGTCACGGTTCATTCGTTCAACAATCGAATTGCCCTCAGGCCGATATGGAGACGAAAATTTCACCTGCACCCCCACCGACCCCATTGCGTCCTTGTACGCCTTAGAGGCCAGAATGGAAGGTGCCACAGGCAAAAATTCCCACAAAGACACGCAAATCCCTTATGACATTTCGAGCGTCAGCACTCCGTTGTGGCCAAACCCAGATGAAACGTTTGCACGAGTCTACTGCAACTAAGATGTATTTGTATGCAGTGTCGGAAGAAATGGACCGCAGTGATCTAGGTAAACACACCCAAAAGGTTTGTTAGAAATGCAGAGCTGTGTTTGTGGTGGTCGTGTAACCGTCAAAGGCTTAATTTGCTGACAAACGTCACAAGAAAGCACATAAGTACGGGTCTGTTTATATAAACCACGCCACTAGTAACGCTGCTGCAAGATGGAAACAGTCGCAGCTACACCAGCATGGGCCGAAGCCAAGCCTTCGTGCGCGGCCATTATCAAAGAAGGTCTGTGGTCCGCGTTGGGAATCAGACGATCACCAACGTCTGGAATTTTTACGTAAGGAACTTGTTCGGGACTTAACTGATAAGAGTATTTGGAAGGGAAACCGTGTGGGTAATTAGCACCTTCCTTTGTTGCAGCAATAGCTGCCAGAATATCATTATCTATTTTAGTCATGGATCTTGTCACTGCTGCTACTGAGCACGTGGCTACTGCTGATTTGGCAGCTTCATCTGCCAAACTGTTACTAAGATACAGTACACGTTCCAGTACTATCAGCATAATGCATAATGATAAAATAATAAGCATAGTTACAATTCCATAGAATACAAACGGGGAAAGCATTTCATAAAGCAGTGGAAATAGGGCTAAATGGCCTTACCACCCTCCCCGTGCTAGGAACTAGTTTATTATAAAAATAGAAGACCTCTGGGCGTTGTCAGGTGGACCCTCATACATCAATCTCTAGATGCTAGGTTTACATCATTAGACAAGTACAGCTCTTCTCTCTGGAAAGGTTTTTCTCCGAGTGCTCCAAACAGAGAAATCACAATATTAAAAGCACACAAATTTCTCCAGTGCAGCTGTTTCTTTGTGTTATGTCTAAGTGCGAGGGCTGACCAGATCAGCAAGAACAAGGGACGTTGTTTTTCGACCTTGTACATGATGTGCAGACGAAACCCACAGGGACCATGAGAAAAGGTGAAAGGCAAGGAATGCAGATAGTTCTAATACAGCCGGGCATAAGCAGAGGCTAGAAAAACAAAGTCACCAAGTAACGTGTGCAAAAAAGGCATCATGGCAGCCAGGCCTAAGCTAACTTAGCAATGTAGACAATGAGGCCGCAAACCACACGACAAACCGAGGTCCAAAAGAGAGTAGATGTCATGAACATCTGAACAGCGTTCTTCTTAGTCTCTGTGGCAAACATTTAAGACCTGACCAAAATAAGGGGGATATGTACAATGAAGTGGCGGAGCGAGGCGTTAGCTGTCATGGCTTAACGCCTCACTCCGCCACTTCTGAAACGCAAGGCTGCACCATATTTACAACAATATGGTGCAGCCTTGCATTTCCCCCTGCAATGGCGCTACACTTAGCAGTGCAGCGCCAACGCAGGCACTCTTGCACCATAGTGCAATGGTGTCTGCGTGCAGGGGAGGATTGTTTATGTGTAGGAAGGTGTCCCTTCCTGCACATAAACAATCCTGAAATGCCATTTGTCACTTTCATGTGTGCTGCTTAATGCAGCACACATGAAAGTCACAAAATGGCATTTTTTAAGATTGTTTATGTACAGGAAGGGGACCTTCCTGTACACAAACAATCCATGACATTTTGCTTTTTCCATGTGTGCTGCTCAAGGCAGCACACATGGAAAAAGAAAAAACGAGGAGAAATAATGTATTCCTCCTCGTTTCGCCAACTTAAGACCAGGTTTTACCTGGTCTTAATTTTGGCGCTGCCTTCTAAGTACGCTGCCCTTGTACATAGGGGGCAGTGTCAAAATCAATGGGTGTTGCGGTGGAACGCCCACCGCAACACCCACTGCCCACCCCTTTCACGCTAACCATAGCGTGAAAGGGGGCCTTATTTACAAGGCGGCATTAAGCCACGTTAAGTGGCTTAATGCTGCCTTGTAAATAAGGCTAAGCCCCTATCGCCACCACAACGTCGATAAAAGTGACGTTGTGGTGGCGATAGGGGCTTGTACATGTGCCCCTAAGTGCCCTAAAACAACAGAAATTACGAATATGTGAGCAAACAGGTAAAAAAGTATTCTTTGGTGAAGCCATGATCAAAAAAGGTAAAACTCAAAACACAACTTTGTTGTGGGATAGAATTCACATTGCACCTCAGTGTTTTTGTGACTGTGCCAAAGTAAAGAGAGGATTTTGGGGGGGAAACCAAAATGCGACTCTGGCATACCAATCCTGCACGTTTTTATCATGGGAGTCGGAATTTTAGGTGTACCCTAAATAGCAGAATCAGTCTTAAAAAATAATTGTAATATAGGGGCATATTATCAAGGGCTCGATCGCCGCTTTAGAGGGACTTTTTCCCGCTAAAGCGGCGATAATGCAAACGCCCTATTAGCAAGCTGTCGCTAACTGCTGTTAGCGACAGCTTTAAGCGATAGCGACCGGGTTGAGGTGCCGCTTTGCATGCCAGCGATATTTATCGCTAATGGCATGCAAAGTAGGCGTTCAACCAACAAGCGACTGGAAACAGTCGCTAAGGTCGCTATCGCCTATTAGCGAGGCAGGGGAGGTGATTAACGAACCAGCGCTAAACACGTTTAGCGCTGGTTTGTTAACGCCTGGTCTCACCCTGACTTAGCCATGTAATCCAATGGGAGGTGGATTACATGGCTAAATCCCCTCGCCCTATCGCCAAGCTAACACTGGTCACAGTGTGAATATCGCTTGTTTTCAAGCGATATTCACACTGTTCTCCAGGGTTTCTATCGCTTTGGAGATAAGCGTTGCTGATAGCACGCTATCTCCGCGATAGAAACTTGCGATAGCCGGCGATAATTATCCTAGCGCTAACTGCGCTTAGCGATAATTATCGAGGGTTATTGCTAATAGGCCCCATAGTTTTACTTGTTCCTGAAATGCCATTCTAAAATATTTCATTATTAAGAACTTAAAGACAACGATGTTTTAGAAGCAGTTTCCACAAAACGTGAGGGTAGAAGGATGACATTAGCAATCATTACAATGAATTTTGAACTGAGCATGACACATACAGTACCACGGATGAACAAATGATGCTTTCAAGTAACCCTTACGCAAAAGAAACAATTGATGGACGGAATGCTGGACAATGCAAACATTCACCCCCAGTCACAAGGATCTGGGTTAAATCCATCATTCTTTTGCTCACCACACCACCCCAGTTTGGACCCAGCCATATGCAAATCAGTCTTGACCATGTTCCTTGTGGGAACAGTCCAGCCCGAACTGCCAAGCCAGGTCCTCCCTGGACCGGAAACAAGCATCCTGGGACCGGTTTCAGGGCATCACCCTTCTTCAGCCAGGCTAGCTTGAATCCAGTGGTGTAGTGAGCACGGGACCCATGTCTGGGCATACCCTTCCCACTTAGGGCGACAAATGCAAAAGAAACAATTGATGGACGGAATGCTGGACAATGCAAACATTCACCCCCAGTCACAAGGATCTGGGTTAAATCCATCATTCTTTTGCTCACCACACCACCCCAGTTTGGACCCAGCCATATGCAAATCAGTCTTGACCCTGTTCCTTGTGGGAACAGTCCAGCCCGAACTGCCAAGCCAGGTACTCCCTGGACCGGAAACAAGCATCCTGGGACCGGTTTCAGGGCATCACCCTTCCTCAGCCAGGCTAGCTTGAATCCAGTGGTGTAGTGAGCACGGGACCCACGTCTGGGCATACCCTTCCCACTTAGGGCGACAAATGCAAAAGAAACAATTGATGGACGGAATGCTGGACAATGCAAACATTCACCCCCAGTCACAAGGATCTGGGTTAAATCCATCATTCTTTTGCTCACCACACCACCCCAGTTTGGACCCAGCCATATGCAAATCAGTCTTGACCCTGTTCCTTGTGGGAACAGTCCAGCCCGAACTGCCAAGCCAGGTCCTCCCTGGACCGGAAACAAGCATCCTGGGACCGGTTTCAGGGCATCACCCTTCCTCAGCCAGGCTAGCTTGAATCCAGTGGTGTAGTGAGCACGGGACCCACGTCTGGGCATACCCTTCCCACTTAGGGCGACAAATGCAAAAGAAACAATTGATGGACGGAATGCTGGACAATGCAAACATTCACCCCCAGTCACAAGGATCTGGGTTAAATCCATCATTCTTTTGCTCACCACACCACCCCAGTTTGGACCCAGCCATATGCAAATCAGTCTTGACCCTGTTCCTTGTGGGAACAGTCCAGCCCGAACTGCCAAGCCAGGTCCTCCCTGGACCGGAAACAAGCATCCTGGGACCGGTTTCAGGGCATCACCCTTCCTCAGCCAGGCTAGCTTGAATCCAGTGGTGTAGTGAGCACGGGACCCACGTCTGGGCATACCCTTCCCACTTAGGGCGACAAATGCAAAAGAAACAATTGATGGACGGAATGCTGGACAATGCAAACATTCACCCCCAGTCACAAGGATCTGGGTTAAATCCATCATTCTTTTGCTCACCACACCACCCCAGTTTGGACCCAGCCATATGCAAATCAGTCTTGACCCTGTTCCTTGTGGGAACAGTCCAGCCCGAACTGCCAAGCCAGGTCCTCCCTGGACCGGAAACAAGCATCCTGGGACCGGTTTCAGGGCATCACCCTTCCTCAGCCAGGCTAGCTTGAATCCAGTGGTGTAGTGAGCACGGGACCCACGTCTGGGCATACCCTTCCCACTTAGGGCGACAAATGCAAAAGAAACAATTGATGGACGGAATGCTGGACAATGCAAACATTCACCCCCAGTCACAAGGATCTGGGTTAAATCCATCATTCTTTTGCTCACCACACCACCCCAGTTTGGACCCAGCCATATGTAAATCAGTCTTGACCCTGTTCCTTGTGGGAACAGTCCAGCCCGAACTGCCAAGCCAGGTCCTCCCTGGACCGGAAACAAGCATCCTGGGACCGGTTTCAGGGCATCACCCTTCCTCAGCCAGGCTAGCTTGAATCCAGTGGTGTAGTGAGCACGGGACCCACGTCTGGGCATACCCTTCCCACTTAGGGCGACAAATGCAAAAGAAACAAATGATGGACGGAATGCTGGACAATGCAAACATTCACCCCCAGTCACAAGGATCTGGGTTAAATCCATCATTCTTTTGCTCACCACACCACCCCAGTTTGGACCCAGCCATATGCAAATCAGTCTTGACCCTGTTCCTTGTGGGAACAGTCCAGCCCGAACTGCCAAGCCAGGTCCTCCCTGGACCGGAAACAAGCATCCTGGGACCGGTTTCAGGGCATCACCCTTCCTCAGCCAGGCTAGCTTGAATCCAGTGGTGTAGTGAGCACGGGACCCACGTCTGGGCATACCCTTCCCACTTAGGGCGACAAATGCAAAAGAAACAATTGATGGACGGAATGCTGGACAATGCAAACATTCACCCCCAGTCACAAGGATCTGGGTTAAATCCATCATTCTTTTGCTCACCACACCACCCCAGTTTGGACCCAGCCATATGCAAATCAGTCTTGACCCTGTTCCTTGTGGGAACAGTCCAGCCCGAACTGCCAAGCCAGGTCCTCCCTGGACCGGAAACAAGCATCCTGGGACCGGTTTCAGGGCATCACCCTTCCTCAGCCAGGCTAGCTTGAATCCAGTGGTGTAGTGAGCACGGGACCCACGTCTGGGCATACCCTTCCCACTTAGGGCGACAAATGCAAAAGAAACAATTGATGGACGGAATGCTGGACAATGCAAACATTCACCCCCAGTCACAAGGATCTGGGTTAAATCCATCATTCTTTTGCTCACCACACCACCCCAGTTTGGACCCAGCCATATGCAAATCAGTCTTGACCCTGTTCCTTGTGGGAACAGTCCAGCCCGAACTGCTAAGCCAGGTCCTCCCTGGACCGGAAACAAGCATCCTGGGACCGGTTTCAGGGCATCACCCTTCCTCAGCCAGGCTAGCTTGAATCCAGTGGTGTAGTGAGCACGGGACCCACGTCTGGGCATACCCTTCCCACTTAGGGCGACAAATGCAAAGAAACAATTGATGGACGGAATGCTGGACAATGCAAACATTCACCCCCAGTCACAAGGATCTGGGTTAAATCCATCATTCTTTTGCTCACCACACCACCCCAGTTTGGACCCAGCCATATGCAAATCAGTCTTGACCCTGTTCCTTGTGGGAACAGTCCAGCCCGAACTGCCAAGCCAGGTCCTCCCTGGACCGGAAACAAGCATCTTGGGACCGGTTTCAGGGCATCACCCTTCCTCAGCCAGGCTAGCTTGAATCCAGTGGTGTAGTGAGCACGGGACCCACGTCTGGGCATACCCTTCCCACTTAGGGCGACAAATGCAAAAGAAACAATTGATGGACGGAATGCTGGACAATGCAAACATTCACCCCCAGTCACAAGGATCTGGGTTAAATCCATCATTCTTTTGCTCACCACACCACCCCAGTTTGGACCCAGCCATATGCAAATCAGTCTTGACCCTGTTCCTTGTGGGAACAGTCCAGCCCGAACTGCCAAGCCAGGTCCTCCCTGGACCGGAAACAAGCATCCTGGGACCGGTTTCAGGGCATCACCCTTCCTCAGCCAGGCTAGCTTGAATCCAGTGGTGTAGTGAGCACGGGACCCACGTCTGGGCATACCCTTCCCACTTAGGGCGACAAATGCAAAAGAAACAATTGATGGACGGAATGCTGGACAATGCAAACATTCACCCCCAGTCACAAGGATCTGGGTTAAATCCATCATTCTTTGCTCACCACACCACCCCAGTTTGGACCCAGCCATATGCAAATCAGTCTTGACCCTGTTCCTTGTGGGAACAGTCCAGCCCGAACTGCCAAGCCAGGTCCTCCCTGGACCGGAAACAAGCATCCTGGGACCGGTTTCAGGGCATCACCCTTCCTCAGCCAGGCTAGCTTGAATCCAGTGGTGTAGTGAGCACGGGACCCACGTCTGGGCATACCCTTCCCACTTAGGGTGACAAATGCAAAAGAAACAATTGATGGACGGAATGCTGGACAATGCAAACATTCACCCCCAGTCACAAGGATCTGGGTTAAATCCATCATTCTTTTGCTCACCACACCACCCCAGTTTGGACCCAGCCATATGCAAATCAGTCTTGACCCTGTTCCTTGTGGGAACAGTCCAGCCCGAACTGCCAAGCCAGGTCCTCCCTGGACCGGAAACAAGCATCCTGGGACCGGTTTCAGGGCATCACCCTTCCTCAGCCAGGCTAGCTTGAATCCAGTGGTGTAGTGAGCACGGGACCCACGTCTGGGCATACCCTTCCCACTTAGGGCGACAAATGCAAAAGAAACAATTGATGGACGGAATGCTGGACAATGCAAACATTCACCCCCAGTCACAAGGATCTGGGTTAAATCCATCATTCTTTTGCTCACCACACCACCCCAGTTTGGACCCAGCCATATGCAAATCAGTCTTGACCCTGTTCCTTGTGGGAACAGTCCAGCCCGAACTGCCAAGCCAGGTCCTCCTGGACCGGAAACAAGCATCCTGGGACCGGTTTCAGGCATCACCCTTCCTCAGCCAGGCTAGCTTGAATCCAGTGGTGTAGTGAGCACGGGACCCACGTCTGGGCATACCCTTCCCACTTAGGGCGACAAATGCAAAAGAAACAATTGATGGACGGAATGCTGGACAATGCACTGTAAGCCAGAAACCGGTCCCAGGATGCTTGTTTCCGGTCCAGGGAAGACATGGCTTGGCAGTTCGGGCTGGACTGTTCCCATGAGGCACAGAGGTCAGACTGATTTGCATATGGCCATGTCTGAACTGGGGTGATGGAGTGAGCTAAAGAATGATGATGGATTAAACCCAGATCAGTTGACTGGGGGTGAGTGCTTGCAATGTTCAACACTCCGTCCATCATCCCCTTTGGTTTTGCTATGTTCGCCTAGTTGGCAGGGTATGCCCAGACGTGGGTCCCTTGCTCACTTTGCCACTGGATTCAAGATAGCCTGGCTGATGACGGCTGTAAGCCAGAAACCGGTCCCAGGATGCTTCTTTCCGGTCCAAATGTGATGCAGCGCGAGAAACAAAATTCGTTTTATTTATTTATATGTGTACTTACCTGTAATCGCCCGTAATCCGTAGTTTACTACCCCCACCCTCCCCCTCCCCGCCCCACGTCAGCGCCCGGCGGCACTCCCACCACCGACCGCTACTGCAGTGTAAGCATATAAGGAGCATATAAGGAGCTGTGAGATTGGTTACACCTGTAAATTAGGATCCTCTGAGCCACAGGAGCGGCGCCTACTGGACTGGGGTGATGGGGTGGGGGGGAATAGAAAATAGAAAAAAAACCTTACCTGGCTACGGCCGGCCGCTGCCTCGCCTCCGTCCTCTTCTTATCTTCTTCCTGGCGGTAGTCCAGCAGCAGGAAGCACCTGGGCTCCCAGGCTCCCCTAAATCAATCACAACGCTGCAATGCAGCATTGTGATTGGTCTGAGCCCTGTGGTTCGGCGCTCATACGGGGATTGGGAGCCTGGGCATGTTCTCCACCCAGGCTTTAATGCAGGCTGGGAGGAGAACATGTAAAGTGCGTATGAATGTTTGGCCCGCCTGAGAGAGTCAGCCAAACATTCATGCTTACTTTGAGTGTGCAAACCACTCCTCCTCCCGGCCCCTGCTCTGTCAGTAGAGCGGCCTGCTCCACACCAGGAAACAGAAAACTAAAATGATAATAACGTTGGTTATTATCATTTTAGTTTTCCTTTAACTACTGCTCGCAGAGCAGTGGGGCGACGCTCCTCCAGGAGCCGCTGCTGCAGAGCCATCATCATTTCTGCAACTATAAGTCCATTAAGATGTTAATGTATATTTCCTATCACATAAAAGTCACAAAGGATGTGCCCAACCCATTTCCTTTGGGAGGGTGATTTTTGCTATTTGAAAAGGGGGGAAAATAGTCCCAAATTTGTCATCAATGGGTATTTGGGCAGCTCCAGTGTATGAGCTATTTGTATATATCACAACAGTTTGCCAACAGCACCAGAAGTGAATGTCTTTTTAGGACCTATTCGGTATGTTGGGAATCCTGTGTCAGTCATGCAGCAATCTTAACTGTGTAAATTTATTGTGAGTTACTCCTATACCTTCATTGCTGTTGTTTATAACACTATTCCAGTTTGCCCTGAGAAGGTATTGTCTAACTTGTCATACAAAATCTTTCTGTTCGCAGATACTAGTGAGCGCTGGGTTTAAATTGCAGCACAACATTATTTTCAAATAGTTTGCGTCCTCGCAGTGGTAGAGGATTTCATTGTGCTATGTATGGAGAGTCATTTTTCCAGTCCTTTTTTAATGTGCATGAACTTCCAGTTGCAGGGGGTCAATAGGTACATTTTGTTTATCAGTCACTGAAGGCAGATTGTGGTATGACCTTCTAGCAAGAAATGTCCTATTTTTAGTATACCTCTATCTTTTACGGTCTTCCAGATGCAAAATTATGATTGGTCATTACTTTCCTATTATTTCAAATGAGATTTAGAGGTGTGGTTTCTGCATGCTGAGTCAGGGTGACTTGTTGCTCAAAATTAATTGTTAGATGTCGCTCAATATTTTGGAGCAGAACCTATTTTCTAATGCTAGCTTCATAATGAGTATGTTGAATTTAGGACTAAATACCATGTTAATGCGTTGTATTGTGTACAAAAGTGAGATGTTCATCCTGTTTTGTTTAAGTATGTCCAGCTAGACATGCTCTCAAGGCAGTTTCAAATTGCTTGTCACTATGGGGCCTATTAGTATGTTGGCCGGATCGCCACCGCCCGCATGGCGGTGGCGATCCGCCCGACATTTACCTCCGCCCGCCACCCATTTCCCCCGCCATACGAAAAGACCGTCCGCCGGTTTTCCGCCGGTCGACCAGTCGACCTGGCGGAAAAGGGGCTGGATATGGTGGCGGTGTCTGCTAGACACCGCCATCCATATTAGAATGGGCAGCGGTGCAGGGCTTTCCATGGCGGAGACCCCGCCATGGAAAGCCAGGCGGAGTTTGCTTTTGGGGGCCTGTTGCGGGCCCCCAGGGTATTTGGGGGTTGGGGGGTGCACATGGGGGGTACCTATGGTACCCCCTGACATTGTCATGGACAAGGTGGCAGGCACCGCGTGGTGCCTGTCACCTTGTGCATGACAATGCACAACGTGCATTCCCAGCATTGTGGCGGGCGGTGCTGTAGGCACCGCCCGCCACAATGCTGGGAATAGGGGATGCCACCGCCACGGTGGCGGTGGCATCCTAAATGCCGGTGCGGGACTGCCGCACCACTGGCGGCCGGTCCCAGCACCGCTAGGGTGGCGGGCAGACGAAAGTCCGCCCGCCATCCTGATAGGCCCCTTTGTTTCAAGTTTCTACTCAGCCAATTGCAATGTTATTAATTTTCTAATCTACCTATCTGAAAGGCTACTCTGTAAAATCCCAGTTTGTTTGTGACCTGTGAATATTGGGAACTTGTTGATTGCATCCATTAAGAGTTTGATGATTGTTTAGGGCTCACTAAGGGTGATCATGAAGTCTTCAGTAGAGATCATAACCTTAAACTCACCAGCTGTAGAGGGTAGAACCTTAATCCCTTTGCTACTCTCTAATGCACTGGACTGACATGGTAAGGCCAGGCGAAATTAGACTGGAGAGTGTGGGAACACATGCCTACTTCCTATTTTTCTGTCAAAGGATTCAGTGATATATCTAACGTCCATAATTACTGATTGATATATGGTGTTGATAAAGCCAGTGCCATCTTAAGAATTTTGTGGCCTGTAGCAAGATATAGTTATGGCCCTTTGTTTGGAATTTATTTAATGCATTACTCATTTTTAATTAATGATAAGCTTCTTTTAAAATGGGGCAGGCAAAAACATCTCAAAGAACAAGCTGAAACTCATAAAAAGCAAGAGCAACACAATATGCCAAGAGGAACCTAAGTAATTGTGGATATGTAAAATAATAGTTCACCAAGGGCTTATTTATAAAGAAATTGTGAAATCAGTAGCAGATGCTTTTGCCATAGACAGCTAATGCCAAACCTCAAATCAATAAATCACTGGCCTAGATCCTCAATATGCAAACATCAATTTAATTCAAAAAATAATTGGTGCAGATAAACATAGGAAAGCTATGTTTCAGAAAAGGACACAAGAGAAAACTCTGAAGAAAAATCAGTACTCAGTGTCCCCAGTGATCACGCAGAAAGACAAATCATAAATAGATATATGTGTGTGTGTGCATATTCAATGGAACAAATGGCTACAGTCTGCATAATAAGGCTGTGTGAACGGAAATATAACATTTCACAGCTGGAACCAAAGCATGGTTTGAAAAGTGCTATGTTTTCAACAACGTTTCGACCTCTGAGATTAATTAATGAGGTCTCATCAGGTCAGACAGAAACTGTTTGGAACACCTGTGCATGATGAATCGGAGCTCACGGTTAGTTGCAGGGAATGTATAGTAATTCAAAAGAGTTGGTCGTTTGTAGGGTAAGAACGGCCAGCACCGTTGCCTTTGTTGACAGTATAGTATGTAGGATATGCAGCAACCACCAGTGAAGCCACAGTATGTGGCATGAACTCAGAAGTCATTGTTAGCAGCAAATCGTTTCATAGTTCATATGTGGAAGACTTGCAACGCACTGGTAGAAGAGCCTCTCTAAGCAGAAATGGATTAGGGAAATGTCAGGCAACCACCAGTAAAGCCTTGGGCCCCAATTGGCAGCACAAAGTAGGGAAGCTTAATGCAGAACATGTAGCCACAGTCTGTCGGTTGCAAAGATAAGGTTCTTCTACCAATCGTGCCAACCAAACTGAAGCACTTTTCCTTGCGATTTATCCTTTGCGATGTTTTGGATACATAGCTTTCCTATGTTTATCTGTACCAATGATATTTATGATTTAAAGTGATGTTTGCACATAGAGAATCGAGACCAGAGATTAACTGATTTAAGATTTGGCTTTACCTGTCAATAGCAACTGGATCTGATCTTGATAAATAGGTCCTTGGTGAACAAAGCTCAAGCCGACCATTGCCCCCAGAAAAATATTCCCAAAAGAAACTTGAACAAGCATTGATAATGGCATTTATGAACATGGTTCAAACTTTTTTTTGGCTTTCAAAAACAATATTTCACACATAATGCAGTCTCTAACCAAACTGTCAATCCCATTGTAGGAAAGAAATGGAAAGGCTGGATTAATGGCTGTTTAGTGAGTTAACGTAGAATATTAAAACAAAACATATGCACACAACACTCTACATTGTAACTTTAATTGTCAGATATCTGTGATCACAAATAAACCCCCTCCCCAAACAGCATTTTAACACATCTTTGACGATTTGCACCATTCCACACGGGGATATCTAATAATTTCATTACAAGACCAGAGGCTACCATTATGCATTATTTCTTTAATGCCACTCCACGCAGCATCTTGAAAGAACATTACAGCATAAAACTAAAACAATCTAGAATAGAACATTCAGAACATATTAAGTCCATGCACAGAACAAGCCTCCTCTTTTAAATCCTGCTCCTCGCAGACAAGTAGCTTTCTATTGCTTACTCTCTTTTTTCCATTAGTGGTTTCCTTAGACACATTTTTAGTTCGACTTCCAATCTATGGAAACACCTCCCCTTATTATTTCAAGTGTTTTTGCTTGCCTTATATTATTTTAACTGTTTTGCTTGCCTTATATTGCTTTATCTGTGCATTTCTCTTTACGACTCGCTTCGCATACCTCTGTCTCCGCAGCGCGTCCCCCTTTGAGCCGCACACTGCTCTCTCTTTGTGCTGTCATCACCGGCCACCCCGGCCGCCGCCTGTCGTGTGCACCACCAGCTGCCCTTAGCTACGTGGCACAGCCACCTGCCATTTGCGCAGCGGATGCCTACTATGTCTGACGCCACCTGGAGGATCTCCTTTGTGCAACCAGCCGCTTTTGGGGCCTCAGCTCTAGGCCGCAACTGCCTGACATGCCTTTGAGGCGATGACGCGTCAGGCAGGAATTTGAGGAAAGCATTGGGCAACGGTGAGGTATCCCAACTCGAGAATGCATGCCGCCATCTTTGATTGAGCTAAGTCCCATTGGATACCATTATATTAGTCAGCCATCGGGATATACTGTAACGCATCATGTTGACAGTTGCCAGTTGCAGTATCTCCTTTAACAGCTGACCGGCCGGTGCATTTGATATCGCTCTTCCCTTCTATCAACTAGCATTTATCACTTGAATTTACAAAGTATCTTAATGCTCTTCCAGAGCTTTTGCATGTATTTATCATAGGAGCCCTTTCCAGAGCTCCTGCTATTAATCACTGAGCTTCACATCATGCCTGAGAAGGAGAGGGAATCTCCTAAGGTCCCAGAAGGGAATTTTAATGAGGAAATGATCAAAAAATGAATACAGCACAAAATGTGTACCTAAGTACGTAAAATTATTGACCAAGTCATAGCTAAGAAAATAAATAATAGGGGATCTGATGACGAGTACTGGTCTGTTTCGTAGGGAGACTCCAATACTGGGGATAAAGGAGGTGAGAGAAGAAGGAACTGCAAACACATTGAGGAAGGGTCCATGTCCTTAAAGAGGATGGGAGGTCAAAGCACCTCAAAAAGTATGGGAGGTCCAGGCACCTCAAAGGGGAGTGGTGTCCTATGCGTTTCAATAGAATTGGGTGACCCTAACTGCACACAAGTCTTGGACAGTTAAGAAGTTGAGAATGTGGAGGAGGAGCCCCAGGGTGAGGGGCTGTTCGACAAATATGTACTCGACCTTGATCAAGGAGATATAGATGATGACCTTTTTACTGAGGAGGAGACTCCTTCTACCTCTAAGGACGTAGTCAAGAACCCTCTAGGAGAGGAGATGTTCTCACAACACAATATTAATCATCCCAGAAGTGCTGAGTGTTGGCTCCTTGAACATGTGGGCAAGTTCATCAAGAGGTGGATCAGGAATCCAGTAGAGAAGGAATTCAGGAATGTACTCAAAGCTGAATGTTCAAAGTCTTTCATTCATGACAAAGTGTGCCTTACCCGAACTTGGACACAGAATTAATTACCTTTCTCTTCAAGATGGTCAGAGACCCAAGGAAGGGGCTTGCAAGGTCCCTCAAATTATGCCAGGATCCACTGCTCAACGTTGTCGCCCCTGGTAAGGATAATCGATATGTCGGAAAGGCATATATCAAGGGGCTCATGTTAGATCTAGACCTTCTGAGAGGCTGGAGCCAACGTGCTATGGTTCTCCTTGGGAACACAAATGCAGGACTAAATGCCAAGAGGCATAAGGTAGTCCTGATGAAAATCAACCCCAAGCTTGGGGATCTAACAGAGAAAGAAGCCTTAGAAAACCCTAAGGGCCTACTCTTCAGTCAGGAGATGGTCAAGACCCTGGACAAATACGTCGCAACTTTCACTGCCATTTACAAAGCCCAGAACAATATGTTCAGGGTCTTTGGCCCAAGTGTTTTTGGTTGGGCCGGCAGAAGGGCACTTTCTGTCGGCCAGTGCTTCCAAAGGTTCCAGTTCTCTAACTATAGACAGGGAGGCTATGGCAGAGGCTATCAAGCCGGTGCAACGCCAACCTTCTATACCCAAAAAGGCCGTTTCTAACGTGCAAGAGCAAATAAACCATGCGACCAAGGTCCCGCTGGATACCAGGGTGAGTATAGTGATTTCTCCTTCTTCTTCATCCCTGGGTAGAGTGGGGGGGCTGCCTCAAACATTTTACCCATGCCTGGGAAACCATTACTCAGGCCCCATGGGTCTTAGAAACTGACCAGGGTTTCAGATTAGATTTCTTGAAGAAACTCCCTCAAATTACCGCTCCAAGGGAGTTGAGCTCGAACACAAATCAACAGAAAGTAGTAGAGGAGAAGGTAAAATACATTTTGGAGGAAGCGGCTAATGTATGAAGTAAGGTTAGAGAGCAGAGCCTTTGTAAGTACTCTCTTCCTGGTTGAGAAGAAAGACAAGGGGTAGAGATCCATTATAAACCTAAGGGAACAGATTCCTGGTGTACAGACACTTCAAGATGGAAGGGATCCATCTATTAAGGGACAGGCTACTGAAGGATGATTGGTTGGTGAAGTTGGACCTGAAAGATGCTTGCTTTTACAATCCCCATGGCCAGAGAGTGTCAACCTTACCTTCAATTCACCCGGCGGTGGTCGACTTTGCCAATTCTGCTTGCTTCCTTTTGGCCTTTCTTCAGTGCCATGGTGTCTTATCAAGGTAATGAGAGCCATAGAATCATACCTGAGTGAAAGGGTCATCTGTATTATCGTCTATCTGGACGATATTCTGATCATGTCCTAATGCCAGTCTCAGGTTTCGAGGTACTTGAAAATGGCCACGTCCCTTCTAGAATGTTTGGGTTTCATAGTGAACAAGGAAAAATCCCTTCTTATCCCTTCTCACTCTCTGGAGTTTTTAGGGTTCACAATAGATACAGTGAATGTGGTTAGGCTTCTAACCTTAAAGAAGATAACCAAGATTTGAAAAGAAATAAGATATTTTCTCAAAAAAGATTCTTTAACTCTAAAGGAGCTAGCAAGACTTTTAGGTCTACTGTCCTCTTCTGTTTAAGCAATTTTTCCTCGCCCCTATCTTGCTTTGTAAAGGATAAAGGCAAGGGCCCTTCAGGGAGGATTTTGGGGACAAGGTGTCTCTAGATCATGAAGCGAAGATTGAACTGAGATGGAACTGAGTTGCTGGTTGTAGAATTTAGATCAAGCACAATTAAAAAAAGAGAATTTAGGTGCCTGGAATTGCCGGGCGATCTTTGGTTGTACTCCAGATTTCATTCTCGAGTCAGATGCGAGTCTAACTGGTTGAGGTGCACGCTTGGGTGTCCAGGAGACTGGTGGATTGCGGTCAAACACAGAGTGACTGCACCACATAAACTATTTGGAATTGTCAGCAGGTCTTTATGCTCTCATGAGTTTCAGACATTGCTTACAAGGCAGAGCAGTTTTATTGAAAATGGACAATGTTTCTTTGGTGGCCTATATAAATTGTTTAGGAGGAACACAATTCTTAGATCTGTCAGAATTAGCCAAGAAACTTTGGCTATTTGGCTAAGAATACAAAATTAGCTTGAGGGTAGAGGATTTGCGTGGGAAGGCAAATGTAACTGTGGACCAGTATTCAAAGTTTTATGGGATTACAGCGATTGGAAACTGAGTAAGAATGTTTCAAGAAACTAGCTCAGATTTGAGGTCCTCTGAAGAGAGATCTCTTTGCAAGCAGACTGATATTTCAACTGAAGAGGTACTACATTTGGATGCCAGACCCGGGTGCTCTAGCGGTGAATGCATTCCTTCAGACTTGGAAGGGGTCCAATTCTTATGCGTTCCCACCATTCGCAATGATTCAGTGGAGCCATTAGAAAGTGAGACAGGAGAGATGCTCACTTATTCTCATGTTTGGGTTTCACGGGCATGGTTCCCATTGACTTTTTTTTCCAGTCATGGAGGGTCTGTTGAAAGACAAAGATGGAGGAGAATGTCCTCTAGTACAGACAGGGACTTTGAGCCTTCTTGCATGTACAACAGTTTGATAGTGGTCTTAGTCATATTTCTGTTAACTGCTACAGGCCAGCGAACTCTGCGGGGCAGAGTCTGGTTAATGGCAGGGGCATTGTGAAAAATATTTTAGTATGTAGACTTCTTAAGAGCATTAGGTTAAGGAGCCCCCCTAGACCTAGATTAACCCTGTGGAATGTCAATTAAGTTTTGAGCATATTTTCCTCTTGGCCATGTAATTGATATTTAGACCTGAAAAGACTTTCTATGAAACTGGGTTAATTACTCTGATAACATCTTGTCGTCGAGTCTTGGACAGTAAGGCTTTGAGGGTAAGTAACAGATTCTATGACCCCTTTGGGTTAACTTTTGATATTACTAGAAAAAAAACTATGTCTGATACCATATTTTATCAAAGATTGACTCGTGCAGGAAATTGTGTGTAGTGGATTGCATGAGAGAATATGATTCCCGAATGAGCGAATTTGGACCTGATGGTACTGACCAGCTTTTCATTGCTTTTGTTAAACCATTTAAAGCGGTAACCACTTCAACTATTGCAAGGTGGGTGAAATTTACTATGCAGCGGGCTGGTGTTGATTTAGAGAAATTTCAGGCTCATTTTTTGAGAGGTACTATGGCTAGTCAAGCCTTTTGGAAAGGTAGAAGAGTGGAGGACATCTTAAGAGCTACCGATTGGTCAAATGTCTCCATGATTGCTAAGAATTACTGTAAACCAATTGAACACATGTCCAATGTGGTGTTGGAGGGCTACCAACATGCATAATAGTAGCCTCCAGCCTTGTAATAAAATAGCGATTCTCCAAATTAAATGCCAAAGAGAATCTTAATTTCATAAAGACATGGAGGCTCACAGTATCCCACCCTCCCGTCCCAGGGTGATGGGATGCATTTCTTAGGCCCTTAAAAAGAAAAACAATGTGATTAAATGTTATATGAAAAGGAATTTGAGGTAAATATTGTATTTATTTATTGATGTATTGTTTTTCTTCACTTTTCAAGCTTGTATGAAGCAAATCTTTAACATTTCCTTTCCTTTCAGATAACACCCAATAGTTCCGTTCTTCTAAGCAATGACCTCCTGCTCGGCTCAGAAAGAGAAATGAGAACAGACTGGAGAAGAACAGAGAGGTAAATGAACGGCAAAGCCAGAAACATAGAATAGAGGGAGAAGGGATGTAGAGATAGAGATGGAGTAGAGAGATGGTGGAAGTAGAGCGAGATGGAGGTAAAAAAGAGAAAGGTGAGGTAGCAAGAAAGACACATACAGAAAGATAGAATGAAAAATAGGTAAGTAACCATAGCTAAAGAGATAGGTAAGGCTTTAGAGCAAGATGGAGATGTAGAAAGAGCTCGAGTTAAGGAGAATGAAACATAGGAAGAGGGACATGGGTGAGTTACCCAGAAAGTTGAGGTATAGAGAGAGGTAAGGAAAAAGAAAGGTAAATAGAAAGAATACTAGTGGGAAAAGGAGTGTGGTACAGAATGACAGGTCAGGAAACTATGATAGAAAGGTAGAGAGGAAAGTTAGAGGAAGGGCTGTAGGATAGAGAGAGAGATTAGATTGAAAGAGACTAGAGGTGAAGTATAGATATAAAGGTGAGGTAAAGAAAGAGAAGGGAGATTAGGTTATTACAGTGTTAGAGATAGAAAGAAGATTAGGTAGAGTCTGGTGAGCTACAGATAGAGGTAAAGATAGTTGTGTGAAGTAGACGTATGTATTGAGAGACAAATGAGGTGGCGCTTTGCCCCAGATACAACCAAGTGGTGCCCTCTCCTACTCCAGTGACTCTTGATGCCTGACGGTCTGGCACGCCACAGACAGAACATTACTCCGGGCTCCGTGGTCTGAACAACCTGCTGGCGCTTTCGGTAACCTGGGAGTGTCGGTTTTTGAAGGGGGGCTGAGACGCTGCCGTTGGGGGTGAGACGGACGGCGCCACGCCGCTGGAGCGACTTCTTGCTTGGTCTGGTTTCTGTCGAGTCGCGGCTGAGTGCGGCATGACAGCCCACTTCTATCCGGTTGGAGTTTGTGTGGCTTTGCGCGGTCTGACTCGGGGCAGTCTGGGTCTGAGTGGCCTTTCCGCGCATGAAGGACAGGAGGCTGGGTGCTGCGTAATGGAGAGGCCCTGATGAGGACTGAGGGGAGACACACTCAAGGTCCGTGAGACGCTTGGGTCCTCGGCGTTTCCCCTCCGCTGCTGCCTCCTCTGCCCAGATTGAGGGATCTCCTGGTTCTTGGCTTTTGGGTCCTCACTCTTGGCCCCCATTTTGTTTTGGTTGTTTGGCCCTCCATTTTGTTCCCCCTTCCTCAGGCCCAGAGACGACGCCCCCTACCCTTGGAACTGTGGCTTTGGCAGGGAAGGGAAATAGAAAAAGGTCTTTCCCCTCCACACTCCTAGGGCGGCCATCTTGGAATGGGGTCCTTTCTAAAGACCATGCCAATCGGACAGGGCTGAGCATCTCCCTTGTAATTTTGCCGGAACTGTTGCAGGATATTATGAATCCTACGCTCTATATGCACCCTTACGGTTCTACCTCATGTCGATTCCCTAATGCTTTGAACATTTCCTGTAATCTAGCCTAAGCTGCGGCAGGACATTATTAATCTTACGTCTGACTGTATCCTGTAATTGTAATTTAGCCTGAGCAGCTGCATGTTATATGTTATTGCTATCCTATGTTCTATATGCACTCTTACTGATCTACCTCATTTCGATGCTTTATTGCACTGAATTTGTTTCATGTACTGCAGCCGGAGCAAATGCGGGATATAATTACTAACCTCATATTTGAATGTTAACGGTAATTCAATGTTATACCTTATATACCCCCTAACGGTTTTGCCTCATTTTGATTCTCTATGGTACTGAATGTATCTTTACATACGACTCGACAATCCAGTACAATACACTACCTGTCACCAGACAACACACGCAACTTCACAGAACACCTTCACCTCTCTGTGCCCCACTGATCTGTTAATGCCTGTAGTCTTTTTATAGAACTCTCGCTTGCCTCCTTATCCCATCCCACTTCTCTCGTCCTGGCTTTTAACTGGTTCTTTCGCCCCCACATCCTCTCATGCCGCATGGTTCTTCTTGTCTGCTTATCAACAGTCTTGCTCCACCCCTATTCTCCCCCCTTTCAAACGCCGCCCCCACCGCACACCCTCATAACTCGGCCCTCCCCGGGGCTTACTCGAGTCTCTGGCTCTCCCCCTGTTTCCCCCTGGTTCACTCCCCCTCCTCCCTACGCCCCTTTTTCTTTTCCCCCCTCTCTATTCTTCCCCCCCTGACCGTTCTTGAGGATTAACATGACTCCCCTCAGTTACCCCCTCGTTTCTCCGGATTCACCCATAACTGGACATGGCCCCAATTCTTGGACCATCCTTTACTCCTTTACCCCCTAACCTCTCTAAAAATGCTAAGAAGAATTTTAAGCACAAATTATTAATACGTCACCAAGAAACCTTATTCGTGGATAACTACCTCAGTCTCACCTCCACTATAAAAACCAACTACATCTTCTTCTCCAAACGCCCCTCCAAGTGGAAAAGTATCTTCCTCAACCACCTCCCCATCTCGAAATCATGCAAAATCCAATATGGCCTGAAACTGTCTACCACCCCTTCCCCTGCTTTTCAAGGCGAAATTGACATCTCTATTTTCAAATCTGGTAACATCCTCATTCAAGCCTCTGAAAAACATCTCACCACCTTTGAACACCACTACAGCACCTTATCCTACCTTCTATCGAAATCTCCTCCAACCCTCCAGCCTCCCAATCTCAGGTGGACCTCCCTCCCTCTCTCTCTCTTACTTCCACCCCTCCTCTCACTGACACTTCTACCGCATTAGATGTCTCTGAAGACCAGACGCACAATTTCCCTCCCACGTCAATTATCGTCCCCCCTTCCGAGTCTCCTACAGCCCCCTCTGCCATTCAAACTCTCCCACCTCCTCTTGATTCGTTACCGCCTTACTCTAACTCGCCCCTTTCATCTTCTCCTTCCTCCTTCCTCCCAACTCCTTAATCTCGATCTCCCTTCGGCCCAACTATTGACTCCAATTTCTCCTGCTCCTAACAACCCTCCCCCCCTTAACCTGGACTTTTGCCCGCCTCACTCTCCCCACGCACCCTTACCTCACCTGGACTCGCAACGGGCTTCAGGGAACCTCCTTTCTCTTCGCCCTCCCCTCCCTTCGTCCATCTTCCAGAACACCCCTCTCCACCCTCCACCTGGGCTCCCACCCCGCCCTCACCCCAGACCGCCCGTCCAGACTATCTCGGAACACGATCCTCTCCCCCCTGACTTCCCTGCCCCGTCCCTATCTCTCTTATTACACAGACACTTTTTAACATCGAACTCCATCTCGCCAACCTGTCGTTTGAACTCACATCACTCAGGAAAGACGTCAACTCCCTCTCTGCTCCTAACAACCAATCTATTTCCAACCACCCCAACCAATCTATTTCCCTGAGCTCTGTCCAATCCAACACCTTATCCCACCAACAACGGAAAACTACCCCCCTCTGCAACTATACAGATAATACAACCCCCGCCTCAAGCCATCTCCCCTTTCTTGATCTCTGTGTCCCCGGTCACTCTTCCCCCCATATCTCTCTGATTACGGACCCTCCTGTCCCCCTCGCAACCATCCCTGTGATCCTTGGAACTAACAGAATGCCTACCTCCCCAGCCTCTCCCAGGCTGCCTCCACAACGTACCACTATCCATACTATCCCCCCTCCCAAAACCAATCCTAAACCCCTTACCTGCATGCTGGTTAACTGCCACTCTGCTGCTTGTCATGCGATCGAAATTTCGGAAACTATCCTTTGTGAAAACATTGACATCGCCTTCCTAACTGAAACTTGGCTCAATGACCACTCTTCTTCCATTCTTGACCTGCTCTCTCCCCTGGCTACTCCATCCTCAGGAAAGATAGACCTGGCAAAATTGGAGGTGGTCTTGCCATAATCTATAAAAATGAACTCCAACTCTCACTTGTGCAGAGCTCTGTTCATTCTACTTTTGAATACCTCGGAGCTGAACTTCGAGTGCATGGTGCCCCGCCAATTCGCCTTCACAATATCTACCACCCCCCTAGTGACTCACTTCCCTTTGTAGAAGAATTGGCCGACCTTCTTTCTCAATCCTCGCTTTCCAATTCTAAAAACCTCTTCCTCGGGGATTTTAACCTCCATTGGAACAAAAAGGATGATCCTATGATTAACCTCCTTACAGATCTTCTTGAAATTAATGACCTGAAACAACTCTGCCATGCGCCTACTCACACAAAAGGAGCCACGCTGGACGCTATCATTACAAGCTCTGATTTGGCCTCCCTTTCCTCCATCGTACCCATCGACTGGTCTGACCATCACCTCATCCTTTTCACGATCTCTAACACTATGCTACCCCCTCCCCCCAAAACCGTCAAACAGAAGAAATTGACTAGAAACTTCCATCTTATACCCCCGGGCGAACTTGAGAATAAAGTCAAAGCACAACTCCAACTTCCTCCTCCTTCCCAAAATGCTAATGACCTCACTGAGCACTTTAATAAATCCATCACGTTGTCCTTGACCAAATTGCTCCAGCCAAACTTAAACTTCAGAAAAACACCTCTTCCAAATCCTGGTTTAATACGGATCTCAACAATGAGAGGCGCGCCCTTAGGTCGACGGAACGCATTTGGAGACAAAACCCTTCGCCCATAAATCTCGCCCTACTCAGATCCGCCAGGTTCAATTACAAAAAGCATATCCTTAATACTAAGGCTGCCTTCTTCCGCTCACAACTGGACCGGGCCAAAAATAGACCCAGGGAACTATTCAGCATGATTAAAAACCAAACCACCGCTGCCCCCCCAAGGTGACGGCCACTATTGAGAGATGTGAAGAAATTGCTAACTTCTTCTCTGAAAAGATCTCCAAAATTGATCTCTCCTTCGTCTTAACGCCCCTTCCACATCGCCCTCGACCCCACCAAAACTCATCCTCCAGTCCTCCGGCCCTCTTAACACTCCCTCATGACCATTCATCTCTGCCTCTAGTCGTTTCTCTTCCGGAATCCGACCTCACCAATCTTGGGAAAAAAAATAATGCTTCCTGGCATCACTTCCATCCAGTTACTGAGCTCGAAGTCCTCAACATCATTGCCAGACTTAAACCATCCTCTCACTCCAGAGACCCTCTCCCTGCCAACCTTGTCCAAGATTTAAAACACATCATTGCCCCTTTCTGGACCTCTATCATCAACTCCTCCCTTGCCACGGGTTGTGTCCCTGTCTCCCTTCAACTCGGACAAATCACTCCCATCCTCAAAAATCCTGCTGCCGACCCTAATGACCTAAATAATCTTCGGCCTATCTCTAACCTTCCTCTTCTCTCTAAAGCCCTTGAAAAATGTGCCCTGCGCCAGCTAGACACACACATCGACACATTCAATCTGTTGGACTCTTTGCAATCAGGTTTCAGAAAGGGCTGTAGTACAGAAACAACCATGCTCATTATAATTGATGACATTCATCACTCCCTCGACAAGGGCGAGTCCTCCCTTCTCATTCTCCTTGATCTCTCTTCAGCTTTCGATACTGTGAATCACTCTACGTTACTTAACACTCTTAAAGATCGTTTTGGCCTCAACGGATCAGTTCTTAAATGGTTCTCCTCCTTCTTCCAACACAGAACCCAGCAAATTAAAATTCACGACTGCCTTTCTAAACCAGTGCCTGTCTCACTGGGTGTCCCACAGGGCTCTATTCTCTCTCCCTCTCTTTTCAACCTCTTTATGGAACCCCTCACCCTTATTCTTAAGCATGCGGGAATCAAGTATCACCTCTACGCCGATGACACTCAACTTTATCATAAGATTCAATCCTGCGCTGAAGTGCTACACCTCAATGACGCCTTGACTAAGATCCAATCCTGGTTCCACGACAACCACCTCAAACTCAACCCCCAAAAAACTGAAATCATTCTTTTCTCCCCTAAAAACAGCTCGCTCCCTATCCAATCCTGGATCTCAGACCTTACAGCGCTCAACTGCTCTCTCACCTTATCCAACTCAGTTAAATCCCTCGGAATTAACATTGACCAGGACCTCTCTCTCATCTCCCACATAAAAAACTCGGCCAAAAGCGCTCTCTTCACTCTCTTTCACCTCAAGAAATTAAAACCCTTCATCCCTGCTGATGACTTTAGATCAGCTGTCCAATCACTGGTCCTGTCTAAAATCGACTATGGTAACGCCATTCTCTCTGGAACACCTAAAGTCCACCTAGCCCCAATCAAATCTGTTCTTAACCTTGCTGCTAGGCTCATTACCGACCTCAAACGGTTTGATCACATCTCCCCTACCCTTAAAGCCCTCAATTGGCTCCCCATTGAAGGCAGATCTACCTACAGGACCGCCTGCATTACGCACAAAGCCCTGCATCAACACACCCCTCTGTACCTCGCAGACAAACTCTTCAAAGCGGTCTGCTCTCGAACACTGAGGAGCTCAAACACACTCGTTCTTGTCCCTCCTCTGTTAAACAAGAAATCTACTCAATCACGCTCCTTCTCAGGAAATGCGCCTACCATCTGGAATGCACTCCCTAAAGAACTTCGTTGCAACCCCTCCTACTTCAGCTTCAAAAAAGACCTCAAACTACACCTTCTCGAAAAATTCTGGGGCCCTTAACCCCTTCCCTGGGCACATACCCCAACCCGGCTTCCTACTGTTTAGGATCCCCCTTCTGATCTCCCGACGCCCTTTCTCCACCCCTTTTCCACCTCTCACTTTTCTTCTCCCTCTATCTCACTAATCCCTTTCATAGGCCCTGCCTGATGTACTTGTTATTTCCCTACCGCCCTCACAGCCTCTCACCACTCTTACATCCTGCCCCCTCTTCTCTATCCCCCTTTCTCCACGACAACCTCTCTTCTCTTGACTTGCTGTTGATTATCACAATTTGTTGGAACCTGATCATTTAAATTGAGTTGTCATCTATTGTTTTAATTGGACTTGAATGTTACCTCATTGTATTTTTTGTTATTTCCATATCTACTCATGTGACCCTTGTAAAGCGCTCTGATACCCTTGGGTCCAGACAGCGCTATATAAAACCTTTAAAATAAAAATAAATTTAAATAAAATAAAAATAAAAATGAGGTAGAGGGGTGAGTTGAAATAATGAAGGAGATACATAGAGACATGAAAGAGATAAGGTAATGAATGACAGAGAAACATAGGTATGTGTAAAGAAAGAAAGTTAGTGAGAAAGGAGTATGTTAACAAGAGAGCTGAGATAAAGGGAATTTAGAGAGAGGGAAGGTGGAGATGTGAGGCTACAAATGAATGATGAGGTAAATAAAGAAGTTAGGAATTGGGAGAGAGGTGAGATAAAGAGTACTGAGGTAGTGAGATATAAGGGAGAGAAAGAATCACGGTAACAAGAGGTGAGGTAGAGAATGGTGAGGTAGCAAGATGGGTAAAGGGAAATGTGAGGTGACATAAAGATGGAAAGAGTTGAGAGGTAAGATAAAAATAGATTTATTGATAGGGAGGTGAAGTAGATGGAGAAGAAATACAACAAAGTAAGATGAAAACAAGCAGTGAGATACAGAGAGAGGGATAGTGAAGAAATAGGCTAAAGAGAGGGGAAAGAGAGGTAGTGAATTAGAGGTAGGCACAGAGAGTGGTGAAAAGATGAGGTTAGGAGAAAGTAGAGCTATGTGGGTTAGGGAGGTTTATTGAAGTGAGGTGAAGTAGACAGTTTGTGAGGTAGAGAGAGTAAAGCTAGAGACAGATGTTGGTAGGTATATAGAGATGTAGAGAGAGGTAAAGAGAGTGGTGAAGTTGAGGAGACATCAGACCAAAAAGTAGATGGGGAAGAGAAAGCGAGGTAGAAAATAGTCTAGAGAGGTGACATAGAGGTATCTGGTATCTAGAGAAGTGAGGAGTATGTCAACAGGTCGTTCACCTAGGAGATGCAGGAGAACCTTCAGTGCTTGCAACAGAGGCTTCCCCCATGTAATTACGTATGGGATCTGATGTGGATTTACTTGCCTCTCAGCCACCACTTCTCCCTGCACCCATTAGTGAGATGAGTTTGCCGTAAAACGCCCTGATGTCACAGATCCTACTTGACAGCTCCAGAGAGCAGTGTGTGTCCATCGGGAATTGCTCCACCAGATGGCACACTCAAATTTGAGATACCCATTACTGGAAAAGAAGAGTCTCTCATTTCCAGCAATGTCTCTCTGAAACAGAATCCTGCTCATGGATCATAGACAAACCACAATCCACCAGCAGGAATACCAGTAGATGTCAGGGATCTTTTGTTTTGGGGGGCTCAGCCCTCCTAGGATGGATTGACTCCCAGACTGTAACATTTAAATTGAATGATTTTCCCTTTCCGGGGCAAGGGGCTGATCGGGCCCAAAAAGAGGGCATGATCTCACCCCCCCCAGGGAAGGAAATATTTGACAAACATATTTGGTTTTGCCGTGGCTGGTCAGGTCTTTATGCCACCCACCCTCCACCACACAACAAAATACAAAAGAATGGATGAAGTGGGCTAACTCATTGCCCCATAATGTATATCATGGTGGGTGGAAGTAAAATTTGAATGGCTCCATAACTGTTCAATGATAGCTTAAATAGGCTGACACATGGACAATGTGTGCTGTGGTGGACGGAAGCAAAATGTGAATGGCACAAAAGCAGAACAATTGGTGAAGTGGCCTCATCCATTGTCTCATGATGTGTGCTGTAGTGGGTGGAAGTCAAATATGAATGGCATAAAAACTGATCAATGGCTGAAGTGGGCTGAACCTTATAGTAGAGGGAACACTCAATATCTAGTAATAGTAGTCCTCCTGTAGAAATTCAGAACAGTTCAAAACATAGCTTTGAGCTTCTGATCCAAATACGAGGAGGGAGCCAAACTTTGATTTTTTATAAAGACCATCTTTATAAGTTTTCATCAAAAATGTATATCCCAGTCAACCCAGCCAACACATTTCGTTCTCTCAAGGACTTCATCAGGGTTTGCGCTTGTACATGTAAGGACACAAAATAGGCTAGTCCTTGTGAATTTGATAACAATCAGTTACTCCGGAGTGGGATTTTGCCATTTATGCTTGCAGTGGTCCAAATTAGCTCAGTCCTTATATGTTAAGACCGATCATTCACACCATAGTGGACTCTGTTGAGTCATGTCCAAAAGGCATGCACTAACTCCAGCACTGAATGTACGTCTCTCGTGTAAATTCAATTTGAGCCACCATTCACTAGTGACCAGTAAATAGGTACACATTAGTCATGCTTGCGGCTTGCTGGGCACCTTCATCCACTATCGAAATTAGGCAGATATTCTGTCTGCCGTATTATAAGTGCAATCAATATACTGCACATATTGGTTATCTGGACATCCTCCATGTTTTGGCATAGTAATCTGTGTGCCAAAACCTAAGGTCCTTAGGGACTGATCTATGGTTTGGCAGGTGCCAGTCTGTCAGTCACGGTTGTGGAGGGCATAACATCCCCCACCCTGATGGACTGCCCTCTACCTAGTATGGAGACCACTGCCATCCCATCAGTGATCTCTGTACCTTCAGAGGTTTGTATCTTTAGAGGAACCACCTTTAAGGCAGTTCCTCTGAAGATACAAAATGTTAGGTGGTGGTTCAAAAACAAGCTCCCAAAGCAGGAGTTCATGTTCGAAAAACAATTAACTAATGACCCACACACCAGAGAGTGCTTTCCCTGGGTGTGTTAGTCATTATTTGTATTTTTCTGTTTGTCACCACCAGTTTTCCCAAGCAGTGACAGACAGAAAAACAGTGCATCAGACCATTAGCCCTATGTACAGTGGGTGGTGTGATGTCTTTACTCCATTAGTCAACACTCCATCAGGCAGTCAGAGTAAGCTTTCCATCGCTGTTGGGAATTTGGGAGTCCACCGGACTGCAAATAGATTGGGCAGACCAAACGTTGGGCAGACAGGATACTCTGTCACATTTGTGATTGAGTCAAACTCTGAATTGGGCCCTTAGTCTCTCTGAAATCACTTCTAAGGAAAGTTAGGACAGTTTGCCCTAACATGTTCAAATGTAAATATGCTCACACTATTAGAATGTGACAAACATGCATCCTCAGACACCCCCAACCTTCTTCCACACCACGGAAGGAGTTGCATTTAAAGCCATGAGTGTGCTAAAGGGGCATGAAACACAAGTCTTCATGAAATTAACCATGCTGACAACGGGACCATGTGTGAGACAGAGACATGAAGAGGTACTCTAGACTTAGCCTAGGCTTGCTTTCATAGAAATCTCATGTAGATAAAAGGCAAATGGTGAAGGTAGGAGTGACCCACAGAACACTGTATCCTCCACAATTCACAAAGTTCATACTTGTAGCTTGCTCTCCACCCTCATCCTCTGACGAAATGTGGCAGGTGTTCTGTCTGTCATATTACAACTGCATCACAGTCAATGCAGCATATATAATGGTGGATGGGACATTCACCACGTATTGATGAATAGCCTTGTTCGTCAAACATTAAGGCCCTTAGGGCCTGATTTAGAGTTTGGCACAGAGGGTACTCCGTCACAAAAGTGATGGAGTACCTTCTCCAACAAACGGAAGGTTCGCCCGCCTGATTTACAGACTGGCAGACCTTCAGTATGTAAACGAGAGAGACTACTCCATCAGCACCGCCTGCAGATCCCTCTGATGGCCCGACAGAGTAAGGGCCATCTGAGGTTTAGCCATGTGTGGACTAGCTTGATTCAGAGTGGGCGGACACAAGACCAGGGTTCTTCCATTCTCTCTATACCAAATGCAAAACACAATATCTTATTGGTCTTGTTACAAATATTTGTATCACAGTCTTGAAAATATTATATTGAGGAAACACATGTTGGCTGTATCAAACGACAACAGACGAGAATGGGTCCACTAATCTGTTATTAAATGCAAACCTAGTTACAACCTATGTTAGACATTAGTGAGCAGATTCTTGCCACCTGAGTGTACTATGCATACGTAACATGTTACATAGTTTTTCATTACTACATACTCACTTGAACAGCACTGTGTTCTCACTTTCAGCTCATATCATACACTAAACCCATATAATTCTCAGTGCATTAACCTTTCTAAAAGGACATTCTTGCCATTTGAGTGTCCTATGTATACCTGTGTTATATTTTTTTATTACCATTCTTTCACTTACACAGCATTGCATTATCACTTTCAGCTCATATCACACACAAACACACGCACATATAATTTTTAGTGCATTAACCTTTCTACTTATTTAATCGCACAAATAAAAAACAGTATTTGGTTTCATGTATAATAAAGAAGATCATTTTCATGATTAACTTAAACACTTTGTGCATTACGTTTTTGCATTCTTAATTCTTGTGTTGTGCTCCAGACAAATCTTGTGTTCTCTTTTACAACTCCACTTGTTCCTGAAGCTGGGTAGATGGTGATCTTAGAGCAGCAAACCTTTTAGTTATGTCAGTTTTGAAAAAATATGCTTTTCTGCATAACACGTTTTCCATTTATCAAAAAAATTAGAAAGACGTTATCTTTTGGTTATTTTTTTCTCAATTATCTCCAGGGGTATCCACAAATGCCAGGTATCTTTAAAATATCCGAGATGAGGGAAAAAAGGACGTAAATTTGGTCTAGATACCTTGAGGCATATTAATGAAAAAATCGTGCAGTGCTGCATGTCACCTTGCTGCTCTTTGCAGCATGATAGGGAAAGGACATTTAACATAATACGGCACATTCCTGTCCTTTCCTTGCACTGGCGCCCTTTTGGCTGACAAGTGCCAACGCAGGCACCCTTGTGCCGTGTTACTAAGGTGCCTGCATTGCAGACAGGATTGTTTTTGTGCAGGAAGGGCTACCTCCTGCACAAAAACATTCATCTGAGGCAAAAACAAGGAGAAAAAAAGATATTTCTGGGGATGAGTAGAATTTTGACGCATTCGCAGGTCTATCAATAATGGTAAATCTGGGAATGCACCAAAATCCATGGGTGGATGCATGGGAACATGCAAGCTCCACCCATGGAATGCCTTCCCGGGGCAAAGTAACACAACACAGTGATTTGCTCTGCATTGCGTTACTCTAGATTTATCAAGCCACGCAAGGTGGCCTTGTATGGTTTGATAAATCTAACTTGGTAGTTGCATCGCCCTTGCCGCCCCTTTGCGTGGTGCAGGGATGACGCACCTACTTGATAAATGTGCCCCCTTGTGTGGAAAAAAGAACTCAGAACTTGGGTGGGAAATGCCTTAGCAGCTAATGAGTTATTGTTACTATGTGATATATTTATGTGATGTGTGTATATGTTTACTGTATGTTTTGTTTGCTGCATGTCGTATACTCCTTGTCACAAAATAGAAAAGAAAACATAATAGTTTTTTGATAATAATAACATTAAAATCTTAGATAGCATCCAACTTTAATTAATTATTTTCAGTTGACTACACCAGGTGAGTGTGCTTTTTTTTGTGACTACGTTCATGGCCCAAACCAAATGGGCATATTGAATAATCCTTTTCCTGTTGTGAGTGCATCCAAGAGTTCGTTATTTCTTGAATTCACAGATCTCAAGAATTTTTTCTCAATTTCCAAGACAAAAAAGCAGTCATTATGGTTTGGTCCCAAGATGTTTAGTTCCCAAGATGGTGCTAAGGCCAAGTAGATGAGACACAACGAAAATCCTCAAGTTTAAACCTGCATGGAAAAATGTAAAAGCTAGATATGGCTTAATCCATCCATTTATGGTTACGGTCATTCTCAAAGGGAAAATGTTTCTTATTCGGAACTGAAAAAATTCATGGCATACATTTTTAGTCAAAGAGAAAAAGAAATGGATATTTCTGAGCATGTAACTAGCTAGATTTAAGGTTTTTGTCTTTCTATTTTTACACCTTTTTAAATGACATAATTCATAATCTAGGACAGATTACATGTTTTTAAGTAGTCATCCTACTGTTAATTTATTACATTCAGAAATTGGTTCCATTCTGGTGATGGATCATCCTCTGGTGATATCTGTATTGGATTTTGTTGTCTCAATAAATGAAATAATACATTGGATTTAATTATTTCTTGAATTTATTGTGATATTTAAAAATGTTGCACAACATATTTTTCTTCTTAATAAACCTGAAATTACTTAAATGTATAATAATTTAAATACATATAAAGCAGCATCTACAGATGTATTTATGAATATTGTGCCTAAAACATATAATGATATTTTGAAAAATATTAAAGCTTTAGAGCATGAATATTTCTCTTCTAAATCTCTTCTGGATCTCCTGATCATAGGTGAAGAGCAGAGCCCAAACTGAGGCTTCCTCTTATCATCATGGAGGAAAGCCAAATGTCTGGTGTGGCTTTAAAGACTGCGGGTTCCTCAAATACTGTAGTAGATCAATGAATCCTAGGACCCTTGAATCCTGTATTGGATCATTGAATCTTGAAATAGATCCTTAAATTCCACTGAAGTCTACCACTCAAATGAGACACATGATCATGGCTTTTGTGGTGCCCGCACTGGGATAAGATTGACTGTGAAGGTTATGTGGGGTTAACAACTGGGCAGTAAACTTATGATGTCCACAATCCTGGTCAGCATGACATCCTAAATGGCAAATCTCTCAGTAAATGGGTGGAAGGAGTGGTGCATAGTCCCTAGGACAAAAGGTGGATGGCAGTGGGGTAAAGCATCTGTGAAAAGCTTTGACTATTTCTTGGACTTCTCAAGTATAGGAGTGATCGTCCCTCAGACAAAGTCCCTTAATATGAAAATGAAGTATACATTCTGGACTAAAAAGTAACACAACAGAAGTGTCTGCTGTAAAAATGAAAAAGAAATGAAAAAGAAAATCAAAAACTATTTTTATTTTATATTTGGTGTGCCGAGAAATCTAAATAAACTTACATGGACAGTGTGTTATATAGTCTATATTGTCATTAGTACTTACCCTTATAAATTGGTAGTTATCCCTATCCATTGATAATGATCCACTGGTAGTAAGTCTTAACCAATCACTATCTGTTTCTTATCTTATCTACTCCCCTTTCACATTCATCTGAAGTAATTCCTGGTCTATAAAATGCTCCTCACTGCAAAGAAAATGTAGATTTTTCACAGCCTTGTGGGCAGAAAATTTGGATTTCATTAATGACAAGGAGGCTAAGATTATGAAAATCTCCTTTTATTGCTCGCTCACAGCAGCAACAATAGAAAGAATTTAGAACTTTCAAAAAATTCTAGTAAAGTATATAATCCATCAACATGCAGCCATCTTCCTTCTTCCAGCGCTGCGAACAAGATAAATCCAAATTTAGAACTAAACTCCAAAGGGCAAATGCTCCCCAAAGGTTATTCCAAATATTATTATCCGAACTCTTCTTAATCTGAAAGAAAATACAAATAAGATGCATTAACTCCATCAGGGTGGGGTTTTATGCGGTGGGATAATCTTAGCCTCTGTGTCATTAATAAAATCCAGATTTTCCACCCAATAGGCTGTGAAATCTACATTTTATATCAGGACACGGATGCTAACATTATGCAAGTTTAAAGTGCCATTAATATATTATGAATAGCATTTGTAACAGGTCTAAAATAGCAACTTTAAACATAATCTCAATGGACCAATCTCCAGCTCTTAGGATGTCTTGCAAGCCACCCCTCAAGACAAAAGCTTTTGATGCTGATTCACCCCTAAGGGAATGAGCCACAAATCCAGAGACATCCACACCAGCCTCTGAGCCAATGGTGGGCCAATGAGCACCTTGTGTGGTGTCTGGTAGTAAAGCATGTACACTCTCCGGTTGTTATGACGCGTCACATTAGGGCACAGAACGTGAGCCAGGGATACCCAAGCATATAATTTTTATTTTGCTCGGAACAAGGTGCTGAATGTGCTTTTTGTCGATTCCTAGTTACACTTACTGAGAATGTGCCATATCACCACTTTCTCTACCCCCTATCACTTTGTGCACCAGGGTGGAGGTATTTACAATGTAGGTTCTAACAATGGAAACCCTATTTGGTAATTAATCCATTAAGTAATCATGTTTTTGTGGTCTGACGGTTGTTTTTATATACTGCCTTGAAGATTACCCCCCATTGGCCCACCATAATCTCTGGTTTACATTGTGTGGTCCTGAAGAAGGTGAATCGTCATTATCTCCTACTCACCAAAACGTACGTTGACTGTCTTTGTGAGAGATCCTAGGTCGCAACAAAACGGCAGTAATTGGAGATCTTTTCCTGTTGTAACTCGCAGTGTATGTGAGGTGTGGCTGGGATAGGAAAAGTGGTATATATGAGAGGATGTGTCTTCTGTGAATAAATGAGTGAGTGGATTGTGATATGGTGTGAAAACAGTCACATAAGCTATATTTAGCTAATATGTGCAATGCATAAAGTTTTTGTGGAAAATGTATAAAAGTTATTTTTCTTTTTTTGTCAAAATATGTTTTGAAATTCAAGAAATAAAATATCATACAGTTAAAACAATTAATAATAATATTGTGGATATGCAAATTGTAATGTATGGCAGTATGCATTTATCTGTGTAAAAAATGTTAAAAAAATAATATGTCAAGGTAACTAACACACATATATGGTTTGAATTTTCTTTTGGTCAGGCCACTGTGCACTTTGAGCTGCCAATGAAGATACATAGGTCCGGAGGGATTTTGTGCTTTGTCTTGTCTTTTGCCTTCCCCCTTATCCCAGACCTAAACTTTAAATGGAAGGTTGCACCTTTTTCTTTTTCTTTTTTGATCCTCTTATAAATTTAGCCTCATAGTGTGTTGGCATCGCAAGTAACTATGTCGTTCCTACCCCCACCTCAAAAATACCACTCGTGCAAACGAGCACTGACCTATGAGAGCTATGCCCCTCTAGGAGAGCAGCGGGCCGAGCGCCTCGCCGGTCTAAGAACTTCAAAGGTGGCACTGCAGCGTTCATGGAAACCTCCTCTGGGTCTTGTGGCATCCCTGCTATCTCTGCTTGTGCTCTTCTGTAAGACTCTGCATCCACCTTCCTCTCTGGGATTCATCATTCCAGTCGGCATCTATTGGACCTGCCCTCTCTGCCGGGTCATCCCCAAACCTTTTACCTTCCTCCTCCCTTTTGTTTGCTGAATTTGTTTTTGTTGGCCTTAGGATTCTGTGCACTTTACCACTACTAACCAGTGCTAAAGTGCTTGTGTTCTCTCCCTAAAACATGATATCATTGGTTTACACCTGTTTGGCATATTTAATTTATTTTTAAGTCCTATGTTGAGTGGTATACCATATACCCAGTGCCTGTGAATTAAATGCTATGAGTTGGCCTGCAGCTCTTATTGTGTCACCCACCTAAGTAGACCTCACATTTAAACCCCCTTGCCAAGCTTTAAACTTTCCTTTTATTACATATGTCACCCCTAAGGTAAGCCGTAGGTAGCCCATAGGGCAGGGTGCTGTGTAATTAAAAGGTGGGACATGTACTTAAGTTTTACATGCCGTGGTAGTGAAAAAAACCTAAATTCATTTTTCACTACTGTGACGCCTAGCCCTCCCATAGGAAAACATTGGGGATTCCCTATTGCATTTAATAAACTGTAATACCTAATTGAGAGGAGGTAGATATGACATGTTTGGTACCTCTGAAATTGTAATTATAAACCCTCTGGTAAAGTCAGATTTTTCATTACAATTTTGAAAATGCCACTTTTAGAAAATTGCATTTTCCTGCCCTTAGCCCTGTGTACCTACAGAATGTCTTAGGTCACATGACTGGGTGTAGCTGACAGACTTTGTGAATTCCTCCCAGGCAGTCAAACAATAGTGGGATTAGGTGTGCCTCAATGGGTCATCAAGTGGCAGGATGGGAGGGCAGAGCTGAGCACAGCCCCACTTGCACCTGAATAGGCTTTGTCCTGTCTCCTTGCAATAGGCCTAACGACTCTGTATTCTCACTGCAGCCAGCTTGAAGTCAGGGAAGGGGAGTCTGAAAATTCCAAGAACTTCAAACAACTTTTCCAGATGCTTCTACTACCTTCCAGGAGAAGGGCCCAAGGGTATACAATTAGGACCTTAGACCACACCACTTCAGTACACTTCTGGACCTGTGGATACTCTTCCTGGAATGACTGCTGTGCTGCTGAAAGGACTGTCACTATGCTGGACTGCTACTCTGCTGGACTCCTGCTTTGCTGAGATGACCTGCTAACTGCTGCCGTCTTGCCTGGGTGAGAAGGACTGGACCTGCACCTCTTCAAGGGCTAGTTGGTTGACCTCCTGATTTGAAGCCTCAGGGAAATAAGAGGCTTCCAACAACCTTGCATCTGCAACTGGACTCTGCCAGCTGTGAGTTTACCCTGATAAGTGGTGCCACCCCAGTCCTGGACCCTTGGAAGTGGGCCTAAGGTGCCTAACAGCAGAACCAACACATCTTCTCTGCTTAGCGACGCATCCTGTAGCTGAATAGATGATTCTCCTCGGCTGAGGGGGCATCCTCGAGCAGAACAGATGCATCACTGCTGCTGAGTGGATTGGACTCCCGCAGAAGGCCTGTATCATCCATGCAGTCTTCGAAACTGACTCATTCCTGACCCAAGTCCATCTCTCATTAACAACAGCTCAATGCCCCCACCAGCCTCCGCATCACAGCCTCGCAGCTCTTCGGAACCGACGCATCCCCAGCTGCATGCCACATCCTCGATGGCCAGACTTTGCATCGGATGCCCCGTTGATGGGATCTTCGATGTTGAATCAACAGGACCCTGCAGCGCAGCCTCGCTACATCTTGGAACCGACTCATTGCTTCGGCTGCGCATTGCTTCTTCGCCTCGGATCTACGCAACTCTCCGCAAACTGGATTTAAGGTACTTTGTTCAAAGGGCTTAACCTGGTCCCTGAAGCCGGCCCATTCTCCATCGCGGACTTTGTATCGTTCCAGCATGACCAGCTGTCCCTTGTTGGCATTTTGTGCTTTTAGGTGCTATTTTACCCTAAAACTTTCAAATTCAATATCTTTGGTTCTACTGATTGGATTGTTGTCATTTTGGTCTTTTTTTATTTATTAAAATCTACTCTATGTTTCTAAACCCGGTGTGGGATCTTTTTGTGGGGTTTTGTCACTGTTTATACTGTTTAAAGTGTTGCACAAATTATTTACACATTACCTCTAAGTTTAGCTCTGTGCCAAGCTACCTAAGGATGAGAAGAAGTTAATTTAGGGTTTGTCTGCCTATTACCCTGACTAGGATTGTGGTTGCTGCTTGACCAGGGCTCATACCCCAATCAACCAGTAACCCAATTTCAAACATCATCCTTCTACTCTTCAGGCCACACACCTTCCTTTTGTCCTTCTTTGATGTTGATGCATACATCCCTTTCCCAGTAAGGGAATAAGAATCCTTTCAACTGGCAAGAGACATATTCTCCTCACTGTCCACTCTCTGGGCAGGTGCGCGCTTCTTTTGGGCAATCTTCTTTCCTTTATGTACGGGTCAGCAGCACGAGCAGAAGCACTTAATAGAGAGGTGTCTGGACTCTGGTGTCAGCTAATTTACAGACCTCTCTCTGTTTCAGGCAGTATCCTCTTGTGCACCTGCAGGCAATACAAAATGAGAAGGAAGAGAGTGAGACGTGTCTATTATTTTAAATGCAAAACATGTCATCATCATCTTCGCCGTTGATGGAGCAAGGTTTCATAAATGAAACTTGCTTGTATTCAATCCTCCTCACAGTATTAATTTATTAAACTTGTATTGTTAATACTAACCTTTGCATTCACAACACAAAAGAAAGGGATGCTTGCCTATGTGTTTTACTAATGAATAACGCTTGTTTGTAATTTAAAATGGCCGCTATGCGCGGGAAAGCTCAATGCGCATGTCGCAACCATATCACATGGTGTGACGTCTTTCTTTGCTTGGTGGGAAACTTCTGCTTCTGCGCAGTGTGCATTAAAATGGCTGCTTGATGTTTTCACATGCTTCAGCTTGCTCTCATGTCATTACTAAATTGTCGTTTCCTAACGCGGGTTAGAATATATAATTAAATGGGAATAGAATAGAAAAAGTGGTATACAGTGAAACATTTTATTTGTGATTCTAATATTTTCTTCTTGCACTTTTATTAGTTCGTAAACTTGGGCCTGGGTTGGTGTTCTGAAACGCGAGAGGCAAATGGTTCTGCGCATGTGTCCTGTGTGCCTGCCAAATGAAGTCAACCTGGACGAAGTCCAAGGCCGCGACCTGATGGCCGAAGATGTTGTACTATTGCTTTTCCTGTCGCACATTGATACAATGTCTGTGAAAATTGGTTTACATTTGTCATGAGACGGGTGGGAAATAAAGCGAATGTATTAATTTGAAGGGGTGGGAACGTAAAGACAATAGGCTTTACAATTTAAGCCAAATTGATATGGTGCGAGAATCCACCCCCTGTCCCTGTCCAATCAGAAGTAGTGGTCCCATATTTTAGTAACATTAAGGGGAGGTACATGGGCGTAGAAGGGTATAATTGAATATAGCATTAGTTAATTAGTCAGAGCAAGATTCCATGAGAGCATGCGTTCATGAAGAACAGGCGTCCATGCTGCCAGAGCGCGCTTAGCTCCAGACCGCCAAGCTGACCGATTGCAGACCGAGTCCCTGTCCAGCAGAGGTCCTGAGGAGGGGGCGGCAGAGTCCATTAGAAGGAAGGCACAGGAGAATCGAGGAGAAGCCGAGTATCAGAGAGGGAACGACGCAGGCGTCGTTGTAGAGAGGTCACCGGTCCTGTCCTGATCCTGGAGGAGGTCTTTGCTCTTCATCCTTCCTGGGTCCTATTATTCCAACTCCTTGGCTAAGGGGTTTGATTCTCGCACTTAGGTAAATATAATGCAACCTTTAGTTGCGCTGCTGTCTCTATCTTCTCCTTTTCTTTAAACACCGTCATTGATTAGCAATAATCATTTCTATGCTTAATCTTGGGTATTGCGATTAAGTACCATGTGGCTCTGTATTTTACTCTGCTAAATCTTTAGATAAACATTTTAAAACTTCCTGACTCAGTGGTTATTTCAGGATTAAGTATTATAAATAAATGTCACTCATTTTAAATTTCCCAATTAGCAAAGGATTCATTGGTAAGTCATTACTCTTCAATCAGAAGGTAATTGGTAGCAGGGATTTTGATAGAGAGTAACAACTGATAAAACCCAGCGTAAGTATTAGCGTAGTATGAATGTATGGGCCCAAGTGAGTATCTAGTGTATGAATGCTGTTTGCTAATATCGCGCTGGATCACCGTCATAACATTGCTATAAAAATCTGAAAAATTAAGAAAAACAATAGTTTGCCCCCCCCCCAAGGACCATGGGGCCACTATGGGAGTCAGAAAGAGACAGGCAAAAATCAAATCAATAGATATAAACATAGCTGGTGTTCTTCCAGAACCCATGGTGCCCCTATGGGAGGCAAGGGGAGGCAGACCAAAATTAGATTAACTAATATAAAAATATCTTGGGTCCCTTGAGGGCTCATGTTTGGAGCCCTATGGAAGGCAGGCAAAAATCGAATAAAGGAATTAAAATGAACAACTGTGTTCTACAGACGAATACAATAAGCTACATGAAGAAATACCTAATACAATAGGGAAAATATATTATATAAAAATAAAAAAAATAGCATATGCTGCTAAACTGCCATAACAATCAATGCTCCTAGCAAACTGATTTCAAAAGCCAAATAAAATAATTAATAATCAGAAACAGGCTCTACAAAATGGTGGTCAGCAAAGAAGCCACAATGGCCTCCGACCCAAACACCCTAACAGAGATTAGATTCAAGATCACTGAATACAACAAAGTGGCAATTAGGGAGGTAAAATTCCTGTGTAAATATTTGGTGGCTGGTAGATACGTAGAGGGAGAACACCCTTAGCAAATCCTTGGCCAATCTAAGAAAGAGGAAAGTCAGCACTTAAAAACAGAGTTCCTCTCCTACTATGAACACCTCTATAAATGCCCTTCAGATTAAACTGTGACTATCTGCAAGACACAAACAACTAAATAGCTCATGGCAAGAATATATGAGCCAGCCGTTGTCAGTTTATGAAATAGCTGCAGTGATCAGAGGTTTCCTTACTGGCAAGGCACCAGGACCTGATGGATTGCCTCAGAGGTTCATAAAGAATATAGTGAGATATTTTTCCTCATCTTCTCACCCTGTATGAGGAAGAGCACAAGAAGAAGAAGGAATTCTGCCCTTCCACGAGTTAAGCATTATGATTCATCCTCCTCAAGCCTGGAAAGCCACAGAACAGCAAGACTCATACAGGCCTTTATCAGTAATGAATTGTGATGGGAAAATAGTAGCCAAACTCGTCACTAAAGGTCTGAGCCCCTTGATCCCAGGCCTCATTCTGCCAGGCCAATCTGGCTTTGTATCTGGACACTCCTCAACACATAATATACGAACTCTGTTCGCTATCATGCATCAAATAATCCCTGAAATTCATGCTGTGGCAGTAATTCTTAGAATCTATACAGGCATTTGATTCAGTGAAGTGATCATACTGTTTTCATATACTTCCCCAAATTGGCCTTTTTCAATTGGATATGGCAACTTTTCACAGACCCCACTGCTCGAATTAGGATGAAAGGTCTGCGCTCTGCCCCATTCTGGATCCGTAGAGGCTCGAGACAGGCTACCGCCTGTCCCCCATTCTGTTTGTTCTTGTTCTGGAACCTCTTGCTGTCAAATAACACCAACTGTAGATCAAATAAGAAACATGTTACACCCTGAGCTTTTCTCACTATATGCTTATTTTATGGCCCTATGTATCTGTGATCCAGAGTCATATTTAAATCTATCATGAGGGAAGACATTACATTCAGAGGGATTTCTGGGATTGCTGTAGATTGGGGTAAATCAGTCATCTTTACTCTCCCTCCAAAAAACACTAAGGGCCTTATTTATGAGCCCTTGCGTCACATTTACGCCGATGTTGCATCACTTTTTGTGACGCTGCGGCGGCATAAATAATGCGCCACGTTGCGCCATATTTTTAAAGTGACGCATCTAGGCAGATGTGTCACCTCGTAAACCCCTGCGCTACATTATACCTGCATCAGGTATAATGTATGCAGGCTGAGCGTTCCCCTGCATCAAAGCCTCTTAGAAGTGGCACATTGAAATCTATAAGATTTCAATGCGCCACTTCTAGGACGCCATTGCGTCAAAACCTTACGCCTGCCTCATGGCAGGAGTAAGGGTGACGCAGGCCCTTTCACGTGGGGCTAGCCCCATGTGAAAGGACACATTGCTGGAGTTGCGTCTGCTTTCAGACACACCTCAGCAATGCGCCAATTTTGTGCATACAGCTACGTCAGTAATACTGACGAATCTGTAACTCCTTGCGACATGATGAGCCGTACTGTAAATACGGCGCATCCTTGGTGTCGCAGGAGGGCACACTGAGAAGTGTTGCATCGTTGCTTAGTCACAGCGATGCACCACTTCTCATAAATGAGCCCCTAAATTCTCTAAAAAAAAAGCTACTTACCTCCTCACAGCCGCCATGACCGTCTCTCCACCGTTGTGTCTCCTCCCCAGCTTCGGCTGAAGCAGGAAGCACACCGGCTCCCTTAAGTCAATCACAACGCTGCAATGCAGCATTGTGATTGGTCTGAGCGCCGTGGTTTGGTGCTCACATGGGGACAGGGAGTCTGTGCATGTTCCTCACCAGGCTATGCATTAAAGCCTGGTGGGGAACATGCAAAGTGCACATGACTGTTTGGCGGGCCCAAGACGGCCGTCCAAAAAGACATGCGCACTTGGAGTGTGCAAGCCACTCCTCCCCCTGTGCCACAAGCCCCGCCTGCTGTAACCGAGCCCCGAACTTACAAAAAATAAAATGATGAAAATGATGTTCTTATCATTTTTTTCCTGCTCTGAGAGCAGTGGGGCGACGCTCCTCCGCCCTAATGGAGGAGCTGCCCCAGTAAAGAACTGGTGGCAAATCTACACTTCACCACCCAAGACGAAGCCTCTGTGTGCCTGTCGAAATTTAAGGCAAACTGGGATGATGTCTTACAGGTTCTGTTGTCTGACATGGAATGGGAGCACTGCTGTTCACAGACGGTGCAACTGTCGCCAAGCAACAGGCTTCACATAATAAATTGAAAATATCTTCACATGCTATACCATACTCCAATCAGTTTATAAAAAGATTAGGTAGCAATTGGACTATCCATGTGCAAGATGAGAAACACGTGAGGCAGGATTCTTACAGGTTGCCTGGAGCTGCCCACACATCTATCAATTTCGGGTAGAATTGGCAGCACTCTCTCTAAATGATAGATGTAACACTAAGATTAAATCCCACATTAGTTTTATTAGTCTGGGTATCATCAGTAGCACAAATGTATAGGAAACTGGTTCCAAAGGAAAAAGAAATGGATTTGCCGACCTGGTATATTGTAATGAGCAACTAGAGGTATATAATGAACACCAACCTCATGCCTGTAGGCATAGAGATACATGGGGCCTATTATATTGCTTCTATAGACATCACCCCCAAATCAGTCTCAACTGCTGTGGTGCCGTTGGCACCCCTACCTGTTTAGACGTAGTGTTATCATTATTGTGCAAGTCTGAAGCTAATATATTGTGAATGTGTAATCAGTGATGTTATTCAACAGCACCGTTGTCAACTTATGTCATAATATTGTCTTTGTCTAATGTAGCACTAAGGTTGCTTATATCAAAGTACATTGTTCTCCAATTTATGATGTACATATCTATACTATTGTTGAACATATATTATTCTTGTCTATTACATGAACTGTATCTAACTTTTATCTAACTGAAAATGACAATAAAAAAGAATGAAGCATGGAAAACAAATGGAAAATGACTGCCTTTGATACACAAACACACACACAGGCGCAAACAAATGGAGGTTGAGTCACCACATGGCCATCAATGAAGGAGGCATGGAGAATGTTAGACCTGTCAGCCTTAGGTTAGTCTTCCCCAAACCTATTTGCCTCACTTCTCCATACTTTTCTGATTTCGTTTTTGTTGGCCTTAGGATTCTGTGCACTTTACCACTGCTAATCAGTACTAAAGTGTGTGTGCTCACTCCTTAAATCATAGTGACACTGGCTTGTCCCCAACTGGCATAGTTAAATTACTTATAAGCCCCTAATAAAGTGGGACTACATGTTCCCAGTGCCTGTAAATTAAATGCTTCTAGTGGGCACGCAGCAATTGTGCCACCCACTTAAGTAGTCTTACAAACCTGTCTCAGGCCCTCCATGGCAGCCTGTGTGTGCAGTTTTACACTGCCATTTTGACCTGGAAGATTAAACTTTCTTCCAGGCTCAAACCTTCCTTTTAATACATGTGAGTCACACCTAGGGCAGAACCCAACCAGCCCACAGGACAGGGTGCAATGCATTTAAAAAGTAGGACATGTACTTTTAAGTTTTACATGTCCTGATAGTGGAAAACTCTTAAATTTGTTTTTCGCTATTGCAAGGCCTACCTCGCCCATAGGATTATATTGGAGTTACCTTATTACATTTAATAAGCTGTAACTTCCAAATGGAATAGGTAAACAGCTCATGTTTGGTGACTTTGAAATTCTAATAAAAACCTACTTTTATGGTAAAGTCAGATTTTTTAATGCAATTTTGAAAATGCCACTTTTAGAAGGTTAAAGGAACAAATGATGGACGGAATGCTGAACAATGCAAACATTCACCCCAGTCACAAAGATCTGGGTTTAGTCCATCTTCCTTTTGCTCACCACACCACCCCAGTTTGGACCCAGCCATATGCAAATCAGTCTTGACTGTGCCCCTCAAGGGAACAGTCCAGCCTGAACTACCAAAAGAGGTCCTCCCTGGACCGGAAACAAGCATCCTGAGAACAGTTTAGGAGCATCACCCCTCGTCAGCCAGGCTAGCTTGAATCCAGTGGCGCAGTGAACACAGGACCCACATCTCGGTATACCCTTCCTACTTTGGGTGACAAAAGCAAAATGAAGAAATGATGGATGGAATACTGAACAATGCAAACATTCACCCCCGGTCACCATGATCTGGGTTAATCCATTGTTCTTTTGCTCACCACGCCACCCCAGTTTGGACCCAGCCGTATGCAACCAGTCTTGACCCTGCCCTTCATGGGAACAGTTCAGCCCGAACTGCCAAGCCAGGTCCTCCCTGGACTGGAAGCAAGCATCCTGGGACCGGTGTCGGGGCAACACCTCTCATCAGCCAGGCTAGCTTGAATCCAGTGGCGCAGTGAGCACATGACCAACATCTGGGCATACCCTTCCCAATTAGGGCGACAAAAGCAAAAGGAACAAATGATGGATGGAATGCTGAACAATGCGAACATTCACCCTTAGTCACAAAGATCTTGGTTTAATCCATAGATCTTTTGTTTACAAAGCCACCCAGTTTGGACCCAGCCATATGCAAATCAGTCTTGACCCTGCCCCTCATGGGAGCAGTCCATCCTGAACTGCCAAATCAGGTCCTCCCTGGACCAGAAACAAGCATCCTTGGACCAGTTTTGGGGCATCACCACTCGTCAGCCAGGCTAGTTTGAATCCAGTGGCGCTGTGAGCATGGGACCCACACCTGGGCATACCCTTCCCACTTAGGGTGACAAAAGCAAATGGAACAAATGATGGAAGGAATGCTGAACAATGCAAGCATTCACCCCCAGTCACAAAGATCTGGGTTTAATCCATTTTATTTGCTCACCACGCCACCCCAGTGTGGACCCAGCCATATGCAAATCAGTCTTGACTCTGCCCGTCATAGGAACAGTCCAGCCCGAACTGCCAAGCCAGGTCATCCCTGGACCGGAAGCAAGCATCCTGGAACTGGTTTTGGGGCTGATGAGGGGTGAAACCCCGAAATCGGTCCCAGGATACTTGTTTCCAGTCCAGGTTGGACCTGGCCTGGCTTTTCGGGCTGGATTGTTCCCATGGGGAGCACGGTCAAGAATGATTTGCATAGGGCTGAGTTTAAACTGGAACGGCATGGGGAGCATTAAAACAATGGATTTAGGCCAAGATCTCTTTACTGGGGTGAATGTTTGACATTGATCAGCATTCTGTCCATCAATTGTCTCTCATAAAACTTTATCTCGCTCAAGTTTTATGAGAGACAATTAATGGACAGAATGCTGATCAATGTCAAACATTCACCCCAGTACAGTGATCTGGCCATAAACCCATTGTTCTTTTTGCATTTGTCACCCGAGTGGGACGGGTATGCCTAGACGTGGGTCCCGTGCTCTCCCTGCCACTGGAGTCAAGCTAGCCTGGCTGATGAGGGATGAAACCCTGAAACTGACACCAGGATGCTTGTTTCCAGTCCAGGGAGGACCTGGCTGTTTGGGCTGGACTGTTCCCATGGGGAGCAGGGTCATAACTGATTTGCATATGGCTGGGTTTAAACTGGAATAGCATGGGGAGCAAAAAAACAATGGATTTAGGCCCAGATCTCTTTACTGGGGTGAATGTTTGACATTGATCAGCATTCTGTCCATCAATTGTTCTTTTTGCACTTTTAGAAATGTGGCATTTACCTGCCTTAGCCATTTATTGCCTACTGTCTGTCTCCAGGTCACATGATTGAGTGTAGTTGGCAGATGGTCTTTGTGTATTCCTCATAGACAGCCACAAACAATAGAAAGCTTAGGCGTGCCTGAATGGGCCATCACTTGCAAGATGAGAGGGAGGAGCTGGGTATAACCCCACTCACACTTGAATAGGCTGTGTCCTTCCTTAACACAAAGCATTGCACACTCCCTGTAGTTAGTCTGGAGCAAGGGCAGGGAAGGCAGGCAACCTGTGCACTTCAAAAAGAAACCTCTAGAAGCTTCCCCCACTTCAAAGGAGGCACCAGGTATAAATATTGAAAATCAGACACCATCTCTTCAGTACACTTCTGGACCTGTGGAAGACTGTTCCAAAATCACTGCAGTGCTTCTGAAAGGACTGCTACCTGCTGGACTGCTGCCCTCAAGGACTGCTGCCTGCTCTGCTGACTTGCGGCCTGCTTCCCTCTTGCCTGGGTGAGAAGGACTGGGCCTGTAATCTGAACCCAGGACTACCAGAGTGATTCCAAGGATTAGTCTCTTGTAACCAGCATCTGGACTCTGCAACTGTTAGTCATACCTGCCAAGTGGTGCCACCCCATTCCTGGACCCTTGGAAGTGGGCCTCAAGGTACTCTGCAAGTTCATCTGTGGATCCGGCAGAACCGACCCATCCCCACTGCTGCACAGCACAACCTCAATCATAACTGATGCATCACCTCAGCAGCATGGGCTTTCACGCCGCAAGGACTTTGCATCCCAGCCTTGCAGCTCCTCAGAACCGACACATCAAGGTCACATGAGAGCGCGAAGCAAGATGGCCGCCTTTCAATAGCCTTCCCCGATGCCCTCTATTATCAACGATTAATTACCATATTATACGCTAGTTTGGCCTTTTTATCTTTGTCTACTATTATTTATCCTGACCAGCACTTCGCTTGGATTCCTCTGATGGCAGTGGTATTCATCGAGTTTTTCTTCTCAGACTGCTTGTTTAGCAGGTGCCCGGTCTCCTCTTCACACTGCTGCCGAAGTTCCTGTCAGGGGGCGGAGCTGCTTCCAGGAAAGGGCCTTGCTGTTGCACTTACTGCTACTGTGGTGACTTTCATCTATTCCTTTCAGCATCTTTTCTTTTACTTTTTGTTTACCTTTTTGCATTATTTTATTAAATATGGAGGGGAAAATGTCATTAATAATAAGCATGAGTAAGCAACTTCTCCTCCCCTGTCAAGTCAAAAATTGTGGATGCTAATGAACCTTTTCCTGGTTTTCTGCATTGGAAATTCCCAGAAAAATTTCACATTAATAAAGCCCATAGAATTCCTTCACACCGCATTCCAAGTCACACCAAACCTCGTCAAATGATCTTTAAAATACTGCATAATCATCATTTAGTGATGATCTGGAAAGCGGCAAGAGATATTTCGTCTCTCTTGGTCAATGGCAACAACATTTTCAATCATCAGAACTTCGCCAAAAAATGGTTAATATTTGCAAAGAATTTACAGTGCTTTGTCCAAGATTAAGAAACTCTGGGATTAAATATGCTGTTTTTGACCCGTCTACTATGAGAATTTGGAAAGATGGTTTCTCCAAATCATTTCAGGGTCCAGATTATATTCGTACCTTTTTGGATCAAGACTCTCCACTCTCCATGGATACTAATGAGACTGTTATTTGAATCTTATGTTCTTACTACATCTTTGGCTAGCCTACTCTAAGATTTTCTTCATTAGGGCATTGTCTCATCTAATAACTCTGGCAGATGTGTGTGTGTGATTCCATAGCGTTACTCATGTTTTCATGTTGTCTTTTATATTTTTATCTTTCCATTTCCTCTTTTCATTTCTTCCTGGAGCTACTATTTCCCTTTAAAGATTATCTTTATTCTTCTTTCATAAGGTTCTCTATCTTTTATGAATCTTGATAACTTTAACATAATTACATTTGTTTCTTTTAATGTTAAAGGTTCACAACACTCTGTTAAGCATATGACAATGTTAGGTTATTTGTCATGTCATAAAGCTGATATTTGTTTGCTTAAAAAAACTCATATAGATGATACAATTTTATTACACACGAATAAAAATTGGGTTGGTGATGTCCTTTCTTTCCCATCTGTTAACAAAAAAGTAGAGTTGCTATGCTCTTCTCTAAGAAACTACAGCTCCAAATATTACATAAACATTCTGATGCAAATGGTCGATATCTTATAGTTAAAATTAAAATTGATAATATGATTTTACATTTAATTAATATCTATGGTCCAACAACTGATGATCCAAAATGTTGGTCCCTTTTTACACCTGAAGTGCTTAATTTAGGAACTGTCCCTCCTATTATTAGAGGAGATTTTAATCTAATGTGTGACAGAACATCTTCAGCTAAACATCATCCTCCCAAAGCGTTTTATACTCTCAAATTCTTTTTTAAAACTACCAAACTTGTAGATAATTAGCACTTCCATCATCCAACAGATACAAATTTCCCTTTTTGTGTCTAATCCTCATAATTTGTATTCCTGATCATGTGTTCATCTCTTTAGTATTACAACTATATTCCACTCAGAAGTCTCTGCAAAGATGGCGTGTGAATGTTAATGTTGCCCTCAATGACAATAATAATTCAAAGATTCTATCTGCAATAAATGACTATTTTTTATTTTATTCAGAATGTTCTACCTCATCTGTCAATTGTTGCGATGCATTCAAAGCCTACACCAGAGTTGTAACTAGATCTATTATGGCACATGATAATAAATCATTTCATTAAATCTAGTTTCATGAAACTCATACACTCTTTAATAACACTAGATAATTTTTTCATGTGATTGAAAGCTAATCCATCTTTTTCTCTTCGCTCCGGCATCCTGGCTCTTGATGCTGAAAAAGCTTTTGATAAAGTCCATTGGTATTATTTATTTCATACATTGTCAGCATTCAATTTTGGCAGTACGTTTATTCACATATCAGCTCTTCATTCAGGTCTGTCTGCCAGAATTTATATTAAAGGCCAGTTTTCTAGTACTTTTTATCTTTTTCGAGGCACTAGACAAGGAGGTCCCTTATCACCATTGCTTTTTCTCTGCCATCAGGAATTGTAATGAAATAGAAAGTGTTATCGTTAATGATGTTACCATAAAAATAACAGCACATGTTGATTCTTTTTCTTGTGTATTAGTAAACCAGACTCCTCCATTCTTCCTCTGTTAAACTTAATTCAGAGTTAATCTCAAGTTTCAGGATACACATTAAGCACTCATAAAACATAGGGGGTCATTATGATGGCGGAAGGACCGCCACTGCCGGGCCGGCGGTGGCGGTCCTTCCGCCATCACCAAGCGTATTACTCTCCATCAAATTAGGAGGCCGGTGGGTATCGCGGCGGACGCAAAGTCCGTCCGCCGCTTCACCGTCAAAGGCAATCGCACCGATTGCCTGGCGGACGGCGCAGGGCCCCTAAAATGGTGGCGGTGCCTAGCAGGCACCGTCCACCAAATTAGGATGTGGGTATAGGAAAGGCTGGCGGGAATTGGGTTTGGGGGCCCGTTGCGGGCCCCCCTTGTTTGGGAGGGTGTCGCTGTACTGGGGGGTACCCATGGTACCCCCCTGCATTTCCATGCACCAAGTGGCAGGCACCGTGTGGTGCCTGCCACGTAGTGCAGGGAAATGCAGTGCAAGCACTTTTAACATTGGGTACTGTGCTGCAGCCAGCAGCACCGCCCGCAATGTTAAAAGCCCTGGATGCGCCCACCAGTATGGCGGGCACATCCTAATCGCAGTGGTGGGACCGCCACATGTCTGTCAGGCAGTCCCAAACACCGCTACGATGGCGGGCGGACCTAGTCCGCCCGCCATCGTAATCAGCCCCATAGTTTTTTCCTTTGAATGTTCACCATACCCCAGATATGCTCCCTAACAATGATATATTATTGCAAAAAAGAAAATCTTAAATATCTAAGTATCCTATTTTCTCACTCCATTAAACAATCAATTACTTTGAATTGTGATTACATTCTTAATCATAAAAAAGATACATTTCATATGTGGTCCTCCTTCCATGTATCTTGGTGGGGAAAAATTGAATCTATAAAATTGTTATTGCTTCAAAAATCCTGTTATTCTTATCTATGCTGCCAACTCAATTACCTCTTCAGGTTTATAAAAATATTGCTAAACTCATATCTAAATGTATTTGGAATAACAAAGCTCCTCGTTTAAGTCATAAAAAAATAAACTTACACATACAAAGATTAATGGGGGTTTTGACTTACCAGATTTTCTCAAATATCATAAGCTTTTATTTGAACAAGGTTCTTTTTTGGTTCAGTCCTAGAGACCTATCTAAGTCACCCATGTGGATTCTTATTGAACAAGGATTGGTGTCACCCTTCCCTTTACCTGCATTTTAACTGTGTCCAATTCTACCACCTTACTAAAATCATCTGCTATTTTTAAATTCACAAAATTATTTTTGATGGATTTAGACTCTCTTTTTCAATCTCCTATTTCAGCTTCTTTAAATCTGTAATTGGCATAGAAAAGATAAGAGAGACAGTGGCCTCTGCATGTAGGTTAGTGATTAGCATTTTGTTGTAGGTGACTAGTACTTCTGTAGTACTAGTAGATGTACTACAAAGTGCACTTTATGACTAGGCCCCTTAAGAGTTAACTCTTCTGTGTGTTTGTCATGATTACTGTGCAGTGGTTCCATGAAGACTTTGGTTGCTGTTGGCACCATTCCAAACCAGTGTCTCTGGTGTCTTTTTTCTTTCTCCCATTTTTGTTTGGGACCTAGTCAAAGTGTTTTTCTATTATACTTTGGCTTGTTCCGATGGATATGTGAGACTGTTGACTATATTTGATTTTTGCAAACTTTCCACCTTTCCACCTTATCCCATCCTGAGAGTTGCATGTTAGGTTAACCAGGGGATGTCCACCTACCTACTGTCAGAAGCAGAGAACCTGGTTTCTCATAAAGAACAAAGACATTTATGCTTTCGCTAACTCTTTCTGAATGAGGTTGATTGCCAGTCCAATCTCCATGGAAAATCTCATCACTGCTATGTCTCTCCTTTGTGACTTGTACTTGACCTCTCTTCCATTAGTAATGGCTGTGAACCTCCTCACTGAAGTCACTATTAAGTAGTAGTACATATAAGTCCTGACAACCCTAAAATGCCCAAACAGGCCTCAGAAAATGAAGTTTCTTATTTCAAACAAAAGCACTTAAACTCCAAGAAATGATGCTGCAACATGAAAGAAGAGTGAGTCCACAGCAAACCTAAAATAGAGGGCAGCATAATTCAAAAATACAGAAAGAGTAGTTTTTACTAATTTCATTATCCTATATTTTTCACATACAAAATTAAGTCTAAGCTATATAGGTTATTGGAAATGTATTAATTATTTTAGTGTACACCTGCAACCAAGGCAGCTAGATGCTCAGTGTTTCATAGATTTTAAAAAAAAGTGTAGAGTGCCTGGACATAGCCCTCCATTGGTATCATTTACAGCACCAGGATGTCTGAAGTGCAGTGCAGCCAAAATTCTACTTTTTAATTCACCTCCTGAAATAGTATAACGCTGGTTACACCACATCCACTATGCCGTGAGTGAGACCTGTTGATGTGGAACTAGATTAAATCACAATCGATCTCTCAATGAGCTGGAAGAAGGTTAGAAATTCAACTGATAGAAGGGTAGCATGGAAAGTTGAGAATGAGAGACAGACATACCATTCAGCCACTTCTAGGACATGGAACATCTAGCATGGCAAGAAGATGACAGTCTTTAGCAGCCCACACACAGCCAAGTTAGTTACTTAGGCTGAAGTGCAAAGAAAGAAGGACACAAACAGTTCAAACATATTCCTAATAATTTTAATTGATGCTGCATAAAATTAGAATAACTGCAGTCTGACTTTGTCCATCTTGGGGGCACGGATGAATTTTCCATGAGGTATTCTTGAAGAGTAGACCCATTGTATGAGAAGCAAACTGTATAATATTTGAGAGTTGAGGTAAACATGGTGCCTGATGACTCAGAGAGAGGAGGTGGTGTGCGATTAATTAAAGGCAAATGTAAACCAGAAAAATAGCTGCATGAACCCTGAATGACTGAATACCCAAAACAACAACAAAATGTCAGGTTCAGCAATGCACATCATATCCACAATATCAATCACTTAGAATTTTCCACTATAGCCACTAATATGTATTAGTTTAAATTAATCACCCTTTTACAGTCCAAAAGATATGATTTATTGAGTAGCTTTTACCCTTGAAGTAGATTGATATGGGCCCTTCTCCGGGATGTAATTGACAGTACGTTCTGATTTGAAGTTTTTTCCAAAAAGAGCCAGGTACATTTTACAAGAAAATTAAAAGAAATTGAGCAATAGAATCAGGGTAACCTGAGGGGTCTCAGAAGAACCAAAAGATGCTGGTGTACAGTTAAGGAAAGGCCAGTCAGGTTACACTCACTGAGGCATAGAATCTTACACTCAGAATGATCACCAAAGCATTAAAAATACCACGTTTAGCTAACCCTCTGACATCCACCACCTGAATCCTCATTTGTTATTCATTAATTAATGCAAGTCGCCTGTTACAAGCGCGATCTCTATCTGTGCATATCTTTTTCCATTGAAGCAACACATAAGCGATACAGTCCTTTGAACCATCGCTGACAGCCGAGCATGGGAATGAAAGGTTAGGCACGAGAGGCATCTTATTCTTTCATGAGAGGGAAGCATCCATTGCAGATGTAGAGTTTGTTGCCCTCTGTAAAGTCTATGAATGACCCTAAGGTTGAATTATTTTTCACCATTCAGTCAGCAGACCAAAATGGCTATGCCCTCTTTAATTATCTGTCTGTGATGGTGTTGCTATGCTGAAGATTCCCTGCTGAATCCCCAAACTCACTTGTGGGTCAGTAAGACATGCACAGATATGAGAGTGATTATTCTAATGATAGTCTCTGAATCCCAAGCCTACCCATAATGAGAAATATGACTGCCCTAGGGATAACATTGGTAGAAAAAACCTACTGAAAACCTACTGCAGTTGGTCTGTGAAGCTCACTTGGATGTGAAACTGTAGTTACCCATGTGAACTTACAAATACCCTGATTATAGGCTTATTAACACAGAACCTACAGAAATAAGCCAATGAGGCCCACCATGACGTTGAATAGCAGGTAATCAAGTGATGGTCTTGGAATCACAGAACATACAGTAATAGACCTGTGAGGCCTAGCCAGATGTTGAGAGGCAGTTAAACTAGTGATACCTTTGGAAGCCCAGAACCTATAGTAGTAGATTTGTGAGAACCACCCTGATAGAAAAAGTAGTTAAGCTAGCGATCCCCTTGGGTTCAACCAACAAACACTAGCATGCCTGTCAGGCCCACTCAGGGCTGGTGAGACTATCCTGCCCAGTGCCCCCAACCTTTAAAGGGGCTCCTTGGGAAAGTGATCTCTCTCTCTCTCTCTCTCCTCTTTCTATTTCTGCATCACATCCTCTCCCACTCTCCAGTGAGAGTGGGAGATCGGGTTGCATCAGGGCTCGCCACTGAGCCCATTGCTCTTCAACACCTATCTGGTGCCACTTTTCTCTCTCATTGCTTCTTGGGAAGTGAAGGCAGTCTCCTATGCGGATGACACCCAGCTGCTGTTCTCTTTTAAGGCTCAATCTGCTGATTCTTTTACTATATTTAAGGGTTGTCTGAAGGACATTTCATGCTGGATGAATAATAACAGCTTAAAACTTAATGCGGACAAGACAGAGGACTTGTTCTTCGGCCAGGCATCTCCTTCCCCCGCTGGACTTTGGCCAGTAGAAATGGGATCGCCACCTTACCGGCCAACACAGCAAAAAACCAGGGCATCAAATGGGATACGGACCTCTCTTTTGCCCAAGTCCGTCATAAATCAGCCTCATGCTGTGGGAAGTTGAGACGTTTAAGGAAATTCTTGCATCTATTGCCGGAGGATAGTCGAAGGGTCATAGTCCACTCTACTGTGACATCTTGGCTGGACTACGCAAACTGTCTTTACCTGGGGCTGCCTACCTATCTGATCAAAAGATTACAGATGGTACAGAATGCTAATTCGTCGAGTCCCATTCCGTCACCACATCTTTCTGCACATCAGACAACTTCACTGGCTACCTGTAGCTAAAAGGATAGAGTTCAAGTCCCTGACTCTGGCCTTTCATGCTTTGCAAGATAGCGGCCCGGGATATCTTAAGCGTAGGCTTTGCCTGTATCAACAATAACACACTCTGAGATCCAATTCCCAGCATCTGCTCTGGGTACCGAGTTATGCTAAGTCCTGTATGGGAGGCAGGTCTTTCACAGTGGGGACGGCCAGACTGTGGAACTCCCTGCCTTCCCATATGCGCCTGATCAAGTCCGAACGTGAGTTCAGAAAGACCTTGAAGACTTGGCTCTTCAGCCAATTCTAACACCTCAGTTGGACCTCCCCCACCTGCAGTGACCGTGTAGCGCCGGGACACCTCTGCTTGAGGTAGCTGTTTCACTCTATAAATGCTATTATTATTATTATTATTATTATTATTAGTGACATCCTAAAGATTTTTGGTGCCCCTGGCTCAGTGATCCCACTTATGAACAAATAGTTTAATATTTTGGGTATTGTGTGAGCTTCAATTAGCACAAAATGGGCAATAAAATGTAAAATTGTTCCAAACAGGAGGCCGAAAAATATGTTATCCCAAGACCTCAAACATCCTTAAGATGACATTGAGAGCAACTTTCATTTTATAGAGGTATGCTAGGTACCTGCAAGGAACAGAGGGGCATATTCACAAGCCCCTATCGCTACAGGAACATCACTTTTTTCGATGTTCCTGTGGCGATAGGGGCTTCACCTTATTCACAAGGCAGCGTTAAGCCACTTAACGTGGCTTAACGCTGCCTTGTAAATGAGGCACCCTTTCACGCTATACTAAGCGTGAAAGGGGAGGGCAATGGTGTTGCTGTGGGCGTTCCACCGCAACACCCATTGCTTCTGACGCTGCCTCCTATTTACAAGAGCAGCGTAAATAGGAGGCAGCACCACAATTAAGACCAGGGAAAACCTGGTCTTAATCCTGCAAGCGAGGAGAAATGTTTAATTTCTCCTCGTTTTTGCTGTTTTCATGTGGACTGCGTTGTGCAGCACACATGAAAACAACAAAAGCCAATGATTGTGTATGTACAGAAAGGTCCCCCTTCCTGCACATAAACAATCATTTTGAAATGCCGCTTTGCAAATTCTGTGTGTGCTGCATTGAGCAGCACACATAGAAGTCACTAAACGGCATTTCAAGATTGTTTATGTGCAGGAAGGGGGACCTTCCTGTACATACCCAATCTTCCCTTGCACGCAGACACCCTTGCACTATGGTGCAAGGGTGCCTGCGTTGGCGCTAAGCTGCTACACTTTGCGCCAGCGCAGTGGGAAACGCAAGGCTGCACCATATCCTGGTGAATATGGTGCAGCCTTGCGTTTCTGAAGTGGCGAAGTGAGGCGTTAAGCCATGATGCCTAACGCCTCACTTCGCCACTTCCTTGTGAATATGCCCCAGAGTTTCTGCTCATAGGCCCTTTTCAGGCTCTGACAGGCCCCATTAGGCCCAAACAAGGAAGACGCCACAGGAAGACACACCTAACCTCACTGCCTTTCATCTAAATGCATGGGCTGGATGATGGAAGTCACCTGTCCTCTATAACAAATGGGTTAATTGATATTAACCCTCCCCATGACTATTTTTCATCACTTTCTGATATTTTCATTTTATTTTCATTTATTCATTAAATGTGTATTCTTTGAAGTCTAACTTGGTTGGAAACTGTAAGGTTGTGTTTTCTTTAACTTTATTGTTGCTTAGTTATTTTGTTACACAGCATGCCTCATACACATTTCTCTGGGAGCTCGTACTACCTAGGCCAGGCCACGTGTGATGAGCGAAAAACATCTTTGTGAAAACTGGCTTTACCTTTGTGTATACTTCTTTGTGATCGGTGTGGGAATTCAGACACAACTCACACCAAGATTAGCACTTCTTTATCTCTTAAGGAGGGAACAGCATTGCTTGTATTATGCTTTTCACTTACTGCTCATCCTACTTTTCCAAGAGACATCTAGGGCCCGATTTACTAACAGTTGATGCAACTAACATTTAATGCAACACAGCAAGATAACTTGCTGTGCTGCGCAGTTTCAAATCGAGAGAGCAAGAATGTGGCAGCATTTGACACGGTCTCTCACCCCATCCTCATCAGGCATCTGCACAAGACTGGCATCCAAGGACCCACTCTCTGTTGAATCTGCTATTTCTTAACAGATAGAATGCAAGCTTTCAGCCTAGCACCTTACTCCTCAGAAGCCCGCAAACTCATCTGCAGAGTCCCTCAAGTTTCACCTTTCAGTCCCACCCTCTTCAAAGCATACATGATCCCTCTGGCCAATGTCATCCGTGCACACAACATTAAAACCCACTCCTATGCAGACAACATGCAGCTCATACTCTCACTCTTGGACAAAACCCCCAACACAAGAAACAAGTTCACCACCTGCATGACTAAAGTCACTAACTGGATGAGAGTCAACTGGCTCAAGATTAACACGGGCAAGACAAAAGTAGTGATCTTCAGCTAGAACTCCTCACCAAGGGTCCCCAACTGGTGGCCGGCTGAACTCAGACTCACACCCACACCCAGAACCCACACCAGGAACCTCAGAATAATCATCAACAGCAAACTGGATATGACTGCACAAGTCAACACAGGAACTGCATTCTGCTTCCACACCCTGAAGATGCTGAGGAAGATCTTCAAATAGCTCCCAAGCACACAAGATAAACTGTCTCTTATGCCCAAGTTATCAGCAAGCTTCTTCCACCAACCATCCAGAGTCCTCCGCTCCACACAACTCCTACTCACTAACATCCCACATATCCAAAGAACCAGATCAGGAGGACAAGTGATTTATTACACTATTCCTAAAGCATGAAACAACCTCCCACTTCACATAAGAGCTTCCGTCTCTCTTCTTGAATTCCACAAGAAGCTGAAGACCTTGCTTTTTAATTAATGAACCTATCGTAGGTAGGGCTAGGCACACACACACCTGCTCAGTGCCAGGATAACCTTGCGGGTGATTTACAAATATACATACCCTAGCATAACATATTTACTAACATATGGCACATTCCTGCTCTCTTTCAGCACTGGTGCACTGTGTGCAGCCTAGCGACAATCAGGCACCCTTGTGCCATGGTGCAAGGGTGCATGCGTCACAGCCAGGATTATTTTTGTGCTGGAAGGAACACCTTCCTGCACAATAACAATCCACAGAGGCAATTTCCTTTTTCTATGTGTGCTGAATAATGCAGCACACACAGAAAGAGGAAATCATGAGGAGAAATAAACATATTTCTCCTCATTACGGCTCTGTTGGGATGATGTAGCATTTTGATGCATTCCCAGGTTTACTACCGTTAGTAAATCTAGGAATGTGCCAAAATCCATGGGTGGATGCGAGGGAATAATAACACTCCATCCACGGAATTTACTAAGCCATGCAGAGCCACACAAGGTGACTGAGTTGCTTAGTAAATATCACTTAAGCCCTTGCATTGCCTTGCGTCGCCTTGCGACACCTTGCGTTACGCAATGGCAGGCCACGGGCTTAGTAAATTTGTGGGCCTTTGTGCCTAGGCACAGCTACCACAGAACATGTAGCTTTAACAAGCTACCATTCAGCGTTCATGAGGTCAGCATTAGGGTTCAGAGATATCTGTAGCTTATATGTAAAGCACAGTGTTTTAATGACAATTTCCTGGCTCTCACATTATGGGTGCCGTTTAAAGTGTTGAGAAGCATTTTTTCCGATCCGCATAACAATGAATATAAAATGACATTACATTTAGAAAATACTGCTGTACCCAATTTAAGAAGATCCAGATGAAAGCATTCAAGTACACCCACATTTGTCATTTTGCAGTCGTCTCCGGAATGCTGCTGGAAGAGGACTAATGTGATGGGAGAAGAAGCCTGTTAATCTTGATGCACGTCAGCATCTCCACATTTCAGTTTCACAAACTTCTTCTATCAGTGACGATGAATTTGGCTCCTCTTAGGACTCTCTATCAGGGAGATTAGTATATTCCCTCATATGTTGATTTAAGATAGCTTTGCTGCTTTCTTCATTTTTCTTTATAATGAGGAGCTATTATCCCCAGCATTCCAGGCCCAAAAGTAATCATAATGCAGGTATTTCTCCACAACGTAGGAATAACTATGTCCACTCCTCTTTGAAGTATCGCTGCTGACCCTTTATGTCACTCAACAAACATCTGGAGTGAGTGCGAAGGTAGTTTCCACCAGCACAACCGCTGCCAGATGTTTTAACAGCTGCACCACCGCTGCTGCTGCCATAATATGTCTCTAATGCTATACATTGACTTCGATCAAAATTCACAGTCCAGCACATATTCATTGCTAAAGAATGCTTATACGTTTGCAACGAGACTATGTTTGCATTTTATTCGAATATATAACGTGCTGGTGTGTTTATTTTTATTTTTCTACCATGTTTATCCTATTTAAGGGATTGGATATGTTATAGATCCAATGAGCAGCAGAGCACTTTAGAAAAAACATTTTTATTGTAGTGAACCTTAAAAAGGAAGTGCGGTGCAAATGTCAGGGTTGTGTGTGGTCCAAGATGAACCCAAGATGTGCTGGGGGAGGAATTAGAAAAGATGGGAGACAGGGCTGCCTAATGGGTACGACATGAGTGCGCCATCCCGCAGAGATGACACAGAATCATTAAATAACAGACATAACAGAACACAGAACTGTACAACCTGGTGGGAGAAGAACTTACAATGTTAATACATATGCAGTTTGCAGCTTGATACTGGTTAGAGTTCAACCCAGACAAATGATAATATATGATGATTATATTTAAATGAAAGGAAACGCAATATACTGTTGTAGTAGGAAAACGGGCACGAGTAGTACATTTTAAGTAAAAAAACGTATTTGTAAAAATAAAAACCGGAATTGGTTGAAGACATGGCCGGAGGCCGGCGGGAGTAAGGACGCATATACATCGCTGGTTGTATCACAGTACAACATATCTCTGAGCCATGCCCCAGCTTGCGGCGTCGCCGTTCAACCCCAGGACAGGGACACCTGCCTTTTAGCAAGCACTAGCGCAATAGCAGTGAAGCGTCTTATCCCCTTGCTCAGTGGGAGTACATACCCCAGCAGGGCCAGCAACGGTGTGTGTGGGAGTTCAACCTCAACCATTTTTTCAAGATGCCCAAACATCACCTCCTAGTAGGCCAGCACCGCAGGGCAGTTCCATGCCAAATGAATGAAGTCGGCATGCACCATCGCACATCTCTGACAGCAGCCTATCCTCGTACTGTCCATCTTTGCAAGTAACACAGGGGTGACATAGATTCTGTGTAGGTATTTGAAGTACAGGAGTTTGTGTTTATAATTATTGGACACTAAGCGTGTCTGTTCATAACAGTAGGCCCACATCTTCCCAGTCATAGGCTGCGCTAAATCCCCCTCCCATGCCGCGCGCACTCCACCACACATCATTGGTCGGAGTGCCTGAGCCTGTCGGTACAGCCGGGAAACCAAATGCGCGCCATTGGGCGCGGTAATAATCGTTGTTAGTGGGGGGAAGTCCGTAGGCTCCTCTGTCTCAGGGCATAGTGCAGTGACCAATGCAACTCTCGTTCTATGTACAAGGAAGCGGTCCAATGTGTTTAAGTCCCAGTCTGATGTCAAGTCTGCCAGTGTACGTAATTGACCGTCTCTGAACATGCTGCCCATGTTGTGTATTTGAAAGCGGGTGAGCGCTCGCTGCGTCAGCATTTCAGTCGTGGGCGCTAGCCAAGGATTATTGAGAATCGGTAAATGTGGGGAATACAGTTGCTCAGCCCCCAGGTATCTGCACAATCGCTCCCATGCCCATCCTGTGGTTTGTAAGATATGTATCTCAGTCGGCGTTCTTCTCAGCCAGTTTGGAAGTATAGTGGAAAGAGGGTAAGGGCAGGCCTGCGTGTGCTCAGGCCTCAGGAACTGCAAGCGTGCGTCTGGATGGTACCAAAAGTAGGCATAGTGGGCCTGCTCAACTAAGTCGGGTACCCCAAACCCCCCCCCCCTCTCGAAGGTTGAGCAAGAGTTTTCCAACCCATCCGCGCCTGCCCCCCAGCCCAAATCAGTCGGGTCAGCAGCCCTCTAAGGGTTTTAAAAAAGGAGACTGTAAGTGGGATACGTATATTCAAGAACAGGTATAAAAACCTGGGCAGCACGACCATTTTAATGATCATGATGCATCCGGCTATCGACAAGGGCAGTGTAATTCAGCGATCGATTTGTCCAGATAGTCTATCAACGGCCGGCCCATAATTTAGCCGCACTACTTCCGAGGCCGTGAGGTGGATAATTACTCCGAGATACCTGGGGGGATCGTCACACCAGCGCAGCGGGAACTCCAGTGTGAATGGTGTAGTGGCGTCTGTCAGAGGGAATATTTCAGATTTTTTCCAATTAATGACCAGGCCAGAAAAGACGCCGAAACGCACCGCCTCTCTCATAATGGGAGGAAGATTTAAAGTGGGTTCACAGGCGAACAAAAGGATGTCGTCCACGTATAATGACGCAAGTAATGGACCATGGTAGAATCCTATGCCTCGCTGTAGGTGCCTCTCTTGTAGATGCTGCACTAGGGGGTCCATCGCGATGGTAAAGAGTAGGGGCGAGAGGGGGCATCCTTGACGGATGCCCCTTGACAAGGTAAATTTATCAGATAATACCCCATTGATACGTAGCTGTGCGACGGGCCTAGTATACAGTAGGCGGACCAGTGATCGAAAATTTTGAGGGAAGCCTAGTTTGGTTAGCGCTGCATGCAAAAAATCCCATTCTAGGGAATCAAATGCTTTTTCGGCATCTAATAATATCGCCACTGCAGGGAGCCCTGGGTTGATCTGATTGATGATTGCAAACAGCGTACGTGAATTTACCGAGGTGGACCTATTTGGCATAAACCCTTATTGAAAGGGGGATATGATCTGCCCAACTATAAGCGAAATACGTGTGGCCAAGACTTTAGGTAATATTTTATAATCCTGGTTTAGGAGGGATAGTGGCCTATAGGAGGAACAATGATCAGCCGCCTTGCCCAGTTTCAAGAGCAATGTCACTATCGCCTCGCGCATAGTGGGGGGAAGTTCACCAGACTCTAGCGCTTCTGCATAAACCTCCAATTATTGCGGTACAAGTTGCTCCTTGTATGTTTTATAAAATATACCAGTGAGACCATCTTTGCCGGGGGCCCGTGAACCGTCCAGGCTATCTATGGCCTCAATGATCTCGTCTGCACCGATAGGCGAGGCGAGGAACTCTTGCTGCCCCCTTTCTATCCACACCATTGCTATTTCATTTAGATAGTCTGCCAGTGCTTCACCAGTAAGTGGCGAGCACGTTGCATAAAGGCAAGTGTAATAGGACAAAAAGTTCGAGTGAATGTCAGCTCCATCCGTGACATGCATCTCATTTGTATCCTGGAGCTGCGTAATATATGTAGCATGGTGCTTGGGAGTGAGTAACCGTGCCAAGGTGCGTCCCGGCCTATCCACCTCCCCATATACCCGGGCATGAGCGTACTTCCCCAGGTAAGCTCTTTCCCGCTGCGCCAGCTCTTGGAATTCTCCCAGTAGTTTAGCGCGGTGATGCAGTGGAGAAGGGTCCATACCGGCCAGCGTCCGGGCATCCAAATCTCGCAATTCCCGCTCAGTAGCATCAAGTTCACGATGAATCGTACGGAGCACCCCTGTCTGTTTAGCAATGCAGATGTCCCTGATAAATACATTAAATGCCTCCCACAGAGTGGCATAGCGAGGTACTGAGCCAGTGTTTATCTGAAAATATTCAATGATCGCATCCTGTACTTCGCTCCTGAAAATGGCGTCCAGAAGTGCCTCAGCAGGAAAGCGCCAAGACGCGGAGGGGCGCGCAACAGCAGGCAGGGCCAAAACCAACAGCACCGGTGAGTGATCTGACAGCGTGCGTGGTAGGTGGTCCACCCCCTGTATGTTGAGGATCAAATCAGGAGTAGCATACCATCGGTCTATTCGGGACCAACTACCATGCGGTGCCGAGTAAAATGAATATCCCTGCGCAGCAGGGAACCGGCGACGCCAGGCATCCGCCAGGCATCTGCCAGAAGATGTGTGTGTATTAGTGTCTGAAGCTCCCTAGCTGAACATGGTTTAGTGGTGTGCCCCGCGCCAGTGGTGTCCGACCCGGGTTGCAGTGTAAGGTTGAAGTCCCCCCCAAATATTATAGAGTCGATTGGAATGCCCGTAATGTGAGTCGAAATGTTAGCGAAAAACCTCGGGCATCTACATTGGGGACATATACATTTATGAATAACAAGCGCTGTGCACTAATAGCTCCCGCCATCAGTAGATAGCGGCCCTTCGGGTCCCTGATCACAGTCTGTGTCGTGAAAGAAAGCGATTTGCGAATTAGTATACAGACTCCACGGGAGCAAGTACTATACCCAGCGAACAAACAGTTGTCACCCCAGCTAGAAGCAAATCTGTTGTCTGATTTTGGGGCGTATTGTGTCTCCTGTAGCATTGCCTTGTGCCTAGTTAGATATGCAAGCACCTGCCATCCCTTGCGCGGGTTCAACAGTCCTCTAACGTTCCAGGACATATAGCGCAGCTCAAGCCCTCCAGGTCGTCCCCCACTCCCGCTACAGCAGGCGAGACTTTATGCAGTATACTGAGGTATTATAGTCATGCTTGGGTAGCCACCCGACATATGTTCCCATGGCCTGCAAACGAACAAACAAAACAAACATATTCAACCGGAACTCCCAACCACATCGGATATCCACCCAACCTATATCCGGTGAATCCCAGCACATTTGAACTAATTAGAAGAAAGAAAAACAAAGAAATAGCCCCACACTGAGTGTAGGTAGTAGGAGTTCTCCTAGGGGGACGGCAACGCCCTGAGCTTACCACGATCTATGGTAACATTTGCTACATCATTAGTACATAGCTGCATATGTAAAAAAACTATATAATAAGCGTGTCATTGATGGTAGAGAGGGAAGGGGGATTGCATCCCATCATCCGATATATTAAATGGTCATGAGTTTGCGGCAAAGCTAGCGTATCCCTGAGGAGGTAGAGAGTGCTACGCAATTAACTCCATGTTCTCAGCCCATGCCGGCCTTACTTTCCTGGGGAGTCAGCCCTGCCCGATTTATAGCGTTTCCAGCCGTCGGCTGCCTCTGCAGGCATGTCAAAAATTACAATTTTACCGCTGAGATGAACACGTAGGCGCACCGGGTACAGCATGGCATAGCGGACATTCTCATTCATAAAGGTACGTTTGATATATTGAAACTTGCACCGGGCCTCCTGCACCATGGGCGTAAAGTCTGGGTAGAACAACAAGGTCATTCCCTGGTATTGCAGATTTTCCATTTCCCGGGCCTTTTTCAATGCAACATCCCTGTCATGGTAATTCAACAATCGCGCAATGACAAGTCGAGGGGGTGCTCCGGGGGCAGATCTGGGGGCCAGGGACCGGTGAGACCACTCCACCACAAATGTAGTTGAGAAATTGTCTCTGCCAAATAGCTCTGATAGCACCCGTTCCACATAGGCCTCCATGAGGCCGGTGTTGGTTGTTTCAGCGATCCCTGCAATACGCAAGTTGTTGCGACGCGATCGCGCTTCAAGGTCCTCCACTTTCGCCTCTGTTGTTTTCAGCAGGCGCTCGACACAGTCTAGGCGCTTAGACATTGCGGCCTGCGCATCATCGACATCGGAGATGTGCTGCTCAGCAGCCTCTATGCGGGCTTCATCCTGCTCCAGGCGGCCGTGCATGCCCTCCATCCGCTCGCCCAATTCGTCAAAGCACGCATCTATGACCTTAAATCCAGCACGCAGCTCAGCCATGATGGCGGCAGTACCCTCCGCCACTGCGCCACCAGCACCTGGAGGATCAGCGCGGCCAGGGGGGTCATCGTGCAGTGCCTCGTCTCCACCCTCCTTCCTTGGGGTCTTGGAGGCCCCGAAGGTGAGCTGTCTTTGTTTAGGGTTTCCACTTCCCATGACTGCCAACCGAATGCTGCAATGAGGTAGGGGCACCCAATCGTCCCTCCCAGTCAATAGCGTAGGTCGCAATGCACACAGGGGGGGGAAACCGCTACAACCTTGTCATCCCACTGTTCATGATTCCTAGCGTAGGCAAACAGTGGACCTCAGTGGGACCCCTCCACCTCGCAGCACCTTCAGAAATTCCTGCTGCGCATCACGTCCACTTAGTCATTATAGGGTAGCCTGGGGGCACATATGCGCCAATTATACCCCGAATGGCCACCGCGGCCATCAGCCGCCAAGTCTGAAGATATTAGATGGCCGTTGTCCGTCATGCGTCCTGCGGGACCCCAGCACCCCGACGCTGGACTCACCGCCGCCCTCCGGGTCGGGATAAAAGAAGCGCTGGCATCTTGCGGCCGTGTCAGCAGAGGCCGCACGTCCCCGGGCTCAAGTAATTCTTTGCGACCGCACTCGTCGATCGCGGCCCCGCTCTCAGGCTCGCCCGTGACCCCTGACGTCATGGGCCCTCCGAGGGCCGCGTCAGGCCGCGACCACGAGGCAGCCGCTATGGTGATTACAGGGCACTCTCATGCCCCCGCAACTCTCTCCGCATGCCTGTAGGTCTCAGCTCACCGGCGCCATCCCCGAGGGCTCGAGTCGTCACGCTAGCGCGTTTGTGTGCAGTGTTAGCAGGTGGTCTCTCGGGAGCTTCTCTGTCAAGGCACCATCTTGGTGCTTGACCAGGCCACACACTTCGTACCCTGAGGATAAATAAGGCTTATATACTTTCCAGCACTTGAAGCCTCAGTGGGCAATGTAGGGGCGGCACAAGAATCAGAATACCATGATAGGCAGTGGTTCCCAAACTGTGTGCCATGGCTCCCTGGGGAGCCGTCAAACCTAGCCTGGGGAGCCGCGCACCAAAATGCATTTAATGTTGATGGGGTTGTTGGCTTCAGTTAAACTAATTAGACTTAAACGCATGATGTCGATGATTTGTAAGTGACAAGCCTAAAGCTGTAAACGTAGTGCTTAATTGTTTGCATGTCGAGGGAGATGACCTCCATATTTCACTGGATCCCCACATTCCAACATTCCCAAAGTACGCGGAAGATGCCTGATTTATTTTGTTACTCGTTAATAGTTTCGGTTTCCCCAAATGCATTTTACACCAATGCAAGTTATCAGGAAAGTACAGTTGTACTGTCTATTAAACACACTAAGTATTATTAAGTATTGACATTTGTACTTGAATCATAAGCACTTCCAGTACACACTTCTTTCAGTACACATACATTTCCAGACAGGCATGCTCTCTCCTTGAGGACAGTAAAACACGATATACGGCATAATGCCAACATTTGGAAGCAAGAAAGAAGGGTCGTTTAAATCAGAGGAATTTGTTTTACTTGCATTGTTTAGGAGGCAATTTTAGGGAGGAGACAGCAAAAATAAAGCCGCATATGGATTAAAAAATCGTGAGTCACCCTGCTGAGACAGGTGCGTTGGCACATATGACATGGGTAGAAATGGAAGTGCATACAAATATTCTTCAGGCGCAGAAACACTTGGGGCCTGATTCACAGAACTAACTTACGTCAAAATCCTAAACTTACAACAATTTTGGTATTCACAGAATGAACTTACACATTTGGGTATTCACAGAATGAACTTACACATTTGGGTATTCACAGAATGAACTTACACATTTGGGTATTCACAGAATGAACTTACAACAATTTTGGTATTCACAGAATGAACTTACACATTTGGGTATTCACAGAATGAACTTACAACAATTTTGGTATTCACAGAATGAACTTACACATTTGGGTATTCACAGAATGAACTTACAACAATTTTGGTATTCACAGAATTAACTTACTCATTTTGGTATTCACAGAAGGCACTTACTCATCAATGAGTAAGTGCCTTCTGTGAATACCAAAATGTGTAAGTTACACAAAATGTGTAAATTACACAAAATGTGTAAGTTACACAAAATGAGTAAGTTACACAAAATGTGTAAGTTACACAAAATGTGTAAGTGTCTTCTGTGAATACCAAAATGAGTAAGTTTATTCTGTGAATACCAAAATGAGTAAATTCATTCTGTGAATACCAAAATGGTAGTAAGTTTAGGATTTTGTCGTAAGCTACTTCTGTGAATCGGGCCCTTTGGCAATGGGGCCTACATGCATAGGGGTGCTATCTAGCACTGTATGTGGGATACAAAAGTTTGAGAGGGTACTCTAAAAAAGGCATGGGCACAGAAGTTTAACTAGGAATATTTTATTATAGGCGCCGCCTTAGTAATACGAAACACCCTGCGTATAGGATTATAATACCTTCATCAGCTTCATCCCAATTATTTTCAGGGAGAAAAATACAAGTACTCCCGAGGCCGGGCTTACATCTCCCCCACCCTTCCAAAAAAGTAACAGTGGGGAGCCATGGGCAATGGCCAATGGGTCACAGGAGCTGGGGGTCGAAAAAGTTTGGGAACCACTGATGTTAGGGATAGTGTTGGTGTCTGTCGGAGGTGAAGAGGGAGGGCGCGAGGAAGGAGAAGGAGGGACCTCCTGTTCTGGTCTTCTTGATGCGCGGTACTGTTGCAAGGGAGAGTTAGGAGCGGAGGGATCTTTGGGGTGCATGTAACGAGAGGCGGTGGTTTATGTAGGTGGGTCCAGTGTTGTGGAGGGCTTTGTGGGCATGGGTGAGAAGTTTGAAAGTGATTCTCTTCTCGAAGGGGAGCCAGTGTAGTGTCCGCAGATGTTGGGTGATGTGGCAGTGGCACGGTAAGTTGAGGACTAGTCTGGTGTCGGCATTCTGGACGTTCTGGAGTTTGCGGGTGAGTTTCTTGTTGACCCCGGCATAAACTGCGTTGGTGTAGTCCAGTCCGCTGCTGATGAGGGCATGCGTGACAGTTTTTCTGTGTTCAAGGGGAATCCAGTTGAAGGTCTTTCGTAGGAGGCGGAGGGTGTGGAAACAGGAGGGGACAACATTGATTTGGTGGTCCATTTTGAGTTTGGAGTCCAGGATGATTCCGAGGTTGCGTGTGTGGTGGGTGGGGGATGGAGGGTTCCCGAGGGTGCGGGCCACCAGGTGTCATTCCAGGCATAGGGGTGTGGACCTAAGATGAGTACTTAAGTTTTGTCCGTGTTAAGTTGCAGGCGGCTATTTTTCATCCAACTGGCAACAGCCTCCATTCCTTCTTGAAAGTTGTGTTTGGAGATGATGGGTTCGTTGGATAGGGAGAGGATGAGTTGGGTGTTGTCTGCGTACGATACTATTATGAGTCCTTGTGATCTGACAATGGATGCGAGCGGGCCATGTAGATGTTGAACAGGGTGGGGCCTATGGAGGATCCTTGAGGGACTCCGCAGGTGGTCGGTGTGGGATCCGAGAGGAAGGGAGGGAGTCTGACTCATTGCGTTCAGCCGGAGAGGAATGAGCAGACCCAGTCTAGGGCTTTGTTCCGGATTCCTGCGTCGTGGAGTCTGCGGGCTAGGGTGCGGTGTGAGACTGTGTCAAAGGCTGCAGAGAGGTCCAGGAGGATGAGGGCCACAGTCTCTCCTTTGTCGAGGCGGGAGCGAATGTCGTCTGTTGCGGCGAGAAGGTTTCGTGCTGTGGTTCCTCCTGAACCCTGATTGGGAGGAGTCTAGGATGTTGTTTTCTTCTATGAAGGAGGCAAATTGGCTGTTGACGGCTTTTTCGATGACTTTTGTCGGGTACGGGAGTAAGGAGATTGGTCTGAAGTTCTAGAGGTCGGTGTGGTCCGCCGAGGGCATTTTCAGGAGAGGGTAGATCTCGGCTTGTTTACAGTCGTCGGGGAAGGAGGTGGTTTTGAAGGAGCGGTTGATGATTCGTCGAAGCTCGGGGGCGATGATGTCTGCGGCTCTGTGGTAGATGTGGTGGGGGCAGGGGTCCGTGGGGGCCCCGGAGTGGGTTGATTTCATAGTCTTCAGGTTGTCTTTGATGGTGAGGGTGGTCCAGCTGTCAAGTGTCGGCTGTATGGTGCAGGGGACGGTGGGTGTGGGTTCCACATGTAGGTTGTCGTTGTTGAAGTTGTCATTGATGGTCTTGATTTTGTGATGGAAGAAGGTGCCGAGTCTGTCGCAGAGGTCCTGGGAGGGTGGGATGTCGGCTGTCTCACTGTTGGGTTGGGCGAACTCTTTGATAATGCCGAAGAGTTCCTTGCTGTAGGTGTGCGTGGGTGGAGAATCTGTCCTCGAGTGCTTTCTTCCTTGAGTGTCTGATGAGCTTGTGGTGGGCGGTGGTGGCTGCTTTGAAGTTGTCGAGGTCTGCTTTGGTTTTGGAAGTCCTCCATTACTTTTAGAGGCATCTGCAGGTTCGTCTAGCTTCTCCGAGTTTGGTGGAGAACCAGCTGGCTTTCTTGGCGTGTGGGTTGGAAGTTTTCTTGAGGGTGGCAATGGTGTTGGCACAATCGGTGATCCAGTTGTGTAGGGTACGGGCGGCGGTGGCTGGGTCATCGTCTAAGGCAGTGGGAGCGGAGCTGCTAAGTGAGACGGCGAGCTGGTCGTCTGAGATCTTTTTCCAATTCCTGCACTGGAGCTGGTGTGGACATTTGTGGATGATGTTAGTTTTGTAGGTGAACTGGACGCAGCGGTGGTCTGTCTATGGAAGTTCGGAGGTGTGGGTGAAGGTGATGGAGTGTCCTGATGTGAAGATGGGGTCGAGGGTGTGTCCTGCTGAATGCGTGGGTTCTGGTACTACCTATTTGAGTCCGATGTTGAGGAGGTTGTCCAGGAGGGAGGTGGAGTTGGGGTCTTGTAGGTTGTCGAGGTGGAAGTTGAGGTCTCTCAGCAAGGTGTAGTCAGTGAAGGTGATGGCTTGCGTGGTGATTATGTTGGTGATGGAGTCGGAGAAAGGTGCGTGGGGTTCTGGGGTCGGTAGATGAGGGTGCCTCAGAGGGTTGTAGTCGGGTTGGTCTGTATCTTGAAGTGGAGGTGCTCCATCAGGTCTGTGGGCCCATCAGTGTAGGTGCTCAGCTGGAGGTTGGACTTGTGAGCGATGGCTATGCCTCCTCCGGGACGGTTGGGGCGGTCCTTCCGGGTGATCGTGTAGCCTTCGGGGATCGCTAAGTCAGGTCCTGAGGCGGCGTTCCTCCATGTGTCGGTAAGGAAGGCGATGTCCGGGGTGGTGCTGTCGAGGAGGTCCCAGATTTCCACTGCATGTCTGTGGAGAGAGCAGACGTTGAGGAAGATGCATTGCAGGGTTTGCGGTGCGATGGAGTTGTTGGTGGATTGTGGAGGTGGGTCCTGGGTCTCGGCGAGGGAGAAGGAGTGGTGGCACTGTCGGCAGAATAAGGGTCCATGGGTGTCACCAGGTTTAGAGAATTTTCAGTTGTTTTCTTGCCGACGTTGAGTGTGTAGAGGGTAGAGGAGCTGTAGCGCTGACAGGTAGGAGGACCAGTATCCCTGGCGCTGGTCGGATCGTGGACGAGCGCAGACAGGCTTGCCTTTGGTGCACCTTTGGAGCGCCAGTGGCGCGCCCACTGCGCGTGGCCGCCATTAAGTAGGGGTTGGGGGAGGAGGGGACAGCTGGGAGGCGGGAGTGGGGGCACGCTGGAGGGGGAGGGGCCACGGGGGCAGCAGCGGGGGAAAAGCGGGCAACAGGCAAAGGGCAAAGGCGAAAAAATAAAGGAGAAGGCAAAAGGCAAAACAGACAAGAGGCAAACAAGGCAATAAGAGAAAATAACAGACAAGAGCGACAGGAGAAAACAAACAGATGAGAGCAACAGGAGAAAACAAACAGACAAGAGGCAAACAAGGCAAAAGGAGAAAAGAAAAAAAAGGCAAAAAGGCAGGTCAAGAGCGAAGCGAGGCGCAGGGGCCTTGAACATCGGTCAGCAGCAGCACTCGGGGCCGAGGCACTCACGGTGGAGCTGCGCGAAGGGAGAGCAGTATCCTGACCAGGAGGTCAGAGGTCTTGCTTGGAACAGAAACAGTACCAAAATATCAGAACAGCAGACAAACTCGAGGGTCAAAAGAAAAACAAGCTAAGCTATAACCATAAAAACCAGTGCATCTTGTGTGTTAAAAATTCACCAACTCATTCACCTCCGCTTAGTACCCAAGAAAACACCCAAACTCATATCGAACCGATAATCCACTCATTCCCCTAACTAACCATACATTCACCAGTATGCCTCTGCATGGCTTTTACGTTGTGTGCGGCACGTGAGCCCGTTATTCTGTGTATACTGGAGCCACCTTCTATTGACTGAGCATGAATATACCCCTGGGTGTTCTTAGTGGCTGCACTTGTGCAGTCTACGTTGCACGTCTCTGTGAAGTAAGTGACTAGAACCTAGACTGAGCAAAACAGAATATGTGATTAAACCTGTGATCATTCTTAGTTGAAGACATACTTTGAAGCTTTATCAAGACCTTTGAGCAGGCTGCAGGGCCTAGACTGCACCCCATCCACTCATCCCATTCTGCTGTGTGCTGACCATGTAATTGTAGGAAGTCTGCATGCAGTGTTGGATGTCGACAGAAAGCTAACTTTGAGTGATTCAGTATTACTTGCAGAGCTGACTTGAACACCCAGTGATTGTTATTAGCCTTCTCGTCTGTACTCTTTCCTTTTTTTTCACGACTTTTGTAAGGTGTAGCTGTCTACTCTCTGGTTCAACCAATGATGCGTCAAGTCCGTTACATCTGGCTATATCCTTGCAACTCGGTACTGTGGAGTGGATTTGATCCCTCAGAGCCAGATAGCAAACAGGAATCTACCCTGTGAGAACCTCTTTCACTCTACCGCAAAAAGGGATGATGACTACCACTGACAATTGTTGCATCATTTTCTACCACAGGATTGCATGATCAAACTGCTTTTTACATTGATGCTTCCTTCAAAAATGTATTGCTGCCAGTGCCAACCACCACCGTTGTCACAATACTGCATCATGACTCTCTGGTGGTCTTCTCTGCTGCTGTCAATGGCATTGCAGGTGCTGTGCATCATCTGTGATGTGTTGCCATCTGAGCATTTTATACAAAGTGCCCGGAGGAGCACTGAGCATGTGTGCAATTTGTTTGTGCCCTTAGGTCTCACACAAAGAGCCACCCAAGCTTGCACAGTCCTCTCTGTAATAGGGATACACTGGCCCAATATGTGATACAGTGCAATCACAAGGAGACATTCCCTCATTTGCATGTGGCATTAATCCATGAAAATTAGGAAACTGTTTACCATTGCTAGTGTGCCATAATTCAGATATGACGAGTATATTAAAAAGGGATGGGTGGATACCATGAACTAATCTCTTTATCAGCCACTAGTAATTAGTCTGGATCGCAAATTACTCTATCTTTTTTTGCACATCACAGCATCTCAGACAGGAATCAGACATGCAAATCATCCTTGGTCCTATTTTTTTCAGCCCATTTGGGCCTTGTCAGTCGGATACAGTTTGAGAGTTATGGCACAATGAGTATAACAAAAAATGATGGATGGATTGCTTGGATTAACCTCAGCCACTGGAAATCACTAGTGGGCCTTTATCCATCCATTATTGTTTTGCTCATCATTCCACATCAGACAGTAACGGTCATATTCAAATCAGTCTTGATCCTGCTCCAACAGAAAGTGTCCAATACTAACTGCAAGGCCAGGTCCCCTCTGAATATGAACATAAGCAACCCCACACTGCTTTCAGCCTATTTAGACCTGTGTGTAGCGAACTCGGCCAGGCAGTTTTGGCTGGACTGTATATGGCAGGCTTCTGTCAAGAGTGCCATAGTGGGTGTGGAATGCAAATCTGAGGAATCATCAGTGGCTAATGCATTCCATCCATCACCTTGTTGCTTGTTATAGTATAGATGTCGGGCAGTGGCAAAGAAGCTATAAGAAAGTGCACAGATTGTGTGACACCAAAAAGGTGTTGCAAGGCAGTGCACCCCTCAATGTTGCCCCTAGTGGCTCCCAAGGAGTCCCCAGTAATATCTGTGTAGGCAGGTGCAGTCACTCACTGCATTCATCTGCATGGTGATACATTCCCAACTTTGAGGCCTGCAGTGAAGGACCAGTGGCTACAAAAAGCAGCTTCACGTTTCACAAATATACTGTTCAGAGTGCAGGCAGTTCACACCTGCATCCTGAACAGCGCATTTACTCTAATAGGGTGCACTGTTCTAGTCTGCTACTGGCATACCCAGTTAAAGGCGTGCCATCCAGTAAATAGCGACAACGCGCCATGTTTGGAATATGGCCCATAGAATTCAACGCGCTCCCTTTTGCTGTAGTTGTTGAGTCAAGATGTTTTTCCATGTGCCCAATGAGCAGGATATGTTCCCCTCTTCAGATGTTTCTGGCAATATGGGCTTCATGTGGGTGGAATGTAAAAAATTCTATCTTGAGGCCCAGTTTTCAACCATTTTTCTGGTGATGTGCGGAATGGAACGGATATATATATATATATAGATATATATATATTTGGAGTTTTTATATAGCGCGAACTTGACCGGACGGTATCAGAGCTCTTTACATGAGCACCAGTTGCGTTACATAAGGACACATTCATTTTTGCTAGGCACGAGGAGATTAAGGGGCATATTATCAAGAACTACACCAGAACATGGGCATCTATTGGAATTCTCAAGGGCATATTATCAAGGCCATTATCGCCGCTTTAGCGGCAGTTTCCTGACGCTAAAGCGGCGATAATTTTAACGCCGTTCTTGATAATATGCCCCAAAGTGATTTGCCCAGAATCACAGGATGTTGAGCGTCGTTGCCGAGACTCGAACCTGGTTACCCAGATTTAAGGTCCACCGCCCTAGCCGTTAGGCCTTAATCTAAATAGCACAATAACTGTCCATCGGGATACATTTCTTAATGAGGAACAATCTGGAAGGACAACAGCTCTACCTATAGGGCTGCAACGCACTGTTCTCTAACGCAGATTGCCATAGGTTAATGTTACAGGACGACTAGTTCACCAGCATGTGAGAGATGAAAAGACATCCTGTGTGAGTTACATCGTGCAATATCTGATATGTAAGATAATATTCATTATTTGTGGTGAAAAGGATGATTAAAAACACCAGACTTCTGTCCTATTGAAGCAATTTATTCTGCTGGGAATTGTAGTTAATAAAATTATACTGTTATTATTGGATCAGTTCAATCTGGTGTTCAGACTGAATGAGAAAAAGAGAAAATGGATGTTGAAGAAGACGAGGTCTCCAATTTCAATAACTATAAGAGCAGGGGGAAAGAGGAAGTGGGGAAATTGGAATGTCAGATAATTATTCATTTTTTATTTAAAACAAAGAGAACTTTCATAATTTGCTTATTCAAACAAGCAAATGATTTACCCCTTAGCACGCAATCTGAGAATGAAAACATGGAAAGTCTTTTAAGTTAGGCGCACGAGAGAAAATTCAACTTGCTGTTAGTTCAAAATAAATTATTAACGGCAATGAAATTGGGCGCCCACTCTCAAAATAATATTTTGTTGATAATGACTTTATTGTCACGAGTATTCATAAGTTTTCATTAACCGTCTAAGGAAAATGATGTCGCGTTTTTCTATTAATTTAGATATGCTCTAATCGCCCAGTGATACTTTTTTATTACTTTGAGAAAGAGCTATTAGTCTGCTGTTACTAAACAATTTTAAAAAGTGTTTTTGAGAGCAGCAGATCTTTGTAGGTGTGTGGAACAGTTGAACAATCTCACAGTTTAACACCTTCGTCAGGGTTTTATTCTCACCTACACTGAGACCACAGCGCTGTGGTCCTGGAACCCTACTCTGCTTAGAACCTACAACAACACTAGTAAATTAATATTGTTTAAAATGAAGGCTGCAAAGCACCGTCAGGGTTCTGTGATGTTGCTTGCACTATGCCTAGGTTTATGGTGGATTGACGACACTGGGAGAGTGTTACCACGCAACCACTTATGTGTTTTTTGTTACATTTGCCTTTCATCTATTTCCTTGCTTTTTGATATGTCTTGCTGCCCAGTCCCATTCTTAGCCTTGTTGTTCGGCTTCTCATATGTTTTCTGTAGGAAAGTAGGATCTGCTTCTTATGGTTACCCCCACTTTTTGCTTGATGTAACACTGTTTTTGACTAGTCTAACTGGGATCCTGCTAATCAGGACACCAGTCTATCTGCTTTCTCCCTAAACTGTTGTGTTGTGTACTTAGGTACACTCCAGATTGGATACTGGGGTACCCTTGTCAGTATCTAGTATATGGTACACATGCACCCAGGGCATAGGTACCCCAGAGGCCTCCCATGGGCTGAAGCATGTATTATGCCACCCATGAGAGGCCATGCAAAATGGAACTACAGGCCTGCCATTGCAGCCTTTGTAAGTTGGTGCATGCACCACTTACTTAAGATATACGTTTACTATATCTAAGGGTCACTGCACTTAAAACCTATAAGTCACCCCTATAGCAAGACTTTACAATCCTGAGGGCAGGGTGCTTGGTTCTAAGTGAGAGGGTGCCCCTGCATGAGCAGGACACTTCCGCAGCCTATGGAGTCCATTCTCCAGGGTTGACAGTGAAGCAGCCATACACTACTAAAGAGGGGCATTACGCGACCGCGTGATGACCAACTCTAAAACGGCAGAAATAAACCCTATCGTGTTTGGTGTGAAACATGTTGGAATCATACCCCCATACTGGTAACCGGTGTGGGAGGTATGATTCCACCCCTCAGAAGCGTGCTTCGTGGGGTCCCTGGTGTTCCCGGTACCAGCCTTCTAGCTCTGGACAGCACAAAATGGTTGCTGCCGACCAGAGACACATTTCTGACCTCCTGCTGCTGAGCCAAGCTCGAGCAGGGGAAGGCAGACCAATAGGCATACTGTCACAGGGTGGTGTGACCACCTCCCAGACAGGATTTAGTGTATTAGGGCTGAGTGGGTACGCTTGCCAGCAACTGAAAGTCTGCATGAGGGGCACATTTGGTGTCCATGTGCATAGTCCAGTTCAAACCAGTCCTGGGAGCCGCTGGCTCCTGCTCTGGTGCGAACCTGGACAAAGGACATGGGACTAACCTCCCCCCTGTCCAGACCCTCCCCTGGGAGGGTCCCCTGAATCTTTCCAACGCTCTCCCATGGGTACTTAAGGGCTTACCTGGCTATAGGACCTTAGATTCATCGTGGACAAGATTCAGAACTGAAACCACTGCACTTCGACCGTCTGGGCACTCTGGACTTCGCTGGACTTCGTTTGGGCCTGACTTTGTCTCCCTCTCAGTCTGCTGCATCGTCTGTGCCTGTGCACCATACAGGATCCATGTAGGACCTGTGGAGCATCCAAGACACCTGAAGATAATCTCCCTTGGAGTGAAGGAGTCACTCCCCTGCATTCGCAGGCACCTCAACACTCCTGACCGGTCTGCTGACCCCAAGCTCCTATGGACTCCAAAAGGCTCAGCAACACAGGAGGTCCGAGCTGCCCTCTCACCAAGTTTGAGGTCAGAATCCCTCGTGGGGGCTGCAATACCCGAACCCCTGTGCACCGCGTACTTTTGCAAGTGCATGTGCTTGTTGGCAATTCCTTAACAAATGCATTGGGCTCCGAGTAGCCCCAACCTCTGGCGTCTTCTTCCACAAAGATCTTCAACCACCTTGCACCGTGTGCTCCATGGCCTATCGTTCTGTGATGCTGCTCGAGGTCCCCTCGCGACTCCTGTGCCTCCGGCCTGTGGGTCCAATTGAGGGTCAACTTTGCTTTTCCTGGGCTCCCCTGATTGCTCCAGGCTTGCCCCGACTCCCTTGGCTGTGGGGAGTCCCCTGGAGCTTGCTGGTCTGAACAGTACACTTCCTTGACCTTCTGCGTGTGTTGCTGTTGCCAAGGCTTGTTGGTGCTCCCGCCGGACACGACCCCTCAGCACTCGACATCCTTTGTGGGACAGCTCACATCCGGCTCCTGGTCCTCCTCAACCTCGCCTGGTCCCCACAGCTGCAGAGTCAAGGTCACCGCCAACTATCCTGAAACACCCGACATCGCTGGGCATTCATCTACCGAGCCCCTGGTCACTCTCAAGTGACCCAGACTCTATCCCCTCTGCTTTCAGGTACTCTTCGACAAGAATCCACATTTAGGTTCTAACGGTCATTTTTCTCCCTTCCAGCAGCGGCTCTTCTTGAAAGTCCTCCATTGGGTTCGACAGCGGTTTCCAACACCACTTCACACCTATGCACCCGCTTCCCTAGGATGGGTAACTTGGGTACTTCGGTATCCACGGGTGGGATGGCTCTCCAACCTTCTGTCTTCCACTGGGTTTCTTCGTAGTCCACTGGGAAGGGTCCCTAACCTTTAAAACTCCAACCGCGACTTTCACATAGAGTTGTACGGAGCAGGCGGTTGTGTTCTCACAATGCCCCCGTCCTCCATGGGCTCCCTATCTACTCACCTTGGGTGGTTCCTTGGGGTCCCAGAAATTGTACGTCCCCACAACATTGTCCTGACTCGTTGTTCTTATACCACTTTCTTAGTATATGGTTTGTTCCCCCCCTGGGGCCCACTGTGTATTAGTGCTATTTACTGTGATTTCTTTGCTATACTATTGTGTGCTTTGTGTCTATCTCCGTGTAGGAGATACTGGAACGTACTAGAGAGTATTATATAATAAATACATATTTTTATAAATACCTTGTGTGTTTCTCTTTCATTTAATCTATACGATAAGATTGCATTCTGGTAAAAACAAGCTGCTTTACACTCCTTCAAGACTAAGGGGCCGATTCCGATCTCGGCCGGTAGGGCACCGAATCAGATTCGGCTTAACCGGATCCGATTCGGAGCCCTCTTTCCCGACCGATTCGAACGTGCGTCCGGGCGAGCGAGTACGATGCGAGCGCACGTGAAATCGCCGACTGACTCGTTCGCGGGTCCGAACTGCTCCGACCGACTTGCACGGACACGACTCGCACCGCGCAATGGAGACGTTCCCCGGCCGGGCAAGTACGATGCGCACCGCGAGCAGTCCGACCGACTCGCGCAGTCCGGCTCGAAAGAGCAGTCGGAGCCGGACTTGGGGGGTACGTGTCGGACCCCCCTGTACGCGTAGCCGCGTGAGTCGCACACAGGGGGGACCCATGGGTCCCCCCTACCTGTGCATGTATGGCGCGAGTCGCATCGACGCGTACCCGCTGTGGGGGGCGCCCTTGTTCGCCTTGCACCCATTGAGTCAATGGGAGCCCGCGTACGCATTGTACGACCGGCTCCCATTGACTTCAATGGGAGTCCGACCGAATCGAGTCCGATTGCATGCGCACGCATCGTACTAGTTCGGTCGGGCTGCTAGGGTCCGATTCGGTCGGAAATCTCTCCGGGTCCGGCTCGGTCGGAGTGATTTCCGGCCTGAATCGGAATCGGCCCCCTAGCCTGAAGGCTACTCTCCACAGCTACCACTTGGATAGCTTTCTAAGGTTGTCTGAGACCTCTCAAATCACCATAAGGGTTGTCTGGACTGGTGCATGGTGCCCACTTACATTAGTGGACAGCATATACCAGGCCAGCCTCTCACATTTTCCCGGCCCTGCATCTATTTTCTTTGTCTCTCTTTGCTGCTCTTTCTCAGTTTGCTTTTCGCTTTCTCATCTGGACAAATTTCAGTTTTCGGGTCTTTCATTTTCTTGCTTTTCTCACACATTCTCACCTCTCTTTATTATGCCCTCAAATCTGTACCTTTCTTTCATCCTCTATCTATTTCATGCCTCACTTAATTGCTGTCTTGTTTATTTTCTTCCTGCCTGTCTTTGGTTCTCTTTTCTGACATCTTTCAATGTCAGTGCCCATCCATCTTCTCTGGGTAGTTTTATTGTTCTATCATTTCTATGTTTTCTCTCTATCCAGCCTTTTTGGCCCATCTTTCTTTGCATCACTTCTATTTTTTTTACTGTCTCATCGTTGTTGAACCTGTATGTCTATGTTTTCATACTTTACATTTACTTGTCTTCTCACTGTCCATCTCTCATAATTGGTGATGGTTGGAATCAGGGTGTGCTGAGTCCAAATTAGCACTAACAATAACATTGGAATAAACAGTGTTTACTTAGAACTGTGTTTGGGTAAGTTACAAGGATTATGAGGCATAACATTGATTCATGGAAGAATTTTCTTTTGATATTTTGGTATGCATTTTTTATATTATTATTGGGAGATTTCTGCCCATTGTTTTTGCTTCCCTAACAGGCACCCCCAAAGCTTTGACTGGCAAGAGTGTATTGCCCTTCTTGCCTGTTGACCACTTTTCGTTTCACTCTGTGCTTTTGACATTTTCCAGCCTTTCTTCACCGCTTTGGCAGCATGCACCATGGAAAAACGAGGTGAGCTGCGATGACCAGTGCCCAACAGATCACTCTGCAACTCTAAATGAATATATATTCACTACATCAATATATACTCATACTATTAGAGACAAATTATCTGACTCAACTTTACAGTTTAAATGGAAGCAACCATTCAATATTTAACAGGAATAGTTCACAAAATGTTAAGGAAATATGTGACAAAGTGGTGCCAACCAAGGCAAAGAAAGCCATGAAATGAACGTTTCATGAGTTCAATTTCTCACTGAAAGCCTTAAAAGAGAATCCAGATGCTTTGAAACCAAATGGAGAAATTCTAAATTGATGGATGATTTACTCTATGTTAAAAGAACGGCATTAGTTAAATGTAAAACAATTTTTTTTTCTGTTTAAACAAATTATCTGTCACATGCACGCAGGACAGCTTGACAGAGAGTGGGAGGGCTCAGAAAAAGACATTGAACTTACTGTGCAGTCAGGCGGAATGTAGCAGGATGCCGCTCTTATACCCTTAGTGGAAAGGAACAGGGTAAAGTCTTAAGAATTGGCCTTTCCAAAAAGGAGATCTGATCAGAGAATCCTGTCTGAGGTTCCCAATCCAAAAAGTTGAGTATATCCCTGTGATGTTAATTCCTTTTGGAATCTTATATAAAGGAAGCATAAACAAGTGAAGGATGAATCACAGTACATCAATTGTCCTATTTTCATCGCTTCTTTACCCACATGCTACTATCTTTGCCTGAGTTTTTTTTTCCTTGCATGCTGATTTGCCTTCTGTATTTATTGTTCGGTTCTCCACTCTTCCGTGATGCCAGAGAAAGCTTGATCCATAGTTTATCTACATTTACATTCCTTGAATCAGGAACTATAAAACTGCCAAGGAGGCTTTTTCCTTTGTGTTTTGTTTCTCCTAAAGGAGACACTTGGAACCTTTAACTTGTATTTCTAAGCACAAGGTGGCAGCGTGGCTTCTGGGAGCCATCAGGAAGGAAACTTATCAGACTTTCCCAGAGTTCAGTTCTTGACATTATCTTAATAATAGAACTGAAACTGCTAAAAATTAATCAAAGAAATAGTACAAATACCACAACAAATGTGAGAGTTGGAGAGGCACTTGATGGAAGAAGATAAAGGAAGAGCGCACACTGTGGGTAGGGCAGGCGCCTGAGGGATAATAAGGTGCTGAGGAGGATTGTATCATTGTTGTAGAATATTAGCATCACAAGTTTCAAATTCCATGCCTTGCCTGCCCTTTGAACCTCTCCCTAAGCACACATCACAGCATTCATAGCACCATGTGTAAACAAATGTGTTAATGAATTGCTTGAGTATGCAGCATTGTGATTAACCTCCTTATTGGAAAGTCTATTCTAAGTTAAAAAGTCCTCCATGTGTTTGGCCTGTGATGGGCCTGTATTGTTATCAAAGATATTGGAAAACATTTCTGGGGAGATACAAGTACCTAGATGGCAATCAAGCTGGCTTAGATCACAACATGTGTCAGAGGTCATGTGAGTGAAAATATTAAGGGGTCGATTCCGATTCGGGCCGGAAAAAGCACCGACCGACTCGGATCCGGAAAAAATACCGACCGACACGCACCCGTGGCGCCCGACACGCCAAGTACGATGCAAGGCGCGAAAAATCCGACCGACACGTAACGAAACCAAGCCGACCGACCGAGCCGCACGGAAAACAGCAATCCGGCCGGAAAAACACGCGAATCCAACCGACCGACACGCACCCGGAACAAATCCGACCGAAACGTACACGCGAACTCCAAACCGCTAAGTACGATGCAAGGCGCGAAACTCACGAGCGAGTCGGACGGAGGACAAGCCGTACGACCGACACGCATACAAAACCGAGCCGAAGCAACACAATACACCGCGACCGACCGCGTACGCAGCATAGAAAACTGCACAAACACAGCGTGAACGGAACGGAAAACACCGTACGAGACCAATGCAGGGTCCGACTCGGTCACAAGAACGTTTCCAACATACACAAACAGCACAAAGGAAAAATCACCCAAAAAAGGCCAAACAAGCAATTACCAAGCCAATAAATACTGGGGGGGTGGGGACAGAGAACAAAGACACACCCACAACTCCACCTATATAAAGGACACAAATCACTACCATGAGCCTTTGCAAATGCCATTCCACTGCCAGCACCCAAGAGAAAGCAACCACACACCCACAGCTCATCCCTCACACAAGCCACACACCATCAGCACACCAACAAATACCTACCTCACATACACCCAGCACAACACACACCCACACACCCTCACCTGCACACCAACACACACATCACCCACCATCACCACCCATCACCATGCCCCCCAAGAAGAATCCCAAGTTCCTAGATAGTGAATTGGAAGTCATGGTAGACGAGATCCTCAGGGTGGAGCCACAGCTGTTTGGCACTCTGGTCCAACAGACCCCCATGTCGCAGAAAACCAAGATGTGGGAGAGGATCATCAACAGGGTGAACGCCCAATCACCCTGTTGGCGCACAAAGACGGACATCCAGAACAGGTGGTATGACGTGCGCAGGAGGGTACGGGACATGCTGAAGAAAGACTACATCAACAGCCAACACACCGGCAGTGGCCCTCCTGCCAAGCCAATATACCTCAGGCCCTGGGAGGAGAAGGTGCGGGCCATCCTTCCGCCAGTGAGCGTATATGGACTAGAGGACATCCCAGAGCCTGGTGAGTACACAACAAATGTACACAATAAACTGCCACAAAACACACACATCACTGTCAAGGGGAGAGTCAAACCATGCACTCATAGCAATTACACAGCAACTAGAACAGAATCATCCCAAAATGTGTATGTCAGTCAGATAAACACAACACATGCCATCAAAAAAGTCACATCCAACTGTGCCAACACATGTACAAACACAACCACAACTACAGCTAGGCAGTGGCACAAATAGAACTAACACACACATCCACACATGTAGCCACCACAACAACACCAACACACAGTGAAGACCACTCAAAGGAAGGAATTCTGTGTATGCTGGCCAAGTCAGTGTAGCCAATAGCATCATGGGAGTCGCAGTCACACATATTGCCCGCCCCAAAACTGTCCCATCAACACCACCATGAACCATGCGCACATCACAGGGAGTGGAGAAGGACTCACAAGATGGCTGACACTGGCTACTGCTGTGGGGAGCACAAGGCCCTGCTGGCAACTGTGCACCAACAAACAGCAGGACACCACTGACTGACATCCTGAGAGACAACTTACACTCCCTGCAATGCAAGCACGTTCCATGGTGGGATATCTGGCTGGCTGGGTGGGAAGGGGGACTTGCAGCACTGACTATAGTCACCAGCACCTCCCCTCACACCCTCCCCAACACAAACTCCAAAGTACCCACCTGGTGGAATGCAATGCCCTCCATCCTAACACAAGATCCCACAAAGCACCACCACCCTGGGTTATGTTGTGTGAAGCACAGGGACACTCCTGGGACTCTTAGCCAAACAACTGCCAGGACAACACTCCCAGCCATCCTGTCAGCACAGCCAGCCCACCCCACAGGGAAGCAGAGTCAAAGGAAGGAAGCATGGGCATGCTGGGAAGGGGGTGGAGGCAATAGCATGATGGGAGTTGTAGTCACAGACATTGCTCAGCCTCACAACTGGCCCATCAACACCACCCTGAACCATGCTCACATCACAGGGAGTGGAGAAGGACTCACAAGATGGCTGACACTGGCTACTGCTGTGGGGAGCACAAGGCCCTGCTGCCAACTGTGCACCAACAAACAGCAGGACACCACTGACTGACATCCTGAGAGACAACTTACACTCCCTGCAATGCAAGCACGTTCCATGGTGGGATATCTGGCTGGCTGGGTGGGAAGGGGGACTTGCAGCACTGACTATAGTCACAAGCACCTCCCCCACACACACCCCAACACAAACTCCACAGTACCCACCTGGTAGAATGCAATGCCCCCCATCCTAACACAAGATCCCACAAAGCACCACCACCCTGGGTTATGTTGTGTGAAGCACAGGGACACTCTTGGGACTCTTAGCCAAACAACTGCCAGGACAACACTCCCAGCCATCCTGTCAGCACAGCCAGCCCACCCCACAGGGAAGCAGAGTCAAAAGGAAGGAAGCATGGGCATGCTGGGAAGGGGGTGGAGGCAATAGCATGATGGGAGTCGTAGTCACAGACATTGCTCAGCCTCACAACTGGCCCATCAACACCACCCTGAACCATGCTCACATCACAGGGAGTGGAGAAGGACTCACAAGATGGCTGACACTGGCTACTGCTGTGGGGAGCACAAGGCCCTGCTGCCAACTGTGCACCAACAAACAGCAGGACACCACTGACTGACATCCTGAGAGACAACTTACAGTCCCTGCAATGCAAGCACGTTCCATGGTGGGATATCTGGCTGGCTGGGTGGGAAGGGGGCTTGCAGCACTGACTATAATCACCAGCACCTCCCCTCACACCCCCCCAACACAAACTCCACAGTACCCACCTGGTAGAATGCAATGCCCTCCATCCTAACACAAGATCCCACAAAGCACCACCACCCTGGGTTATGTTGTGTGAAGCACAGGGACACTCTTGGGACTCTTAGCCAAACAACTGCCAGGACAACACTCCCAGCCATCCTGTCAGCACAGCCAGCCCACCCCACAGGGAAGCAGAGTCAAAAGGAAGGAAGCATGGGCATGCTGGGAAGGGGGTGGAGGCAATAGCATGATGGGAGTCGTAGTCACAGACACTGCTACATGCCCCACCACATGGCCCAGAAAGCACCACACTGCACGCATGCTCACATCCCACAGAGAGTGGAAAGGCCCATCAAAGATGTCTGACACTGTTGCTGTGTCGTGGGGAGCACAAGGGCATGCTGGGTACTGCACACCAACCAACAGCAGGACACCACTGTCAGCCATCTTGCCATTGCCCTCACACCCACACCCACTGAACTCCACACAAAAGCAAGTAAGTATGGGAATGCTGGCAAGTGGGGTGGAGGCAATGGCATGATGGGAGTCGTAGTCACAGACATAGCTCACCCCCACAACTGTCCCATCAACACCACCCTGAACCATGCTCACATCACAGGGAGTGGAGAAGGACTCACAAGATGGCTGACACTGGCTACTGCTGTGGGGAGCACAAGGCCCTGCTGCCAACTGTGCACCAACAAACAGCAGGACACCACTGACTGACATCCTGAGAGACAACTTACACTCCCTGCAACGCAAGCACGTTCCATGGTGGGATAACTGACTGGCTGGCTGGGTGGGAAGGAGGTCTGGCTGTCAACCAAACACAAGCAATGCAGACCATGTTCACACCCCAGAAAATACATAGAAATGCCCAAATAATGCAGGACAATGTGCCACACCAATATCAACCCCTGACTGTGACGACTTAGGACAATGCAATGTACAGGCCCGCACCCAGAGGCACAGTCACAACTGTCATGTGTGTCAACCACTGATGCCTGCAGAAACATGACATACATTGTTTGTGTCTCCCAAAACAGGTGATGATGGGGACACAGCAGCAGACGCTGAGGAGTCCCAGTCCCAGGCTCAAGAGGATGCCGAGCTCACTGGCGTCGTACAGCCTCTGTCCTCCTCGGACGATGAAGAACAACCTGGCACATCCGGTGCAAGTCAACATGCAGCACCAGCAGGACCACCAGCTGCACCCCTGCACCCACCCCTACAACGACTGTCACCACGAATACCATCCCTGCCAACATGGACAGAATAAGGAGCAACACCAGCACAGTGACCCTGGACCAACCTGGGGCCATGGACACCACCACCACCACCAACCCCAAGGTGGACCAGGGTTATCTGTGCGTGCCACTGCACACACTGCACATGTCAGCAGGGGTGGTGGGAGGGGTGGGAGACAGAGGTCGCTGCTTGCAGACGTTGCTGGTGTGCATGACGACCCACAACTGGTACACATAGCTGATGCGTACCAGTCCAGCACCGGAGAGCTCAGCCAGGTAGTGGGGCTCCTCAGAGACATTAAACAGCAGCAGGCTGCCCATCATGCCCGCTTGGACTCCCACATGTCCCACGTGGAGTCACACATGTCCCGTGTGGACTCACACATGTCCCGCGTGGAGTCCAAGTGGGATGCACTTCATGAGATGACGGCGGTGCACAGGGACATTTTACAATGCCTCCGCCAGATGAACAGCAACCAGTCCACACCTCCCTGTGTGCCAACAACATCTGGTGCCGAACAAACTGCAACTGCCACAGGGAGGGAGGAGGACTCTGGCAGAGAGTCCCCTGCACCGCAGCAGCCTGCACTTGAGGGCCCCCCCAAGAAGAGGGGTCGTCCGAGGAGGGAAAAGTGAGAGGCCGATGGCCAAGCGCAACTCCCAGGAAGCCTGACCCTGTTCTGGATGTTCGCCTTTGTGCACAGACTGTTCACCCTGTTGACGGCAACACTACTCCCACACATTGCATGGGGAGTACAAGTTGGACCAATGTGTCAGACAACTGTGGCCCCGATACTGGGGATCCTGTCTACCCGGACTTTCAATTCACCTAGGAACTTGGGATTGCAAGATTGATGTACAGCACAACCCATCCTATGCACTATTAACACAAATGTATCACAATAAACACACTAATACACCATACTTGCCTCTGTCGTGATTCCAACGTGGGTGCTGTTATGGGGATGATGAACTGCAAAATTACACTGTGTATGCAAACTGCAACAGCAAGGACAACACAGGTATGTGAGTACAGGCAACGTGACACACATGAGGGAGACACACCACCAGGGCTACACGACACATACACACCTAGGCCATCTGACTCATTGCCTACACTGATGTTGCCAGGGAAGACGGTGCAATGCACAGACACCACACCCATTCCCAGTTGTAGTCAAGTAGCCCACAGGTCCAGTAAGCAAATGGCAGTCAAATGTGTGACCACAGACAACGCACATCACTAAGTGAAGCACAGGTTTATTACACAGTAGCAACATGCCGTAACCACTACAGATGCAAGGTAACCCCACCTGGTAGCGGGCACACAGTCAACAACTGTAGATGGAAGGAAGTCCATGGGTGTGGTGCACATCACCTGTAGGGACACAACAGCTACCAGCCTGGATGTGCAATCACGTCGTCGGTGGACACAGTTGACCAAACGAATCTGAAAGTACCCTGTGAAGGACAGAAATGACACACAGTCAAAAGCAATGGAGTACAGGACAGAACAGCAAAACTCATGCACAATACATGTTACAAGATACCCACCCAGAACCAAGTTAGCATGTCAACACTGTTGGGGAGTACAGCCCACCTGTAAGCACACATCGCAACACACATCCAGTCAAGTAGCCCATGGACACACTCCAACAGCACCAGAGCACCACCCACACATCATGCCAACTCACATCATTGACATGACACCTCAGGATACTCACATTCAGCTAAAGAAGTTGGTGATGAGCTGTGTGCGGACATCACCATCACCATCATCATCATCATCGTCACTGGCATCGTGGTCCAGGCCAGGATCCTCCACAGGTGGCGGATGTTGGTCATCGTCATCCTGGATGAGAGGCAACTCCTTCCGCACTGCCATGTTGTGGAGCATGCAGCAGACGATGATAATCTTGCACACTTTCGCAGGGGCATATGGGAGGGACCCTCCGGTCTTGTCCAGGCAGCGGAAGCGGCTCTTCAGGAGACCAAAGGTCCGCTCAATTACTCTCCTGGTCCGACCATGTGCCTCATTGTAGCGCATCTGGGCAGGTGTCACAGGGTTCCTGAGGGGTGTCAGCAACCACGGCATGTTGGGGTATCCAGAGTCACCTACGGCCAGACAAGTGCACATTAGCTGGCTTGGAAAAGTGGGCGGAATACTACAGATCAGATCACACACAATGGCACAAAGTCAGTACACACCGACAAGCCAGGCACGCTGGTTCTGCATCTGTGCCATCATCCTGGGGATGCGACTACTCCTCATCACAAAGGCATCGTGTGCTGAACCAGGGAAACGGGCACACACGTGTGTGATGGTCATGTCTGCAAGACACACCACCAGTGCATTGACCGAGTGGTAGTGCTTGCGGTTCCTGTAGGCCTGCTCCTGGGCCTGTGGTGGTACCAAAGCCACATGTGTCCCATCAATGGAGCCAATGACATGCGGCATCCTCCCCAGGGCATAAAAGTCACTCTTCACATCAGTGAGTCGTCGCAGTCTAGGGAAATAGATG